>JAIFGZ020000160.1:0-1200000 GCA_019925245.2 Oryza australiensis | reverse complement strand
TTAATGTTATATTTGATAAAAGATAAAATATATTTAAATATATTTAATGTTATATTTGATAAAAGAGATGCTACTAATTTTTCTATAAACTTAGTTAAATTTAAAAAATTAATAAAAATTAAAATGGTTTACAGTATAAAACGTTATAAACGGAGGGATCAGTAGGCATGCTGCATGATTGATCGATGCTGCTCGCGCAGGCAGGCATGCGTGGCCCTCCACATGTACCAACTTTTGGGAAATGCATCAGATTCCTTGTTAAAACCACGTGCCATGTCTCTGTTATTAGTTCCTAATACTACTGTTTTCGATCTGCAGATCGATGCGTGTTGGAAATAAGGAAATTTGTGGAAAGAACCATTGAATAATTAAATATATACATATACAATACTATCTCTTTTTACGTCGTTGATTTTTCATATGACATTTGATCATTCGTCGTATTTACAAATTTTATATAAATATATAAAAATATAAATTAAAATTATATTTTGTTTAACGATAAAACAATTCACAACAAAATAAATAATATTTATATAACTATTTATATAATTTTTTAAATAAAATAAATAGTCAAACATTATCCAAAATTAACGGTGTTAGTAGGTTTAGAATCAACACAACATCCATATATGCAATAACATCCTCAGGCTACACTGCTGCACGAGGGCACACAATATACAGTGCTGCACTGCATGCATATTGTGTGAATCGGTAGCTATCGTTTCGTGGCGAGGTGTTAGTTAAGGTTTTAACTTTTAAGCTTCAGCTGAAGCTGGAGTAAAGTTTGAAGTTTATGAAAAGTAACTTTATCAAGCTAGTTTATTTTATTGGAGTGTTCTATTCAGATTTGTTTGGAACTGAAGCGTTTGGCAGGTCTTCAGTTCAACTTCATAAGGATCCAGGATCTGAAGCTCTGCCACTAGTACATATCCTCTCATCTATGACGGGCTCTCATATGCCTAGATTTTATGGACCGTCATAACGAAGTCATCTCAAACAAGCCTAAAAAGAGACCGACAAAGAAATACTCGCATAGACATGTTAGATGTGTAAAAAACTCGAGCCCGTCACAGAGGATACCTATCAGTGACGGGCTCAAATCATGGCCTGACAAAGACAACCTACGATATCTTTGACGGGCATCGACCTAAGGCCCGATTGAGATAACGTTAGGCCTATCACTGGTGAGTGTTATCGGTGATGGGCTTCAACCTGAGACCCGATTGAGATAAAAATTAGGCCCGTCACCGATGAGTGTCATCGGTGATGGACTCCAACACATGACATGCTTCAAAATCATTTAACCTAGCCCCAGAGCCGATTCAGATCTACACATGAGCGCAAAAATTTTCTAAGTCCTCACATTGCGAACCCTAGCGCCATCGCCGTCTCTCGGAGCCGGTCGCCGCTGTCCCTCGCGCCTTCCCGAGCCTAGCGCTGTCGTTCTCCCTCACTGTCATCGAGCGTTGTCGTCCCCGAGCCTGGCCAACGATGCCACAACGCTCCAGGTAAGTCCCTCATGTATACATCTGAGATGAATGCCATGTATCCGTCGTTTTCCTCTCCTTTGTTTCCATCAAACCCTATCCGTCCTGTCTAGCTTCTGCGCGTGTAACAAGTTTTTCGCGTATTGTTTTCGTTTTGTCCTCTAATTCAGAGTCGGTTTTTAAAACGACCATAACTTTCGCATACGGACTCCAATTGAGACGTTCCATATATGAAAATCGATCAGAAAAAAATTTTGGATGCGTGGGTCCACTGCTTAGCTGTGTTCGATGATTTTATTTTCCCCAAAAATGGCTCAGAAGGTTGCCATTTCGAGCCCGAAAGCTTTTTTATTTCTGAGCGTGTCTTCTAAATTTTCCACTGGCCACGTCTTTCACTTGTTTAAGCTCAATTTTTTTATGGTTACCTCTAATGTGCTCATAAGTCAAGAAAAAAGTCAAATTTTTTTCTGTCTTGGTCAACAGCAGATCAAAAGAGAAAATAGAGATGGGCAAAAGAGGAACAATATCTAGAGGAGCAATGTATAGATCCGAGATAAGTCACTTTTTGTTTTGGTTGATGGTGCAACTATATATCGTGAATGCGCACCTACTGCACAGTAAGTTCTAATGTCTTGGATGTTTAAGGTAAGTATCAGACGTAGAGCATAATGCAGTGAAGAGAGAAAATTATGTTCTATGTCTGATTGTGTAGTTGTCTCTGAACTTGTGAGGTTGTGATTACTTAATTGTTGTTTTTGTCAAGACATTTACCAGTATTTATAACAATTTAATGCATTTTTTGTAGGGAGATATTCGATGCATTTAACTTGGAGGTTTTTTACTTTATGCATGTAGAGAAGCATGGTTTATTGGTGAGTTCAATAACTGGAATGGTGCAAAACACAAGATGGAGAAGAATAAATTTGGCATTTGGTCAATTAAGATTTCACATGAATAGATTTGAGATAAATTCGAATATTCATTCTCCTCTATTTCAAAAATATATGAATGTCATATGTGAGTTCTGAATTGGGTTTCGTGTGAATAATTGTATATAGGAATGGGGATGCTGGGAATGAGAATATATATCTTTGTGAATAATTATATATGTGAATAATTGGCTAGCAAAGGCTTGAGACTAAAAAAAATATTTTTTTGGTAAATACTCATCGGTGACGGGCCGAAACTAAAGCCCGTCACGGATAACTGTCGTTCGTGACGGGCTTTAATTTAGACCCGTCACCGATGACTGTCATCCATGAGGCTTTAATTTAGGCCAATCATGGATGACAGTCATCCGTGATGAGCTTTAGTTTAGGCCCGTCACGGATGACTGTCATCCATGACGGGCTTTAGTTTAGACCCGACAAAGATAAGTGCATTGGTGACGGGTTTTGCTCGTCACAGATGACTTCTCACATCACTGAGTTGTACCTGATACAGATGAGGGTTGCCGCCCGATAAGGTTCCTGTTGTAGTGTGCCAAACACCCCATACTGACACAGTCGATTGCCTGTTGCCGGATTAAAATTCAATACTGCGATGTCGGTTAATTATGAAATGAATATATATATATATATATATATATATATTGGCCCTCGTATTCGATATATATATATATAACTACGTATATAATGTACCTTCAAATATATACGTCTCTGTTTATATATGGTTGTGAACTTAATTTCACTGCAGAGACATAAATTAATTAAATCTCTGCTTCATACTTATTTATTTACGTGGATCTATCTAGACGATCTCCATAAGCTAGTCTGCTACTGTCAGCTAATTTTTTCGATAATTAATGGAATTTAATCCAGCAACATGTACATCAAAGATCGATGTATATATCCGGCCAATTATCAGCTGATATAGAGAAGCAAGTCTCTTGAAGCTGCAGTATACTTTATGTTAGGTACTGGGCACTGAAGATGCTCTTATGATGTTTGCTGTAGCACATATACAGGCTGTTGGATCTGAGAAGTGAAAAATAAAATTCAAAAAACCAACCTGATCGGTTCGGTCTGACCAAATGATCACCCTTACTGGCGATCACCCCTCCTGCCTCTGACAGCCCTTTGGCGCCGAGGTGTGGAAGGTAGGCGTCAGTGAGGTTGGCGTCGAGCCTAGGAACACCTGGATTTTTTTATCAGAAATATCCCAAATCAATTTGACAATTAAAGTTGGCATGAACCACATGCATTTACATATATTTGAACTAAGGATAACAGATATAAAAATATATCACATCTCATAAAAAATCACCATATCCGCATTACACATGGGATATTTCCAATCGTAGCAATTCATAACATATTATACATTAATATAACAATCCATAACATATTGTTGATACAAACAACAACATAGTCTTTCATATAGCATACATTACATATTACAACACGTAGTCTACCACAAGCAATTAGTAATCAACATACATTGCAACACACTTTATTAACATCCCAAAAGAACCACCCATCAAATGCAATAACATGTCTACACTTTTTGCGTTGATGTCAAATAACATCCATCCCAAGAGTGTACCTACATATTATAAAGACTTAGTTTTGACAATGTGAAGCGAAGTTTAAAAATTTGCAAATATGATGCATTAAGGTTTACCGATTTGTTTTCTGATGGTACGACAACTGTTGTATTGTTGAGTGGGTTGAGATGCAGAGGTACATCATCAAGCTGAGATAGTCCAATCTCTTCGGCGCTATGTACTGTGTAGTCCTCGTCATCGTCGTCGTCCTCCTCCTCATCCTTCTCTTTGTTATCTTCATCATCACTTGGAGCTAGGGCCTTTCCCACATGGGTACGAGATGAAGAAGCACCACCTTCTTTGCATCTTGAGCTCGATAGGGATGGTTGACAATTTATCTCTAGCATATTATGAAGTGAACTCTGTTTGCTCTCCTTCCCTCTCAAGTCCAAGCGCATGCCCTACTTTGTTGATTGTTCTAACAAGCTCTCTAAACTACAAGCACAAAATATTCGAAGCTCAACATATATCACTTTTTTGGTGTACTATAAAAAGGTTAGGATACTTACAACTCGGTCTCTAACAGGCGCAGGCTCAATTTAGTTTCCAATCCTAGACCTCCTATCGTAGGTGTGGTCCTCCTCTCTCGATGATCGTTCTTGTGCTACATACGCTTTAGTCCATGATGGCCTAAGAACCGACCTATAAGTTCGATGAAGCCAATGAAGGTACTCTTGGAATTGTTTGTCTTGACGGATTGGAGGTAAGTAGGCATCATTTTACTGCATGTTCCACCATTGATTGAAGTAGGCGCACCAACTCATTCTTGGACTTTCCTCTAGTTGTTCCACGTCCATGGACATAGCGAGATGAGGTTGTAATGTTCACATTCATATAATGAAAATGAGGGGATGGATTCAAATTGATATTAGGATCCGTTTCGGTTGTACGTATCATCTTAGAAGCAAATACCTCTAGAGACCTAAATGCAGATTCCTTCACAAGATGAAAATAAACTTCCCATTTCGTTTGACTAAACAAATTGAGAATGTATTATGCCCTTGACCAACATCATATCTACCATAAAAAGCTATTTGCTCATTGTCTTCGGTCCAACCAAGCTCATTTCTCACCCTCGACTTTAGTTCACTAATGTAGTATGTGTGCTAAATATAAGAACTTTCAAACTCATATCCTCGAACATGACATGTGCATGAACATAGAGTTCTACCACTGTACCACCATAATAAACACGAACCACTATATCCATCTACATCGTAAATGTTAAAAATTATCATACAAAAAAATAAAATGCTCATCCTACACATTGCATACTTCTACCAAAATGATTGATAATAATAGTCATTAACATTACTTTCCATAGTCTACCAACATAACTACCCAACAAAAAGCAGGATGGCTCCTTATAGTTCAAATTTTTAAACAAGCCAAATCCATAAGTATAACCTACACATGTCATACTTCCATCCTCAAACCAAGCAATGCTATTTCAAACACAAAAAAATTGGGCCAAATTTGAATTCTAGGATTTCACTAAGATATATGAAAACAACCAATTAAACTGAAAAAACAACACCAGGAGGTGGAGAAGGATACTTTGCTAGTCAATTTCACCTAGAAATCCGATGAAAAATGGTATAGATTTTGTTGGATTTGATGGGGGAGGTGTAAGAAGAGAGAGGGAGTTCATCCTCACGGGTCTTATGCTGGTGGGGGAACAAACCGAGTAGGGAGGAGGAGGAGTAAGGAGGCGGGACCAAGCTTATGTGCCAGGGGTTGACACCAACCTCATTGGTGGCGAGGCCCTTGCCACGTCATCTGCGAGCTACGCAGAGATGCCATGGGGGAGGGGAGGGGGGAGGTTGGCGCCAACTTTTGACCCAACCTCATTGACGTTGAACAAAGAACCATTCCATACCTAAATAAGTTTTTTAGGGTTTTTGTTGATATAGTTTTTTAAAAAGGGCCAAAATGTAAAGAGTTTCAGCTAGATATGTGAGAAATTTCCTTCCATACTCCTGAAATTTTAGCCAATCCCTTATATGCCCTTGAATTTCTCTCATTCCCTTGTATACTCCCGAGTTTTAGTTTTGATCCCCCTCGTACCATTTTCATTAGTTCATAGCTTTTGGCCGTTTGATTGGCTTATAACGTCATTTTTACCTTTGGACATATATAGAATATATAAATTTGTAAAATATATCATTGGAAATACATTAATTTGTTCTATAACTATAATATTGATAAGTTTATTATATGAGTAAGTATTATACGTAGAAAATTTAACATATAAATTAAAAATGTATGTATAGCATTTTAAAAAAATGGAAGAAAAACAAATAATCTTGTATAGCACTTCTTTGGATAATGTATACGACAGGTGGCAAACCTATTAAAATCAAAAAATTATACTACATATACTATTTTTAATAAATAAAAGATACACATTTTTCAATCATATCTAAAATATAAATTTTTCTCATAAATAATATATCGCATAACAAACTCATAAATATAATAGTCACACATAATAAACTTTCTGCACCCCCAACAATATACTTCATAATTTCTATTTTTATTTCATTCCTTAGGGGGAAATGGATCTTTTCAAAGAAAATAGAACGGTCAACTCATAGAAAGGCCATGCAAGAGATCAGAACCAATATTTAGAGGTATATAAGGGAGCAAAAAAGACTCAAGGGTATTTAAGAAATTGGCTGAACTTTTATGAGCATACAGGTAATTTTCTCAACAAATAAACACTACTACAGAATACCTAATGGGTGCCGGTTGAGAACTCCGCATAGGTGTCGGTTTTCCCAACCGACAGGGGGCACTGATGTGGAGAATCAAAGGTGTTGGTTTAGGAACCGACATCTTTGAGGTTCTAGGATTGAAGAAAAGGGCGGCTCGATGAATCGACTCAATTTGAGTCGATGCTTTGAGCTGATTGAGTCGATGCTTTGATCTAAGAACTAAGTCTCAATCCAATCAGAGTCATCACAAAATCATCATAAATCTAACCCAGAAACTAAATCCCAATCCAATCAAATCATCACAACATATAAATCATCACAGGAAAGGAGATAAGAGGAGAGGAAGGAGCGAGTGAGAGGCTGCCACTCCTCTTCGTCGGACCTCCTTCTCGCTGTCGTGGCGGTCTCGAGCTTGGGGGCCACCAGATCTAGCCCCCATGCCTCCTCCTCCACCTCACGGGACAGGAGAGGAGAGGGAGGGCACGAGTAGGATGGTGGTGGAAGACGTGGCCGCCTTCGCATCGGGGAGACACAGCCCCTATTGTGCCTGCCATGCCGGTGGCTGCTGCCGCACCGGGGAGACGCGACCCCCACTACAGCCACCAATGCCTCTCCTCCAATCAGACCTGGCGGAGGGGAGGGTGCGGCCCGCTGCCGCCATCGTGGAAGGCCACCACCTCCCCTCCCACTGGATCTGGCGGAAGGAAGGGCGTCACCCTTGTCGCCATCAAAACCTGCCCGCCTCCCCTCCCGCCAGATCTGGCATAGGGGAGGGCACGACCGATGCTGTCGTCATCGCCAAAGCCCGTCGCCTCCCATCCCGCCAGAATTTGCAGAGGGGAGGCGCCGCTCGTCGCCTGCCACCCGCCGTCGCTCCTCAGGCACCGCCGCCTGCTGCCCACCACCTCCCCTCGGGCATCGCCTCCCTTCCCTCCTCCCCCCTCAGAGGGAAGGGTGTCGCTGCCGCCGCCAGACCGCCGTCGCCGAGTGAGAGAGGGAGAGAGGGGAGAGTGAGAGAGAGGGAGAGGGGACTGAGAGAGATCGAGAGGGCGCACAATCGATCTGGACCTTATCTATTCTCCTCGTGGGCCTCGCTAGCTCGGCTCACTTGCCAACTCGGTTCTCTCGGTTTTTTAGGTGTTGGTTTTTAAAAATAAATCGATATCAATAGTATATGTGTCGGTTTTTCATTAGTATCGGCACCTATTATTGTTCGAAGGTGTTGGATCTTTATTTTTTAGCCCATAGGAGATGAAAAAACGTTAATAGATGTCGGTTTTGGATAAATCGGTGCTTATAAGCTAGTTTCTATAAGGGTTTTTATAGTAGTGAAAATGGACATCAGTGACACATGTGCCAAAAGCCCAAAATACCTGAACCCCGTACACATGCACGTACGTACTGGGACACTACACAACTTTTGCATCAACGAGAACAACTAGAAGAAAAAAAACAAAGTTACGAGTACATTAAGAGATGGATCGACCGTCGGTGACACGACGACGCACGTGTGCAGAAAAAAAAACTACTAATAACAGAGAAGGAAAGGAAACGGCCGTGCCAGCACACGATGGCATGAACGAGGTCCACGAAGGGGAGGGAAGGAAGTGCACGCGCTGATCCAGTACACATTGGAAATTGCTGTCCGTACGATAAAGTTTATACGGTTTTGGTACGATTCAGTCTGACATGATCATCGATTGGGCCATGCAAACATGTTGGACTCTATATTTATCACATATATAAGAGATGGAAAGGCATTATACGTCAATCATAAGAGAATTATCGTATGTACATGTATAACAGTGCTCACATATATATATAACATATATATATATATATATATATATGCAAGTATAAACACTAACACTGAGAAACTAGAAAGTCGTCCTTCAGTTACGATACGTAGACAATAAATCTATTTCATATCTATATTAACAATATACTCGTATATTGTAATGGGTCGTGTGACAAAAATAAGGCCGGAGCTCAAGAGTATGGACCGAGCACAAGGATCCAATCCAAACGTTCCTTTTTAACCAACGCTGCTTAGTTCTCTATTACTCGATCGATTTCTTTTTCTGGTTTTCTTCCGAGGACGGGTGGACGACTACGGTTTCTAATAGTAAGCTAGGATGTTCAGAGGAGGCGCGAGCTACGCGTGCAAGGGATCAGGAGAGAGCGAACGGACGATTGCGCTTTTCAGTAGCAGAGAAATATCAGATACTCAATAATGATCTGGCACCACAAACGTAGTTATCGGCCGGTCAGGCAGGGCCATCGATCGTACGTACTTTTATAGTACGTCTTCTCGGTCTGATCGATCTCATGTTGAGTTTCATATTTGACTTGTTGATATATCAGACATGCGTGTTCCCCATAACACAGTGAACTCAGGCAGAGATAGGGATACAGCCAAACGTTTCATGAGAGCTGGATGCTAGCAGAGAAAGGCACAGTAGAACAATGAATGCCAATTTCATCTGAGTAGTACTGTTTGTCATAGCTACAAGCTCGCTAGGGGTTCAGTTGTCAGAGCGCCATTTGATCCGTAGGAGATCTTATTAGACTGGGTTAATCTCTCGCGCATGCGAAACAAAACTTAATTAAGCGTTGGCTATTTTTTTAAAAATAAATTAATATAATTTTTTAAAATATCGTATAGAAAATTTTTTAAAAAACGCATCGTTCAGCAGTTTGTGAAACGTGCACGTGAAAAAAAAGAAAAATGAGTTGAGAAAGTGTCATGTGGGGCCGGACCTATTCCAGGTAAAACCGAGTCAGAGACGTGCACCGTGCCACGGCACCCGCTGATCGCGCACGCGAGGGCCAGATCGAGCCGGCCACCAGTGGCTAGAAGGAAAGATGGATTAGTTGCTATTTTTACCAGTGGATAGAAGGAAAGATAGATTAGCTGCTATTTTATTAGTTTCTATAATCAGTTGAGCAGGCTATATATTGTACCCGTGACAATGGAATCAATAGGCAAGAATTATTCCCTAATCATCTCTCTCTTTCTCCAAAACCTAAGCCTACGGCTGAGGGGTAAAACCTCGCCGGAGAAGATGGATCGTAGCTACGAACTACGTAGTCGTGGTCCAGCTACGGGCTCAACGCCCTTGACAGAAAGTAGGGAGAAAAACACAGCCCGTTATTATAAGTGTTCAATGAATCATAGAGTTTCAGCTGAAGCGTATATAGAGGATCCAAAAGATTTTCAGTCTCAAGCAAGTGGTGATTGGCAATAGCAATTCATGGGACCTAGGTGGTGTTTGGTTGGAGAATACAAATGTAAACATTAATGGAAATGGTTCTCATGACAATTAATACCATTGTATCAGATTATATGCTTTGTTTGGTTTGCTGTTGTAACGACATCACAATCATTCACACTGTTTGGTTTGCTGCAGTAACCAATCATTTGTTGTAACGTAAACATGTCAACGTTATTTGCTGCTGTAAACTAAACAAATAGCAATGGAACCCATATGAAAAATATAGTCTAGAGCCATGGCTCTAAAAATATATCCATCATAGGACATGGGGGATTTGAAAAGAAAAAGAAGCTTTGGTTTTGAAACAGAGTAGTTAGAAAAAAATAGCTATTCCCCCACACTAACAATGAAAGGAATCAGCCTCACTGTAGAAAGGACATAATCATGTGAAGAAATCAGAGTCATAATCATGTTTCAGATTGTACCAACATGTACTTCCTTTTGGCTCTTGAATCAGGTTCCTAGGAAGCAATCTTTATTTATGTACACTCCATTAACTTGCTGGGAAACATCATCTTCTTAGCACAACTTTTCTATGTGCTTTGTGTCATGTTTAAAGAGTTCTATGGACTGCTATGTTGGGGGAAAATACATTATCTGCCCGTTGCCCAATGGCACATAAGCGGACTAAACATGCAATTCAAAGCTAAATCTCATTTCAACAATATAACATTCTTGTATTTGAACATCTTATTTGAAGAAATAATAAGCAATGACAAAGGCCAGAGCATCGCATCTGCCATGTTCCTAAATTTCATCATAAGTGCTCTTTACGCAAGCATTATCTTGTTTCTGTCCTCCTTACAATGCATACCGGCAACACAAAGAATAAGCATGAGAAAACATCTAACTGGATGAGGGTGACTGAACTGAACTGATTTGGTCAAGTACCAGCATTACATAAACTATTCATGTGCACTGTTTCTTCTATCCGGACAAAGTACTAGGCATCTGAATTTGAAGATTGTCAAAAGGAACATAATTCCTTAACAGAAGTGACCACATAGTTTTGCCTCCAGCAAAGCGACACAAATAAAACGATCAATAACTACCACTACCAAGAAACCAAGCCTGCTACTCTTGCCATACAAACCATCACCTTCTTGCCCAATTAGACCAGCAACCGAATAATCAGAACCCCAGCAAACAACAGAAGTTGGAGAGAGAGGAGGAGGATGGAAAAAGGGATACCTGGATCTAGGGAGAAGACGGTGATGGCGACGCCTCACCGTCGCCGCATCGCCAGCCTCCCTCCCTGCTTGCGCTTCTTGGACCTCGCTTCGTTGCCCCTCCAGGCAAGATTTGGGGCATCCATCCGGGCAACCCCCGGTCGCTTTATGGAAGGACAAGAGAATCAACTGGTGCAATCCTACAGAAATGGAGCAAACGATGGATGAGGTGCGGTGAGGTGACGCAGGGCAGCGGCAGCCGATGATGTGGGGCGAGGATGCGGCACCGGCGGCGCGCGGGTTGAGGCGGGAGTGCGGCGGCGGCAGCAGCGCTCGAGGCGCAGCAGGCGCTAGGTCACCCGTATCGCTGAGTCCTCCGTATCGCTTTACGCCCATCCACGAGTGTAATTAGGTTTGTATTGGGATGTAATTTAATTACAGACTATCTGATAATGGCCCAACTGAAACAAACAAATGTAATGGGCTCTATTAACACCGATAACAGATACGGACCAAAATCAGCCCAACCAAACAGCTCCCTAGTGCAAACGGTTAACTGGTGTGCTGGGGCTCACACATAGATTTAACTTCTCCATATGGATATTTTGGGGAAAAAGAAACATTGATTGGGGTTTATTTGTCTCTTCCCAAAATCTTTGTTATTTTATCACCAAATAAACTCTTTTAATAAGTGTTGGTTGGTAATTTAATTTGTAGGCTCTAATTGTTTGAGCTTCCACTAATAAGTCGTAAAAAAACAAAATAACCAAAATTAGTTAATAGATAAATCTTTTATATCTGTGTTATGTTAAAGCCAATGTAAAAATACGATGGAAAAACCTAAACTCTTAAAAATAAATTTTAAAACTTAAATTTTGATTGTGGTCGATAAGATACAACACTACAACGGAAACATTCATCCGTGTCTGCAGCGTCGTCACAACAAGAAAGTCGATGATGTGAGAAGTCATCTGTGTCGGGCAAAATCCTGTCGCCGATGCAATTATCTTTGTCGGGCCTAAATTAAAACCCGTCACAGATGATAGTCATCGGTGACGGGCCTAAATTAAAGCCTGTCACGGATGACAATCATCGGTGACAGGCCTAAATTAAAGCCCGTCACAGATGACAGTCATCTGTGATGGGCTTTAGTTTAGTCCCGTCACCGATGAGTATTTTCCAAAAAATATATTTTTGGCTAGCCTCAGTCGTTGCTAGCCAATTACTCACATATAAAATTATTCACGAGATATATATTTTCATTCCGAACATCCTCATTCATATATACAATTATTCATAGGAAACCCAATTCATAACTCACATATGACATTCATATATTTTGAAATGGAGGAGAATAAATATTTGAATTTATCCCGGATCTATACATATGAAATCTTGATTGACGAAATGCCAAATTTATCATTCTTCATCTTGTGTTTTGCACCATTCAAGTTATCGAACTCACCAATGAGTTGTGCTTCTCTACATGCATAAAGTAAAAAACTTCAAGTTAAATGCATCGAATATCTCCCTGCAAAAAATGCATTAAATTGTTACAAATACTGGTAAGTGTCTTGACAAAAATGATAATTAAGTAATCACAACCTCACAAGTTCAAAGACAACTACACAATCAAACATAGAACATAATTTTCTCTCTTCACTGGATTATGCTCTGCGCTCGATACTTACCTTAAACAGCCAAGACATTAGAACTAACTGTGGAACAGGTGCCCATTCACGATATATAGTTGCACCATCAACCAAAACAAAAGTGACATTATCTCAGATCTATACATTGCTCCTCTAGATATTGTACCTCTTTTGTCCCTCTCTATTTTTCCTTTTGATCTGCTGTCGACCAAGACAGAAAAAACTCGACTTTTTGTTTTTATTTTTTTATATTTTTTTCTTGACTTAGGAGCACACGAGAGGTAACCACAAAAATTTGAGCCTAAACAAGTGAAAGACGTGACCGGTGGAACATTCAGAAGACACGCTCAGAATCCAAAAAAAGCTTCTGGGCTTGAAAAGGCAATCTTCCGACCCGTTTTTGGGAAACTAAAATCGCCAAACGAGGCGAAGCGAGGGACGAATGCATCCGAAATTTTTTTGATCAATTTTCGTATATGGAACGTCTCGATCGGAGTCCGTATGTGAAAGTTATGACCGTTTTAAAAACCGACTACGAATTAGAGGATAAAACGGGAACAATGCGCGCAAGAACTTGTTACACGTGTACAAACTAGATATGACGGCTAGGGTTTGATGGAAACAAAGGGAGGAAACAGTGAATGTATACATGAGGGACTTACCTGGAGCGTGGTGGTGGTCGGTGGCCGAGCTCGGGGACGGCGGCGCTCGGTGACGGTGAGGGAGAACGACAGCGCTGGGCTCGGGAGGGTGCGAGGGACAGCGGCCACCGGCTCCAAGAGATGACGGCGACGCTAGGGTTCGCAATGTGAGGACTTAGACAATTTTCGCGCTCATGTGTAGATCTGAATTGACTCTCGGGCTAGGTTAAATGATTTTGAAGCATATCTGTTGATGAGAAAATTTCCCACACACTGGCCTGAGAGATCTGCTTAACTCTAGTGTAGATCCAAAGTATTGAATCGAGGTTCGTAGGCATGTCAGTTGGTTTGTTCCTGCAACCAACAAGAAACTAACAAAAGAAAACAATGTTAGATTGATAGCCGATCAGTTGGCGGCCGATGATGTATCGCTTGGTATTGTGCCGATGCAACTTGCATTAAATCGGCAGAAACTAGATTCACCCCATCAGCTGTAGATTGGGATATTTAAACCAACTGATTGGGATAGATCGGTAGTGTACCGAGACAGTATAAATCACTTAGATCTCAAAATACTATAAGACAAGAATTATACTTGTTTACAGCATAGCCGAAGAGATAAACCTAATGTGTATCGGCTAGTACTCCGATACCACTTTATACTAAGATATCATAACAGATTAAATACATTAAACAAGAAGCAATCAAATATTAAGATGTCTTAACAGATTGAGAACAAGCTTAACATATTTAATATAATGAGATCTAGATATAAAGGGCAGATTTAACACATCAAGTAAGAATAAAACAAACAAGATAGATTAAATCAGGTAAGATTGGCTGAAACTCCAATACTATCTCTAATAGCAATCATGAAGCAAATTAGATCTTTATGATTCTAATGGCGACTTAATAGATCGAACCTAATCGATGCAACATTAAGTACCAAAAGAAGCACTAACCGATGGTAACCGATGCAACCTAACCAATGGTAACGTGCAGATTAGGAAGACAGGATTAGAGTATCATGATGATGGAAGCACTAATCCCGATAACGTATACCGCTGCGACAAGAATTACCTTTTCGCTGGAGATCAAACGATGCAGCCCAACTAGAAGCAAAAACTCATCGAAACTATTAAAGGAAAAGGTGGCGATGCGCCGAGATTGTATTGATCCCATGTTGATTGATTCAGATTACAGGGTCTTGGGTTATATTTATACCCAGATACATGATGAGTCCATAACAGACACGACTCCTATCTATATTACAAATTGAATTACAGGTATGCCGAAACCGATATTATCTATAAGGAAACTATACAAAATATCCTAAATTAATAGATACAATTGCCTTTTCAGGACTTTATCCATAGATGACAATATCTCTGAAGCACTGGAAATCGAATCTAATGATGATCTTCACATCTTCCCACCAGAATCGGTCACATCTGTTATCCAATTGGAACCAGCTATACCAGATGTCCTGTCCAACTCGGTCTCAGCCGATTGATCTCTTAGCCGATTCGGACATCAACCAATGCGCACTCTGTCTCCGAGAACTGCACATTCCTTCAATTTCGCTTCAATTGTTGCTTCAAACCCGAGGATTTGCCTTCCAAATTTGGTTGTTAACACATGCCCCCCAAAGTCCGCGATATTGATAATGTTGCGGATTTTCTATGATCCTATCCTCAAGGATATGTTCGAAAAAAACCCTAGAACGGCTGCAGCAAGGAAATTGCAAAATTGGAAATCTTCGGCCGATTATCCTTCAAATTCGAGGTATGATGATGTTCTAAAGACTCTGGGCTTACTTTTCCCCAAAAAGATTTAAGTTTTAGCTCACCGAGGAATGTTGTCGGCGAAACCGCGGACTTTCCCCTGTTCCCCGTCGGCGTGCACACGGCGCCAGTTGTCCCCAGTGCAAATCCAACCCAACCAGCCTCATAATAGGGTACTCTAGAACTTGTAGATACTTATAGACCTCCCACTTTAGTTAGAGCTTCACCGAAACACGCCGACGACGAGCCTCACCGCCGTCGAGACTACCTCACCGCCGCCGACTCGTCTCTGAGCCTCGTCGGCCCATCCGAGTACAAAAATGGAACCATAGCAAGTCTTATATGAAGAAAAACCCACTAAATCCTAGACTCTAGCCATCCTATGCTGTGCACATCATCCCCACAAACCGCCGGCTTTGGGAAAGAGAGAGAAGAGTAGAGGAAGAAAAAGATGAATAGTAGGAAGAAGGAAGAAAGAAGAAAAGAATAGAGAAGAGAGAGGAAGTGAGAAACACTTGTATAGCGTAGTGGAAAGAGAGAGGAGAGAAGATGGATGTCTTGGGTTTGAACCAGCCTCCACCCCTTCTTTTTCCTATATTTTTTTCTGTTTTAATTTTTTTTAGAGAGAAGAAAGAAAGGAGAAATAGAAGAACTCTAGAAAAAGTCCCTAGAAGATAGTTTGACTTTTTTTCAAACTCTTTTAAACCTCATTTTCAAATCTTTATATCCTTTCAAACTCACTTATTTAATATTTTTAAAACCCTTTTAAAAATATTTGTTTCAAACCCCTTTACTTACATTTTTGTAAAATCTAAAATTTTAAACCAAAAGAATAATATCTTCTAAATTTTAAAAAATTACGTACTTTAAAATATGCTTACTTTTATGATGATTTTTTATTTTGTTTGAATTTATTCAATAATTTCTTTCATTTACTTATCGATAGATTGCGATGTTGCATCCTCGGAAGAGTTAGAACTCGACGAGGAAATCAACATAAATGCCCTCGTTACCCTCCAACCAAATAAATACTCTGAGGCAGACGACACTCGAGGCAAGTCAAACTGTCTTTGATCATTCATAAAGTTCAAAAAATAAGTTATCATGTTTTAAATAATATATTTAGACATAAATGGTTTGTGGGATGGGTTAGCTAAGTTAGATAGTCATAATTTGTCATTTCATGTGATTCTAGATATTTTTTTAGGTTATATAATGTTAATATTTTATGTGAATATAAGGACATCTCGTAGTTCATATAAGTTATTATTTTATGCATTAGAACTATCATATCATTTTATGTATAGAAAAGGAGAAGCTTAGTATTTCACATGATTAGATATATTCTCCTTCTCCTTAGACAATATTCTGATAGCCTGCATTAAGTATAAAATCATGAGAATAATAAAATGAGCATTATGATATGCATTAATATTTTATGCAATGGTCATATGAAATTATATCATTATTTCAAATAATAGAATGGAAAAATGATCCATTATTTTATGTGATAGGCAAATATAAGTCCTATCATCTCATGTAATATAAGAATAATTTTGGCTATATACCAGAAAGTATAATTCATATGACCTAAATGATTTTGGCTGTATGCTAGAAATTATAAAAACTCTTGTGCCAGAATAAGGACATAGTTTCGCCCATCCGATGGACCGGTTATAACGACATGGCAATTATATATTTATCTCTGATCTCCCTGGGGACTTAGGAGTTTTATTCACGCGACTCTATGCATGGGAGATTTGTAGTGTTGTTTTTGTTGAAGTCTCATTGGTGGACAGCTATGTAAACAGCGGGTAACAACACCGATACTAACCAGATTGGTACCGTTTGTTAAGATAGAGATCTAGGTTCCACCAAGCCGGGGCAAAAGTGTGACGAACAACTATTAAATAGGGGTCTGGACACCAATTACTGGTTAGAATTGGTGCCCCTATTAAGATAGCCCTTAGGTCTCGTTCACACATTAGAAAAGGTTAGAACTATATAAATGCCATATTACCCTTTAGTCTAACTAACTAAGGTTAATCCTTGGGTAAAGCTGGGCAGACGCTGCAGAGTCAATTTGTATTTGAATATGCCGTACTCTCGGTCAATGGAGTTGTGTCTATGGGTGAATCTAGTTTAATGGCATAAGCAACTTTTCTAAAATGCCAACCCTACAATTTGATATTCATACGTAAGTAATTATAAGAAAAGATAGAACTTAGGTTCATGTTAAAGTTAAGCTTAGGTTATTTCCTTTTAGGACATCATGTATATCTATTTTGGTATGGAATCACATTACGATTAGACTTATATCATATCATGTATATCTATATGATATGAAATAATATTAAGGCTACGATTATATTATTCTTTTTAACACATCTTGAAATTTATAAGAAGGGGTAGAATATAGCATTGGGCTAAAATTAAGTTTATGATTCATACTCTTAGATTTTCACATAAAATATTTTAAATGAAGGATAGGATATATCGTCATACTAGAAATAGATTCATAATTCTTTTCTCTTGTCGATATATCATGCATGTTTATCTATATAAAGTTGCATTCAGTTTGGCTTGCTGAGTACCATTAGTGCGCATCCTTGCATATAATATTTTTAGGAAACCCTGAAGCAGATGAAGAACTCCCAAGTACCCTAAAGGACTGGGAGGACGAGAACGATTCCTAGGTTGACTTTACGCTCGGGCTATCCCTGTGGTAGTGTCGCAGCTTTCTTGTATTGTATGGTTTGTACCTAAATATTAATAGTTTATAATAATATACGAAGTTCTTGTATCTGTATTATCTTACACATAACTGGACTCCTGGGAGGTTATGTGGTATTGTGGAGTTGACCTCTCCAGAGGAGATGCCACAGGAGAAAACCTAGGTCGTATTTGTTTCAGCCATTACCACGTTTCTCTAAATAACAACCACCGTCTGAGAGTTTTTTGCACCGTCACTTTTACCTCCGCCACCTTAGCCCCAAACAATTCTAATCTGCACCGGCGACCTCCCCGGTGTTCTCGACAAACTCACAGGTGTCCTTCACGCGGCGACGAACTCATACTTGGAGATGTCGACTTCAACCACCCCGTCCACTGCGTCGTCGGCCGAATTTCTAAAGGTAAGCTCCATTGGCTTCAACTCCCTTTTTTTACCGCAATCTGGCATCTGCCCTTTGTGATTTGCCCATTTCCTTTCTTGTTCATTGTAGCATCTCGCTCATCAGATTGCAATTCCCAACCTCAATCATCCCAATCAGTACCATTTGGGGCCAATTGGTAACCTAGACCCCTAAGAGTTCATTAATGCCGAAACCAACCGGATCCCTTTTA
This sequence comes from Oryza australiensis, assembly GCA_019925245.2. Taxonomy (NCBI): domain Eukaryota; kingdom Viridiplantae; phylum Streptophyta; class Magnoliopsida; order Poales; family Poaceae; genus Oryza; species Oryza australiensis. Next base: position 1,181,382 of record JAIFGZ020000160.1, on the reverse strand, counting down.
GGTTGTCAAACCCCAATCTGACACATTGGAATGGCACTTTCAAATTATGGCCTTCAACCGATAAAACTTGGCCAACATGGTATAATAGGGTGTCAGCTAGCAAGCAGAGCCATTGGGAGGAACTAGGGATAGCACAATGCTTAACTCTAACAATAGCCGGCATGCCTAAAGATGAGCCCCTGCTATCGGCTGCAAGTTACTTCTGGTCCAACACGTTGAATTCTTTCTTGTTTAATCAAGGACCGATGACCCCCACTCTGTTGGACATAGTCATGATCACGGGCCTTGATATCACATCATCGGCTAAGCCCATCAGCTTAAATACCAAGTGCCAATATTCTTTCAAGACCAGGGCCATTGGAGGTTGGAACGGGTTCATAAGTCTGAACATGGGAACTGGCCTAGTGGACTCCAGAGAACACGCAGCTTTTCTTCTCATGTGGCTAGAAACATTCTTGTTTTGCGGATCAAGCTGTGGTCCCACAACCAATTGGCAACACATAGTCGAGGCCCTAGTAGAAAAGAGGCAGATTCCTTAGGAACATATTTGCTAGGGTACCTGTATCAGATGTTAAACAATGTATCGGCTAAAATTACCATGAACTCGGCTATCGGCACTGGAGGTCCCTGGTGGCTGCTACAAATATGGTTAAACTTGCACACATACAAGGTCGCTTAGAGGCCAGAGTTGCAAGACGCCAGCTTCCCACTAGCATAGCCGATCACAGATGAAGATGGCGATGAAATCACAACACGTTGATGCATGTCATTCAGAGAGGCAACATCATCATACTCAGGATCCAAGCTCTCAGCCGATCTCTTTAAGAATTGGTTCGGCAACTTCTATGACGGATTCCCAAGAACCTCAAGAATTTGGTTTGTCTATGAGAACTCCGAAGACTTTGAACTCCCCAGTGACCTTAGATTCGATGATATAAACTCTGAAAAATTTGAGAAGTCCAGGGAAATCTTTACATCGGCTATCTCTCCTTGCATCCTCCCAGTCGGCATCCACCAAGGCAGGAATGTGCAAGTATCTTATGAATTTTACCATCCTATGAGCGTTGCCAAACAACTGGCGTGGGACCATTGTCGATTGGTTTGTACTTCACCGATAAAATCAAAACCAGAGGCAAAATTGGCTCAGGCCTCATGATGCATAGGTTGCTGAATATTGAAGGCCCCCTCTTGGCAGTATAGACAACATTGAATTAGTGATAACAAGGACTGCAGCCTTCAGCCGATGGTGGAGTGAATTGAAAAAACATTTGTTTCACCAATCGACTTCCATGTACCTCACTACCATATATCCGGAGCTGATCCCAGAGGTAAATACTTCTCCCTTGTCACTTGTTATTTATCATTGGCTGTCCTTCTTTATCATTTGACTAACTCTTTTTGTTTGCAGACTACCGATTTATCTCCTCCTCACATCAGCAACACCGGGGTTGTCATCCGATATGCTACAGGACTCATCCCAAGTGGTGGCCTTGCCCCTTCGGCAATTGGTTATAACGCGTCAAAGGTGACCTCCCTGCTGCATGGCCAAACCCATGAAGCACTTCAAAGGAAGAAAAGGGCTAAACCATCGGCTGCCGATCCGTCGGCTACGCAGAAGAAACCTTCGAAGAAACAAAAGAAAACCACAGCCGATGATCTACCGAGCATAGACCCTGACCTTGAGGCCTTCCTGAATCAAGAGGAAATACAAAAAGCCATCGATGAAGTCGCTGTCGCAGTAGACGAACCGAGAGCAACCGCTCAAACACCACCAGCCGACAACCAACCCCAGGGAACGCCAAGTCCTCCAAGACATCAGCCTCAACCTCGATCTCAGTCGGTATGTGTTTATCAAGAATCCTCCCACTTCAAATTCATATGTAATCCTTAATTAAACTCTGTCTTGCAGAAAAAGAAGTTGGCTTCAAGGAAGAAACCGGTTCCAACCTCATCAGTAACCTTGGCTTCAAACTCCTCTTGATTATCAAACTAACTGATGCTCAGTCAAACTTGTCTTTCTTTGCATACAGCCTCCTCGTGTTCCAACACCTGCCTCCCAAGCATCAAGCGAAAGGACTCCATCGGCTAGGGGCAGCCACAACATTGAAGAAGAAGTCACATCGGCTTCTGTCATCCCAGTACGTTATTCCTTCTCGACTCTAAATTGGTTGTTTAAATTCGTCTAACACTTAACCATCTCAATTTCCGCTCTGTAGACTCTAGTCGATCTATTTCCATTTGAGATCAAGGAGTTCGTGGATGATGAAGGAGATAACAACAAGACCTTAGCCCCTATAGCCGATGACCTGAGGGCGACTTTATCAGATATAGCCAAATGTCTGGAGTGTTCCCTTGCCTTCCTTGTCACCAACTGCGGATCAATAAGGGGAATGTTTGAAGAAATCCAAGACCAACTCCCAGATCAACTGGCTGACACTATCTTTCCGGCTGCCGACCTTGAGCTTCATCGGCACAAATTTGAAAGGGCCATGCAAAGATTAGTTGATCGGCGAGAAAAGAAAGCACTAGAGGCAACTGTCGAAGCCAATCGGCAAACAATCATCGCTGAGAAGGCCAAGCTGGATGAGATGATGACCGAGCCCAACACCAACCTTGATCGGCTACGCAAGCGGAGGGAAGAAGTGGCAGCCGAGCTTGCCAAGCTTGATGCCGACATATCGTCGGAAGAATAGCACATTCCGAATCTCCCCAAAGCCATCGAAGATCAAAAGTCAAAGCTAAAGGCCTCCATGAAAAATCTGGCAGATCTCACAAAAGCTTTGAAGCCAATCTCGGGAACCGACGCAGCCAATGCAAAGGCTATAGAAGAAGTTGATCAAGTCCGAAGCAAAGCAATATCGGTCATAAATGACTTTCTATCTCGTTAAGCCGGTTGTAATAGTTCAGGACTTAGACATTTTGTGAACTCCTGCAAACACCTGTAATATAATCTTTCGCGTCAGCAACTTTGTAAAATCGGCTCCACATCCTGTGATATAATTTCTGCCGATTCTTTTCTGCAGATTTTTCGAAGTCCCCACAAAATTTTTTTTGAAGTCCACTTGATTTCACTTGTGCATGTATATATGCCCCCCTAATTTTACAATGTCAACCGATCATTGGTAAAATTATAACTCGAGGACAACAAGCGAAATCGGCCATCATTTATGAGCAGGAAATCACAACCGATTATAACAAAAATAAATTACTAAGGGTGATATAACTTATATCGGCCATCACAGATCAGTAGAGCACAACCGATTATGATAATAATGAAATAACTAAGGGTGATATACCTTATATCGGCCATCACACATCGGCAGCGCACAACCAATTATGATAATAATGAAATGACTAAGGGTGATATGAGTCATATCAGCCATCTAAAGGCGATGTAAACACATCGGCTACCATGTATCGGCTCAAAACAACCGAATCATGAGTTGATCCATATACTGGGATAATATTTCTTCAAATATTTTCCATTCAGAGCCCTTCCAAACACCTCTCTATTCAATCCTTCTAGCATATAGGCTCCCTTGGAAACGCATTTATGGATCTTAAAGGGTCCTTCCCAGTTAGGCGACCACTTGTCGAATTTATTATCTCTTGTACCAATTGGCAAAATTAATTTCCAAACTAGCTCGCCTTCTGAAAATGACTTAGGCACAACTTTCTTGTTATAATGACGAGCAACCCTTTCTTTGTCCCTGGTCACCTTTTCCAAACCACGCATTCTGGATAAAACCAAGTCTTTCGATTCATCCATCATTAGGTTGTGATAATCATTGGTTGTCAACTCGTCTTGCAATTGAATCCTCCTAGAGTTGATGACACTTTCTCATGGCAGTACAGCTTCATGCCCATATACCAATTTGTAAGGAGGTACTTGGATTGATCCATGACAAGCCATCCGATAAGACCACGATGATTCGGCCAATCGGCTATGCCATTGCTTTGGATATTCAGAGATCTTCCTCTTTATCGGTTTGATTAAACTTTTGTTGGATGCTTCTACCTGTCCATTAGCCTGTGTATAATATGGTGAAGAATTTAACAACTTAATCCCATGCTTTCTACAAACTGGACAAACTCATCTGAGACAAAGATAGATCCCTGATGGATTGTAATGGTCTGAGGGACGCCAAATCAATAAATGATGTGTTCTTTGACAAACTCGATCGCGTCTCCGGAATCAACTTTTTTCAAAGGAATTGTCTCCACCCACTTTGTAAAATAATTAGTTGCCACCAATATAAACATTTACCCTTTACTCGAGGGTGGATTAATCTAGCCCATCATGTCAATTCTCCATCCTCTGAACGGCCAAGGCTTGATAATAGGGTTCATAGCCGACACTGGTGCTCGTTGGATTGCTCCAAATTTTTGACAATCTGGCATCCCTTGTAATATTTGAAACAATCTTCCAACATCGTCGGCCAAAAATACCCAGCTCTCCGAAGTAACCATTTCATCTTGTGAGCCAATTGATGAGTACCACAAATGCCTTCATGCACTTCTCCCATTACAACTTTTGCTTAATCGGCACTCAAACATTTGAGTAGCACTCCATCAATTGTCCTATAGTAGAGATCGTCGTCGAGCAAAACATATCTCAAAGTCTTGTAATGCAACTTCCTCAGAGCCAATTGGGAAGGATTCTGCAAATAATTAGAAACATGATAGCTTCAATCATTGGCTGTGATTGCTACAACTTCAACTTCAATATCTTTAGCCATCAGCTTGTAGCCCGATACTCCTTGAGCTAAGTCATTTGCCTCAGCATTCTGCTCTCGAGGGATATGTTTGAAGGTCACTAGTTGAAAACCATCCATCAATTCTCGGCACTTCTGATTGTAGGTCATCAATGTGTCATTCTTGCATTCATATTCTCCTGCTAATTGGTTGATGACCAACAAGTAGTCGCTCATGATCTCCACAACATGGCTTCAACCTCTTTGAAAAGTTGTAAACGCTTGAGGACTGCTTCGTATTCAGCTTGATTGTTGTAGCGTAAGGAGCAATAGTATAAGCAAATCCAAAACTTGCCCCTGGGTGATATGGTAACCAAGCCGATGCAACAGCCATGAGTGCAGACTGATCCATCAAAAAGCAATGTCCAAGGCACCATGTCGATCGAGCCAATTGAATCATCCCGGTGTTCAACAATGAAATCGGCTATCTCTTGACCCTTAATTGCCTTGGGTGCTTGATATCTTAGGTAAATTCTGTCAAAGCAAAAATTCACTTCCCAACTCGCCCTTTCAAAACTGGAGCCGATATCATCTATTTGACTACATCGGCTTTGCAAATAATAGTGCACTCCTTGGATAATAAATAATGCCTCAACTTTGTACAAGAAAAATATAAGCACAAGCACAACTTTTCCACAGGAGAGTACCTTGTTTCTGCATCCAAAAGTCTTCTGCTGAGATAAAATATTGCTCTTTTCTTGCCTTCAAACTCCTGGATTAAAACTGAGCCGATTGAATTTTTGTTGGCTGACAAATATAATTTAAAAGGCACTCCCTTCTGTGGAGGGATCAAAACTAGAGGGGAGCTTAAATAATCCTTGATGTTGCCCAAAGCTTTCTGCTGCTCTTCCTCCCAAGTAAACTCTTGATCGACTTTTAGCCTTAGCAAAGACGTGAATGGCTCATGTTCTGAGATAAATTAGCAATGAAACGCCTGATGAAATTTACATTGCCGATCAGAGATTGAAGCTGCTTCTTGTCCTATGAAGGTTGAATACTCTTAATTGCGTTAACACTCCTTTGTGTCACCTCAATCCCTCTTTCATGAATAAGAAAACCCAGAACTGCCCAGCCAATATGCCAAAAGCACATTCAGTAGGGTTCATCTTCAAGCCATATTTCCTAGTCCTTTCCAAAACTCTCCTTAAATCGGCTATATGATCTTCAACCTCCTTGGATTTGACAACCACATCATCAATGTAGATCTCAACCAGGAAGCCGATTAAGTCGTGAAAAATATAATTCATGGCTCTCTGATAAGTAACCCCAGCATTTTTCAAACCGAATGTCATGACGACCAGTCCATATAAGCTGATTGCACCAGGACACCTAAAGGCGGTCTTATGAACGTCTTCCTCAGCCATAAAAATTTGATTATATCCAGCATTTCCATCCATAAAACATGATTTTATGCCCTGAAGCAGCATCGACCAATAAATCAGCAATTGGCATGGGTTACACGTCCTTAGGGGTAGCCTTATTTAAGTCTCAAAAATCGATACACACCCTAAGTTTGTCGTTCTTCTTGACTACTGGAACTATATTTGAAACCCACTCAGCGTATCGGCGCAGCCGATTAAAACTAGCATCATACAGTCGAGAAATTTAGGCCTTAATCGCATCACACATATTGGCTTTAAATCTCCTGGGAGGCTGTTTGTATTGCCGATATCTTCGCTTAATAGGGAGCTGTTAACGCTAGAATTTGGGAAGCCCCGAAGCCCGAATCGGCTAAGGTGTAGCTGATACCGAATCGGACAAGGCAAGCCGATGTAGCCGATTCCGGTACGACAACATTGGAGACACCGTCGGATCAAAATGATGTGCTTCATGAGGATTGCCATATAAGGATAAAGTCCTAAAAAGGTAATTGTATCTATTAATTAGAAAAAATTTGTTAGTTTCCTATTTTATCTTTAGAAAAGTGTATTAGTGTCCAATAAGGACTCGATTCGTTTCCTTTTTATCTTTAGAAAAGTTCGGATTGTAATCTGTTAGGATCTTTGCTAGTCCGTGGGTATAAATATGTAAGCCCGGGGTTCATGTAGAATATCTCTCGATCAATACAATTCGGCGCATCGCCACCCTTTACCTTTTCTACTTTATTACCCGGTGGATTTGGCACCTGACGCAGGGCTGCATCGGCCTCGATCTTCGGCGAAGGGGTAAGTCCAATGTTCCGTCGGCCCAGGCAATTGTATTGGCTACGTCGGTGTTGTCCAAGGCTGCATTAGTACATTCGACCTCTTGGATTATTCCGGTTTGGTTAACATGTTTGCCTGCCTATTTATCATATGCATCTGTTAATCTAGTCCTGGTATTTAAATTTAGTTCTATCGGTTGTCTCTCGCTTTAGGGTTTCTACTGACACCGGCTAAATTGTTTACTAGATTGGATTAGCTTAGGCATCTACCACCCTGAAGATCAATCAAAGGCTTGATTTTCTAGATATTGTGTTTCTTTTCATACTTAGTGCTGCATCAATTCAGTTTGACCTACTAAGTCGTGATTAGAACCATAATATCTACCTGCCTTTTGGTTGCCACTAAGGGTTTCATCGGGGTTTCAGCCGATGAGTTATTTGGATATCGAATCAGCTTGCAAGGAATGTACACAAGTTGGATCTAGCCGATTGCAGCAGAGGCTTCATTGGATATTTAATCATTTGGATTTAATGGCATCGAACTTCTAGCCGATGTGTGTTTTAATCTTTAAACCAGTATCTATTTTTCTCGTCAACACATTTTTTGCACGCCCAGTGGGACCGTGTTTTGGACAGCATATCTTTTTACATGGCTCGGTGGACCCATAATTACCGCAAGATGTCTGATAAAGAAGTCAAGGCCGAGAAAGAACAATCTCCCAAGCTGATGAATGAAGACAGGGAACATTCTACTGAGCCGATTGATGACGAGACACTTCAAGAGATGGTTGATAACGTCATTCGTCATGCTGTGTTCGATCAATTTGGAGTTTTAACAAGTACATTACGTGGTTGTTAACACTGGAATTTGGTAATGAGGTTCCTAAGTCCTAAGAGAACAAGATGGAATCGGATCGGCTGAAGTCAAAAGTTGTATCGGCTAAGAGAGTGATCGGCTGCAGGGCTGGTCGGCTGAGGATGGGTTGAATGGAACAACCGACAGCCGATTCTGAGTTCAGAAGGGATAAAACCGTGTCTAATACAGAAACTTGAGGATAAGTGGGGATTCGGATGTTAATTGCGCGTTTAAAGATATTGCCACCTATGGATGGAGTCCTGTAATGGCAGTTGTATCTGTAATTTAGGAGTTTGTTAAATTGGTAGTTGTAATGCATTATGAATCTCGCTAGGGATGATATGATGTTTTAAAAAGTAGTTTAGATAGAGTCCGAGGTTGTTACAAAGATTTGTATCTTGGGTATAAATAAAACCCGAGACCCCTCGTATGAGAACGATTCAATCAATCTAATCTTCGGCGCATCGCCATCCTTTTCCTTTTGGACGAACACCTGTTTGGCTTTGGGCTGCATCGTCTCGATCCCCAAACCCAGTAAATGTTTGTCGTTAGTGGTGAGATTACTTGTTTCGATGCTTCCATCGCAATGACACATTGGATTCAATAGTTTTACTACGACATATATCATATAGTGCATATGAACCAGTTCGGTGTTTAGATCTATCCTGTGGTTGACTCATCTTTCTGGGAGTATATGGTCAGCAAGGCTAGGTTTAAAGGCTGGTTGGTTCGTATGTAGTATCTACCATCTTACGGAGTGTAAGTCGAGAGTAATAGATTGAATGCTTCTTTTGATACTTAATGCTGCATCAAGACTGAACTATTGAGTCGTCTTTTGAATCGTTGGTAATCTATTCTTTTGGATTTACATTATCTGGGGATAGCGTCGGGGTTTCAGTGACCTTACTTGCCCTAATGTATTTCTTTTAACATAATTGTTATTAGATCTGTAACAGGGCCGTATTTTATGCCTAGATTGTGCTTGCTTACATCTTTGATCTAGGAGTATTGCGCCTGCATGAGATTCATTGGAGTATCAGCTGATCTAATGTTAGTTTCCCAGCGTCGGTTGGTCTATTGATCTGTGTATTTATTATTCTCTATCATATTTGGATCGGATGACTAATGGTCGTTTTGGTATAGCCGATGAGCTTTGGTCGTTTGGCCCAAATATGGTTTGGAATAGCATATACACGTCTATGGATTCCCTCGGCCGATTTCGCGGAGACTTGACCTAACGCTTAACAAATGTTTTCTCGTCTTTTCTCTTGTTGATTGGCAGATCAAATCAACTGGCACGCTCTACACATTGTAGGCAACTAAGAAGGACCTGCACTGGAGTCAAGCAGATCTCCCAGGCCAGCGCGTGAGAGAGTTTTCTCGTCAACACACTTTTTGGCACGCCCAGTGGGACTATCTTTGTCGGCTCGACTCGGACGAATAGACTCAGCCGGCAAGATGGTCGACTCCAAGATCCCTCGCATCACACAGGACAATGTCGTACCTGTAAAAATGGATCAACTATCGTGACGAATGAGAAGCCGAGTATAAGAGGATGGTGGAGGAACTCCGAACAATTATCTTCAATCCTTCACCCAAACGAGGTCTGGAACAGTGCACCAAAAGTACAAGTTCAGCCTCAATGATACCATAGCATCCTCGTCAAGTGATGCGAAGGGCAAACAGAAAGTGGAAGAGCCAACTCAAGTGCAGGATGATCAAGCCGTGTACTCTTTGCAAGATCGGATCGACTCGGCTGTCCATCACGCACTGGTCAACCAGAGCAGCATCCTGGTCAACACCCTCAATAACATGATTTCTCACGTGGTCGATGCCAAGGTAGCCGAGCAACTGCAACGGGGCCCTACATATTTCACGGATGGCAAGTTTCCTGATTACAGGACACTAGTCACCCAAGATCGACCGCTTCCACTAATAGCGCAACCCAACCCGCCAGGAGGAGTCGGCCACTTGAGTCCAAGCGGGACGGCCGTGAAACCGGCAGTCACTATTTTGAACCGACAATAGCCACTGCCCCAAGGTCAATTCAACATATTCCATCATAATCGGCGGCGAGCCGATTGATCATGGCGACGCGCGAATGTCGGGGGCCGACAATTTGCCGGACCCGCCAACGCCACCACAGGGAACCTCGGCCGCCACCCGCTGATCATCTCTACCAATACCAAGGGGGTCGTCAGGATCATCATTACCGGCCTCAGACACCGCCACAGATGTATCGGCAGGCACGTATGCCATATGACCCATACGAGCCAATACAGCAAGATAATAGAACCTGGGCCGAACTAATCGCAGACGTTATGCGGGATCAGTTTGGCCTCAAACCAAAAGACTCAGGAAATATGTACCGGTACCCCTATCCGGAGCATTTCGAAAGAATTCCATTGCCCAACCGATACAAAATCCCGGATTTCTCCAAGTTCTTAGGACAAGACAACGTATCTACCTACGAGCATATCAGCCGATTCTTAGCACAATGTGGTGAAGCATCGGCTACTGACCCCTTGAGGGTTCGGCTATTTCCCCTTTCTCTTTCAGGATCGGCCTTCACTTGGTTCTCCTCGTTGCCTTACAACTCAATTCAGAGTTGGGCCGATCTTGAGAAACAGTTTCACGGCTATTTTTATTCCGGCAACCATGAAATGAAGTTGTCGGATCTCACCAGCGTCAGGCAAAAACATAATGAATCGGTTCAGGATTACATTCGCGCTTCGAGAAATGATAAACCGATGCTACGGCGCTATCGGACGCCCACCGCCGATTTAGCCTTCCATGGTCCGATCGCGCCAATCGGGGAAAGATTCTCTCGCGTAGGACTTCGAAAGTCTAGCCCACTGGCGCAAAGGGTAACGACCCATGAACAACGTTTCCAAGAAACCAGGAAGGCCATCAAAACCATAACACAAGTCGTCGTCGACTCGGATTACGGATCCGACGATGACGAAACGGAAGTGGCGGCAGCTGAATGGGCTAAGAACAAGAAGGCCATCGTCTGCCAATGGCTACTGAAGACGGCTAAAGAAGAGAAATACGATTTTGACATCACTAAAGCCGACAAGATCTTCGATTTACTACTCAAAGAGAAACAGATTCAGTTGCCTGAAAATCACGTGATCCCGTCGACCGAAGAGTTGAAAAAAAAGAAATACTGCAAGTGGCACAACTCCACGTCTCACGCCACGAACGATTGCAAAGTCTTCAGGCAGCAGATCCAATCGGCCATCGAGGCCGGGAAGTTGAAGTTTGCTGACTCAAGTCGGCCCATGAAAGTGGACGGCAATCCGTTCCCGGTCAACACAGTCCATGCCGGCCTCAGACGAGTTGATCGGCAGGACAGAACAGCGTACGGCTTAGCCGATACGGTGATCGAGGATGAAACAGGAGAGGGCCAGATTGGAAACCCCACCGCACAGATCAACATGGTGCGCCCAGTTATCAGGTCGGCTGGCCGACAGCCGATCCACGAACGAAGCCGATACCACCGTCAATATCGGTCTCGGCGTGAAGAAATTTACGACGAAGCACCTCGCCGGCACGAGCCAAGAGTCCAAAGTCGGCGAAACATAGCAAGCCATGACGATCCACATTGGCATTGCGGCTTCTTCAGGCATTACTGGGAATCTGGCATGAGACTACCAACACTGGAAGACTCGCCCGGCATGTAACGATCATCACAACCATGACGGACACAGAGCTCGTCGTCCGTAAGCCCATCCGGTTCATTCCCGCAGCCGTCCAACTAAACCAGAGACGGCGACCGGTCCACGATCGGCTCGGTCCGATCCATCAAGACTTCTTCATCGACGAGAATTAGGATGGGGACGGTCGCAGTAACAAGGAGGCCGACAAGGAGGTATCGGCCAATCCCCAATGGTGCCCGTCCGATCTATTCACGAAGACCCAGAAGAGGAGAATTCAGCGGCTTAAGCGTGAAGGAAGAGAGGACGAGGTGAGACAAATGATATACGAACAACGCCGTCGGCTGGGTAAGATCAAGAGGCGGTGGGTACCCAAGCAGGAGGACGCTGCGGCCACCGGAGAGCAAGGAGAAGAAAGCCCCGCCGACCAAGCCAGAAGGGCAGCCAAGGGGAAGAGTAAAGCTACCACGTCGGTCAACATGGTCTTCGTGTTGCCCGCCAAATTCGGTGCCCCCGAAGCCGATGCAGACACTATCGAAGATGACCCAACAAAACTAATGATCTCGCCAGACCAAGCCATCTTTGACAAGCCGGAAGGGACCGAAAATCAGCATCTGAAACCGTTATACGTTAAAGGGTTCGTCAACGGCAAGCCGATTTCCAAAATGCTGGTCGATGGGGGAGCAGCAGTCAACCTCATGCCTTATGCAACTTTTAGAAAGCTTGGAAAAGGGGCCGAAGACCTGATCAAAACCAACATGGTACTCAAGGACTTCGGCGGCAACCCATCAGAGACCAAAGGCGTTCTCAACGTCGAACTGACCATCGGCAACAAAACTGTGCCCACAACGTTTTTTGTCATCGATGGAAAGGGGTCTTACAACCTGCTGCTCGGAAGGGACTGGATCCACGCCAACTGCTGCATCCCTTCTACAATGCACCAGAGCCTCATCCAGTGGGACGGCAACAAGATCGAGATCGTGCCAGCCGACAGGCCAGTTAGTATCGTCGCCGCCGATTTGCCACTTTGGGAAATCAAAGGCATCGAATGTTTATGCGGGAAAATCGGCAAGCCGATTTTCTAAACGTGTCCAATTCAACAATACAGCCCATCGGAAGCGACGAGCGCATCGCTTGCTTTGAACAAGACATGGTGGAGGGATCCAGCGTGCTCGGCGTAGCCACCGCGGACGAAGACGATGGCAAGTTAGGACAAGGCTTCGCGTCGACCGACGAGTTAGAAGAAATCGACATCGGATCTGGCGACAAGCCAAGTCCGACGTACATTAGTAAAAATTTATCTCCCCTCTGTAGATCCCAACTTATTGAATTATTAAAAGAATATAAAGATTGCTTTGCTTGGGAATACTTCGAGATGCCCGGTCTAAGCCGATCGATAGTGGTCCATCACCGCCAATCAAGGCAGGATATCGGCCATTCAAACAACCTCCCAGGAGGTTCAAAGCCGACATGTACGACGCAATTAAAGCCAAAATCACTCGGCTATACGACGCAGGGTTCATTCGGCCGTGCCGATATGCCGAATGGGTCTCTAATATCGTCCCGATATTGAAGAAGAACGGCAAACTTCGAGTATGCATCGACTTCAGAGACCTAAACAAGGCGACCCCAAAAGACGAATACCCAATGCCAATAGCCGACCTGCTTGTCAACGCTGCTTCAGGCCATAAAATCATCAGCTTCATGGACGGCAACGCAGGGTACAACCAGATATTCATGGCCGAGGAGGACGTCCATAAGACAGCTTTTCGATGCCCGGGTGCGATCGGCCTCTACGAGTGGGTAGTGATGACGTTCGGCTTGAAGAACGCCGGGGCAACATATCAAAGAGCGATGAATTACATTTTTCATGACATGATCGGCGCACTAGTAGAGATATACATTGACGATGTCGTCGCCAAATCGAGGGAGATAGAAAACCACATTGCAGACCTGAGGCAGGTGCTTGAGCGGACGAGGAAATACGGATTGAAGATGAATCCGCTTAAATGTGCGTTCAGCGTGTCGGCCGGGCAATTCTTAGGGTTCCTCGTGCATGAAAGAGGAATTGAAGTAACACCGAGGAGCATTAATGCCATCAAGACAATTCAACCCCCTAAGGATAAAAGACAACTCCAGTCACTAATCGGAAAGATAAACTTCATTAGACGGTTCATAGCTAACCTCTCAGAGAAAATGGAGCCGTTCACGCCATTGCTTCGGCTTAAGGCCGATCAGAGTTTCACATGGGGGGCAGAGCAACAGAAGGCGTTAGACGACATAAAAAATTATCTAAGCTCCCCTCCAGTTCTAATGCCCCCACGAAAAGGGACGCCATTCAAGCTGTACCTGTCTACCGACGACAAGTCAATCGGCTCCATTCTAATCCAAGAAGTCGATGGAAAGGAAAGGGCCATTTTCTATCTCAGCCGACGGCTACTAGATGCAGAGACTAGATATTCACCCGTTGGAAAGTTATGTCTGTGCCTCTATTTCTCATGCACAAAGTTAAGGCACTATCTGTTGTCCAATGAATGCACGGTAACTTGCAAAGCCGACGTAGTCAAGTACATGCTATCGGCTCCAGTGCTCAAAGGGAGGATCGGAAAGTGGATATTCGCGCTGACCGAGTTCGATCTGAGGTATCAGGCTCCAAGAGCAGTAAAAGGACAGGCCCTAGCCGATCTCATCGTGGAACATAGAAACGACTCAATCGGCTCCGTGGAAATCACACCTTGGACCCTGACTTTCGATGGCTCAGTGTGCACCAACGGCTGCGGAATCGGCTTAGTTCTCATCTCACCTAAGGGGGCAAACTTCGAGTTCGCCTTCGCCATCGACCCCCACGTTACGAATAACCAAGCCGAGTATGAAGCCGTTCTCAAAGGGCTACTCCTACTCAGGGAGATGGAGGCCGACGCGGTAGAAATAATGGGAGGCTCGTTGCTCGTCATCAGTCAATTGTCAGGAGAGTATGAGTGCAAAAACGACGCACTGATGACCTATCATCGACGGTGCCGGGAGTTAATGGAAGGTTTTCGGCTAGTCACTTTGAAGCATATTCCTAGGGAGCAGAACACGGAGGCCAATGACTTGGCTCAAAGGGCATCAGGCTACCGGCCGATGCCAAGAGACATCAACACAGGCATCGCCAACATCACAACCGACGACTGGAGGTTCGACGTCTACAACTACCTCAAAAACCCTTCTCAATCGGCCACGAGGAAACTACGATACAAGGCATTGCGGTACGTATTGCTCGACAAAGATTTATATTATCGGACAATCGATGGCATACTGCTCAAATGTCTGGGCGCCGATCAAGCCACGGTGGTTATCGAGGAGGTACACGAAGGAATATGCGGCACACATCAGTCGGCACACAAAATGAAGTGGCTACTTCGCCGAGCCGGGTATTTCTGGCCGACGATGTTAGAAGATTGTTTTAAATACTATAAAGGATGCCAAGACTGCCAGAAGTTCGGCACAGTGCAACGAGCCCCGGCGTCGGCCATGAACCCAATCATTAAGACATGGCCTTTCAGAGGGTGGGGCATGGACATGATCGGCCAGATCAATCCACCTTCAAGCAAGGGGCACAAGTTTATACTAGTGGCCACAGATTATTTCACAAAATGGGTAGAAGCGATTCCCCTCCGAAAAGTGGATTCTAAAGACGCAATCGAGTTCGTCAAAGAACACATCATCTACCGATTCGGTATTCCGCAAACGATAACGACCGACCAAGGATCCATCTTTGTTTCGGACGAATTCATCCAGTTCGCTGACGGCATGGGGATCAAGTTGCTTAACTCTTCCCCACATTACGCGCAAGCCAACGGTCAGGCCGAAGCTTCAAACAAAAGCTTAATCAAGCTGATCAAAAGAAAAATATCCGAATATCCTAAACAATGGCACACCCGATTGGCCGAAGCATTGTGGGCATATCGGATGGCATGTCACGGGTCCATCCAAGTTCCTCCATACAAACTGGTCTATGGACATGAAGCAGTACTGCCATGGGAAAGTATCATCGGCTCAAGACGCATTCAGTTACAGGACCAACTCACAGCCGACGACTATTATGACCTCATGATGGATGAATCGGAAGATCTCGCCTTATCCGAATGAGAGCCTTAGAAAAAGTAACAAAAGATAAGGAACGGGTAGCCCGACATTACAATAAAAAGTCGTCCCTAAATCGTTTGTGGAAGGCGAACTCGTTTGGAAGCTCATACTCCCAATCGGATCCGGAGATAACAAATTCGGCAAATGGTCGCCGAATTGGGAGGGGCCTTTCAAAGTCCACAAATGCGTCTCCAAAGGAGCCTACATGCTAAAAGGACTAGATGGGGAAGTATTCGGAAGGGCCCTCAACGGAAAATATCTAAAGAAATACTACCCGAGCGTATGGATTAATGCGTGAGTCGGCTATCGCCACAGTAAGGCCGACCCACGACAGCCGATGCCTTACGAGGCATCGCCTTTAGGCACTCGTTTCCCCCTCCCACACCCCATGATCGGCTCCGGACCCCCGGCAGAGATCAGATTGAACAACCGCGTCGGGCTCACAAATTTTGTCGACATCGAAGCTATCAACAAAACTTGGGGGCATACACATACACATAGTCGAAAAGACCAACAGTCAAAGCCAATTTTTGATTAATCAAGCCAGGGAGTTGAAGAAACCTCAAGTCAGATGGAACCCAGGCACATTAAACCGCATTTTATTCGGAGTCGGCGCGGGGCCGCTTTGGATTACATGTTCGCCAGATACTCCCTAATGGCCGCCAGGGCTCGTTCGACGGGCTCTGCAGTTTCCATTTCCAGAGCATCCAGGATCAGATGCTCCAACTGAGTGACCCTGATGTCGGTGGTGGTGATCAGCAACTCATTGGCGAGTTGGGCCTGCCTCCCCTCCAGCCGGTCAAGGCGCGCGAGCATCGGGTACACCATGGGGGCAACAGCCGGAATGCCACCAAGATGGAAAGGCGGCTCGCCGCCGGGTGGCGAGCCTCCAACTCCCCGGCGCTCAGTGCGCCCTCACCCGTTGGTCCTGGGCGACCGACGCTCGTACGACGTCTCCATGATTCCCTGGATCACCCGAAGCGGGTGCGGCGGCTGCAATGGATTCCGTCCCTGAGTTTTTGTAAAAAGAAATCGGTGAGAGTAGAGGAGTTGAGAAACTACCTGGTTCACCGACGAACTAGAAGACGCCATGAGAAGCCTAGCCGAAGAATCAAAGGACTAGGTGTTTCACTATCGAAAGTTCGTCGCTTTCGGCCGTGAGTTATTTGGAAGAGCCGGGGGAGCCCATTTATAGAAAGAAAAGATATGGTTCTTAGATGTGAAACGCTGCCGACCCGGGAGTCAAAGGGATCATCATTAAGAGCGTCGGGAATCGTTGAAAGCCAGCGACTGCGCAGGTATGGATACCTATCGCCCAGGGCTCACGGGTTCCCGGAGTGCAGATTCGAGGGGGTCGGCCTACGAAGACAGGGCGATGACGTAACCGGGTATTATCGGCCGATGGCTAGATAGTCGAATGACTAAGAGATAGACGTTGAGTGTTGGGGCGTCACTTCTGAGCAATTTCGAACTAAACGATACAAGCACTATTAATACAGGTTGTCCAGTTACATCACAAAGCACATGTTCGAGAAACACAAGCCGACCTCGCAGGGTCGGACGTTTTACAATCTTCATTTCTTTAGAAAATTGGCTATCGCCGATAGAGCTGTCAGCCTAACCTGGTCGACCTCGCCGATTGCCCTGAGGTCGTCGGCCTCGGACCCTGCTACCGATCGAGCACTCTGCACCAAGTCTCGCAAATGTGCAACGGCCGCCCTGATACTTTGACGCTCAGCTTCAACCCTGGTCGGCAAATCGGCCATATACTCTTCATGAACGTCAATCTCGTTTGTGATCTGGACGAGATCGGCTACCAGTTGGTCCCGGCGGGCACGGAGTTGTTCGAGCTTAGCCGCCGGCTCGTTTTTAGGCGGTCGAAGGCGGCCTTTCGGGCTTCAATGGCATCTTTGGTCGATTGGATGGCGGCCGACCGCGCCCGACTCTCGTGCCGATCAATGACTCTCCGGGCTCGTTCGTATTTTAGCCGGTAGGCTTCCATGAAGGTCGCCGGCACGATGGCTTCAGCAACGGCATCCGGCACTGGTCTTGGATATCCCGAACCGTGCGCGTATGGAGCCGCAATTGACCACCAACGCATCTAATGAGGCTTTCAGTCGGTTGCCGATGTCAGCCAGAGTGGCCCTCGGAATCTCACCGACGCCGCGAGCGTTTCCTCGCCGCGCATCGCCGGTTCCTCGAACTCGACAAGTCAAAGTTGAGGAGATCGGCCACGCGCCGCGTAAGAAACAAAGGACCGGCTATGTTCAGCGAGTTCATTATCGATCTTGGCCAACCGCTCCTCGGTCTCGATCTTATCGGCGTAAAAGAAGCCGATGGGAAGTTGCCCGAGGCCGAATTGTCTTGCCACCGATACCGGGTAGTAGAATTCATAACTCCGGCCGTGGATCGGCCTTGGTGAACCCGGTCGAGAATGCGGGGAGGTAAAGAGGCAAAGAACAATTTTCTACACCTTGGGCTGTCAGAGTTGAGATCATCCCATTTGAAATCGATCGGCGGTTCAAAAGATCCTTGGTCGGCGTAGAAATACCAGTGCGGTTGTCGCGGGATAGCCTGTCGTAAAAAGCTATGAACCAATCGGCCAATAGCTCGCCGATTGTCTTGAACTCGTGCGGCGCGCCTCTCCATAGTTCGTGCATTGCCCGGTGGTGATCGGCCGCCTTCTTCATTTTCGATTGGCTCTAGCCTTGGGAACCCGGCGTCCAGGCGGGGCCGACCGGCCACGTTTTGGGTAGCTAACACCGCCGATTTGGAGAAACCACCGGGGCCACCGGTGTTGAGGGGACGTTGGCGGCTATTTTCGTGGCGGCCCGATGCGGCATTTGATATGTGTAGCCGAGGAGGTATTTTCCCAATGCGAACTCTGCTCCGTCGGCTAAGATTTCGGCCATTATTTGCCAATTAGTGGTCGGCCCACGCTCGATCCACGAGCACAAATTTTTCCAGCCACATCATCGAAAGGCGGTGTATTCCGTGGTGACTGTTCCATCTTTCACGTTTTGGGCAATGAAACCACTCCATCCACCAATAGCTTTGGTTTTGAACTGGTGTTGACCTTTTCAGTTCAAGACACATGGATTAGCCGATGATTCGATGTCCAGCCCGGTTGTCATGTGTACATCGGCTAGTGTGATGGTCATCGGCCCTTGCTCGAAGAGGAAGGCATTGAAACTGTCGTTCCAAAAGTAGGTTGCAGCCGATAGGAGTGGTTCGTCTTTTTCCATATTGGCGATGGATAGTTCCAAGCATTGAGCAAGGTTTCTTTCTTCCCATTGGGTGTACTTAGCCGATTGTATTCTCTTGTACCATTCGGTCCAGCGTGTCGGTAGACGGCCAAGCCTTAAACGTCCGTTCCAGTGGGAAAGAGATGGTTTGGCGTGTTGAAGGGCATGCGGTTGGTTTCGGCGTGATCACGTCGGTTGGGTTTGTATCGCCGATAGGCCAAGGAAGTACTTTCCCTCTTGTGTTAAGTTGGGGATGAGCCCTTGGTGAGAGAGGTGCTACAGTTTGAAGAAGAGGAAAAAAGGTGCTGATCAGAGGTGATGGTGTTTTATAGTTTGGAATGAGAAAAGTATTGATTAGTAAGAATGCAGGATGAAGTATTATTGAAAGTTATCGAACGGATTATTGGTATAGAGGTGTTTGGAGGAACGAGTTGAGGGTAAAATTATAGAGTAAAAAAAAGGTGAAAAGATTACCTGAGGGAATTCGTTCATGGCAGCGGCTGGAGCAGTTCCAGTGGCGGCGGCAGGCGGTATTGCGGTCGCGGCGGGCGCGATTGTGACCGGCGAGTTAGAAGTGCTTGAGGTTGCAGCGGAGGCCATCGGGAAGGTCGAAGACGAAGATGGAGTTCGGAGAGTGTGAAGAGGGCGTTGAACGTCGATGGAGTCGCCGGAGGAGAGAGAGAAAGGGAGGAAGTTTGTTTGAGAAGGAAGCCGAGCGCACGATGAGGGCGTGGGTGGTTCGACCGAGGAAAGTGGATATTTAAAGGGCCCCTAGGGAGAAGCCGAGATGATTCGGGCCAAGAAGGGAGTAGGAGTTTGAATAGGTAAACAAATCCGCAACACTTTATGTTACGGACTTGGGGGGCATGTGTTAACACTGGAATTTGGTAATGAGGTTCCTAAGTCCTAAGAGAACAAGATGGAATCGGATCGGCTGAAGTCAGAAGTTGTATCGGCTAAGAGAGTGATCGGCTGCAGGGCTGGTCGGCTGAGGATGGGTTGAATGGAACGCCGACGCCCGATTCTGAGTTTAGAAGGGATAAAACCGTGTCTAATGCAGAAACTTGAGGATAAGTGGGGATTCGGATGTTAATTGCGCGTTTAAAGATATTGCCACCTATGGATGGAGTCCTGTAATGGCAGTTGTATCTGTAATTTAGGAGTTTGTTAAATTGGTAGTTGTAATGCATTATGAATCTCGCTAGGGATGATATGATGTTTTAAAAAGTAGTTTAGATAGAGTCCGAGGTTGTTACAAAGATTTGTATCTTGGGTATAAATAAAACCCGAGACCCTCTGTATGAGAACGATTCAATCAATCTAATCTTCGGTGCATCGCCATCCTTTTCCTTTTGGACGAACACCCTGTTTGGCTTTGGGCTGCATCGTCTCGATCCCCAAACCCAGGTAAATGTTTGTCGTTAGTGGTGAGATTACTTGTTTCTGATGCTTCCATCGCAATGACACATTGGATTCAATAGTTTTACTACGACATATATCATATAGTGCATATGAACCAGTTCGGTGTTTAGATCTATCCCGTGGTTGACTCATCTTTCGGGAGTATATGGTCGCAAGGCTAGGTTTAAAGGCTGGTTGGTTCGTATGTAGTATCTACCATCTTACGAGTGTAAGTCGAGAGTAATAGATTGAATGCTTCTTTTGATACTTAATGCTGCATCAAGACTGAACTATTGAGTCGTCTTTTGAATCGTTGGTAATCTATTCTTTTGGATTTACATTATCGGGGATAGCGTCGGGGTTTCGGTGACCTTACTTGCCCTAATGTATTTCTTTTAACATAATTGTTATTAGATCTGTAAGGGCCGTATTTTATGCCTAGATTGTGCTTGCTTACATCTTTGATCTAGGAGTATTGCGCTGCATGAGATTCATTGGAGTATCGGCTGATCTAATGTTAGTTTCCCAGCGTCGGTTGGTCTATTGATCTGTGTATTTATTATTCTCTATCATATTTGGATCGGATGACTAATGGTCGTTTTGGTATAGCCGATGAGCTTTGGTCGTTTGGCCCAAATATGGTTTGGAATAGCATATACATGTCTATGGATTCCCTCGGCCGATTTCGCGGAGACTTGACCTAACGCTTAACGAACGTTTTCTCGTCTTTTCTCTTGTTGATTGGCAGATCAAATCAACTGGCACGCTCTACACATTGTAGGCAGCTAAGAAGGACCTGCACTGGAGTCAAGCAGATCTCCCAGGCCAGCGCGTGAGAGAGATTTCTCGTCAACAGTGGTTTGATCGAGGAGATAGTTCCCAGGATAATTGATAAGCGGTTTCAACATCATCGGCAACAACAATATTGGCTCGGGGGGCAAATTGATCAATATCAGTATGAAGAGCCACATCAGAATATCGGCCAAAGGAAACTCAAGGATATCTGTCCAAGGAGGATTGGACCAAAATAATTGCAAATGTGATGGAGGAGCAGTTTGGAATTAGACGCAAAGATCAAATTTCTGTGTATCGGCTGCCATATCCCGAGTGATTTGGTAGGGTTCCACTTCCAAGCCGGTATAATGTTCCGATTTCTCTATGTTTTCGGGCGGGATGGTGTCTCTACGATGGAGCATTTTTACCAATTCTTAGCTCAATGTGGGGAGGTATCGGTGAAGAAGCTCGAAAGTTAGATTTTTTTCCTATGTCTTTAACTAGATCGGCCTTCACATGGTTTTCGTCATTACCACCAAATTCTATCAGAAGTTAGGCCGTTCTTGAGAAGCAGTTTCATATGTACTTTTTTGCTGGGATTGGTGAATTGAAACTTGTTGACTTGGTATCGTTCGAGACTGACAAGAAGGGGAATCGGCTAAGGAATACATTCGAGGTTTCGTAATGTTTGCAGCTGATGTTATGGTTGGAGTCTAAGTGATGAGCAGCTAGCAGAACTCGCATTCCAAGGGTTGTCAATACCAATCAAAAATATATTTTTCTTCCATGAGTTTCACAGCCTGGCTCATCTAATGCAAAAGGTATCGGCTTATGAGAGCCGATGTCAAGAAGAAAGGAAGAATCGGTTTTGGGGTGGTCAAGACAACGATAATTTTGAAGCATGACTTCTCATACTCCAAAAACTGGGGCATGTGTTAACGCCAGAATTTGGGAAGCCCCGGAGCCCGAATCGGCTAAGGTGTCCATCGGCTGATACCAAATCGGACAAGGCAAGCCGATGTAGTCGACTCCGGTACGACAACATTGGAGACACCATCGGATCAAAATGATGTGCTTCATGAGGATTGCCATATAAGGATAGAGTCCTAAAAAGGTAATTGTATCTATTAATTAGAAAAAATTTGTTAGTTTCCTATTTTATCTTTAGGAAAGTGTATTAGTGTCCAATAAGGACTCGGTTTGTTTCCTTTTTATCTTTAGGAAAGTTTAGATTGCAATCTGTTAGGATCTTTGTTAGTCCGTGGGTATAAATATGTAAGCCCGGGGTTCATGTAGAATATCTCTCGATCAATACAATTCGGCGCATCGCCACCCTTTACCTTTTCTACTTTATTACTCGGCGGGATTTGGCACCCGACGCAGGGCTGCATCGGCCTCGATCTCCGGCGAAGGGGTAAGTCCAATGTTCCGTCGGCCCAGGCAATTGTATTGGCTACGTCGGTGTTGTCCAAGGCTGTATCAGTACATTCGACCTCTTGGATTATTCTGGTTTGGTTAACATGTTTGCGTGCCTATTTATCATATGCATCTATTAATCTAGTTCTAGTATTTAAATTTAGTTCTATCGGTTGTCTCTCGCTTTAGGGTTTCTACTAATACCGGCTAAATTGTTTACTAGATTGGATTAGCTTAGGCATCTATCACCCTGAAAATCAATCAAAGGCTTGATTGTCTAGATATTGTGTTTCTTTTCATACTTAGTGCTGCATCAATTCAGTTTGACCTACTAAGTCGTTATTAGAACCATAATCTCTACCTGCCTTTTGGTTGCCACTAAGGGTTTCATCGGGGTTACAGCCAATGAGTTATTTGGATATCGCATCGGCTTGCATGGAATGTACATAAGTTGGATCTAGCCGATTGCAGCAAAGGTTTCATTGGATATTTAATCATTTGGATTTAATGACATCGGACTTCTAGCCGATGTGTGTTTTAATCTTTAAACCAGTATCTATTTTATCATGTGATTGCTTTATGCCATATTACATTAATATATCATCATGTTATCGTCGGCCGATCACCTTTATATAGATGTTTGCTCAGCGTACAACCGATGGATTGAAACCCTAGCTGCATCGGCTGGCGTCAGTATCGGCTGGGATCACGTCATCGGCTGATTGGTCGATCGGCTATATTGGTTATTGACCTATTGGCTGATATGCTTCACTTCTGGTTGCTTTGTATATCTTGTCAGTGGCAGGATCAAACTGACTGGCACGCCCGCACTTCATCGATTCTTGGACCTGCACTGCAGCTAATCAGATCTCCCAGGCCGGC
This sequence comes from Oryza australiensis, assembly GCA_019925245.2. Taxonomy (NCBI): domain Eukaryota; kingdom Viridiplantae; phylum Streptophyta; class Magnoliopsida; order Poales; family Poaceae; genus Oryza; species Oryza australiensis. Next base: position 1,158,124 of record JAIFGZ020000160.1, on the reverse strand, counting down.
GTGTTTATTTTTCTCATTAACAGGAGTCGATGTTCCACAATCAATCGGCTAAGACCTGGCATCTCAAAATACTCCCAAGCAAAACATTATTTATGTTCCTTTAATAAATCAATCAGCTTTGTCCTAAAATTAGAAGACAAAGTTTTACTAATGTATGTCAGTCTAGGCCTATCTCCTGGACCTATATCAACTTCTTCGAGCTCGTCGGCCGACATAAAACCTTGTCCTAGCTTGCCATCGAGATCGTCCACGATGTCCTTGGTGTAGACGCTTGAGCCCTCCACGACGCCCTCAAAGTAATAATTGAGGCTCTTCGTCTCCAATTGGTTGTATAGTAGAATCGGACAACTTTAGAAAATCAACCTCCCAAACTTTGTCGGACAAGCAATCGATGTCGTCGATCTTCCAAAGTGTTAAATTGGCATCGGCTACGTTTCGACCTGTTGGCTGGAACGATTTCAATCTTGTCGCCTTGTCATTGGACCAAGCTATGGTGCATGGTAGAAGGGATGCAACAATTGGCGTGGATCCAATGCCTCCCCAGCAGCAGGCTGTATGACCCCTTGCCGTCGATGACAAAAAAGGTGGTAGGCACTGTCTTACTGTCGACAGTCAACTCAACGTTTAGAACCCCTTTTGTTTTCAATGGGTTCCTGCCAAAAACCTTAAGGACCATATTTGTTTTGATGAGGTCGTCGGAACCCTTGCCCAGCTTTCTAAAACTAGCATAGGGCATTAGATTGACAGCAGCTCTCCCATCAACTAGCATTTTTGACGTCGGCTTCCCATTGACACATCCTTTGATATAAAGAGGCTTAAGGTACCGATGTCCTGTCCCTTCTGGCTTTTCAAAGATTGCTTGCTCCAGGGACAACACGAGTTTGTCTAGTTACTCCTCTACGACATCTGCATCGGCTTGAGTCGCTTCAAATTCGGCTGGCAGCGCCAAAAACCATGTTAACCTATGTAGAGGCCACAACCTTTCCCTTTGCCTTTCTCTTTGCCTGGTTGGCTTGATCTTTGTCGGTTGGCACAGACTTGTTCTTAACACACCACTGTTTCCTTGGGCATTCTCGTTTCTTCTTCTTTCTTAGCCGATAGTCAATTCGGCTTGGACCTCTCGCAGCCGACCCTCGCTTTTCCACCGTTGCACCTTCTGTTTCTGGGTCTTCGTAAAAGTGTCGAAGGGGCACCATTGTGGGTTAGCAGTTTGTTCTTAGTCATCCTCGAAGTCCTCCTGAAAGAAATCTTCATGGATTGGACCCATCCTCTGATGAACAGGGCGCTTCCTTTGGTTCGGTCGATTCTCTCTAGGCGACAATCGGCTGAAGCTTTCAGCCTGCTCATCCTCATAGTCACCATAGGTTGGGCAGTCTTGGAGCAATGGTAGCCTCATCCCCTAATTCTAGCAAAACCTGAAGAACTCATAGCTCCAGTGGGGATCAAAGCCATCATGTTGCCGATGGTAAACCTCTTTATGCCGATCATGCTTTCTTGGATGCACCTTGTAGACTCTGCCCATCTCTCTTTCTTCGTGCCCCTTCATGAACTTGACCAAGCTATCCATCTCTCGGGGGTGATCGGCTGATCGGCGGATGGCATGAACCATGTTAACGAGAAAAGGATTCCCATCAACCTTTGTCGGCTTCTTTGGATCTTCGAGTTTAATCTTCCCAGCCTCTATAGCCAATTGGATTTGCTGGCGAAACACCTTACAGTCGTTTGTACTGTGGGACCCGGTGTTGTGCCACTTGCAATATTTTCTCGTTTTTAACTCCTCAGCTAATGGGATGATGTGATTGGCCAAAAGTTGGATCTGTTTTTCCCGAAGCAGCAGATCAAAGATTTTATCGGCCTTAGTAATGTCAAAATCGTATTCTCCTCCTTAGCCGAATTCTTCACCCATTGACAAGTTATTACCTTCTTGTTTCTGGCCCAATCGACTGCTGCCACCTCGGTTTCGCTATCGGTTGAATCGGAGTCAGAAGCGTAGGCAACGTGGCTAACCTTCTTAAAGGCTTTCTTGGCCTCCTAGAAACATTGCTCGTGGGCAGTGATCTTCTGTGCCAAGTGCGCCAAGCTTTCGAAATCCTAAGCCGAGAATCTCTCCCTGATGGGTATTAACAAACCCTGGAAAGCAAGATCGGCTAGTTGTGAGTCGAACAAAACCAGGCAATAGCACTGATTTCTCATGTATCTGAATCTTTGGATATAATCCTGGACTGATTCATCATGCTTCTGCCTGATGGCTGTTAAATCGGACAAATTCATCTCATGGACGCCAGTGTAGAAGTACCGATGAAACTGCTTCTCCAAATCGGCCCAACTCTATACCGAATTGTATGGGAGCGAAGAAAACCAAGTAAAAGCAGATCCAGAGAGTGAGAGGGGGAAAAGCTTAACCCTCAGGGCGTCTGTAGCCGATGCCTCTCCACATTGGGCTAAAAATCGGCTAACGTGCTTATAGGTAGAAACATTGTCCTGTCCTGAGAATTTGGAAAAATCTGGCACCTTGTATCAATTAGGCAATGGAACCCTTTCAAAGTACACAGGATAAGAATACCGATACATGTTGCTTGTGTCCTCGGGTTTGAGGCCGAATTGCTCTCTCAACACGTCGGCTATCAAGTCCACCCAAGGCTTGTTTTGTTGAGCCACTTCTTGTGCTTGTTGCTGCATCGGCTCGTATTGATCAAACTGGAGTGGTCCTTGTTGATACTGCATCCGAGGCGAATGAGGCTGATAGTGCTGATTAAAGTTGCCTCCTGGATAATGCTGGGGAGATTGGTGCACCATGTGAGGCTGTCGATCATGAAGAGGCTGAGAGCCGACAGGTTGTTGTATGAAGTTGGCGGGTAAGAGCCTATCTGTAACACCCTGGAAATCAGAGACATAAAAAGCGAGATTTAAAAATCAGGACTAACAAAAACTTTTTAATTTTTGCATCTTGTCATAATTGTTTGAGTCTTATTTGCGAGTTTTATTGTGTGCTATAAATAATGGAACATTTATTCAAAGACGGAAAAATCAAATAGGTGTTGGAAACCCTAAAAGAAAAGGAAATTACAAAAATAAAGTTGGGTGAAACTAAAATTTAAAATTTAGTTAAATTTATATTTGGGCCAAATTATATTTTCAATCTTATAGGTGAAAAGCAAAAAGGAATATATAAAAAAAATAATTAAAAATCGGGAAAAGAAAGAGTGCACTATTCATCCGCCGCTAGGTGTTCGAAGCCGTACCGTGCGCACGTCGCGCACGTCGCCGCGACCGTGGCCGCGCCGCTCCGTTCCGCGCCCGCGTCAACATCGTCATACCACTGCTGTACCACCGCCATCACGTCGCCGCACCGTGGCCGCGCCGCCCCACCGTCGGCCACGCCGCGCGCGCAGGCGCGGTGGCGCGGCGCGCAGGCGCGCTGCGTCGTACCGCGCCCCCGCCGCCGTCCCATCGCGCCTCCCGCGTCAACGCCGCCGTCACGTCGCTCGCCCGTGCCGTGCGTCGCCCCGCTGCGCCCACGTCGCCGACGCGCGACGAGCCCACGCCGCGTGCCTATGCCGCGCCGACGTCGCCACGGCGCCGCCGCGCCCGCGCCTATAAAAGGCCCCGCCCCATTCCACACCCCGCCACACCGTCCCCTCCCCGCCTCAAACCCTCTCCCAAGCGTCGTCGCTCCGCCACACCGATAGTCGTGGCCGCAGCCGCGCCAAGCCGCTCGCCGCTATGCCGCACCAGCCGCCTCGTCGCCGCACGCCGGTAAGCCCTCCTCTCTTGCCTCCCCTCGGTAGCCGCCGCCCGCGCCATGCGCGCTTGAGCGCTGGCTCGGCTGAGCCAAGGAGGAGGAAGAGGAAAACAGGGGAAATAAAAAGAAAGAAGGAAAAAAGAAAAAGAAAAGAAAAGAACGAAAAAGAAACAATATATATATATAGAAATAGAAAAAATAATATTTTGGGGTATTATTTAGAAAATTTTTAAGCAAAATATATTCTTATAAAGTAAAGTTAGGGTTAATTAAAGGCTAAAAAATGCAGTAATATTAAGTGAGTAATAATCGCATAAATTGAATTAGAAATTTATTATGTGTTGGTGGATCAACTTCTCGAGAGACGAGAAGGGGTAGACTCCTTAGAAAATCATGACAATCGGGTGGCGGGAATCTATCCTTGGAATCATAATGGATGCATAATGGATGGTGGACAGAACCATCGCCGACTTAACGAACCATGAAAATAAAACTTGACTTGGCTAGACATTAGGTTTGTAAAAAGAATTACAAAACTGGCTTTGTGCAAATGAACCCCAGCCATTCTTTGGATATTCCCCTATCATATGCATCCTTGCTGTGATGTCTTGCTTAGTACGGTTGATACTCATCCTTACTATACGCACAAACCTCCAGATGGTGGCAATGAAGACTCGGAAGACCCCTACGCCTACTACCAGGAGGGTGAGGAAGACGAAGGCGCCTAATAGGTCTTAGACTATGGTCGTTGCCTGTGGCAATGGCATGCCGCTGCCTTCTGTCTGCTGCCTTATCCTAATTATGCTTTCGGTTGTATCCAGACCATGTGGTCCCCATTATTAGACTAATGCCTTCGGGCTTATATTGTAATACTTTCGGTGTAAGACTATTCGTGCATATGCACCTGATAATTCAGTACTGTATTTCGTGAGTACCAAACTACTCGATCCAGGAAAATGGTACTATGAACACGAAAGATTCTCGTTCCGAAAATGGGGGTCCACAGAGCTGGTATTAGAGCAGTGTGACTGTAGGATAAGACCAAATGGTGCCCCACCCCCTATATAGCTGGTTAAAGGAAACTATCCCTACTTAGGATTATTTCAAGTACAAACTATGTCTACAAAACAAAATGTGTTCTTCCCTTGTACTCTTGTCCCCCATTTCCCTACTAAAATTATTTTGATGTTACCCCTCTCTAACTCTAAGTTATTTTCGAAAGCATATGACAAGCCATGATCACATCGAAGCTTGGGGGCTTGAGATCCCTTTGGAGGAGGGATATGTTGTGCAACTTAGGCAGCTGTTGCGTTGCTTGAGGTACCCGGATACACCCACTTATCGAAGCAGGTGACATGGTACCGAGAACCACCCAGAGTGGAAAGCCGCCATATCGATTGAGGCCCATGTTGGTAGCGAGCCACCATACTGCTTCCAAACCCTCTACCGGTGAGACTTTATGGAGGCTGCACTTCAGGATGCTGCTCGTGAGGCATTCTTACGCCTTAATGCCATCCACCGGGCGGAGCTGACGGTGACCGAGTTTGTACACCACCCATATCGGGAGGAGGGCAACTCTGTTTACACCGTGGAGGCCACACCCTGCTGTTACAACCCGATGGTAACTCGGCTGTCCCGACGGGCTGAAGCTGCGGATGATTGCTACGAGGAAGCGCTGCTGAAATTGTGAGCAAAGGCGCATGAGTGACCTTGAAGAGGAGCACCACAAGCGTGGCAGCCGATTAGCTCACCGAAGACTCGGATCCAGTTCAACAAGCACAGTACGATTAGCTCTTAGTTTGATACGTCGCTCGAGGAGAAGCCCTGGTCACCCTGGAGGAGCAACTCAGGAAAAGCCAAAGGCAGGTCCACCAGTTGAAGGAGCAACTTCGCACCATCCCGATCACCACTGAGGGTGCTTCTACCTCTGCTACACCGCCACCACCCCCTGCACCTATGCTGGACTACTACTTCTTGACTCCACCGTGCTTAGCCACTTCCACGCCTTGCTAGAGCAGGCCAACATGCAGAGCACCATATTTGGTGGACCCTACCATGACCCAGCCAGCTGCTGCACAGTCAGAACCCCCACAGATTACCATGGTTGTTCCATCTGAGCCTGGTCCTGGAGTGGAGAACCCCATTCAGATTGGCACTGACTCAGAGAATGAGTCGAAACCCATGGAGGTCGAGTGGGAGTCTAGTATCACCGATCCATCAGAGGATGAGGCCCCTACCAACCGCATTACATTTGCGGGAGGACCTATCACCCGCAAGACAGCCCGCAAGAGTACCCGGTCACCAGGCAGGAAGCTCAGGCATGACTCAGGAAGCTCAGTTTGCATCAGCCGAGGATTACCCGTTGACTGCACCCGGATCCTACGGATGGTTGGAGGATTAGACTAGATGTCGGCAACAGCGCAGGCCTTGCTTTGGATGGTGTTGAGATAGCAAGGACCACACCCTGATTTCCCCCTAGTTATGATGAGATGGAGAACGATGTTAGTTGTTGTATTGTGTTGTATGGGACTGTGTATGTGCAGTCCAATGTATCTCTTATGATGTATCAATTATGAACTATTGAGATGTTTTATGGTATATCTTAAATGAGTTTATTCCACCAAGCTTGCTTCACGAAAGATCACTTTAAACAACTTGAAGTAAAACCACTTAGGATCGTAACCTTAGTAGGTCAAGTCTCTTACCTTATCCACACCTTACAGATGGCACATCGACGTAGAGCAACGGCGACCAACGAAAACCTACCGGAGCCTAACCCCTCCACCCTGACAGAGGTTATGGCATTGCAAACTCAGTTGTTACAAGCCATCGCTAACAACCAAGGGAATCACAGAAGCTCAAGTTTAGGAGAATTTATGAGAGCCAAGCCGCCTACCTTCTCCAAAACAGAAGAACCCATGGACGCCGAAGACTGGCTGCAAGTGATAGAAAAGAAGTTGACCCTCGTCCGAGTACGAGAAGCCGACAGACTTATCTTAGCCACCAACCAGTTGAAAGGACCCGCTTGCGATTGGTGGGATATGTACAAGGAGAGCCGAAGATGTTGGAGAACCAACTTGGGAAGAATTTACGACAGCCTTCCGTGAAAACTTCGTGCCTGCCGCTGTCATGAGGATGAAGAAGAATGAATTCCGGAGATTGTGTCAGGGCAACACCATGGTACAGGAGTACCTCAACAAGTTTACCCAGCTTGCTCGTTCCGCAACCAGCGACTTGGCGAACAAAGAAGAGAAGATAGATAAATTCATTGAAGGGTTGAACGATGAGTTGCGAGGACCAATGATCGAACAGGACCATGCTAACTTCCAAAGTTTGATCAACAAGGTCGTAAGATTGGAACATGACCAAAAGACGGTTGAAAATAACCGGAAAAGGAGACTTGCGATGACTCGCCCACTCCAAGTGACATCTCAGCGTCCTAGAGGAGCAACACCGTCAGGATGGAAGCCAACCATCGTAGCGACCAATCGTCTCTCTGCACCTGGCAACATCAACAGGCCAGCTGCCACACCATTTCGCACCCCGACACCTACCCTGACAGCTCTAGGAAACAAGAATATGAATTGCTTCAACTGCGGAGAGTTCGGGCACTATGCCAACAGCTGCCCCAAGCCTCGCAACACCCCCAACCGTACCGACGCCAATGCCACGGCTGTACGAGGAACTGCCACCCCTGCGACTGGACGCAACTTATTTAGAACACCGCAACCCAAGGAGGCTACTACTGGATTTTGTCGCGGACAAGTGAATCATGTGCGCGCTGAGGAAGCACAAGAAGATCAAGGCGTGCTGATGGGTATGTTCTCTATCCACTCTGCACCGGTTAAAGTTTTGTTTGATTCCGAAGCATCAAATTTGTTTATATCATCCCGAATAAGCAAAGAGCACAACCTGCATCGGGTAGATCTTAAGAGACCCATGATAGTGCATTCACCCGGGGGAGACATAACCATACCGCATGCCTGCATCAATGTGCCCGTCCGGATCAGAGATGTGGTATTCCTTTCAAACCTTATGGTATTGCCACCCCAAACCCTAGACGTCATCCTAGGAATGGATTGGTTAACTACGAACCATGGAGTCCTAGACTGTGGCTGAAGAGAAGTCACTATATCTGCCCCATGGGGATCGCCAATGACAATAACCATGGATCAAGACCCTATGCTTTGTGAACGATCTACGGGAAATTCACCATGCTACCCATGGTCGGAATGCCAATAGTGCAGGATTACCCGGATGTGTTTCCTGAAGAATTGCCTGGAATGCCCCCAGACTGTGATATAGAGTTCATCATTAACCTAATGCCTGGCACGGTCCCCATATCTAAGAGACCTTACCGAATGCCTGCCAACGAGTTGGAAGAGCTCAAGAAGCAAATCAGGGAGTTACAAGAAAAGGGATTTGTACGCCCTAGTTCTTCACCCTAGGGAGCCCCAGTGTTGTTCGTCAAAAAGAAAGACGGAAGCATGAGGATGTGCATAGATTACAGATCATTGAATGAAGTAACCATCAAGAATAAATACCCATTACCTCGGATCGACGACTTGTTCAATCAACTCAAAGGTGCCCAAGTATTCTCAAAGATCGATCTTCGGTCTGGGTATCATCAGCTAAAGATTAGGACTGAAGATATTCCTAAGACTGCGTTCTCTACACGCTACGGCTTGTATGAGTTCACGGTGATGTCCTTTGGATTAATCAATGCCCTAGCATATTTCATGAACCTCATGAACGAAGTATTCATGGAATACCTGGACAAGTTCGTAGTAGTGTTCATCGACTACATCCTTATCTACTCCAAGGACGAAGAGGAACATGCGGAACACCTACGCTTGGTGCTATAAAAGTTACAGAGCACCAGTTATATGCGAAGTTCAGTAAATGTGAATTCTGGCTAAAGGAGGTTGCTTTCTCAGCCATATAATCTTGGCCGGAGGAGTAGCAATAGACCCTGCCAAGGTCGAAGCTGTCACCGAGTGGAAAGCACGCAGTCAGTAACCGAGGTCAGAGGTTTCTTAGGATTGGCCGAATATTACAGCCAACTAATTGAAGGATTTTCCACGATAGCCCGGCCCATGACCCAATTGCTAAAAAAGGAAAAGAAGTTCGCATGGATGGAACAGTGTCAAAAAGCCTTTGACCTGCTCAAAGAAAAGTTAACCACCGCTCCAATCTTAGTCCTACCAGACAACCGGAAAGACTTCGTCATATACTGTGACACGTCTCGGCAAGGACTGGGAGGAGTGTTGATGCCAGACGGAAAAGTTGTGGCTTATGCCTCAAGGCAATTGCGGCCACACGAGGGAAATTACCCCACCCACGATTTGGAATTGGCTGCAGTTGTGCATGCGTTAAACATATGGAGGCATTACCTAATCGGAAACCACTGTGACATATACACGAACCACAAGAGCTTGAAGTACTTCTTTACCCAGCCTAACCTCAACCTACGCCGGAGAAGGTGGCTAGAACTAATCAAGGAGTATGACTTAGGAATCCACTACCACCCTGGCAAGGCCAATGTTGTAGCCGACGCTTTGAGCCACAAGGCCCAATGCAACCATTTAAGGCTGGAAGGCATGGCCAATAAGCTTCAGAAAGAAATGGCTCGGCTTAACTTGCAGCTAACTCCTCATGGACAACTGAATTCGCTAGAGATACAACCTCTCCTGCGGACTCAGATTAAGGAAGCCCAAAAGGATAATGAGGAAATCCAGCTAATCAAAGAGCGCATGGCTGAAGGGCTAGCAAAGAAATTTTTGGCAAACGGCAACGAAACTCTGTGGTATAGGAAAAGGATCTATGTGCCGGAGAAAGGAGGTTTAAGGGGATTAATTTTAAAGGAAGCGCATGAGTCAGCATATTCATTACATCCGGGCAGCACCAAGATGTATCAGGACTTGAAGAAAGAATACTGGTGGCCCAACATGAAGAGAGACGTAGCAGAGTATGTAGCCATTTGTGATGTGTGCCAACGGGTCAAGGCGGAACATCAGCGATCGGCAGGACTGTTACAGCCGCTTAAGATCCCTGAATGGAAATGGGATGAAATAGGCATGGATTTTATCGTTGGATTACCCAGAACTGCTACAGGATATGACTCCATCTGGGTGATCATGGACAGACTTACCAAGACTGCCAGATTTATCCCCGTTAAGACCCAGTATAGTAGTGCTAAGGTAGCAGAACTATACATGTCCAGGATAGTGTGCCTTCACGGAGTACCGAAAAGGATCGTATCGGATCGTGGTACCCACTTCACGTCTCACATTTGGGAAAAGGTTCATGAAGCACTTGGAAGTCACCTCGCCTTCAGTACCGCTTACCATCCTCAAATTGATGGACAAACCGAAAGGACGAACCAAGTCCTTGAGGATATGTTCAGAGCCTGTGCGCTGGATTTTACCAGGGACTGGGAGAAATGTCTGCCCTATGCGGAATTCTCCTATAACAATAGCTACCAAGCAGCTTGAAGATGTCACCCAATGAGGCTTTATTTGGACGTAGATGCCGGACCCCGCTAATGTGGTCAGAAACTAATGAGCGAGCCGTGTTTGGACCAGACATCATAAAGGAGGCTGAAGAAAAAGTTCGTCTGATTAGAGACCGGCTTAAGGTAGCCCAGTCTCGACAAAAGAGCTATGCGGACACTCGTCGGAGGGACTTGGAATTCAACGTAGGGGATTACGTATACCTGAAGGTTTCGCCATTACGAGGGACCAAGAGGTTTAAGGTTAAAGGAAAACTAGCACTGAGATATGTTGGACCGTTCCCGATAAGCGCCAGAAGAGGTGAAGTGGCCTACCAACTAGACCTACCGGAAAACCTCACCAATGTACACCCCGTATTCCATGTGTCGCAATTGAAGAAATGTCTGCGAGTGCCAGAAGAACAAGCCCCCTCGGAAGATATCATTATCAACGATGATCTTACATACCTGGAACACCCAGTGAAAATCTTGGACGAGGCAGAAAAGAGAACATGAGCCAAGACGTGGCGTATGTACAAGGTACAATGGAGCAACCACACCGAAGAAGAAGCTACCTGGGAAAGTGAAGACTTTTTAGCGACCGAGTACCGACACCTACTTAAGGACTGGTAAGAAATCTCGGGGACGAGATTTACTGTTAGGGAGGTAGGTTTGTAACACCCTGGAAATCGGAGACATAAAAATCAAGATTTAAAAATCAGGACTAACAAAAACTTTTGAATTTTTGCATCTTGTCGTAATTGTTTGCCTCTTATTTGCGAGTTTTATTGCGTGTTATAAATAATGGAACATTTATTCGAAGACGAAAAAATCAAATAGGTGTTGGAAACACTAAAAGAAAAGGAAATTAAAAAAATAAAGTTGGGTGAAACTAAAATTTAAAATTTAGTTATATTTGAGCCAAATTATATTTTCAATCTTATAGGTGAAAGGAAAAAAAGGAATATATAAAAAGATAAAAATAAAAATAAAAAAATTGGGAAAAACAAAGAGTGCACTATTCATCCACCGCCAGGTGTTCGACGCCGTACCGCGCGCGTTCCGCCCGTGCCCACATCAACACCGCCGTACCGCCGCCGTACCACCGTTCGCGTTGCCGCATTGTGGCCGCGCCGCTCCGTCGTCAGCCACGATGCGCGCGCCACGTTGCCGACGCGCGCGACGCGCGCCGCACCGAACCGTGCCCCCACGCCACCGTACCCGCGCCCCAGCAACAACGGCGCGACGCCCATGCCGTCGTCCCATCACGCCTCCCGCATAAACACCACCATCGCGTTGCTCGCCATGTGCCGTGCATCAGCCACGCCCGCGTCCCACGCCGCCGACGAGTCGCACAACTCGCGCCCACGCCGCGTGCCGACGCCGAGCCGACGTCAGCCACAACACCGCCCGCGCCCGCGCCTATAAAAGGCCCCCCCCCATTCCACACCCCCGCCGCACCGTCCCCCATTCGCCTCAAACCCTCTCCCAAGCGCCGTCGCGCGCCACGCCACAAGCTCGCCGCCGCGCGCAGCCGTGGCCGCAGCCGCACCGAGCCGCTTGCCGCCGTGCCGCGCCAGCCGCCCTCACCGCCGCACGCCGGTAAGCCCCCACTCTCTTGCCCCCTCGGTAGCCGCTGTCCCGCGCCATGCGCGCGCTGGCTGCTCGGGAGCCAAGGAGGAGGAAGAGGAAAACAGGGGAAAGAAAAAGAAAGAAGGAAAAAGAAAAAGAAAAGAAAAGAAAGAAAAAGAAACAATATATATATAGAAATAGAAAAAAATATTTTGGGGTATTATTCAGAAAATTTTTAAGCAAAATATATTCATCTAAAGTAAAGTTAGGGTTAATTAAAGGCTAAAAAATTTCAATAATATTAAGAGAGTAATTATCGCATAAATTGAATTGGAAATTTATTATAGTCTAAATTGTTAATAAAATTTTATTATATGAATTTCTTTCAAAAATTTAAACGTCAAATCATTTAAAATTGTGTCGAGCTTTAGGGATTATTTTTCGGATTCGATTACCCCTAGAGTCATCTCATAATTAATTAAATCGGGGAAATTGCAAAACTTCAAATTACTATAACTCGCTCGTTTTAGTTCGGATTTCGTCGAAACTCAAACCTAAAATCGTCTAAAAATCTTAGATTAAGTTTTGGAGTCGCTTTTATGATTTTTATTCGGCTTTGTGGTGATTTTATTGAATTCTAATCGAATTCAATCGATTCCTCGCGTATGTATAGAGTTCGAGGCAGCGGTTGACTGCACCCAAGATCCCGGTCAACAAGGGTGCGAGCAAGGCAAGTCATCACTACCTTTGAACATATTGATCATATTTGCGAACTTGTGTTGATTCTAAAATTAAAATGTGCATGCTATACACGAAAGAATAAATATTCTTGTTATGCCATGCCTTGATGTTGATTGCCTTTAGTTATACTCTTTGTAACCCTCGATATGATGTGACCGAAGGAAATCTTCGGTAAAATACTTAGCCATGCTTATATTAGATTCATGCATACTCATGTTTACAAAATGCTATATGCTTGGGCAACTACCTTAGGGAAGGTAGTTGAGATATGGCATGTGGAGACATGAGCGCCACATTGCCTTGAAAATGATGGAATGAGTTTTGATAAAAGAAAATTGAAAATACAAAACCAATGTTTTAGACTGGGGCGGCTGGATGATTTGGGTGGATTTCGGAAAAGGCAAGTGTCATCCCTGGTCAATTAAGGACCAAGCCATGAGACTTTTAACATGTAACGAGCCAGTACAACCGTACTTCTCGAATGGGTATAGACCTAGCGGATTAGATAGCCGAGCGGAGGCAGTATCCCTGCGTAGTGGTTCTAGTGTTGAGATGTGATTTGTGTTGTTGAGATGGGGCTGCAGCCTAAGTGTTGAAGTGGTGAATCGAAATTGGAAATTAATTATAACTTAAAGATTGAATGAGTTTTCCCTTACCCGGGAGCGCCAGAACTCCTCACACTGCTAGGAAATGACGGCTAGAGTGCAAGAGGAATTAAGTTCATGGAGCGGGTACTACCAAAGTGAGGTTATCGAAAAGCTTTGTCGTGACCGTCTCATGTGTTGGGACATAGGCTCATTTGTTGGGCAGTCACGGAGTACGGGTAAAGTGTACATCCACTTGAGTGAGAGTAAATCAATCTATTCGAATAGCCGTGCTCACGGATATAGAGCGGCGTGACAAGTTTCTCTCTTGGCTAGACTCTAAATTTTAAAATGATGGGATGGGTTTGCATGATGATTTTTATGTGCTGGTGGATCAACTTCTCGAAAGGCGAGAAGGGGTAGACTCCCCAGAAAATCATGACGATCCAGTGACGGGAAGCTATCCTTGGAATCACAATGGATGATAGACAGAACCGTTGCCGACTTAATGAACCATGGAAATAAAACTTGACTTGGCTAGACATTAGGTTTGTAAAAAGAATTACAAAACTGGCTTTGTGCAAATGAACCCCAGCCATTCTTTGGATATTCCCCTATCATATGCATCCTTGTTGTGATGTCTTGCTGAGTACGGTTGGTACTCACCCTTGCTATACGCACAAACCTCCAAATGATGGCAATGAAGACTCAGAAGACCCCTACGCCTACTACCAGGAGGGTGAGGAAGACGAAGGCACCTAATAGGTCTTAGACTCCGGTCGTTGCCTGTGGCAATGGCATGCCACTGCCTTCTGTCTGCTGCCTTATCCTAATTCTGCTTTCGGTTGTATCCGGACCGTGTGGTCCCCATTATTAGACTAATGCCTTCGGGCTTATATTGTAATACTTTCGGTGTAAGACTATTCGTGCATATGCACCTGATAATTCAGTACTGTATTTCGTGAGTACCAAACTACTCGATCTAGGGAAATGGTACTATGAACACGAAAGATTCCTGTTCCGAAAATGGGGGTCCACACTATCAGCACTTTTGGAATCGGCTGCGGAGGTGGCCGATTAGCGTTGAACATGGTGGCAACCTGCTCTTGAGTGATCTGAGAGATCTCATGTCCAACCTGCTGAGATTGCTGCCTGGATATCAATATGGGGCTAAATTCTGGTTGCTTTTGTGCCGACGATGGGATGACCGGCTTCAAAGGGGTTGATGCCGGGAACCGTCGGCCGAGGTGGAGGAAGGCTGAGGCAATCGGCAGTCCATCTGTTGCCAAGGCCATGTACTGAGGAAATTTCCCATCAGGGAGGAAGATTGGGCCCCTCGCTTGATGCTCGGCAATCTTGGAATCAACAATTGTTCTAATTATGTTATTAAGGGTATTTGACTAGTATTCCAGATTGGTTGATCAAAGCATGATGGACAGCATAATTAATCCTATCTTGCAAATTGTTGAGCTGTGGGGCCTCCTCCTGCTTGACTTCCTGAGGCTTTTTGCCCTTGTCAGAGCTAGTTTCGGGTTCGTCATTAGCTGACAATTTGACTTTGTACCTCTGGACGACCGTACCGGACTGAGTTTGGGTAAAGGAGTTCAGATACTGGCTCTACAGCTTGTTCATTATCTTCTCAAGCTCGGTCTTTTGTTCTGGCGTCAACTTATCCATGGTGATCGAAATGATGTTTTTTGGATCAACATCAGAAGTCTTGATGTCCACCATGGCGTCTGTCATGTGATCCCACTGGGCGTGCCAAAAAGCGTGTTGATGAGAAAATTTCCCATGCACTGGCCTGAGAGATCTTCTTAACTCTAGTGCAGGTCCAAAGTATTGAATCGAGGTTCGTAGGCGTGCCAGTTGGTTTGTTCCTGTAACCGACAAGAAACTAACAAAAGAAAACAATGTTAGATCGATAGCCGATCGGCTGTCGGCCGATGACGTATTGCTTGGTATTGTGCCGATGCAACTTGCATTAATTCGGCAGAAACTAGATTCACCCCATCGGCTGTAGATGTTAACAGAATATAACTCAAGTCTTAAAACATATTTAAACCAAGTGACTGAGATAGATCGATAATGTACCAAGACAATATAAATCACTTAGATCTAAAAATACTATAAGACAAGAATTAGACTTGTTTACAGTATAGCCAAAAAGATAAACCTAATGTGTATCGGCTAGTACTCCAATATCACTTTATACCAAGATATCATAACAGATTAAATACATTAAACAAGAAGCAATCAAATATTAAGATGTCTTAACAAATTGATAACAAGCTTAACATATTTAATATAAGGGGCTCTTGCATAATTGCCCTTATTTTGTATTGAAATTGTGTTTTTGCCCCTGTTTTTTGACTTTGTGAATTTACCCTTGTGTTTTCAAAACGAAGCAACACATTGACCCTATTCCGTTATGTTGAGTTAACGGTGTTAACTTTTTCAAAAAAGACCAAAATGTCCCTACTTTTTGCCCTGCCGAGGGGTCGTCGCCCGCTGCGCCGTGCCGAGGGGCTGCCACCCACCGTGCCTCGTCGAGGGGTCGTCGTCCCGCCCCGCCCCGCCGCAACGAGGGGCCACCGTCGTCGCCCACCGAGCCGAGGGCCGCCGCCCGCCGCGCCGTGCCCGGCCCGCCACCGCCCGCAGCGCCGTGTCGAGGGCCACCGCCCGCCCGGCCCCACCGCACCGAGGGGCCGTCGCCGTCGCCCGTCGCGTCGAGGGCTATTGCGCGCGCGCAGCCGCCGAGCCGCGCCGCCCGTCGCCGCCCACCGCGCCCCGCCCGCCGCCGCCCACCAAGGGGCCGCCGCCCGCCGTGCCCCCGCCCCGCCACCGCCCGCCCGAGGAGCCGCCGCCCACCGCGCCCCGCCCGCCACTCGCCGCCGCCGCCCGCCGAGCTCCTCGCAAGCGCCATCCCGAGCCTTCCCATGAAGAGGATGAACTGAGATAAGGATATAAGGGTAATATGATCTTTTTACCATTATTTTCATATATTTGATAATTTTTTTAATTTGTTTATTTATTATCACCTAACAGCCATCCAAACCAGGGGCAAACGACAGCTTTGTTTCAAATTCGCGAGGGCAAAATCACAAAGTTGAAAAAACAAGGGCAAAATCACAATTAGACCGGTGGATAGGGGCAAAATCACAGTTATCCCTTAATATAATGAGATCTAAATATAAAGGACAGATTTAACATATCAAGTAAGAATAAAACGAACAAGATAGATTAAATGAGATAAGATCGGTTGGAACTCCGATACTATCTCTAATAGCAATCATGAAGCAAATTAGATCTATATGATTCTATTGGCGACTTAATAGATCGAACCTAACTGATGCAGCATGAAGTACCAAAAGAAGCATAGGATCTACAATAGCTTAATGACAGCCTTTCAAGATGGTAGATATATTATATAATCAATCTAGATTAACATTGAAGTCTAAACTTACTGGCTATCATCTAGCAATTGATGCTAGCCAATTAGGGTTTAGACCACAGTATCGATCTAAATTATATAGCATATATGATAACTATGCAGATTATGAAGACATGATTAAAGTATCATGTTAATGGAAGTACTAATCCCGATAACGCAAACCGCTATGACAAGAATTACCTTTTCGCTGAAGATCAAATGATGCAGCCCAACTAGAAGCAAAAACTCGTCGAAACTATTAATGGAAAAGGTGACGATGCGTTGAGATTGTATTGATCGTATGTTGATTGATTCAGATTACAGGGTCTTGGGTTATATTTATACACATACACGATGAGTCCATAATGGACACGACTCCTATCTATATTACAAACTAAATTACAGATATGCCCAAACTGACATTATCTATAAGAAAACTATACAAAATATCCTAAATTAATATATACAATTGCCTTTTCAGGACTTTATCCGTAGATGGCAATATCTTTGAAACATTGGAACCGAATCTAATAATGATCTTCACGCCTTCCCACCAGAATCAGTCACATCTGTTATCCAATCGGAACCGGTTATACCGGATGTCCTGTCCAACTCGGTCTCAGCCGATTGATCCCTTAGCCAATTCGGACATCAACCGATGCGCACTCTGTCTCCGAGAACCGCACATTCCTTCAATTCCGCTTCAATGTTTGCTTCAAACCCGAGGATTTGCTTGACAAATTTGATCGATAACAATATCATGTGTTGAGCCCGTCACCGATGACACTCATCGGTGACGGGCCTAACTGTTATCTCAATCGGGCCTCAGGTTGGAGCTCGTCACCGATGACACTCATCGGTGATGGGCCTAACTGTTATCTCAATCGGGCCTCAAGTTGGTGTCCGTCACCGATGACACTCATCGATGATGGGCTTTTGTTGGGGCCAGACAAAGATATCATAGGTTATCTTTGTTGGGTCGTGATTTGAGCCCGTCACTGATAGGTATCATCTGTGATGGGCTCGAGTTTTTTTTACATCTAACATGTATGTGCGAGTATTTCTTTGTCGGTCTCTTTTTAGATCTGTTTGAGATGACTTCGTTATGACAGTCCGTAAAATCTAGATATGTGAGAGCCAGTCATAGATGAGAGGATATGTACTAGTGCAAGCAAATGATCGATGATAAACAAATTTATTGGACGCATGCATTTCCTGACTTGCAGAACACTTTCTCCTTAGCTAGGTTGTCAAGCGTGCATGGAATAAATTAAATAATTAGTTCAGCACAACTGAACTGAGGAATTATTCTAGTTTTCTCAAGCATGGATACACTTATCTCTGCAAATTAATGAAGGCAAGTATGAGGCATGACCATAAATCACATTATATGATTGAAAAGGAATTGATGGGATAACCATATATATATATATATAGAGAGAGATGGGCTCTTGTGTGACGCGCCGCACGCCCCATCCCGTGTGGCGTGGCCGAATCTCTAATTTGAAAACTCAAATTAAAAATCCGAACCGTTCAAATTGTTCTATATATTAATATTGCCTTGTATACCAAATTTTATATTTTTTGAATTTTTTTACTATTTTATCAGATAGGTCAAAAATGCAATAAAATAGATACTCGAAATCGTTGGATTATTCCAAATCGTTCATATATATATATATGTATATATATATATATATATGTATATATATATATATATATATATATATATATATATATATATATATATATATATATTTGTGGCGCGCGCAGCCTCATCCCGTGTGGCGTGGCGAATCTCTAATTTAAAACTCAAATTGAAAATCCGAACCATTCAAATTTTTCTACATATTAATGTCGCCTTGTATACCAAATTTTACATTTTTTTTAATTTCTTTACTATTTTATCGATAAGTCAAAGATGCAATAATCCAACGATTTCTGGAGTATCTATTTTATTGTATTTTTGACCTATCTCGATAAAATAGTAAAGAAATTCAAAAAATATAAAATTTGGTATACAAGGCGATATTAATATGTAGAAAAATTTGAACGGTTCGGATTTTCAATTTGAGTTTTCAAATTAGAGATTCAATACGCCACACGGATGATTGGGCGCCACAAAAGCATTATTATAATATAAATATATATATATATATATATATATATATATATATATATATATATATATATATATATATATATATATATATATATATATATATAACATGGACGAAACGGCGTTGTAACTGTTTCTCACCAATTACAGTGATGAATAGTAGAATAGATTTCACTGCACAAGTTCACAGATTTATCATGCATGCAAGCCATGCATGGTACCATTCTGTGGCGCGCGCAGCCTTCGAAAATCGTGATTATTTCTGTCCTTAACATAAACTCAAACGAAACTGTGGTTAATTAGTTATATTTGCTATCCTAAACACAAACTCAAGAAAAAACGCGGTTAATTGATTTCCTTACGTAAACTCGAACGAAATCGTGGTTATTTGTAATTTTGTAAATGGACTCAAACCCATGGTTATTTGCTTTCCTTGGCACAAGCCCAATGATGGCCTCAAACGGCAAAAATTCAAAAGTATGAATATGAAAATGAAATAATATCATGCTTTCGTTGAGAGTCGAACTCAAGACCTCCCGCTTACTAAACGGGTGCTCTAACCAACTGAGCTACGAAAGCACTAGATGGCCGTTTTTGCATATACCGTTATATCATCTTAAATACTCTATGAGTGTTAGATCAGGTACTTTGACTTTAAGTCATGCATACGCTTCATATGTTATCACAATGACTTTAAAGGTATCAGAATCTAAATTTGTGTGATTACTTGGTGGCTTGGATATAGACAGAGACATATAGTAGGCCACTTTTTAGAACAAAACCCAGTAATCTCAAATGAAAATATCTTTTATTTTGTAGACTGAGCGACTTAGACATTTGTACACCATTTTTTTATTCTGCATCGAACGCCAACACTTGAACATCATAATTATTTTGAAGCCTTTTGGTATGAAAAGGGGGACAAGATTGGAATGTGGACAAGCTAATACCAGGTGCGCACAAGCAGCAATTTCATTACGATACTTATTGCAGGTGAAGACACCTAATCCAAATACCACAAGAAGTACATTTCCAATAATCATCGTATAGTTTGTAAATATTCATCCAGATCTGCAGCTGCTAGCTACTAGTTCAGCAATGCCTAACCTAGTCCACTAGTCCACTACTCGAACTTGAATGGATTGGAAAACTGAGGTAGCAGCACAGGGTCGGTTCAGATCAGAGTCGGCGACGACCAAGACTGTGTCTCCAGATTTCACTGAACCATTGGACTTCATAAGCTTGATGGTTTGCTTGAAGTTGTCTTCCATGTTATTTGACAGTGGTAGCTGAAGTGGAATTACTCCCCAGTAGAGGTTCATGCTCTTTCTTGAGTTGGCATTATCAGTGAAAGCAAAAATGGGAGGGTTGGGCCGGTTGCGCGAAAGAAGCGATGCCATGTGACCATACTTTGTGTAAACAAAGATGGCATCCACCGCAAGGTTGTTTGCTGCAGGGAGAATAACAATGAGTGAATATCAGATGATATTTTTAAAAAGAAAATATATATTTGCTTATCTACAGAAAAAGATAGTGGATATTTGGAAAGAATGTGTAAACAAGAAAATCAGAAAAATACCCATTTCCGCAGCACTGGTGCAAATTTGCTCTGAGATACTATCAGGCAAAGCTATTGCAAGTTGATGTTGTGGAAGAAGTTTCTGCATGTTTTCCTCGCGGCTCCATGACTCCATCCTCTCACTAGCAGCACGGAGGACTGCTAGAGCTTTCTGGGGATATGCACCTATAGCTGACTCTGCCGATAACATTACGGCATCGGCATATTGCCGTACTGCTTCAGAAACGTCTGCCACCTTCAGAAAGATTATGCAATTAAAGTTTATTTTAGAAATGTATTATCCGTACATCGTGGTTATATTAACTTTATTTCCTTAAAAAAAGTTAGATTACCTCTGCACGAGTTGGTGTTGGATACTCAACCATTGATTCAAGAAGCTGAGAGGCAACTATCACTGGCTTGTTCAACCGTCGACAAAGATCAACAATTGCCTCTTGGATGGCTGGGATTTGTTCTAAAGGAATCTGAACTCCAAGATCACCACGTGCTACCATAACTCCGTCAGATGCCTCTATGATGTCTTTAAGGTTCTTGAGTGATTCAAGACTCTCAACCTTCGCAAATATTTTGATGTGTCTGGTATACAGCAATATTGTATTAGTACAGTAACTAGCTAGCAGTTGCATATAAAGATATATCCAACAGTAACATAACTGCAAATTCTAACTGAATAGGATCATTTCACTTGGTAACTTTGGCATAAATACATCAGTAACACAAGCTAAGTTCTATGGTTTTGTATTGAAGCTGAATACTTCAATAAATTGACTTAATATGCTCTGCTGTGAAACAATAGTATCGATTTTCTATTGGTCTACACTTCTACTAGGTTCACATTTCTAGATAAGACAATGTGATGCATTGATTATAAGCTTTATGGCAGCAGCAACGGCATTGGTGAGAACCCTATGACTCTCCTTTAGCACACAGACAACTTAATAATAATAAATTGACACATATATATTATGCTACAATCCTGTCAAACAAATAATAGTATCACCATTTTACAATAATGCAAAGAAAATTAAGTTCAGGAAACCAAAAAAGGACTTCATATGTCAGTTATCTGCTCACTCTAATGATTTTCTGGAGAGGTAAGTCTTGAGATATTTGATGTCATTAGCATCTTTAACAAATGAAAGAGCAATGCAATCAACTCCTTCAGCTATCCCAAATTCAATGTCAGCCCAATCCTACAAGATAATATATGCGTGCAGCACGCAAGCAATGGGAGAACAATTTATCAAATGGAAATATCCAGAAATTTTATCACTTTTAAGAACATGGAAACAGTATTAATGTAATAATTCAATTAACAGAAATACTTCATGGATAAGCCAAAAAACACTGCGGTTTTCAGGGGAAAAAAACAAAATGGGCAAATGTAATAGTTCAATTAATAGAAATACTTCATGAATAAGTAAAAAATGCTGCTATTTCAGGAAAAAAACAAAGTGACACTATATTGAAAGAGAAAAATAGCAATAATAAAGTACTGCATTTTAAGTTAACCTTTGCTGACAATGTAGGAAGCCCAAAGTTCCTTTCAACTAATTTTCCATTCCTCCAGAATGACAGTTTGGCTCGAGGAAGAAGCAAACCTGGGTCTGTGCACTTACAGCACAAATCATTTCCGACCTTCTCAATAACTTGAAATGTTGCCATTCCTCCATCAATTACAAGCTCATCACCAACTACAATATCTGTAAATGGTATGTGATTTGTGAATAAAACATTTAAATTCCTATTAAGGAAAACCAGCAAGAGTCATGCAAATCTTCAGACCTTCAGAAAACTTATCAAAGTTAACATGCATTGTGAATGGATGAGATTCATCGGTTCTTTTACTTGTAAATAGCCATTCAGAGCCATCCTGCAATATATAATGGAAAGAGGAAAACAATGGAATGATTGTGTGAAAGAGAGTAACAAACATATGGTGCTAACAAATATTTTTAGACACTAAGACAATTACAGATGAGAGATATTACTCAAACAGGTGTATAATTATATAGATCAGGACTAATTTGATAAATTTTGCTACCTCGCAAAATAACTTACCAATGGTTGCAGGCATAAATTACAAAGATTGGGATGACCGTAATTGATCTATTTTTACGTAAAGAGACATACTCTAATGAAACCTAAGCTATAAGCATGAATTAATAAGCTAGTACTTCTAGTAGTGCCAAGTCCGTAAAACAATTTAAGTTTTTAACCATGAATAGTGTCCTATTATGTATAATATTAGCACAAAATCTAGTTACTTCAGCTTATTCGGCATTACAGAGGAACTTAGAACATCTTCAAAAGTCTTTCTAAATTTCACTATCTAAATCATCATATAGAGAGTTGTTTGCGTAAAAATCGTTTTTTATAACTTTTCACTCTCCAACAGCTTTTCTATATCTCATGTGTACTCTAGAAAGCCATTCTTGTCTTCTATTTTTTGGCTAGCGAAAAATCCGAAATAGAAAATGACCATATTTGGATGAACATTTAAAAAAAGTTGTTGAAGTATAGCTTCTCACTAAAATCTCTATTACTAGCATTTAAAAAGAATATAAAGAGTCTCTTGGAGTTGGAGATGTAAGTGAAGACTCATCTGTTTTAGCATTACAAAGGCTGAAAGGGCTAGCCATTATCCTTCTTTCAAGAAATACACTAGCCGCTATCCTTTTATTGAGGAATATACTGTCTAATTAATTATGAATTTATCTTAGTCTTTTACAATCTAAAGGATGTATAAAATACGCATACGAATAAATTAAATGCCAAAGGGCCATCTGCTAAATAAATGACATAACAATGTCTGTACAACAATTGTCATTTAGCAAAACAATCCCAAATGAATGGACATCCTACCCCGAATGTTATGATTCAAATCTGGTCACCGGCTAGGCCAAATTTAATCAAGTTGAGAAAATTACTCCCAAAAAATCGTTCATTTCAATTTTGGACAACCAAAACACCAAAATTGGATGTTTCTAGGATGTACAATTGAAGGTGTGGGCATTGTTGCAGAATTATATGAAATCATACCCGGATGTCATGCCGGGAACCAGATCGGAGTAACTCAACGACAGGCACGGCAAGGAATGAAGAAGAGAAAGCAACGACCAGCACACCTCGGCCTTGACGGAGGCGGCCCCGCCATGATCGGCGACGAGGAGTTGGGACCCTTCGGTGTCGACCATCAGAGAGATGCAGAACCCCTCCTCCTCGTTGAGCCTCCGCACCTCGCGCATCACGGCGCGGTGCCAGTCTCGGCCGCCGTGGCACAGGTTGACCCGCGCCACGCCCATCCCGCCGCGCGCCAGCGCCGGCAGCGCCTCCACGCACGCGGGCCCCACCGTGCAAACCAGCTTCGTCTTCCGCAGCCCCATGAACCCCTTCTCCCGCAGCTCCGCCTCCGACACCACGTCCATCGCCCGCTCCACCGCCGACGCCCGGATCCGCTGGGCCCTGCCGCGGCGCGCCGCGGAGGCGGCGACGAGGTAAGGCAAGGTGCTAGCGGCGGCGGAGGTTGCCATTATGGCTAGGATTTTGGTGCGAATGCGGCGGAGAGGAGGGTGGCGGCGGCGGCGGAGGCGGCGAGGAGACTCCTCCGGGTAGTTGAACGAATTTGCTGCGTGACCCGCGGATCGGGGCAGATGACACGTGGGTCCGACCTGGCAGGGAGCCAACGTATTGGGCTACTGGGAAGCTGACATGTGGGTCCGGCATGCCGTTGTTTGATTTTTTTAGCTCGTTTTTTCCCGCCTCAGGTTGCCACTTGTCAAATGTCAAGTATAGCAGCGTTCAAATTCAACCTATCACAACGAAAGCGATTGAGTTTTGGAGAGGTGAGTTTTATAGAATATACTCCCTTCATCTCAAAATAAGTGCAGCCGAAGTTTAAATTTATCAAATACACACTTGTCAAATTTGAACGACACAGCTGTGTTTATTTTGGGATGAAGAAAGTAAATTCTAGAAGTTTATGTGAATTTGCACACTGTTTGCAGAAACTGTAATTTGAAGAGAGGAACACGGAGGATTGTTACAGCTTCCAAGTGTTTGCAGAGTAAATTAGAAAATTTAATGCTAAGTGAATTTGGCAGGCTTGGTTCTGATTTCAATATGAATCTTACTTGGACAAAGTGTATTGCCGTGGCAACTACAGAACTACTAGTACCATAATCGTAAATCCAGCGAAATACTCCAAACAAAAAACAGCATGTTTCTGAAACAATAGCACGGAAGACAATAGATGATGTCATAGTCACAAAGAAACTGACAGAATGGTAACAAAGCGATGTCCTGGATTAATACATTCATATTCAGGTAGCAAACATAACAAAGCTGCACGAAAGCAGTCATCTAAACAGACTCAACTAAAAGAAGAAAAAGAAACAGAAATCGTAATCCATTTTTCGATGAAAGAACAGCAGAGAGCTGTTATTTATCATCATACATCAGTCGAATACAAGTGCTGAAGCAATGTCAATGAAACCGAGGAGCAGCAACTGCTAATTAAGCTGATAGTTAGGTCCCCTACAGATCGTAGTTAGCACTGGCTACCCATCTTTAGGCCTCCGGTGATTTAACTTGATTCCTCAACCTGCTGGAACGCCGGACTGGGGTGGTCATCGCCTCATCCTCCTTGTTTCTCTGCATAAACAAGTTACTCCGATTAGCATGCAACCTAGCACAACAAACTTTCAAGGATGAATTCAGGATAAATGGCAACTGCTTAATTACCTTCTTGGCAGGGATCTTCTCGTAGGTGGTGAAACTACCATAGGATGATGTGGGTTGCGCGGCAGAATCCCTCCTAGACACTGGATCAAGGCTCTCGTCCTCCTTGGCACTCTTCCTCCTGCCATAGCCAGAAGACAAGCTACTGCTATACATCGAAGCGCCAGAGCCGCCGAATCTCTCGGTTTCATCTGCCACGGGAGTCTGAAGCTGTGAACCCTTCACATGAAGATGACCCTCGCTGCTCCCTGAACCAGATAAGGTCTCAACAACCCGTTCTGCTTGCTCAGCTGGTGCATCAGTAGTAGCATTTGCGCCAGCCTGAGTTTGCTTCTTCCTCATGAGAAGGAAGGCCAGTGCAGCTGGAACAATAACAGCAGCCAGAGCAGCGCCAACAGCAGCAGGCTTTGAGATTTTGTCCAGGTAGCTTGGCCACATCCCCAATTCTGACTTCGTCCCATGATACCCCTCTGGATCCTCCTCCCCATCAGCACGATCACCCTCTGAATCATCAGTCTGAACATCCTGCTCCAAAGAAGACGAGCTAGTTTCGATGTTCTCAGTTTGTTCAGGTTCTCCTGCAGGTTGGGAGGGCTCCAGATCCTGACTGAAGGATGCCATGTCTTCACCATTGCTACCTTCTTTTGACATCTCAGCATCTTCTTCTGGCATCTCAACATTAAGCTCCTCCGCTAAGAAGCCATCATCAATCTCATTTCCGTTAAGGATAGCTTCTTGCTCCACATCACTGATTTCGGAAACCAGCTCACGATCACTTGCTGGAACAGCCTCCGGGATCTTGGAATCCTGCTCAATGGCACTGACACCAATATCTTCCATTAGAAATGGCCTTGTTTCAACAAAGTTGCAGTAGAGGTCAACACCCTCGTCTGCACTTGCAGCTGCCGCACTCAAATTGGCTGCGAAGGGCGGACCAAAGAACTCTTGCTCTTGCGCCCAAACAAGGGATTCCCAGTAGGATGTGACCAGATTCAACGAACTGCTTGACCATTGCTTCAGCCAAGCAGCCAACTCCACAGGATGCAATTCTTGAACTGACAGAAAGCCTGAAACCTTCGACAGAGCGGTTTGCGGCATGACCGAAGAATCCGGCGGCGGCGGCACGCAGATGAGAGCAGCCGCCATGAACAGAACCAAAGCAAGGGGAGCAATAAGGAACCTCAGCGAATATCTCTTCTTGGGACGAACTCGCTCGGAGCTCGCCCGAAGCTCAGGCTCAGCTTTCTGCACACGGGCCCGCGGGGAAGTCGCCCTAGGCTCTGATGTCTGGACACGAGCGCGCGGGGAACGCGTCACTGGCTCTGGCGTCAGTACGCGAGCCCGCGGTGAACCCGAGGAAGGCTCCAGCGCAAGGTCGCAAGCACCAGCGTCGGGAACAGCGGCGTCATCTGCGAGCTCAGACTCAGACGACAGCTGCGCTTGTTCTTCGTCTACGATATCCACCTCTTTCTCCGTGGTGGTGGTGGTGGTGACGGTTTCCTCGCTGCTCTCGGAGGCGAAGCCGTCCTCGAGCCGCCTCACGCCGCTGCTGCCTTGCCGGTACAGGTCGATGCGGGGTTGGGCTTGTAGTGCAGAAACCGAGGCCTCGGCGACAGGTAGTTCGTCTTGGGATCGTACGGAACCGCACACTGGTACGGCTCCGCCTCCGCCTCCGCCTCCGCCTCCGCGGGAGCAGCGTCGTCGAAGGCCGCGTGGTGGTGGTTCTTGCACGGGGGATTCTCCACCCTCCGCTCCTCCCCGCCGAACGAGTGCCTGGAGCCGGCCGCGGCCCCCGGCGTGGAGGCGGCGGGTGGGGCAGCAGGAGCCCCATCAAACGAGAGCCGCACGCGTCGCGGGGCGCCCGCCTCGAACGCGGGCGGCGCTCCCGCCATGGGCTTGATGGGGGACGAGGCCACGGGGTAGAGCTGCTGCTCGTTGCGCTCGCCGAGCACCTTCTTCCTCGGCGAGGCCTTGGACGCCGCGGAGATCGTCGGCGCCATGAAGTTCTTCGCGGCGCCCGTGGAGCGAGCGGGCTTGGGCATCCTCGCCGCCGCGTCACGCTGGTCGCTGTTCTCCTTCTCCGCGCACCACGACGCCCGCGGCGAGGTGTTCCTGCACACCGCGGAGCTCCACAGCGCCGAATCTGCGCATCCAACCAAAAAAAACCGAGTCGATCGATCACCACGAAATCATCAGATCCGAACAGGAAGGAAATCAATGCACCCGACTAATCCGCTCCCCTTAGAAATGGAAACGACACACGAAACAATCAAAACCAAGAGCCGACGACGACGACGACGACAAGCAAGGAAAGGGAAGTCGTCGCGCGCCGGGCGGCGGAAGCGGGAGGGAGGAGACGTTACCACAGGGGGACGCGGGCCTGAAGGCGGTGGCGGGGCTGGAGTCGGCGCTCCTCCTGACGGCGCAGCCCGGCCTCGCGGCCGGTCCCGGGGACGGAGACCTCGCCGTCGCCGCAGCCATCCGATCTGATGTTTGCGCAGGGAAAGTTGCTGGAAATTAAACGCGTGCAGCGAGCGGGCGGGGGAGATTCGGGGAGAGAGGATGTATTCGAGGCGGAGATTTGTGGGGTAGAGAGAGGGAGGGAAGGGGCGCCGCGGATTGCTTCCTGATTTTGATCTCCAACGGCTACAAGACTTTATCGCGGCAGAGCTAGGGGACAGGAGGCGGAGAGATGACCGTTAGGATTTGGATGAGATTGAAGAAGGATTCCGGCCGTTGGACGCCTTTTTTTTTTTTCAGATCGACCGTTGACACTATAGAGGACCAAATGGGTCGGGTCTAGTAACGGCCACATGGGTCATGCTGAGGCGGGCCGGTCCGGGCATGCATGAAACTATAGCAGCCCGGCACGGCATGGCTTAGGAGGCAAACAGGCCGAGCTAGCATGGCACGAGCACGTACTGCGTGCTTGGGCCGCCGGCCGAGCCGCGTGTCGTGCCATGCCCAGCGCACCGAGGGCGCCCGCCGTCCAATACGAGCGCACCACGTGTCCCTTAACAGCTATGGCTGTTTAAATTTGAAATTAGCAGTTGGAGACTAAAAAATTCATAAAAAATTAAAAAAATTACAAAAAATCTCAAATTTCTCCCTATAAATAGGGCATGAACCCCATCCATTTCTCCTTACCCCTCACTTCTCATCTTGTACTCTCAAGTACTCTAAAGCAGGGTTTGCAATGCCGGCGGCATATACCGTGCCGCCCTCTAGGCACGGCGATTCGCCGAAATTCGCGAAAGCCGGCGGCAATGAACAAGAAAATTTGAATTTAAACGATTTCGTGCGTACGCGAAAACCGCGCGAAAACCGTGAAAACCGCACGAAAACCGCGCAAAACCGCGAAACCGCGCGAAATCCGCGAAAGCCGCGAAAACCGCGAAACCGTGAAAACCGTAATTTAAATTTGAACTAAATCGAAATCCGCGTGTCGCGGATTTCGCGAAACCGCGCCGTATACTGCGGTTTTCGCGACAAACATCGCGAAATTTATATTTTTTTATAAAAATATATATTTTTTGTGTTAAAATGAATTTTTAAAAAAATTTGAATTTTTACGAAATTATTTAAACAAAACCGCGGGGATGCCGTGCCGCACCCCGCGAAACCACCAATTTCGCGGCTTTCGTGTCGAAATTCGCGAAATTGGGAACCCCGCTCTAAAGTGCTCTCTTTGCTCTCGGTGACCATTTTTTATTTTGACAAAATTTGCTCAAATTTTGTCAAAAATCAAAATTAGTTTCGTAGTTCAATAGTTTGATCGCGAAGTTTGAAGAGCTCGCAATTGAAAAGATGTAAGTAATATTCAAATTTGTGCATTATTTGTGTTTGTGAATACAATAAATATTCTAAAATTTGTTTATGTCGGTTTAAATTTTCAGAATGGATCCGAATTATCCATACCAGTCACCGTCGTTTATTTTGGGTGATTTCGACCCGTGGATTGGTGCGTGGAAGAGGTTTTGTCATGCGGCCGTAAGAGAGCTCGTAAGTTTGCCACCGATGCAGAGCATCGGTGGAATACAACGTATTTAATGTAAAAGTTGTTTTACATTATAGTGAATTACTTACTGATTTTGTTCGGTCATGTGGTGGCGTAAGAAACAGTGACGGGTTGCCGATCGAATGAGCATGTTTGGGCAATTTTCCAAACATTTTACCAATTTTTAGAAACTTTTTATGATTGTACTCTTACTCTGTCACAAGTTTATTATCCAACTTCTAATATAATTTTGCACAACATTCTTGAAATTGCTTTTTATTTAAAGAATACGAAAATGATGATGTTCTAAGTAAAACTGTCTTTCACATGAAACAAAAATATTTTAAATATTGGAAAAATATACCTATGTTGTATGCTTTTGTTTTTGTTTTAGATCCTAAGTGTAAATTAAGAGGATTGTCTGCTATTTTATCACTTCTTGGTGATACTATAAGTGTAGATTATAGCTCTTTTTATACTGAGGTTAGGGGTAAATTATATGAAGTTTTCGGAAGATATGAACTAAAGTTTCGTGGAGTTCGACAAATAGAGACCCCTCCTATCCCCACTACAGTAAGAAGAAGATACAAAGGGGTAGGATTTGGGGTAGATCGTCTTCAAGCCAAGGTGGTGACAGTTCGTCGACTACAAGTGGAGACGTCTTTTCGCAAGGTGTGGCCGAAGAGTTGTCCGGTTATTTGGACAGCGATGCCATCCACCACGAAGTACAAGACTTCAACGTCCTCGGGTGGTGGAATGACCACAAGATAGCATATCCCGTGCTTTCAAAACTAGTACGGGATGTGTTGACAGTGCCCGTATCGACAGTGTCCTTTGAATCGGCCTTCAGTATATGCGGCCGAATCATCGAAGACCGGAGGACGAATCTGAGCAGCGACCACATCGAAATGCTACTAAGAGTTAAAGACTGGGAGCTTGCTCGACAACATGTCCAATGCACTGCGGACAACCAAGAATTGGTCGTCCGGTTCGAGCAACTCTACCTAGATCCGACCAACCCGAATAGAAATTTGTTAGAAGTAGTTCTTACCTTTGAGTTGTACTCTTTTTTCTTTGTGATGGTTTTATCAGTTTTCCCTAGAAGTTTTTACATGACAAAGTTTTTTAATGAGGCGGCATATATCATTTTATCCTATAATGATATAAACATCAATAAAGGTCATTGCTATTTTTAACAAATTTTTTTGCAATATTTTTGTAAATGTGGATTTATCTTTAACATTAGTAAGCCATTACTTCTTTTTTAAAAAAACTTTAATTTTTAATTTTTATTTTTTAAACTTATCTCGTCGTTTTTAAAAAAAATTGCACCGTGCAAAGGCCCGTGGCTCGGCTGGCCCGTGGGCAACCGGCGGCCGTGCGTGCGCACGGCACGACCCGGCTCCCATGGGCCGTGCTTGGGCCGGGGCTAGGCACGTGGGCCGCACGGCACGGCCCATTTCATGAAGCGTGCCAAACGGGCCGTGTCGAAACGGGCCCGTGTCGTGCCGGGTCGGGCTGCCCGTTTGGCCGTCACTAGCCGGGCCGAAGTGAGCCGGCACGGGTACGGGAGATCCTGTAGATGGCACGGCATGGCCCGAAGACGAAACGGGTCGGGCCGGCACGAAACGATTAGTCGTGCCGTGCTTGGATTGTCGACCGAGCTCGTGGGCCGGCACGGCATGGCCGTTACTGTAGCAACACTGTAGCATAGCCCGTGGGCCTTTAACAGACCAAAACAATGCTTGGACAGGGAAAAAATGTCACCAGGCCGACCTCGCCCATAGGCCTTTAACAGGCCCGTGTCGGCACGGCACGGCGCAGCCACCCCGTGGGCCGTGCTTGGACCGGGGGTCGACACGTAGGCCGTGCCGGCACGGCCCACTGCAGGAGACGTGCCTAACGGGTCGTGCCGTAGTAGGCTGTGCCGTAGGCGTGCCCGGATCGGGCCGTGCCAGGCGACCCGTTTGGCCATCTATAGTTGACACCTTCAGGTCAAGCATGCAAAGAGCAAACTGTGCCCCTAACGCATGCATCCCCTTTAACACTGAGGGCATAGTCTCATGTGTCCACCGTGCAAGAGGAAAACGCACCAACCAGCGTGCGTCACGCGTGCAAAAAAGAGAAAAACGAAGCGACACTTCGATTCGAAACCTAGCATGCTTTGCCTCATGTGGTTGATTCAAACCACTAGCGTACATCAAAATACTAAGGCACTGTTTACTTCCTGTAAATTCTTGTAAAGATTTGGGATTTTGGTTACTTTTTGGCATTTTGGAAGTAAACACATGGGTGTAAAGTTGGCGTGTAAAAATTTTGGATTTGGGAGGTTTGGGAGCCAAAAAGTGTAAAATTTTCTTGGGAGAAGTGCTTGCCCACTCCTACCCTTGCATGCACAATAAATTTGACTTTTTATAGCATCCTAAAAACTTTACACATGAGAAATAAACACTACTCTTAGGTGTAAAGTTTACTCCTAAATTTTTTTAGGTGTAAAGTTTACATCCAAACTTAAGAAGTAAACAGGGCCTAATTTAATTAAAGCACATGTGTCAGTTTTACGGGTAAGATAATCTATACATATCTGTTATAATACTTCCAAGCTATAGATGAATCAACAGTCTGTTGATCAAATTTTGTAACGTATTTACCGATACTTCAGATTAATTGATCAAAGCATGATGGATAGTTTTATTTATTAAAAAGTAGTGTTGTGAGGTGTTGGGGTTTGTGAATGACTGGAAATTTTGGAAGGGCTCCCACTTCCTTCACCTACCAACATTGACTTGTGAAACTGAGTCTTTTGAATTGGGCCTTGCCGAGTCATACTAAAAGATTTCAAGCATAGCAGGTCCTATCAAATCGGGTTCAAGACGTGTCAGTTAGTTTGATCCTATAACTAACAAGATAGAGAAATAAAAATAGGTTAGATTACTATGGCCAATTAGCCGAAGGGGCCAATATAGTATGTGAGCTCAGTCGATGACAATAGATTTTAGAACAACGGCTATAACTGATGGAATTTAGATATAGAATAAGCATACATCGACTGAAACAACATGAAATATAATTTTTGGCAAACTTTCTTTATTAAAGACAATTTTAATAGATCTAAATCAACCGAGACAATATAAGATTTAATTTAATAAAGATGAACACCAAGCAATTATATAATTTTGAATATTCAGCCGATGCGGTACAAGTAATCAATGATGCATGGATAAACTTAAAGACAAACTAATGTCGACTACGCGCAGATAACATGTAATTATCTACTAGTTTGATTCTTATTAAAAGTAATGTTGATATATCGAACTTAACAATCGGCAAGATAAATAATTATATGGATCTAAACATTGGTCGATTGTTAACGATAAAATTTGGCATATTTCGTTAAACAAGTATCAAGTGTGAAGCGGGATTGACAGCGCGATTTTAGTTGCCAAAAATAAGGAATGGCATCGGTTGGCATCGACTAAGGATGTATCGACAGGCAGCATTGGCAAGTATATATCGGATGGCGGTTGTCGGTAGATATAGGGAGTTCGAGTTCTCATCGGATTCGTTAACGGGACCAGGGATGTTGCCAAAAGGAGATCGGATTCGAGAAGGAAACAATGTGAAGATTTATCTATTAATTAGGTAGTCTAATTATTTTCTTTTCATAATTTAGGAAAGATTGAGTTGAGTTCGGTTTACATTTGTAATTTGTGTTTTGTCTTTAGCAAAATCTGTGTCGTGTCCAGTATGCTCATGGGTATAAATATATACACCCAAAGTCTTGTAAGAACAACAACAGTTTAATAAACACTTTCGGCGCATCGTCACCCTAGTTTTCTTGGTTTTCATCAAGATGAGTTCTTGTTTCAAGTTGGGATGCATCGGTTAGGTTTGATCTCCAGCAAGAGGTGAGTTCCGTCTATAGTTACTTGTATCGGCGGGGCTAGGGGTTCCATCGATTGAGTTCGACACTCTACTCCGGTTGATACCGGCGCTAAGTTATCATATACATTATTTAACCTAAGTTGTTAGTACAGTTTACCCGTATCGGTTGATTTATCTAGGGTTTGCTGGTATCGGCTAAACTGTTCTTGGCGATTTAGATTGTTTGATGTATCTACCACCCTGAAAAACAATAAAAGGCTTGATTAGACTTTATCCTTTTTTTATACTTAGTGTTGCATCAATTGAGTTTGACCTACTAACTCATGATTAAAATTGTAAGAACTAACTTATTCTTGGATTGGCAATAAGGGTAGTATCGGGGTTTTAGCCTATCTTACCTGGTATAACTATTTTGCTCTAAGTTACTGTTAACACCAAAATTAGGTAAGCTCTGGAGTCTCCATCGGCTAAGTGTTCATATCGGCTCAAAGCAGAATCGGCTAAGAGTTCTGCGTCAGCCGATGAAGGATCAATATCTTTAGCAATTGGATTCTTATCAGATTTGGTTTGGGAAGATCTTATCCAGAAGACACCGAGTTCAAGAAGAATACGACTTGTACCTATTAATTAGGAAGAATTTGTTAGCTTTTTATTTTATTTTTAGGAAAGTGTGTTAATATCCAGTAAGGATTCAGTTTGTTTCCTTTTATCGGCTCATCGAGTATTAGATTATCATATACAATCTCGTGCTGCATCGGTTAGGTCCGATCTACTAGATTGTTATTGATAATCTAAGTCTTGTTAAGCCGATAGATTCATGCTAATGTTTCACCGAGGGTTAGCCGATCTTATCATATGTCTCTCGTTAATCTAGTCCTAGTATCTCAATTTAACTCTAACGGCTATCTCTCGCTTTAGGGTCTCTTCCGATACCGGCTAAACTGTTTACTAGATTAGATTAGTTTAGACATCTACCACCCTGAAAATTAGTCAAGGACTTGATTGTCTAGATATTACGTTTCTTTTCATACTTAGTGCTGCATCAATTCAGTTTGACCTACTAAGTCGTGATTAGAACCGTAGTCTCTAGCATGCCTGATGGCTACCAATAAGGGTTTCGTCAGGGTTTTAGCTGACGAGTTATCTGGACATCGGCATCGGCTGGAATCACACAATCGGCTGTCAACATGTCGACTATTTTGATTATCGACCTATTGGCCGATATGATTTATGCTTTGTTGTTTTGCATATCTTGTCGCAGGGATCAAACTAGGAGACTGTTAATGATATGCCCTAGAGGCAACATGGAGATGTTGGATATCATTGTCAATGTTTATATATAAATGAATAAAATGTTATTCAGTTTCATGAAATAGACATCTTGTATTGATCAATAAGTGCATGACTTATTTATGAGACTCTATATGTATGAATCTATTTCTAAATGATCCTTGATCATATATCATATTGTTGGAACTAATATGATTCTAAGATCGGCATGTTTATTGATTGATGATCATGTCTCATAGATCATGGGTATGGAGATACCAAATCAATAAACATGGATACATGTGTTAGAGAACACATTGTTGGATAGACCCACCATGAGACACTACAGAAATTAATGTGCCATTAGTTGGTCTCAGGTAGTGTTGGTACAAAATCCTTAGACCTGAGATCACCATGGATTCCAACATGTGTAGTAGCCTACTTTGGGACTACCAAACGCTATTCCGTAATCGGGTAGTTATAAAGGTAGTTTTCGGGTTTGCTATGCAACAAGGAGTGGGATGTGAGTGATCAAGATGGAATTTGCCCCTCCTTTGGAGAGATATCTCTGGGCCCCTCGAGGTAATGGATTATGGAAATGCATGGTCATGCTAAGTTGATTGAGGAGTCAATCAACGGATAGATAATCCAATACGGTTCGAGTGAATGGTTAAGCTATTGAAGGGATGACACACATCTTGCCTATAGCTTAATTGGTATCGTGAGGCAAAGGGATTTGTGTACACATTACGGTTTGAGCCGATATTATATTCTTGTTTGCTATGATGTCAATATGTGCTGCTAGGCGTCGTCTGACGTGCCCGAGTTAGACTCGAGCCGAAACCAAGTATACCCGAACCTACGTGGTCGCACGCTTAAGGGGATAGAATAGATATTCGAGTTGGACTCGGATACGGCTCGATCGGATAGGGATCCGATCTGATAGAGTCCTATGGTCTTATGACGCATGGGCAGCCAACTCTATGAGATTCGGATGAGATCCGATTCAAAATAGAGTCCTGTTCGGCCACTAGTCCCAGTCGGCCAACTCTATATAAAGGGGTGAGGGGTGAAGAGCTAATGTACGTCAATTGAAGTCAATTGCGCCGAAATCAATCTGATCACACGCGGCTTTAGAAGTCGGCGAGATCAATCTCCACGGAAACCCTCCCCACTTTCGAGCCAAACCCTAGCCCCGCATCACGTGCTATCACACGGGTGTTCGGCGTTCCGTCCCCGGACGTGTGGATACCGGTAGAGGTGCTTTGCTACGTTGCTTGCGCTGCTGATCGGCTACGAATCGGTAACGAGCGAGGCGAGCGTGGGAGATCGGCGACGATAACACGGTCGGATGACTCGGATCAGCTACGACATCGACGAATCAGCTGATTGGTGAATCGGCTGTCCCCAGGAATCGGCTGTTGGCTTACAGGAATCGCCTGCATTGTTCCAGATCGGATAGCCCTGATTGGTTATTTCCGCTGCATACTCCAATCGGTAACGATCTATCGGCCCTTACTTGCAAGTGTTCCAGGTTTGCGCGGTAGAAAAGTTTTTGTTTTCGCTAGCGTAGCCTCCGCGTAACCCTTCAGGTATCGAGCTAATCTTGCTTAGTTCGGGTTTTAGATTGGATCCGGAACAAGTTTTGCACACGGGTTGATTAGATCAATCGGTTTACGGGATCTTGAGGAGAGTTGATGGTAATTGCGTTCCTTGATAGTGTATCGAACGGCGTAATGTGATCACGTCGAAGCAATATCCATAGAACTCGGTTTGAGTTGGGTTCGAGATAGCGTTCCTTGATAGTGTATCGGAACGGTATAATGTGATTATACCGAAGCTATCTCGTAGTCCGACCTTGTTTGCTGCCTCGCGCCTACGTAAACCATCTCCCCTGATAGTGTATCGAGACGACATAATTTGATTATGCCGAAATGGCAGCTAATACTACACCCAGTGATTTTAATTTGCGATCTATTCTCGAAAAGGAAAAATTAAATGAAACAAACTTTATGGATTGGTATCGCAACTTGAGAATTGTTCTCAAGCAAGAGCGTAAGGAGTACGTTCTTGAAGTACCCTATCCTAAGGATTTGCCTAATAATGCCACTGCTACTGCACGGAGGGCTTACGAGAAGCACACTAATGATGCCCTAGATATAAGCTGTCTCATGCTTGCTACAATGTCCCCTGAGCTTCAGAAGCAATATGAGAGCAGCGATGCTCACACTATTATTCAGGGACTGCGTGGCATGTTTGAGAACCAAGCTCTGGCCAAGAGGTTCAACACCTCGAAGTCCTTGTTTGCGTGTAGGCTTGTTGAGGGGAATCCTGTCAGTCCGCATGTGATAAAGATGATTGGCTATATCGAGAGTCTTGAGAAACTAGGTTTCCCTCTTAGCCAAGAGTTGCCTACAGACGTGATTCTCCAGTTGATCCCTTCGAGCTTCGAGCCATTCATATTGAATTATCACATGAACAGTATGGATAATACCTTGGCTGAATTGCATGGGATGCTAAAGACGGCTGAGGAGAGTATCCAGAAAAACGGTCATCATGTGATGATGATGCAAAAGGCTAAACGCAAACCACTGTCAAGAAACTTTGCACCAAGAGGAAGCTAACTCCCGATGAGATCGCGAGTGCCTCCAATGCAAAGAAGGGCAAGGAGGGAGGTTGGCGGCATCAAATGCTGTTTGCTTCTACTGCACGGAGACAGGCCACTGGAAAAGGAACTGCAAGAAGTACATGGAGGATCTCAAAAAGAAGCAAAGTACGACTTCTGCTTTAGGTATTAATGTTATAGACATTAATCTTGCTACTTCACCTATCGACTCTTGGGTATTTCATACCGGATCGTAGCTCATATTTGCAAATCGTTGCGGGGAATGAGAAAAATAGAGGCTTAAGAAGGGGCGAGGTGAACTGCGCGTCGGTAATGGAGCAAGCGTTGCTACTTCTGTCGCACAAGATACCACTTCATCTACCTTCGGGATTAGTTTTAGAATTAAATAATTGTTATTTTGTTCCAACACTATGTCAAACGTTATTTCCGCTTCATGTTTGCAAGCGGAAGGATATGATTTTAGATCAATGGACAATGGTTGTTCAATATATCTCGAGATATGTTCTATTTTCATGCTCCATTGGTGAATGGATTATACGTTTTGAATCTTGAAGCGTCTCCCATCTCGTAACATTAATACGGAAAGGCAACTCTCTAATGATACAAACCCCACATTTATCGACATTGTCGCTTAGGCCATATAAATAAGAAACGCATGGAGAAGCTCCATAAGGATGGATTGCTTCACTCTTTTGATTTTGAATCATTTGAGACATGTGAGTCTTGTTTACTTGGTAAGATGACAAAGGTACCTTTCACGGGACACAGTGAGAGAGCAAGTGACTTGTTGGCACTCGTACATACCGATGTATGTGGACCAATGAGCTCAACGGCCGAGGTGGTTATCGTACTTCATTACCTTTACCGATGACTTTAGTAGATATGGTTATATCTACTTAATGAGGCATAAGTCCGAATCCTTTGAAAAGTTCAAAGAATTCCGAATGAAGTACGTAATCATTTAGGGAAAACAATCAAGTTTCTACGATCGGATCGTGGAGGGGAATACTTGAGCCAAGAGTTTAGTAATCATCCGAAAGATTATGGAATTGTTCCACGATTGACTCCGCCAGAACTCCACAATGGAACGGAGTATCCGAATGGAGAAATCGCACCTTGTTGGACATGGTGCGGTCGATGATGAGCCAAAGTGATCTTTCGTTATCCTTCCGGGGATATGCTCTTGAAACATGCGCTCACGCTAAATAGAGTTCCATCTAAGTCGGTTGAAAAGACACCATATGAGATTTGGACAGGGCAACCCCTAGTTTGTCTTTTTTCAAAATTTGGGGATGCGAAGCTTATGTAAAACATTTACAGATCGACAAGCTCATACCTAAATCGACAAGTGCTTCTTTGTGGGATATCCTAAGGAAACTAAGGGATATTACTTCTATAATCGGGAACAAGGTAAAGTGTTTGTCGCCCGATACGGTGTTTTCTTGGAGAAAGAGTTTCTTTCAAGAAGGGTTAATGGGAGCAGGTACATCTTGAAGAAGTTCAAGAAACACCGAAAATATTTCAGCGACCACGTAACCACAACAGAGGAGCAAAGTGTTGCGCCACCGGTTGTAGATACACCGCCCACGGAGGTCCGAAAGATCACGTCGTGTGCCCGATAGGTACACAGTGCGGAACAACATGATATATTATTGCTGGACAACAATGAGCCTAAGACCTATGAGGAACCGAGTGGTGGGACCCGATTCCAACAAATGGCTTGGAGCCATGAAATCCGAAATAGAATCCATGTACGACAATCAAGTTTGGAACTTGGTTGATCCACCCGATGGTGTCAAAACCATTGAGTGTAAATGAGTTTTTAAGAAAAGGCCGATATGGATGGAAATGTTCACATCTATAAGGCACGATTGGTGGCGAAAGGTTTTAGACATATTCAAAGAGTTGATTATGATGAAACCTTCTCGCCCATCGCAATGCTTAAATCTATTCGGATTATCCTAGCGATTGTTGCATATTTCGATTATAAGATATGGCGATGGATGTCAAAACGGCTTTCCTAAATGGAAACCTAAGCGAGGATGTATACATGATACAACCTCAAGATTTTGTCAATCCACAATCACCTCGAAAGATATGCAAGCTACGTAAATCCATTTATGGATTGAAGCAAGCATCTCGGAGTTGGAATATTCGTTTTGATTAAGTAATCAAAGGGTTTGATTTCATCAAAAACGAAGAGGATGCCCGTGTTTACAAAAAGGTCGTGGGAGCACAATTGTATTTCTAATCTTATATGTGGATGACATATTATTGATTGGAAATGATATCCCTATGCTAGAATCGTCAAGTCTTCATTGAAAAATAGTTTTTCCATGAAAGACTTAGGGAGGCAGCATACATATTAGTCATTCGGATCTATAGAGATAGATCCAAGAGGCTAATTGGATTAAGCCAAAGGACATACATTGACAAGGTGTTGAAAAGGTTCAACATGCATGATTCCAAGAAAGGTTTATTGCCCATGTCACATGACATTAATCTTAGCAAGAATCGGTGTCCTCGGACACATGATGAGCGGAATAAGATGGGTATGGTTCCATATGCTTCGGCAATTGGATTCATCATGTATGCCATGCTTTGTACATGTTCGGATGTCTCATACGCTTTGAGTGTTACGAGCGGATACCGTCGATCTAGGTGAAGGTCACTGGATCGCCGTAAAGAATATCCTTGAGTACTTAAGAAGAACTAAGGATATGTTCCGGTCTATGGAGGTGAAGAAGAGCTCATTGTAAGTGGTTACACCGATGCTAGCTTCCAAACGGACAAGGATGATTATAGATCGCAATGGGTTCGTGTTCTACCTAAACGGAGGCGCGCTTAGTGGAAGAGTTCCAAGGGATACCGTTGCCGACTCTATAACGGAGGCCGAGTACATTGCCGCTTCGAAAGCCGCAAAGGAGGCTATTTGGATAAAGAAATTTGTTTCGAGTGGGCGTGATGACCAGGTCGCCGGTCCAATGTCTCTCTTTTGTGATAATAGTGTAGCCATTGCGCAAGCCAAGGAGCCGAGGTCACATCGAAGTCCAAACACATACTTCGGCGATATCATCTCATCCGCGAGATAGTGGACAGAGGTGATGTCAAGATATGCAAAGTGCACACGGATCTCCACATAGCTGATCCGCCGACAAAACCTCTCCTCACCGAAACATGAGGCGCACACAAGAGCAATAGGTATTAGATACTTACATGATTGACTCTAGTGCAAGTGGGAGACCGACAATGATATGCCCTAGAGGCAACATGGAGATGTTGGACATCATTGTCAATGTTTATGTATAAATGAATAAAGTGTTATTCGGTTCCATGAAATAGACATATTGTATTAATCAATAAGTACATGACTTATTTATGAGACTCTATATGTATGAATCTATTTCTAAATGATCCTCGATCATATATCATATTATTGGAACTAATATGATTCTAAGATCGACATGTTTATTGATTGATGATCATGTCTCATAGATCATGGGTATGGAGATACCAAATCAATAAACATGGACATATGTGTTAGAGAACACATTGTTGGATAGACCCACTATGAGACACTGCAGGAATTAATGTGACATTAGTTGGTCTCAGGTAGTGTTGGTACAAAGTCCTTAGATCCGAGATCACCATGGATTCCAACATGTGTAGTAGCCTACTTTGGGACTACCAAACGCTATTCGTAATCGGGTAGTTATAAAGGTAGTTTTCGGGTTTGCTATGCAACAATGAGTGGGATGTGAGTGATCAAGATGGAATTTGCCCCTCCTTTGGAGAGATATCTCTGGGCCCCTCGAGGTAATGAATTATGGAAATGCATGGTCATGCTAAGTTGATTGAGGAGTCAATCAACAGACAGATAATCCAATACGGTTCGAGTGAATGGTTAAGCTATTGAAGGAATGGCACACATCTTGCCTATAGCTTAATTGGTATCGTGAGGCAAAGGGATTTGTGTACACATTACGGTTCGAGCCGATATTATATTCTTGTTTGCTATGATGTCAATATGTGCCGCTAGACGTCGTTGTGACGATCGCCCGAGTTAGACTCGAGCCGAAACCAAGTATACCTGAACCTACTGTGGTCGCACGCTTAAGGGGATAGAATAGATATTCGAGTTGGACTCGGATACGGCTCGATCGGATAGGGATCCGATCTGATAGAGTCCTATGGTCTTATGACGCATGGGCAGCCAACTCTATGAGATTCGGATGAGATCCGATTCAAAATAGAGTCTGTTCGGCCACTAGTCCCGTCGGCCAACTCTATATAAAGGGGTGAGGGGTGAAGAGCTAATGTACGTCAATTGAAGTCAATTGCGCCAAATCAATACGATCACACGCGGCTTTAGAAGTCAGCGAGATCAATCTCCACGGAAACCCTCCCAACTTTCGAGCCAAACCCTAGCGCGCGCATCGCGTGCAAGCACACGGGTGTTCGGCGTTCGTCCCCGGACGTGTGGATACCGGTAGAGGTGCTACGTTGCGCGCCGCTGATCGGCTACGAATCGGCCGCAATCGGAGCGAGGCGACTGCGGGAGATCGGCGACGATAATGCGGTCGGATGACTCGGATCGGCTACGACATCGGCGAATCGGCTGATTGGTGAATCGGCTGTCCCCGGGAATCGGCTGTTGGTTTACAGGAATTGGTTGCACTGTTCTAGATCGGATAGCTCTGATTGGCTATTTCCATTGCATACTCCAATGGGTAACGATCTATCGGCTCTTACTTGCAAGTGTTCCTGGTTTGCGCGGTAGAAAAGTTTTTGTTTTCGGCTAGCGTAGTCTCCGCGTAACCCTTCAATAACTTTATGCAAAAATTAAAGACTTAATCTATTGAACAAGTTACCAACCTAGCAGATCGGACCTAACCGAGACAATGTAGGATCGATAAAAAGCTTTGATGGATTTAGACTAACTGATAGATCTAGCATAAAATGATTGATATAACATATCAACTAAAGAAAGCTAAGCAATCTTCACGAGAGCCGACAAATTGGATAGGCAACGCAAGTAAGGCTCAACTAGTATATCGGATTTAACCGAGAAAGTACAAATGCTATCGATACAAACGAAGTTGACGAAACTTATTTTCTCACCGGAGATCAAAACCACTGCAACCCTAACTCAAAAACAAGAACTTGTCAAAACTAAAACTAGAGTGGCGATGCGACAAAAGTTGCGTATTGTTTACAAAAAACCTCGGGCAAACAATTTATACCCTCAGGATAATATAAGTCTGACTCAGACACAACTCCTATTGGCTATATTACAGGAAAAGGAAACCAATCTGAGTCTGATTCTAACACGACTCCATCGGCTCGAAATTCTATCTAAAAAATGAAACCTTCCCTATTACGGAAGCTAATCCCAATACTAGATAAAATTTATCAACCGAATCAGCTAAAAACACAATGTTAACTCCATCTTTGACTCGGCCTTGATTAACAACAATTACCAAAATTTTGCCATTAACAGGAGGGCATCGAAGTACAAGCCATAGCCAGAGCCATATCAAGAGATAATCGGGAGGAAGTCGAAGCCCTTGTCAACAATCCGCTAAGCAATACTCGACGGATTCCAGTCAGCGAATAAGATTAGCTAGTATGCCTCTTCATTGTATTCCTTGTGGTACTTTTCCTTAGATATACATATAAAGTGGAGTATGGTGATTACTCATCTTAAGAGCCCGAATCAATATAAAACCCTTGTCCCTTGTTTCTTAGATATGATATCGCATACACCTTGGTTCCTACGTTCCTTAAACTCTATAAATACCATAGGCGGGTATAGTCCATCGACAGTGGCATGCCAGGTACATGACTTGGTGCTAAAGTATCTTGATGAGATGAGTTCAAGAGCGGGACTTCTATGATTAACCTGGCCTAGGATATTCAACCTAGCCATCATCCAATTTTGTCTTAGTCGGAACCATCATTTTTTCGGTGTTCGTTGCTTCTCTGATGGCCACCTCTTCGATTCCCGCCGAGAACGAGGAACCGATAACAAGGCCATTGGACGGACTTCCTAAGACAGCCACCTGTCCGGTTCCCGGCAAAAATGAGGTGTCGACAACATAACATGTTGGCGGAGTTCCTGAAACGACTAATCCTTCGGCCCATGCCGCGAATCAGATGCCGACAAAGAAACTCGCCGACAAGGACTTTAGTCATTGGTGTCCCATCCACAAAACAAGCACACACACTCTAGATAAATGTCGGGTCATACTACAAGTGAATGCTGAACTCGATGCTTGCGAGCTTTGTGGGATTCAGCACGCTTGCCCGTATAGGGCATGGTGCTCTATCCATAAAACTAAGGGCCACCCTCTGACAAGGTGCAAGATCTTCCTTGAGGTTACCAAATCCATGGCCCCGTCTTCATCTAGAGGCTCTCTCCCTACATGTTGCTCGATCCACTCTCGTCAGAAGCAATCTAACGACGTATTAGTGAACGACAACACATCAATAGATCCAGATAGGATGGTTGGGTATATTGGATTGGACCCCATGAACCATCTGTTCTTCATGGCTTAGACGATCCCGAATCATCAGGGTCAAACTCAGTCCGTGACGTGGACATGATAGAAGCTAGGGTCGAGGACTTAGGCACTAACGGCTGCACCAGGGACAGCGTAGAAGACGGGGAGATATGTTCTCGGAACAAAACCCCTGTCCCACCCAAGCCCATCCTCACACCTACCGAGCACCTGACCAACGTTAACAATCTACTACAACAAGTTCCCTTTAATCCAGTGACCAACCCTGATGTAGGTGCCTGGTTGGAGTGCATCAAGTCTAATATTGCCAACTTAGACTCCGCCTTCAAGGCCACTGCAGGTCCACATATCCCTGGGGGACCACCTCAGAACGATGCGGTTCCCGAGGAAGAAGGAGCACCCAATGGCCCAAATGTCAAGGACGACGAATCCTGTCTCCCCGAGAATGCTCCTCCCTTACAAAGGGCAGCTCAAAGGATGCCTCCCTATCACAACGGTTGGGATCGCCATGACCAGTTGAGCGACGG
Source organism: Oryza australiensis (assembly GCA_019925245.2). Lineage (NCBI taxonomy): Eukaryota > Viridiplantae > Streptophyta > Magnoliopsida > Poales > Poaceae > Oryza > Oryza australiensis. The sequence goes on along the minus strand of JAIFGZ020000160.1, from coordinate 1,114,302 downwards.
AAGGTAAGAGCATCAAAAATCAACGTAATGTCGAACACCAACAACCTCGCAACCAGCATCGTGAGGACCGTCATCGGGACGACAACAACAATCGTGATGATTGTGATAATGATCAGGATTGCTACAACCAATACAGTCTTCAAGACAAGAACGATCACAGGCGATGGAACCATCATAGAGACTGAGAACGAGAAGACTCGTGATCCCCAGCCCAAAGGCGGGATTGGAGCAGTGATCGCCGCTCGGGAGGTCGTACCCCCCGACCACAGCAACCCTCGTCCTCATCTTCATACCCTTCCCGGGGCGGATCTCGCGGCCCATGCGGCCGCTGACCACCCCTTCTGCCCGGAGGCGGATGCCGGGCCTCCAAGCCCTCACTTCGAGAAGTAAGATTGTAACATACTCAAATTTTGAATTTCAAAATTTATCTTCAATAAAATAACCAAAATGTTATTCCGAGTTAATGACCAAATTTTTTCAAACATAAAACCTATATAAGGTTAAACTAGCTAGAGCAACCGTGATAAATGGGTAAAATTTAAAACCTTTTCTTTGCTGTTATAAAATAAAACAAAACATAAGGTAGCTTGCATTTTGCATGAGTGCTTTGGTGTGACTTGAGTCCTTTATGTGTTTTTGTATTTTAAATGCATTTCATAATAGGCTTCAGATGCATTATTTAAACTAGTAGCAAATAATTAAAGTGAAGGACATAATATCAAAATATTGAATATAATTTCCTAAAATTTATACAACTTGCATATTACAACATAATCTATGTTAGAGTCCATCATCTAAATTGGCAACTCATCTGAATTTATGTCATGAACAGAAAAGTTCTGTACTTACATTGACTCACACATAATTCATGTCACTTTAATTATCACCTTAATCCTTCCCTAATATAACAAAAAAATAAGGACAATTGTATGAAGTGAAGTTTGGGAAAATGGAAATCTAACATAAAAGTATCATCACAGATCATGCATAGGTTAGTTATATTTTTAATCGAGCATTTAGTTGCATCTCGCAATAAAAACATACATGTTAAGTGCAGCATATATAAAATCTCAAAATAACTGGTGCAAGATAAAATCATGAAAAAAATTCATACAAACAGAAGGGGTGAAGCAATGGTACACTCATACTTTGAGAAAAATTCATGGTGAATGGGAGGAATTAAAAAGCAGGTCCTGCCTTGCTTTCTTCCCGTTAACTCGTGTAGTCTCTCTGCATAAGGAGGTTCTCAACTTTCGGCAAAATGAGAAGGAATCCATTGGTGCAGCCTGAGTGCGGTTCTCCTTGTTAACTCAAACCGGCCCAGACTTGTCTCTACCTAATCACGTGTTGTTACAACATTTCTGTTTAGGTTTAGACAAGGAGTCAGCCATGTATCTCGATACTTCCACCGAAGGTTCGTTCGTACACAAACGATGTCAGAAGAAAGGGAACTCTTGGATAGTATCCTGGAGAACACCTCTTTCATTCGTTGTGAAACCATCCTGGAAGTCGATGATACAGATGAGGAACTATCAATTGTCAATCGGAGCCTACAACCTCCACACCCCAAGATCCGACTGTTGAATCCTCACCTGAATCATGGGAACCCAAGAAAGAAGAAATTCAGCCTTCAAAATTCCCTTTCCATTTTGAGGGTGACCTCAAACTATTCCTGCCAAAAGAGACCATCGGTCCCGTGTAGTTTACTTGAGCCACTCGAGGAAAATTTTCTTGAAGAGACGATGTAGGAATTAACTACCATCATGAGAAATGAGTGGTTAAGGGAGGTGGAGCTTTCTTCTGAAGCAATTCAGATTAGCTCCCCGTCCTGAACTATTCCATGTCTCATGAGTCATGAGAGAGACCATGGTGAAAACTCTTTATAATCACATTGTCGGTGTAAACATTATGTCCGCAACCTTTACAATCTTCAAGTGGAACTCTTTGATGTATGGGGCATCGACTACATGAGACCTTTCCAAAAGTCCCATGATTGCGAGTATATCCTGGTGATGGTGGCGGTGCCACTTCCCGACGAAGTACCCGCACCGCGGTGGGCATTCCTAGTGCTTTAGGGTTCCAACAATCGGTAAGTAACCAATTTGAAAGAACTTTGAATTGATTTGCGAAGATTTGATTGGGATTTTTGAGGATTTAGGGTTTCTCCAAATTAGGGTTCTTAAATTTTGGGATCTTAGGAAAATTTCAATCTGGTTTATTTCCCCTTCCCAATTTGGGGAGTTTCGATCAAGTTTATCCCCTCTTCTTAATTTGGGAATTCCAATCTGGTTTATCCCTTTTCTTAATTTCGGGGAATTTCAATCTAGTTCATCCCCTTCTTTCTTTCCTCTACAGCTTAGCAACGATTTTAGTAGTAAAAACAAAAGCTTTAAACTAAAACATGCAAAGAACAGTATAGCTTAAAACCCTAATCTGAGCTAATTTAATTAAAACTCATCCAGCCGAAACAAATTAATTTATGAAGTAAATTGGTACATATGGTTTCTTTGACAAGGATGATGCTTATGGGATTAAGTAGGCTAAATTAGGCTCTGATACCACAATGTTGAAGTCTAAATTTAAGATCTTAATGATTTAGCCTATACATAATAACCTCTGCTTTAATGTGAAATTCTTAATCTATTGACATGCTTGAGAAGTCATCGGCGTTGTTTTTCTCCTTTTCTTTTTCTTCAGTTTCTCTTCTTTTTCTTTGGCCAATGAGAGTTCTCGATATTGCCTCATGAACCCCTTCCAGTGCTAAGTTGATCAAGCAATTTAAGGTTTTGGCGCAGAGAGTTCGGCGTGCCTTCTCCTTTGCACTTAATCTCTTTATATAGGCATTGATAGGGCTCAGAGGATATCTCCAATTCTATTGAGCATCCTGTCCAGGTCCAGCTTGGGGCAGGCGCCACCGGTGGCCATCAGCTCGCCGGCAAACTCAATCAACTTGTCCTCAGACTCGAATCCAAGAAACACAGCCTTGTCTTTCATCTCAAATGCAGGTAGGTCAGAGTCTTGAATCAACACCTCGCCCATGTAATTGCCCATGTGGTCGAGCGCCGCGAGGATGTGTTTTGTCGCCGGCTGGGAAGCGGGCTTGTAGAGTAGCAGAGAAGGCTGCACCATGGTGGCCACTACAGTCAATGCGCCTAACAGTGTCACCTGCTTGCCCAAACTGGCACTGATAATCGACCCAAGGAACTTAATTTTGGTGTCTACGATGGCGAGCTGCCCGTCGAGGTTGGCAGCCTTGGCGCAGCTCCCCATGGCCTCCTTGTGGCGCATGGTGAGGAGGGCGCGGACTCGCTCGTCGTGCCAAAAAAGGGATGGCACTGGCGGGCATGGAACATCCTCTCGGCGGCTTCGATGGGCGAAAGGACAGTGTTCTCGATCAGTTTCACCCCATCCTTGACATCACCCCGCACGAAGGTCGGAGAAGACATTGAGTCCAAGATGGCGGTGACCTCCTTGACGCCACCTCGAGGAGTCTTGGTCCTGTCTGCGCGACGCCGGGTGTTCGATGCCATAGGAGAGTGCCCGAAGGTCCAAGGACGGTGGTGCGACGCCCGCACTCTTGGTTGCCGCTGTCGGAGATGGCATTGGCGTTGTACATCCTCTCAACGATGCCGATGGGCCGAAAGGCCACTCCATCTCTGTGCTTGTGCTGCTGTTTCAATGCATTGCCCATGTACGAGGAGACAGTGAAGGGCCAGTGGACAACTGACACGTGGAGGGAGGAGATTCCATTTCCACAGCCCAAACGAACGAATGCAAGCAGCGGATGGGCGTCCGATCTGAAGTCGATGGCCAGGATGGTGCTATTGTGGTGTGATGTCTCCTCCCGTTCCTGGCTAAAGGATAAAGAGAGGAGACAGACATAGTGCTGGTCAAACGAGCCATCCGACACGACACGGTCCAGGCACACCCGTGACATGGCCCGCTATGACATGGCCCGTTAGGCACGACTTCTGTAGTGGGCCGTGTCGTTCCGGCCCATGTGTCGACCCCTGCCCAAGCATGGCCCATGGGGTATCTAGGCTGCGCCGTGTCGGCACGGGCCCGTTAAAGGCTCATGGGTCGAGGTCGTCCTGGTGACACCGTCCGGTACTATTTGGAAATTGTTTGGGCCCGTTAAAGGCTCGCGGGCTACAGTGCTCTCCTATAGTCCACGGGCTACAGTAACGAGTCGTGTCGTGTTGGCCCACGGACTGAGGCGCTGGCCCAAGCATGACACGGGTAAACAAGCCGTGTTGGCACGACCCACAGGCCGACATGCCGGGTCGAACTACAGTACATCCGTGCTCGAGCCGGCCCAGCCTAGGCATGACCTATTTGGCCATCAATGGAGGGGCATGTGCGCGGTGTGCTTCTCACGCGTGCTCGCTCTCAAATTCACAATAGTGATTTCAAAGTTTGAATACTAGTTTGATCTTTTTTGATATAAAAAGATTGATGAACAAAAGGTCAGTAATTGAATGCCCGGTTTACTATTTGCCTCGAACTGTAGTGTACTATTTATCCTTATTATGTAATATAATAGATTTTTCTTAACGTTGCATTTCTCGTAGGGTTTTCTTTTTTGAAACGCTTAGGTTTGTGTTCTTGATAAAAATCAACCCACTCAGGCTAACACAGAATTAGGCCGTTCGGCAGGGTTGCAACTTCCCTCTTAGCATGCTAAACAAAACAATAGATCAGCACATAATTAATTAAATATTAGATAAAAACAACTTAAAGATTAAAAAATAAATTAATATGATTTATAAAAAAATTTATAGAAAATTTTGAAAAAAATATGTTTAACAGTTTAATAAACATATGCGTAAAAAATATGTGTCGAAAAGAATACAACCCAAGCTTTTTCCAAAAAAACCTAAACTAGAGCTGAAGAATGGGCTGGGCCCAGGCCCATTACCATTGTAAAAAGTAAAATAGAATAGGTCTCTAGTTAAATTTAATTTGTATTTTTTAATCATAAAATACCTCTTTCAATTATTAAACTATAAAATGACTTTTTCGTTGATAGTGATGATGATTTTAAAACTATAAAATGACATTTTCGTTGATAGTGGTGATATTTTTGTTGACGTGACACATTTACCTTTATCAACCTGGCTAAGGTTAGCACACGTGGCATTTACGTAAAAAAAGTAAAAATACATTGGGATCGAGTACATGTTAGAGCGGTACCCTTCTTTTTTTTTTATCATCCCGGCTGGCGGAGGTAGAGGCAGAGAGGCGAGAAAGAGAGATGGTGAGGGCGGTGGCGTATCCGACGTTAACGTAGGTGTATACCAGAACAGGTGGCGACGTCGCTGAGATAACTGGAGAGAGGGGACAGGACTGGTCGACGACGTGACCGTACGCCCACAACACCGGATCGGACCAAACGAGCGACACGGGGACGACCTCCTCCTCCACAGGCAGGTCGGCACCAATTCGACGGGTCAGTGCGATCAGGGGCCATCCAACTTAAAAGGCTTCAGAGAGATTAGTATTTTCACCGATGCACGACGGATCCAACCCAACCCCGATTGCCAGGTAAAATTACAAACCATCAAAAAAACAAAAATGCCCTGTATATGAAAAGACAACCGATCGAGGACGTCAGAAAGAGAGAGCCCATCGGTGCAGTGCAGTGCGCTTACTTTAAAGCGCCCAGCCACATCACTGCACAGTAGTGCAGAAGCGGCCATGACCACCGCTGAAAAGCAGCCATCCGCAGTTAACTATTTGTCACTTTTATAAATAATAATTAATAATTTATTATTGAATTTATATATCATAACCATATAAAAACTCATGTTATATATTATAAATGATAATTTTTTAATTATAATGAAAACTAAAAGTGGCAAAAAAGTTTAAGTGGCCCCTCGCAGCGCATCTTGGACTGGAAGACGAACGCTACTTAACTTGGCCAACGGCCAAAGTCCTTTTCAGCTTTCCTTTTGGAGCAAAACGCTTCCTCCTGCCTGCAGCCACCTCACGCTCTCCACACTCCATTGCCTCTCTCTGCCTGCCTGCCACCCGTGTGTCTCTGTGTATCAGTGTAATATATATATATATATATATATATATATATATATATATATATATATACACACAATATATATATATATATATATATATATATATATACACGTGCTTCATTTCATAATATAACAATCTAATATTACTAACATATTCTAACATTTTATAATATAGCAAAACGAATCTTATCTTTTTGTTATATTATGAAACGAAACGAAGATAGTAAAAGCCTTTGAAAAGCAAGGAATCCCAGCTTTCAGAATTCAGAATCGGCTGCTTGCACAGCTTTGCCTGTTCGCTTCCTTCTTCCATGCTCGTTTCACACAAACACACGCACAAACTCTCTGCCTCTCCTGTGCAGGCTATATGCTGGGGCTAGTATCATTTGCTTGCAATGTCCCCTCCTGTGTTCAGTAGTAGCAGGAGTATTGGGAGTGGCACTAGTTTTTGCGCATTTTGGTAGCGCAGGCGAACGAAAGGCCTAGGCTGGGCTGAAGCTGAAGCTCTGGCTGCTTTCGCTGCTGCTGCTGCAGAAGCAGCTATGGAAAAGGCCTTTCAATTGGACAGGACAGGTCAAGGTGCCGTGTTGCACTGGGTGACACGACAACGGAAACAAACAAGATTAAACTAGCGATCCAAATCTTGTCTCCCTACGCTAGGGTGGTGTTTTTTTAGACGAGAATGGAAGTGAAGGTGAGGTGTTTCACGTGAATGAAGATGATATATTAAATATATGGTTAATTAAGTTTAATTTATTATAAATTTAAAAAATAAAAATATACGATATTTTAGAATAAATTTTTTATATAAAAAGTTTTTACAAAACATAGGTTTTAAAAACAGACACAGTAGATAAATTTTTTTATCTAATTCGTTAAAACGAACGGGACCTAGCTATACGTCCATCCCTTTCATGCCGCAGCTAGGAACGGTTCGATTTAGAGTCGGATGATTAAGGTAGCATGTAAAATAAAAAAGTTGTTAACGTATGACTATAAGTTTTATCGTATCCATCTCAAAATAAATTTATTTTTTACTTATTTTATATGTATCAATATAAACTCAAAACAACTAGAATACTTTATTAAATTTTAATACAACTATACCTAACTTTATCTCTTTTCAATATAATTATTTTTAATTTCATAAATTCTAATATAATAATTATTTTAAAAATAAATTTATTTTGAGATAAATAAAAGAAACTAAAAATAAAACTATTATAAGACAAAAAAATATTTTCTCCGTCCCATAAAAAATATGACATGTGGTACATCTGATACTATGTGTTTGTCCAAATTTGTAATACTAAGATGTGTGATTTCTTTTTTATGGGATAAATAAAGTAGTTATTATACTTAAAAATATATATATTTGATATTTTTAAGCAATTTATATGGAAAATTTTTTGCATGACCGTTAAGCAATTCTAAAATCATATAGTAAAAACCGAGATAAATTTACATCTCAATCAGAAAAAGATGGGTCATAGTACAGTATTTATGACATTGATAAACGTATTCCTCTGAGTATTTGCATGCCCTTTTCAACCATTTCTAACTGAGGTCTAATCGTCTGGGGCTGGTTTCAGGAGCAAGAAAGAAGAAACTTCTAGCTAGTTTCTGGAGAAGGAATCCAATGCATTACTGGAGAAACGATTTTTCTGGACGAGACTTCGATAGATTTTAGACGGACCATAAGTGACCACGTGCCTGGGAAAACCGAGGATACATTATCGTGCGGCCCACTTAATCGGCCGTATGGAAAAATGGATTATCTCGTGCGGTCGCTTAATTGGACCGCACGGAATAATGCGGCATTATCCCATGCGGTCCACTTGACTACCGCATAGGATAATCCATTATCCCATGCGGGCGCTTAAGCCGTCCGCACGTGATGATCACCACCGTCTATATAGGTGTGTGCGGGTTTCAAATTTTCTAACTCCCCACAAAATTTTCTAGCGCCGCCACCACCACCACCACCACCACCACCTCCTCCTCCTCCTCCTTCGTCGTCGTCCGCCGCCGCCTCCTCCTTCTCCGTCGTCGGCCGCCGTCTCCTCCTCGACCGAGGCCGCCACCTCCACCGACCACGGCCGCCTCCTCCACTGACCGTGGCCTCCACTGACCGTGGCCGCCTCCTTCTCCGACCGCGACCGCGACCACCGCCTCCTCCTCCGGCCACGACCGCGACCACCGCCTCCTCCTCCGACCGTGACCGCGACCACCGCCTCCTCCTCCTCCTACCGCAACCGCAACCGCCGCCTCCTCCGCACATCGTAAAATATGTTGTAAAATTTGTAAAATTTTTGATGTAAAATTTGTTGTAAAATTATACATATGAATATGATAAAATTATGATGATGATGTGAAATTGTTTTTGTAATTTATGATGTGATATTAGTTGTCGATTTAATTCAATAAATTCAATATGTAATATGGGACGAAATGTTTCTTCCCGCACAGGATAATCGACTTTCCCATGCGGACGACTTAAGTGGCCCGTATGAGATAATCGATTTTTCCATGCGGACGGCTTAAGTGGCCCGCATGAAGAAATCGATTTTCTCGTGCGGACGGCTTAAGTGGTCTGCATGAGAAAATCGATTTTTCCGTGCAGACGGCTTAAATAGCCCACATGGGATAATCGATTTTTCCATGCGGTTAGGCCACCCATATGAGAAAATTTAATTTTAACCCTCTCGTGCATGCGGGCAGATCTTCTATATGAAAAGATATCTTTTAGCCCGTATAAAAAAATCGTTTCTAGCGATGGATGGAATAACTAGGCTCCAGGAGTAGCTAGAGTAGTACTTCTTATCAAAATATAATAATTTTTCTGAGCATTAGAGAAAATGAGCTACAAATTTTGTAATCAGCTACTGCACTCCAATACACTAGCTACGTGAGAGGTGAAACATACTATATTATTAAATTGATTATTATATTAGCTATGGATGATTTAAATAGATTGGCTATAGAAAACTTTTCACTAGTAGTATATGAAACTTTAAGAGTTAGTAGTCGGCTATACTAACTTGCTCTTACTATTAATCTTCTCTTACTGCTTTGCATGTAGAGTACTGCAATAAATTTCGTCCACTTGTTGTGATCACGTCTAGTCAAACTCGGCAACAAGTGGAGTAGGAATCCTGTACTAATTGGAACAGCTCTGACATTGCGGTCGCAATTAAATAGGCTTTGCTGAGGCTTAATATCATCTGCATCTTAAATTAGGATTAAGATCGCAGGTGTCCTGCAACGAAGTGTGAACATACTCCGCTAAAACTAATCTAGCCCATCAGCTGCTACCAGTAATAAATCAGGCATCCTGCACATGTTTGAATCAAAAGAGCAGGACTTTTACCAAGCTACTACTGGTAGCGATCATTACAAAGGGCCCGGAGAAACGGCAGCAAGTCGAAGCTAGCTTCCTTGCCCCAAATACAAAAGGATCACTCGTAATATAAATGAACAAATTCAAAGATAGAAATCAGCAACAAGAATCCCGAAATCCCCTATATGCTATTATATATATCCACAAGACCTGCAAGTTGCTCAAACCGGTGGAGGAGATTTTTCCTCATGGGTTCAGGATCATTCCCCCACACTTGCACCTCCAGCTCAACGGCTTGTAGTTGGAGTGGTCGTCGTACGAATCAGGCATTGTCCTCCCACCGGCAACAGCAGCAGCTCTGTCGCCATGGCCGAGCTGCTGATTCTTCTTCTTCCTCCTGTCATCGCCTTGGCCTCTCTTCTTCTGCAGCTCCTGTGGGCTTATGGGCACCTGCACCGCCTCGCAGTGTCCACACGACCTGCACCTCCCCTCGCAGCTCGGCGGCCTCGACCCTATCACGCCTCTGATCCCCGCAACGCCCTTCTCCTGCAACCACCACCAACAAGTGCATATATTAATTGTCAGCATCAAGCTAGAGTTAGCTAACCAATCTTTGCAAGAACTGAAGCTCAATCTGACCATGCATGGTGTGTATGAGCACTAGAGTGTACAATCATACAAATACAGTACATGCATGTATATACTATATACTACTAGTCACTGACCTCGGTGAAGCCGGCAGCTTTGGCATGAACGGAGGAGGAGAGGAGGAGAGCCAGCAGGAGCAGGAAAAGACGACTCATTTTTTGACGGTGATTTGGGAGGGAAAGGCCGGCAAAAGTTGGATGGCGAGACCACAGGTGGTGAGGCGAAGAAGGGGAGCGAGCCGGCAAAAGTTGGGTCGTCGTCCGTCCACCCGGTTCAGTCGTGCAGATGATGGGGTTGACGACGGCGGCGGCGGCGGCAGCGGCAGAGTTGCGCGTGTGCGTGCGGGCGTTTTATGCTTTATGCGCGGGAGCGCGTGCGAGACTGGGTGGATTCTCGCGGGAAGAGGACACCGGAGAGAGACCACCCGGCACGGCTGCTCCTACCGAGCTACGCCTACGGATGCTCTCCCTTTTGTCAGCTCTCAGCTTGCTTTCGGTGTACAGGCAGACGGTACAGTGTACTGTACTCTTCCCGTGTGTGTAACTGTGTACTAGTATGAAGTGTGTATAACTCTTTCTTTCTTTCTTCGAGCATCTTAAACAGTAACTCTTTCTTGGGCAAGGTTTTTGGCAGTTACCGAGGTAACCGCGTGATAACTGATAAGAAATTAGGCAGTTTATATATTTTTTAATTTTGAACAAGAAGAAGTTTATGTATATTTTAATTTTGAACAGCAGAAAATAAATCAGTATCATAGTGAGTAGCATTATAGTGAGTGATACATGGCATATGCTCGATTCATGTTTAAAGCACGTATAAACAGAAACGAAGAGACTCGAAAACTTGATCGCCTGCCTAGGCGCGTGCGTGTGACTTCTCGTGTCTTCTGCTTAACCTCTTAATTGGTGCACACATAATGCATATATTTAACTTGGTTAAAAACCTCATTAACTTCCAATGTGGTACTAATCATTATCCACCTCTCATTAAACGTGTGCCTCGGGATTTAAATAGGTCGAGCCCAACTAACAAAAAAAAGTGAAATTTACCCTCAAATTTTTTAATTCGAACCGCACGGTTTCACGCTGTAACCGTGCGATTTCCTGTGATAACCGTGATATGAGGTGCGGTTACCACAGTTGGAGATATTTTCTCCTTATTTGGGCTTTAATGTGCCAGATGAACTGTGCAGATAAGGCTCATCACTTTAATTTTTTTTAATTTGGTAAACTAATCTTGTTTTATTCTCAAAAGTGATTTTATCTTGTTTCTTTTAAAAAAATTCTTCACCGTCCGTCATTAAAAATCAAGAACTACATTCACGATTTTTCATATATATTTTTTTATTTTTTAAAATTTTGAATTCAGACGAAATTTAGTAAACCTTACCGTTGTAACTCTTATCGCATCTCCATACTAAGCACTGTTACTATAATAACGGGTTTACTATCGTGGTAACTCTTATCGCACATCAATACTAAGCACGGTTACTATGATTATGATAACGGTATGGTTATCGATGGTAAGAGAACCCTGACCGCTACGCTTGTTTTCTACAGTAAGAAAATAGTAACGGTCACAAGTTCAGTGCACGAAAACTGACAGTACTAGAGGATAGAAATATTAGTACTACCGTAGAAAACAATGCTGCCGCCAAACCAAACTTTTGCCCCTATTAATACCACGTAAGATCAACATGAGACGTTGCGTAAGATAAAAGTGTAATCGATGGATATTGGTTGAGAATGCGATTAAACTCAACGTTATAGTTGAGGGATAAAGGGGCGGATTTATGTCCGGACTACTCAGATTGTAATCTGGAGAAGGCTTCCAGTAGTCTCTTAAATATGTTTCATCAAAATAATGAAAAAATATTTGTGGTCCAATAATTGTTGAGAAAAAAATGTAGTTCAACAACTTTTTCGCGTACCCAATAACTGTTGTCATGTAAACATCTTTTATATTTATAATCTTATTATCTTATTGTTCTATATATAATAAAATAAATTATTTTAGTCATTAACTCAGAACGAATTAATTTATTCAGCCCGGGACGGAACTTGTTTCTTCCACCCTTGAAGGGGATATAAAATGAACTCACAAACAATTCCGTTACGCGTGGATACTTCCGCCCGCAGGAGCATAATCGATTTTCTGATTAAATAGATTACGTTTTTTCATACTTTCCGCATTCCTAATCGACCAGAACCACAAATAAGTCTCTCTTTTCCCACGACGAAACTGTTCAAACTTGCAGGCCATAAATGGGCCTCGGCCTAGTTCTTGCCCGCTTCGGCTCACGGCAGGGGCCGAGCCTTTGCTCCTGCAAGCCCATCTTCTGAGAATCCGAGACAATGACAAACTAGAATTGCATTTTTAATTTTTTTAAAGATGTATAAAACTAATTTTCGGTTTGAAAGAATTACAAAATACTCACCTATCGTTTTTCGGGAGGACGAGTTTTAAAAATCACCCTTACAGAGAGCGATTTTGCTAACGTGGCAGACGGCCATTGGGCATCGTCTGTCATATCATGACGATTTTGAAAAAAAACCTTGCCGCCCTCGGTAAGGGCGTTTTTTAACTGTTGAAATAGGGGGCCGCCCTAATAATTTTGCAGATGACCCTCTTGCCGCTCTCTCGAAGGGCGATTTTTGTCCGTTGACCAGGCGCCTCGGCCGCCCTGGCATTTTTGTAATGGGTCCCCTCGTCGCCCTTGCAGAGAACGATTTTTGGCCAAATCTCGTCCTTTGGAAGGGCAATTTTTGGGCGCCACCCCATAAAAGCCCAATCCATCCAAGAGGAGTTCATTTGCACCGCGCGAGATTACAGAAAAGAAAAAAAAAGAGAGATGTGAGGAAGAAGGAGGAGAGCGGCGAATCCCTGTCGTGTGCCTACTCGATCCCAGGTAAATACAATATCCCGATCTATATTTATATTATTTATTTTGTGTAGAATACTAGTCTAAATAGAATTTGTTTTGTAATATTTGAATAGGTGTGTAACACTCAGATCTAGATTTATAAATTAGGGCATGATTTATTGTAGGGAATTTGACCTAGGACAAACCGATTTTGATAAACATATGTAGAATATATCCTGAGCTATGTCTATATTATTTGAATAGATGTGTAGCATTCTGATCTGGATTTATAATTTAGAGCATGATTTATTTTAGGAATTTGACCTAGGAAAAACCAATTTAGATGAACATTTGTAGAATATATCCTGATCTATGTCTATATTACTGTGTGTAATTCTTTTTGTAATATTTGAATAGATGTGTAGCACTCATATCTGGATTTAAAAATTAGGGCATGATTTATTTTAGAGAATTTGACCTAGGACAAACCGATTGAGATAAACATATGCAGAATATATATATGATGGACGATAGATGAAGATGAACAAACCAATTTGGTGGATTTTAAAATCTAGAGCAGAGAACATATTTTTAGAGACTTTAACTTAGCCACAGATTGATCTAGGCAACATATTAGTAGTATGAAATAAACTCAATTTTAATATGTTTATCAGGCACAATGACAAGTAAGGTCATATTTCAGATAGTACATGGTCAAGGCAACGTTAGATTTGGTCCAGATGGTGTTGATCTGTCTGAATTTAGGATGAAATCGAAGGGCATCGATAGGCCTACCAAGAAAACATTTGAGTCAGTTTATAGGTTGTTGCTACGTGGATTTAAAGTGGATACAAGAGTGAACATAATGTCCCTGTCCATTGTAGTGAGTCGTGCAACAGAAGAATATTATTGGAAACTAATGCCTATAGATAACACTGGTTCCTGGAGACGTTATGTGGAGATGGCTTTTGAAAGGTCTTGGCCCCTTGTTATTTTTGTGGCATTGCATGAAATCGATAGCAGTGTTACAATGCAAACAGAGATGGTCAGGTTCCTAGCAATGTGGTGGAGAATGTTGGACCATTGGTACGAACTGGGGGTAATGAAGCAAGGTTGGAGGAGGCGATGGGTGTGGCGGACAAGGGGGAGAGAATCGAAGCAATTGTTGAGGAAATAGAGAGGGAAGATTATGAAGATCAGCAGGCGAAGGACAATGAATCATCCAACGAGGAAGAAGATGTAATGCCCGTTGATTGGACAAAAGCAGATTTCTCTGGACTTGTTATGTTAGAAGGGCAGCAAGTATCCTTTGAATACAAGGATAACGAGATAATCCAGGGTGCCAGGTATGCTCATAAGGAAGACATGAAAGAGGCGGTGAAGCATTGGGCAGTCTCCTTGCATAGAGAGTTTAGGGTGGTGAAGTCAACCAACTATGTGTATGAAGTGAAGTGCATGAAGGAGGATTGTCCGTGGCGTGTTCATGCATATAAGGGCAAATAGAAGGACTATTGGAAAGTGAGCATTGTGATCGAGCACACATGTTTGTTGCCAGGGGTGGATAAGTATCATCGCAATATCACCTCAGCTTTTGTAGCCGATGAGATGTACAACGATGTTGTTTGTAACACGGATTTTGAACCGGGCTCCATTATTAGACACATTGAAAACAAATTCAAGTATACTATAAGCTATTCCAAGGCTTGGAGAGCGAAACAAAAGATTTTAGAGATGAGGTATGGCACATTTGAAGCATTCTATGACAATTTGTCTCGTCTGTTAGCCATCACTCCTCAGAGAAACCCCAATACCTACTACGACATTTAGACATTTCTGTCGTCTACTGACCCGAGCAAGAGTGTGCTGCAAAGAGCCTTTTTCTCGCTTGGTGTTTGCATCAACACATCTGTGCATTGTCGCCCTGTGTTGTGCATAGATAGAACCTTTTTGATAGGCAAATACAGAGGTCAGATACTGACGGCGATTGAAGCCGATGGGAACAACCAGGTGTTACCTATGGCATTTGCATTTGTCGAGAGCAAGAACACCGAAAGTTGGTATTGGTTCTTGGAGAGAGTTCGCTACCAAGTTATGCGTATGAGGCCCAATTTTTGCCTCATACATGATCGTCAGGCGGGCATGTTGAAGGCAATTGACTACCTGCAGAATGATTGGCCGGAGAGGGGACTTCCAACTAGATGGCATGATGTTCGAAATAGATGGTGCATGTGTCATATGGGAGCAAATTTCTACAAGCAATTCAAGAACAAGCACCTAATGGATCTCTTTAAGATGCTATGTGGTCAGAATCAAAAGAAATTCAATAAATTGTGGAGGAGGTTGGATGAGCTAACAACGAAGCAAGCCGACGAGCAATCTCGTCGGCCACAGGATGACGAGCCTCCAGTATCTCTTGGTCCACTACATGATGACCCACCCATAATGAGAAGGAGGTCTGCATCATCAATCCGTAATTTCTCGCATTAGATAGAGAATGAACCAAAAGAAAAGTTGTCTCTTTTGTATGACACTGACGGGTATCGATATGGTATAATGACAACCAACCTGGCCGAGGTGAACAACTGGGTAATGCGAGGAGTGCGAGGACTCCCACTAGTCGGTATTGTCGAATTTATCCTTCATGACACACATGCATATTTCAGGGACATATACAAGAAAATTGCTCCATTGATAGCTGATAACAACATTGTATTTAGGAATGTGGTGAAAAAGTATATGTAAGACAAAATAGAAAAGGCTATGAAGCATAGAGTTATTCCTCAAGGTACCCAAGTTCATAGGTACAAGATAATGTGTGTCGACAGGAGAAGGCGTGGCATCAAGCACGTCCAAGCTGTGCAGGAATGTGTGCTGCATGCAGAGGGCGGTTGTAGTTGCAGTTGCATGAAGCCCAAGCTTAGACATCTGTCTTGCTCACACGTACTTGCGGCAGCTGGGGATTGCGGCATAATTCCCGATATCTATGTTGCACCCTACTACAAGAAAAGAAGCAATATTTCATACATGGAGGAAGGAGATATATGGGTTTGGGATATCTGGATCTTACACAACTCTGAGGCCACAAGTGTTCTACATTCCAGATCCGTTGAAGTTAAGGATGAAAAAGGGACGGTGTCAGTCAAGACGCATCAAAAACTACATGGACGAGTCAGAGACAGGTGGGAGGACTCTACGGTGCAGCAAATGCGATGAGCATGGCCATACGTACAAGACATGCCCGAAGAATGCTGAAGCTCCAAGCGTCCCAGGTGCGGGTCCATCTGGACAGGCAACCGATGGCAGCCGTCCATCGGAAGAAGGAATAACAACGAGGCGACCACGTCCGAGGCATTCTCGTGCAGTGACTACGTCCTTGGCTAGTGATGCAATGGCCTGATTATGTCTGTGAGCCATGTAGTCTTTTGGTGCTGCAATTGATGTAACCGTGTGTGTAATATTTATCCTTGAGTAACATGAAGTATTGTAATGTTGTTGTCATTTCTGTAATGTGTCTTTTAGCAATTTGAAATACCATTCTAATAAACAATTTGTGTAATGTTTTAACAATTCTGAAATTTGTAGTTTATGGTGTAATTGTTGTTTGATGTCTTTTATTAATCTCTCTTAATTTTATGTTGCACATGATTTTGATTCAGTCATATGTTGCTTATTTGTAATCACTCTTATGTATGTAGGTATGGCGCATGACACAGCAGACCTCTTCAACAGGGGACTAGACAGAAACCACCGGTCCTACCTGTTGGCAGTGCAGGGTGCGCAGCTTAGCACCTTCCGTCCACGCCCGTCGCGCAAGTTGTTGCGTGTCGATCCGCGACACGTTTTGTGGTATGTTTGAACTCATTTACATGACGGCAATTTTGGCTTCACTGGAACTATGTGGTACTAATGTTCGACTTGATGGTACGTAGGTTGCGTGAGTCAGGCCTGATTGCGATATGCAGGCTTGTTGAGGCGACGAGAATGACTCGGCGAAGCGCTGGGATGCAGACATGTCTTTGCTTGCTGCTTTAGCAGATCGGTGGCGGCCGGAGACGCACACCTTCCATCTACCCTATGGGAAGATGGCACCCAAGCTGCAGGACGTGTCGTGCCTGCTAGGGCTTCCAATGGCCGGAGAGGCTATTAGCCCAGTGGATGGTGCGGGGGTAACACCCTGAAAATCGAAGAAATTAAAATCGGAACTTAAAAATCGGAAGGCACAAAAACCTTTTTGGAGCCATTGCTTCTTATCGTGTTTTTCGATCTTATTTGCCAGTTCAGTTGTGTAAGAGTTTCTTCTGGAATTACTTTGATGTAAAGTTGGATAAAACCCTAAGCTTTGAAATCCCAGTTGGTGAAAAAGATTTCAATATATATATATATTTGAAAAGAGCATATATATATAATTTGGTGGCTTACGTAAGGGTATTTTAAAAAGGATATATTTTGATTGAAAACCTAATTGGTGGAGGAAAGATAACAAATATTTGGAATTGGATGATAAGGATATTTTTGAAAAGGAAATATGAAATTAGAAATTTATTCTTAATCAAAAACACTATTTTCTTGAATTTAAAGGAAGAAATAAAATAAATATGAAAAATATATTTGGAATAATAAAAGTGGGGAAAAGTTGAAAATATAATTTTAAAAATTATTCTGGGAATATTAGAAGTTATTTTGGATTCTTAGAGTGAAAGAAAATAGGAATGGGAAAATTAGGAATTTAATTCGGGAAAATGAAAAATTGTACTATTCATTGATCGATCGTGTCCCCCTCGCGCGCGCGACACGCGCCGCGCGACGCAGCCGCTCGCCATGTCGCCCGCGTCACCCTGTCCCGCGCACACCGCTCGCCACGACGCCCGCGTCACCCCGTCCCGCGCACAGCGCCCGCCACATCGCCCGCCATGCCGCCCGTACACGCGCTCCCACGGTCGCCGTACGCACGCTCGCCGCGGTCGTCACCGCGCCATGCCGCCGTACGCCCGCGCACGCCTTGTCGTACCTCGCCCGCGTCACCACGTCCCAACACAGTAGCCGTCACCCCCGCGCTTGTGCACCGCACGCCCACGCGCGCCCGCGCCATGCCGCCGCCACGCCGCCGACGCCGCGCCGCGCGCGCCCGACCGTCGACCGCCTATAAAACGAGCACCCCAAACTGAGTTGCCCATATAGCATTTCTTCCTCATCACTCCCTCTAGCGTTTCCCCAAATTAGCCTCAATTTTCCTCCACCGCATTGCTCGAATTTTGGAGAGAATCGGAGCTCGGCCGGAAGAACCCTAACTCGGCCGCCCGGAGCAAAACTCAAAAATTCATTGCCCTCGGTTGATATTCTCCCGAATTAAAGGTACTACCATTATCTACGTGCTCTAAGCATTGTTTCCCCTAGGTCCCCCGAGCCAGATGGCCGCCGAAAATCGCCGCGACAAGCCCCGCCGATTTCCCGCCTCGGCCGTCGCCATGCACACGTCGCTAGGTCACCCCCATGCTTCTCCGCCGAACCATCGCCGCCTTTAGCACCGCCGAGCCCCTAGGATGCTCCCAAGCCCCTCGCCGTGGCCGTGCTGTCGCCGGAACTCGCCGCCGACGTGCGCCATCGCCGCCTTAGCCGCCTCGCCGTCACCAGCTCTCCCCGTCGCCCCTCTGTCCCGGCTAAGC
This sequence comes from Oryza australiensis, assembly GCA_019925245.2. Taxonomy (NCBI): domain Eukaryota; kingdom Viridiplantae; phylum Streptophyta; class Magnoliopsida; order Poales; family Poaceae; genus Oryza; species Oryza australiensis. The sequence continues at coordinate 1,095,753 of JAIFGZ020000160.1, read as the reverse complement.
CCGGGATGGGTTCCCCGTGGTCCCTAGATGGTTAAAGAACCCCTATGCTAGCTATTCCGTCCCTCCTCGCCGCCGGCGCCCTCTTCTTCCCCATCGGCCGCCGGCGCTAGCAGAGCAGAGAGGGAAAGAAAAGAAAAAGGGAAGGAAGAGAAAGAAAAAAAAGAGACACAAAAAAAAGAAAGAAGGGAAAGAAAAATAGAGAGAAATTAGGGAAATTTTTTTGGAAATATTTTGGAGATATTTTGGGTATATTTACGCCAAAATTCTATAGTTTTCACATGTATTTTCTTTAAAATGAAATGAGCTCCTATATACGATTTTCGGAGAACTTTGCGTTTACGAAAACTCTTCCCGAAGATTTATTTTTATTTTCTTCAAACTATACTTAACCTTTTGAACTCAATAAAATGTATCAACGAATCTCTTAAACAACATTTGTAAGATTCTCGCTTCATCACTTTATCGGTTCTTTTTACGAAAAACCCTAGATAACCATAAATATGATCGATTTTGCCCTAAAGTCCTCCGCAACTCGTGCAAAGTCATATGGAGATATTTTGGTGTACTCTTTTTGGTTTTCTCTGTTCCTTATTCATTCTTATCAAATTTTAATTGGATTCAATCTTTTATTTCGCACGTATGGATAGCATCCGAAGAAGCAGCTACTGACTATGTCGAGGACCCCACTCAACAAGCGTGCGAACAAGGCAAGTCATCACACTCTTTGAACATATTGATCACAATTGCGAAATGATGTTGTTTTAAACTTTAAACATGCATGCTATACACAAAGAATTACCTATACTTGTTATGCCATGCCTTGTTATTGATTACCTTTAGAATTATTCCTTGCAACCCTCGATGTGATACATACAACCGGAGAATAACTTTGGCAAAATGCTTAGCCATACTATTAGTAGATTCATGCATACTCATGATTTTATAAAGAGCTTTATGCTTGGGCAACTACCTTAGGGAAGGTAGTTGAGATACGGCATGTGGAGACATGAGCGCCACATTGCCATGAGAATGATAAAGTGAGTTTTGATGAAAACCGAAAGTACTAAACAAATGTTTTAGACTGGGGCGGCTAGATGATTTGGGTGGATTCCGGAAAAGGCAAGTGTCGACCCTGGTCAATTAAGGACCGAGCCATGAGATAGCCGGGAAACGAGCCAGTACAACCGTACTTCTCAAATGGGTATAGACCTAGCGGAGTAAATAGCCGAGCGGAGGCGGTACCCCTGCATAGTGGTTCTTTTGTATGAGATGAGATTGGGAATGGATGATTGAAAATCGAAATTAATCATAACTTGATAAATGAAGTCTTCCCTTACCCCAGGAGCGCCAGAACTCCTCACACTGCTAGAAAAGGACGGCTAGAGTGCAAGAGGGTTTAAGTTCATGGAGCGGGTACTACCAAAGTGAGGTTATTGAAAGGCTTTGCAGTGACCGTCTCATGTGTTGGGACGTAGGCTCATTTGTTGGGCAGTCGCGGAGTACGGGTAAAGTGTACATCCACTGTAGTGTGAATGAATCAATCTATTAGAATAGCCGTGCTCGCGAATATTGAGCATCGTGACAAGACTTTCGCTTGGCTAGACTCTAAACTTTAAAATGATGGGATGGGTTTGCATGATGATTCTTATTTGCTGGTGGATCAACTTCTCGAGATGCGAGAAGGGGTGGACTCCCTAGAAAAACATGACGAACCGGAGATGGAAAGCCATCCTTGGAATCACGATGGATGGTAGACAGAACCGTCGCCGACTTAATGAACTGTGGAACTAAAACTTGACTTGGCTAGTTGTCACGCTTGTGAAAAGAGTTGTGAAAATTGGCTTTATGCAAAAGAACCCCAGCCATTCTTGAATGACTCTATCATATGCATCACTTCCGTGTTGGCTTGCTGAGTACGGTTGGTACTCACCTTTGCTATACGCACAAACCTTCAGATGGTGGAAATGAAGACTTGGAGGATCCATATGCCTACTACCAGGAGGGTGAAGAAGCCGATGGCACCTGCTAGGTCTTAGTCTCCGGTCGTTGCCGGTGGCAATTGACAAGCTGCTGCCTTCATTCCGCTGCCTTACCTAATTTCTACTTTTGGTTGTATCTGGACCATGAGGTCCTATATGTCGGATATTGCCTTCGGGCCTATTAGTGTAATAATTTCGATGTAAGACTATTCGTGCATGTGCACCTGATTATCCAATATTGTATTTCGTGGGTACCAAACTACTCGATCCAGGGAAATGGTACTAAGAACACGAAAGATTCCCGTTCCAAAAACGGGGGTCCACAGCGGGCGAGTGGAGGGACAATATCACGAAGTGATTCGCGCCCATGATGAGGCTACCTGGGATCCCGCCAGTTGCTCCCCTGCACACGTACACCACCACCGGGCCTACAAAGGCTTGGTTGCTGTAGTTCACAGTAAGTTTACTTGAAAGCTTTGTTATTTTCCTGAATCTTCTTAGTTGTAACATTGTTTGCTTTTTCTTGCAGACCAATAAGCTCCACCCTGACGCCGACGAGTACTCCGTGAGATGCTCACTAGAGGCGTACCTCCTATGGATGTTCGGTTGGGTGATGTTCACCAGCACCACAGGCCACGTGGTGGACAAAGGCCAACTCCACTATGCCCGGGCGATCGCGGATGTTGATCTAGGGTGCGTGCCGCAGTGGAGCTGCGGATCAGCAGTCCTCACAACCACATATCGTGCGTTGTGCGAGGCCTGCTGCAAGATGGATGTGGGGGCGATATTCGTTGGCTGCCCCCTCCTTATTCAGCTCTGGGCAGCTAAGCGGTTCACTATCTGCCGGCCGATCATGGACACCGCTTTGTACGAGTCGGGACCAGCAGCCGACGCCCCATAAGACGGGCCGACATTGGGCACTTACTGGTGTAGCCGCAACGTAAGTACAATTTGTCTTGATTTCAAATTTCATATTATTTACAACTCTGTTCTCAACAATTGGTTCTGTGTGTCGCAGCTCCGTTACGCCCATGTCAAGGTCAGACGGAGCTACCCGGAGTTCGTCTTCGAGTTCGACCGTCTGCAGGCTTCCGACGTCGTCTGGGAGCCCTACACGGAGCAGGCCGTCGCCAGGAGAGCTCCTCTAGGTCTGTCTTCTTTGTGCACGCGTGACGCGGCATACTGGCTAACATTGGTGCCGATGGTGTTCGACATCTACGTTGAGCCTCACTACCCTCACCGTGTTATGAGGTAGTTCGGCCTGAGGCAGGGGTTTCCATTAAACATAGCGATGCCCGTCCCCCCCAGGACCGCCAGTGAGTAATTTTTGTTCCACTTTAATACTATTATGTGTATTGCTTTCAACAGATCAATAACTGTAATGTTTTTTGCAAGTTGACTTGCCGAGGTCAGCAAGCAGGGACACCGTGGGAACCGCGGCTAAACTGGTACGTGGAGGACTGGTTGATAGCCACCGAGGAGGTGATCGACGAGCTCTTCCCCCACTCCAAGGACAACTACACTACGTACCTTCGCTGGTACTTGCCGCGCACGCGTGCCTGCGTGACCTTCACCCCGACCGGTCCGCAGATCCACCAGCCTTCAATCACGGACACGTACCCCTCGCACCGTGATCGGGACTACTTTATGGGGGTAAGTCCATCTTTTGCACGCTTCTTCCTTTCGTTATGTTTGATTGATTACTAAGGTCTTTCATAGGCCAATGCCGCACGAGCCTTGCACGTCGATGTCAGCACGTTGACATAGAGGCTGGACGCAGGACTGTACCTCACTGACATCGAGCAGAGGGCCCTCACAGACCGACTGAACAGCAAGGTTCGCGCTCTAATGTGTGTCTTTTCCTGTCGTTCGGCCATGGACGCGATACCTCCACCGGTCCCTGCAGTTCCCCGTCCACGCACCCCGACCCCAGGATCGACTTCGCACGTGCTGGAACATCCACAGGTTAGTTCAGTACCAAATTGTTTACTATGCAAACCTTTTCCACGTTATCACAAACTGCATGGCTCGTAGGTCCGACTCTGCCCACAGGGGACTTTGCTGGAGCGAGCGGTTCGTCGATCCCTTGTTCGTTCATGACTCAGTCCAGCACAACGACCTTTGTTGGAGCGAGCGGTTCATCGATCCCTCATCCCTTCAATCAGTCGCGAGGTGAGCAAGAGTCATTCGTTGTGTAATACAAATGTACTGTTGTCATGACTATTGCTTAACATTTCACATCTCCAACAGGCTACTCGGCGGAGATTTTCCGTTCAGGCGCATCTTCGTCACAGACAGGCGGGTCAGGAGCTGGCGACGCAGGCGGGTCAGGTGGTGGCGACGACTTCGACGACCTGGAGGACCGAGAGCAGGACGTCATCGGCGCCTCGTAGCTTGGCGGAGCACCATCGCAGAGCCAGGAGCTGCCACAAGTGACACCTGCACCAGATGTCCGCACAGGACGTGTCGTGCCCCCCCGACAGGCTAACGTACTCCCAGGGGCACTTTAGGGTGCAGGCTAGGAGAGGGAGGGGTAAGAGGCCTCGCTAGTAGAATCTTAGTGCTACCTGTTTGTAATATTTACCCTTAGTAACTTTGTGCTACCTCTTTGTATATAAGTGTGTTTGGTCGTCGCACTGATATGTCACAAGCACCTTTAAGGCCATTCGTACTGGCCCGTGATCACCTATTTCGTACAGTACATAGTATGCGCAACATCTATGCAACCAAACGACAAAAAACTTTCGGCGCGTGAAATACATCTACGATAGGTCGCTATCAACTTTTGGTGCGTGAGAGACGTGTACGATATGTCGCTATCATCTTTCGGCGCGTGAAGGCATCCCGACTCAGCTTTTGCCGCTACTTTCTATGGCAGAATCAATCAATTTGTGCTGGCGCGTGAACGTGTTGTCACATCCGTTGAATCAGTGAAATCACGTTAGCTTGAGATGTGTCTCTACTTTCTCCACTATATATTACACCACCCGAATACGAGCTCTTCATATCTTCGTTCTATTTCCTACATTTCTAGGTAGAATGGATCATCCATTTCCTGAGTGTCTCGACTGGCAACTCCATCCTTTGGGCGGTTGGATTCCACTATGGTGTGACCGTCCGTTGTGCCATTGTGGGGATGTCTGTATACTTATGTCGTCCCTCAACTCAGTAACTTGGGGGAGGCGATTCTTCCAATGCGCCAACATGGATTAGGTATGACTTCTGTGCTCTGATTTGTAATGTCAATTCTTAATACACAAAACATTAACTTGTTCCTACATCCTGGTAACATCTTACGCAGGCATATCATCGGGTGTGCAACTTCATTGAGTGGATAGATACGGAGAACCCACGAACCGATGGAACACGTTCCTACCCACTTAGCGAAACAAGGTCGAACTACCTTTGCCGGAAGGCTGAGTACCAACGTCAAATTGCTACGGAAGCTTTGGATTGGCCTCTAGATCCGCTCACACTACCCACATGGCGGGAACGTCCAGAATGCCATTGTGGTCTCCGTTGCCAGGTGATAAGGTCCATTAGACATGCAACTCGAGGACAAAGATGCTTTGTGTGTCTTGAGATTGTCGACGATGATTTTGTCATGAGTATCAATTTTTCCCGATAAAGCTAATCACTTGTATCATTGTCTAACCCCTGATGTCACAAATATACAACTAGGAGGATGTACGGCAGTGTTGATTCAAACAGTGGATCGATACGGTGAGACCTGCTTCCATCGGTCCGACAGTAACGCAGCCTAAGTCGACCGAACAATTCATGCAGGCATGGATGGAGTACGTACGTCGGACGGAAATCACAAGCTTAGATTGGAGGTACAACCTATTAGGTTACCCTGAATGGTCGAAGCGTCCCAGGTGCGGTTGTAGGGATTGTTGCAAGATGACTACCTCCTTTGAACCAAGAACATACGGCAGGAGATATTTCATTTGCTCCAACTTAGACGACGACTTTGTTGTACGTCTTAGGTTTTTTCAATTCCGCTAACGTCTACATAGTATTGCCACTCTAAGTAACTACATACGTTTCTTTATCAGGGCATTCAAAGGAGGTGTGGATTTACTATGTGGATCGACAATGTCATTCCCCAATATAACGGCCGAAAGATAACTGAATGTGAAACACAAACAGAGTACAACGCCGAGAAGGATTGGGAAAATGGAAGACACGTTGAACGCCGTAGAAGGGGTCCGTAGGAAAGCTGAGGCTCGACTCACTGGGTCTGATTAATTTGTATCGTGTATGCATGGCATACGTTTCGCGGTTTAATTACGTGCAATAATTCTTATAAAACATATGCAATGTACTGTATCATTAATATATGTTGAGTTATGCTTGTATTACTATAAAAGTTGTTCACCGTGTCAACTGCGGAGTATCCTACTGTCTAACTCATGCTTTCATAAGTTCAGATTATGAGCACATGTAATATAGTGCTAAGCTACAAGAGGAACTCTTAGTGTTGTCGTTATTGTTGCCCAAACTAGAACAATAATTAACTCAAACAAAACATTTGAATTGGAACATGAAATAACATATATCAACATATTGTACATGTTATCTTTTAATTAATTTATAAATGACATGGTCAAACTTCCTTTGGATTGGGAAGAATAAATATTCTGGAGGAATTATTGGAAAAAAATTATTCACTTCAACTCAAAAAGCAATACGTATAGGCCGTTTAGGGTTTAGGGTTCCCTGTGGGCCCAGCCAACCAAAAATCGCCCTTGCAGAGGGCGAGATTACCAAAAATCGCCCTCTGCAAGGGTGGCGAGGGGGCCGCATGCAAAATTGCCAGGGCGATCGTTCTTTTGCAGGTGGCCCCCTATTTCAACAGGTAAAAAACGCCATTGCCAAGGGCGACAAGGTGTTTTTTTCAAAATCAGCATGGCGCGACAAACAGCGCCCAACGGTCGTCTGTCACGTCAGCAAAATCACCCTCCCGGAGGATGATAGGCCACTATTTTTGCCATTCTTTCAATCCAAAAATTAGTTTTACAAATCTTTAAAAAAAATTAAAAATGCTAAAAATGCAAACAAAGTACAAGTCCTTACAAAGTACTCCAGAGTCCAGACTAGTAAAGGTTCAGAAAATCCCATACTTCTTTTTTTAAAAAACAATGTTCTTTAGCATTGCTATTACAAATTTATTGCATCGATTTAAGTCAGAACTGAAACCTCATTTCAAAATCAAATTGCAGTACACGGTGCGAAGCAGCTACTGTAGTATTCCGCATGTTATACCGCTGTTCACACAAATCACAGACACTTCCATTCTCAAAACAGTACACTACTCCCAAGCTACATATACTTGCCTGGTTCAGCAACCTATCACATCCATTTCTCCCTCTTTTTCGGTGACACCGACCAACGGCCAGCCGCCGAAATCCAGTCATAGGATGCAACTTGATCCGCGCATGCGAAGCACACATTGACACTCCCATGCCGTAATCTCCCCGCTCTTAATCCCTATTTGCTCGGACGCAATCTATCTAATCCCTCCTTCTTCGATCGTGTTTATGGAAAGTGACAGAAGTGTTTCAGGGATTCTTCGATCGCCAGGTCTCTTCGTCCTTGCCTTCACTCCAACGTCTGCACTGCGAATCAACACCACACTCCTCGAGTCCTTGCAGCCGTATAGTGCGGTGCAAGGCTAAATCGGTGATGGATCATGGACGGATCGTTCATGCACAAGCTAACGGGGTTGTAATGCACCATGCGTGGCTGGGTCAAGTCCTAAGCTGAAGCAACCATCCTGAACAAGGCATATCCCTGCATGGATCGAATGATGGATTAACTGGCCAGGATTGGAGCGAGATCGATCGATGGATAAATGGAAGATCAAGTGATCGTTAAGGTGAAATTAGACCCGTGTGGTGGGAGGGGAATTTGATCTTGTGTAGCTTGCAATCCCAGGCACATTTCTTGTTTTTTGGTAATTCGTTGGTCTCTCACTTTCTTGGGGTTTTGCGGATTTGAGTTTGGGATTTGGATTGTATATATAGGTCACCAGTTCTTGGCAATGGCGATCAGATCACAGTAATCAGTAATTAGCCAGCTCAAGCCGTTGATTAGTTGACTAATCACGAGTAGTGACGAGTTGGTTGTGGTCGAGTTTTGTGTGCAATGGCGATCGGCAGCGACGCGGGGCGGGTGGTCGGCGCCGGCGACGACAACATCATCCTGAACCCGGAGTTCGACAGCGGGCTGGACAACTGGGCCGGGAGCGGGTGCAAGATCGAGCTGCACGATTCGCTCGACGACGGCAAGGTGCTCCCTGTCAATGGCAAGTACTTCGTGGCGGCGACGGGGAGGACAGACACGTGGAACGGCGTGCAGCAGGACGTGACGTCGCGGCTGCAGCGGAAGCTGCTTTACGAGGTCGCCGCCACGGTGCGGCTGTCCGGCGCCGGCGTGCCGTCGACGCCGTGCGAGGTCCGGACCACCGTCGCCGTGCAGAACACCGACGGCCGGCAGCAATACATCAGCGTCGCAAAGTACGAGACACACATCTCGATCGATCCTCTCCTAGCCGGTTTTCTGATCGATTGGTTGCTCTCGGTGGCGGCGGTGCAGGTCGCCGGCGTCCGACAAGGAGTGGGTGCAGATGCAGGGGAAGTTCCTGCTGAACAGCACGGTGGCCAAGGCGGCGATCTACATCGAGGGGCCACCGGCCGGCGTCGACCTGCTGCTCGACAGCCTGGTGGTCAAGCACGCCCAGAAGATCACGCCGGCGCCGGCACCGGACTTCGAGGTGACACCTCGCCGCCGGCCACTCTGTTTCATCACTGGGGTGGGCACGAATCTTAAAGCACCCGACATCGTGTTTTTTCCAGAATCTGGAATATGGCGCGAACATCTTGCAGAACAGCGACCTGGACGACGGCGTCAACGGGTGGTTCGGGCTCGGCTCGTGCGCGCTCTCCGTCCACGACGGCGCGCCGCGCGTGCTCCCACCCATGGCGCAGCAGTCACTGGCGCTCGACGACGAGCCGCTCAACGGCAAGCACATCCACGTCACCAACCGGGCGCAGACGTGGATGGGCCCCGCGCAGATCATCACCGACAAGCTGACGCTCTACGCGACGTACCAGGTGTCTGCGTGGGTGCGCGTCGGCGGGCAGGCGGCCGGCAAGCCGCAGAACATCAACGTCGCCGTCGCCGTCGACAGCCAATGGCTCAATGGCGGGCAGGTCCTGGCGCTGGACGAGCGGTGGTACGAGATCGGCGGGTCGTTCCGCGTCGAGTCCAAGCCGTCGTCGCGCGTGATGCTGTACGTCCAGGGACCCGACCCCGGCGTCGACCTCATGGTCTCCGGCCTCCAGGTGTTCCCAGTCGACCGGAAGGCCCGCGTGAAGCACCTACGGAAGCTGACCGACAAGGTGCGCAAGCGCGACGTGGTGGTGAAGGTGACGACGTCGTCGGGCGGCGGCGGCGGCGGTGTGGAGGTGCGGGTGCGGCAGGTGTCGAACAGCTTCCCGCTGGGCGCGTGCATCATGCGCACCAACATGGACAACGAGGACTACGTGGACTTCTTCACCAAGCACTTCAACTGGGCGGTGTTCGGGAACGAGCTCAAGTGGTACTGGACGGAGCCGCAGAAGGGGCAGCTCAACTACGCCGACGCCGACGACCTCCTCAAGCTCTGCTCCGACCACGGCATGTGCGTGCGCGGGCACTGCATCTTCTGGGAGGTGGACAACGCGGTGCAGCAGTGGGTGAAGACGCTGTCCGCCGACGAGCTGTCCGCCGCCGTGAGCAGCCGCATCAACGGCCTGCTCACCCGATACAAGGGCAAGTTCCGGCACTACGACGTCAACAACGAGATGCTGCACGGGTCCTTCTACCAGGACAAGCTCGGCAAGGACGCGCGCGCCGCGATGTTCAAGACGGCGAGCGAGCTGGACCCGGACGCGCTGCTCTTCGTCAACGACTACAACGTGGAGAGCATGTGCGACATCCGCGCCACGCCGGAGGCGTACATCGAGCAGATCACCGGGCTGCAGGAGCAGGGCGCGCCGGTGGGCGGCGTCGGGCTGCAGGGCCACGTCAGCAACCCGGTCGGCCCCGTCATCCGCGCGGTGCTGGACCGCCTCGCCGTGCTGGGGCTGCCGCTGTGGTTCACGGAGCTGGACGTGTCGTCGGCGAACGAGCACGTCCGCGCCGACGACCTGGAGGTGATGCTCCGGGAGGCATACGCGCACCCGGCGGTGGACGGCGTCGTGCTCTGGGGATTCTGGGAGCTCTTCATGAGCCGCGACGACGCTCACCTTGTCGACGCCGAGGGGGAGGTCAACGAGGCCGGTCGCCGCCTGCTCCAGCTCAAGCGGGAGTGGCTCACCCGCGCCCACGGCCACGCCGACGACAACGGCGAGTTCAAGTTCCGAGGTCACCGCGGCGCGTACCACGTCGACGTCGTCACGCCCACCGGCAAGATCTCCCAGGAGTTCACCGTCGACAAGGATGACGCGCCGCTGGTGCTCAACATCACCGTGTGATAAGAATGAATTTAATTATTCTAGCTAATTAAGCTAGCCCAGAACGACGTGGACCAAGTGCTACTAGAACAACTAAATAATGGGCTAGTCAAATACGTTTTTTTAATTATCATTAACTTTGATCATGATATATACGCTCACAAAAATATGGGATATATATCACAATTGTCACGAAGATTATGCAACTATATATGCAAGCATGAATATCTACATACGTATATATACAATTATGTGGTGTGTGTATATATTCCTCGCCTCTGAATAATATATATATGTTCTGGCATTTGTTCATTTATGAATTTGGTGGGACCAATTTTAATTTTTCTTTCTGAGATGAAATTTATTTCTCAATTAGGTTTCCCCCCTAGAATTTACCAACTTGTCTGTAGAGTATTACTAATATGCTTTAGTCTGTGTTTGAGAGGAGAGAAAAAGAGAAGATTGAGAAAATACGTAAAACGGGATGACCCATTAGCGCATGATTAATTGGATATTAAATATTTTAAATTTTAAAAATAAATTAATATGAATTTTTAAAATAACTTTTTATAATTTTTTAAAAAACATGTTTAGGAAGTGTCGCGTGAAGAATCCTTAGGCTTTATTCAGTTAATTCCTCTCATAAGGAGATTGAGAGATTGAGGGGGATTTAAAGAGAATTTATTCACATATATTGTGATGTAAAATTATTTCTCTTTAATCCTCTCTAGTCTTTTCATCTTGAAGATTAAACGAACAACTATGTACTCCCTAACCGAAATAAGCTACCGAAATAAGCTACAGCTCTCATAGGTATCGGTCCAAAAGGTGTCGGTTCAATTAAATCCGGCACCTATTATATCTATAGGTGTCGGATGAATAATAGAACCGACACCTATACTATAGATGGTATTCTTATTACGAACGCCACCTATTCTTCGCGAATAGGTGTTGGATGAATAGTAGAACCGACACCTATACTAGTATCGGTTCTACTATTCATTCGACACCTATTCGCGAAGAATAGGTGACGGTTCGTAATAACAACCGCCACCTATTCTTCGCGAATAGGTGTCGGATGAATAGTAGAACCGGCACCTATACTATAGGTGGCCGTTCGTAATAAGAATCGTCACCTATTCTCAGAAAAACACTATTCCCTCGATTAGTACCATACCGCTTGCCGAACAAGACCAACACTAGCTTAAATATGCATCTCTCATGCGTATGGCCAGCTGGACTCAGTCGCTCGTGCCTGTAACTCTAACTCGTGGGCGCGAAAGAGGGCCCGATGTAGTTGCGTGGAAAAATTTGGTAGGTCCGATAAATATGATGGGTTCGGCTAAAGGAGTGGGCCCATAAGAAAAAATTGGGAGCACCTCGTTGAATGGGGTTCGGTCCATATAGGTGTCGGATAAATAGGTGTCGGTTCTACACGAACCGACACATATTCGTCTGAATAGGTGCCGGTTGAAGAACCGCACCAATGACTTTGGTCATTGGTGCCGACCAATAGGTGCCGGTTGGGGAAACCGGCACCTAAGGGGGTTTCCCAACAGGCACCTTTGGCCTCTTCTGTAGTAGTGGCGATATATCGTCCTTGAAAAGCTAAAATTAATAAATATTTGAAATTGAGCTGTTTGTGCCACATATATAACTCCCGTGTGTTATTTTGTACATTCTTCTTTTGGCTGCAATAATCCTGATACATATATGCAAAAACAAAATATGCTACGTACATCATTACAATTAATGTGGATATTCACCATAACCAATATTGTGGATATATCCTTAATTTTACTTTTCATTCAATAAATTAGTCAAATTTCTCACAAAATTATTGTATTTGATATAAGTTAATCTATTATTCTTATGCCTATATTCAATTATATATTGTTCATATGCAATTACCATGATTAATATTGTCATAATCTAGATTAGTAATATCTAAACTTCACAGCGAATGTGGCTGCTTATTTTATTTTCTATTTGTAAAGAAATTAACTTGAGAGTTAGACCCATATATCAACTTCCTAGTTTCAAGTTCAGTTTGCAAAGATCTCGTTGAACACAAATGAAGTTTGACAAAAATACGCATGTGTGGAGGTTTGAGAATTTTTAAAATAACTTCCAGGCATTTCACAACTTTTATATTCCAATAGTGATTTTGACTTTTTTATTCATCTAAATAGTGATGCTCAAAATTTAAATTTTATTGACATGCCATATATGAAACAAACAATTAAGGTTAAAACTATATATCTGCACATGTTGATATAAGTAGGTTTTCTTAGGCCAATTTGTTTTTGCAACATTCAACAATTTCCAAAATTATAGGAATAAGAATAGGTGTGTGTGTATGTGTGTATTATTTTGGTGAGTATAAAGCATCCAATATTTTGTTAAAACGAAAATTTTTTCGCTCTAATGTGATTAGTTGCTCGACAAAATTATATCTTATTAAAATGGTCATTGTGCATGTGATTACCATTATGTATAGGAGAAGGTCCATTTTACCGTACCAAACAATTATGAGGGTCTAAAAATCAACCTAACTTTAAAACATGGCATTACTATTCTGCCTTTAACTGGAACTACCATGCCCCTTTTATCCTTAGCTGAATTAAAGTTGTTTTGGATGACATGGTGCTGACTTGACGTTGTTTTAATTTGTACGGCTAAAACTATTTTTTATTTTCTAAAACATCCTTTAAGATTGTCACTTGCTCTATGGCCCATTTACAATGAAAATAAATTTGATATAAACCTTAATAAAATATATAGTGCATGCAAATATATTTACTTTGCTATAGTCCAATTTCTTTAGGTTTATAATACTCCAATCATTTTTTTGAAGTAATATTGTAATTTATGAATTAAAAATGCAATTTCAATAGTTGGTGTAGTATTTGAGCTAAAAAACAGTAGACGAGCTAAAAAAATTTGCACTTGCACACGGGAGTACTTAAAACCTACATAAATTTAATCTGAAGCAGAATAATGTTTTTTCTTGTGAAATTATGCTTTTTATTTCAGAAGCGTTTTCTATAGTCAAAAACATAGTTAGTTCATACAAAAAATTGTTTAGGTTATAAAAACTTGAGAGAGCAAGGGTCGATGGTTTTACAACACTCTGAAGTTATTTTTATTAAATTTTAAAATACAAAAAATATTGTAGCCTCTTTCCTAGATCGCTATCATTGTTAAAAAAACGTAAAAAAAAGGACGGTATTATAGGTGCCATAAAATCTACAACGACATCTATAGTGCTTTCCCCATCAGAGCGCGTGCCCGTGTGGTGTTGTTTGAAAGAACCAGCACCTAAAACCCCTTGTAAGTGTCGGTTTTTTCAAAAAACAAACACCAATGATATTTGTACTTGTTTTTTAAAGGCACTCATATGTAGGACATTGGTGCCAATTTATGAAAGAAATCGAGCCCAAGCCGACTAGCTAGCCAACCGCCCCATTTTTTAATTGACGTGTGACTTGATCGTATCCTCCTTACTCGCTCATTCTCTCTCTCCCATCTCTCGGTTCTCTCTCGAAGAGCGCCGTCTCGAGCGTACCTCCATCCTCCTCGCATCCGCCGCTACCACAAGCACTCCTCGCATCCGCCAACGGCGCCGCCTCTCCTCACATCCTCAGCACTGCCTCCTCCTCACCTCCTCACGCCGTCTGATCCGTCACCACAAGCTCGGGGTGGCGGCTAGATCTGCTGCCACGTGCTTAGGGGTGGACCCGTCACCTTCTCCCAGTCGAGTGATGACACGAGAGGACCACGACGGATGGGACTATGATGACAAAGGAAAGAACCAGCGAAAGCGACAGCTGACCTTGGGGATTTGGGGATTTTTAGTTGATTTGGTTCTATTATATGTTGAGGATTTGGGGTTGTTGTTTTTCCCTTTGATGCTGCAGTGGTTTGCCAAAATTTGTGATTTACTTTGTGATTTGTGATGTTGAAAATAATGTGTTTGATGAAGAACAATTTGGGAGATTTTTGGGCACAAAGCATCGGCTCAAATCAAGCCGGTTTGTTTTTCAAACCATGCACCTCATCAATGCCGGTTCTCAATTTGCCACCCTCATCAATGCCGCCTTTGTAGTGTCGGTTGGGGAATCGCACCGTTGTGGGATTTTCAACTGGAACCGGAGTGGATTTTTAGTAGTGTATGTCACCTAATTGAAACAACCCTAAAATCATTTAAAGTTTAAAAGTTTGTATTTTGATGGTTTGGAGTTGAATAATGCCTAGTTAGGGCCATCCCCATGGTGAATTTTATATTACAATATACATATGCATTTATGTTACACTAGTAATATGCCTGTGCTAACGCTACAATGTCACGATATTTGCTTAATAACCTATTAAAACTTTATTTCATATAATTAAAAATAACTTTTGTGGAATCTGTCCATTTGAGAGCAAAAGAAAAAGGGGAAAGGGCGAGGAGCACACGTGTCACGACGGACTGAGGTTGAACGGTGTGTGCGCGTGCGGGCGAAGAAAGCAGGGTCCTACCCTTGCATGGGCCCAGCGTGGGGCCCACCTAACCAGCACTAATTTTAAGCGAAGTGGGATGGGCATGTTACAAATTGCTAATTGTTTAGATGAAACTGGTATATTTTATATTAGTATAGATAATCATAGCTATGGAAACAATTATCTCAATGCATAATGTCTAAATGGACCAACAGTAAATATTAGCCCATCTTTCTCATTTTCTCTTACTTCTTTGGTAATACTTTTTCTTAAAAAATGTGTTGGTAATTCCACCCTTGGTTTTCCGATTTGTGTTTGAGCTCGTCCCATACAATGACACCATCTTAGGGCTCATTGGAACGTAGGATAAAGAAAACGAAGGAACAGGAAAAACATATAATTTCGACCTGAGTACAAATGTAAAATATAGTATTAAAAACAAATTTAAAAATATAGAAATGATGGTTTGGTCGAATAGACTGTATAAATAATACATGAATTGAATAAGAAAGATAAACTCAAAGGAAATTATGCAATAGGTTAGAGTTCTTATTAACTTTCCTTCAAAATCTACATGCATTGAATCATTCTTAGGAATTTCAATTTCATATATAGGATTTGGAAAGCTTCAGCCTTTTGTTTCAAAAGGCCAAATAGAAAATTTCTATAGGATTTGAATCCTACGAAATTACTTGATCCACAAATCCTTTGTTCCAAAAGAGGACTTACTTTATCTATAGTTCCTTGCCACATCATATGAAACCCTATATCTACAGGAGCATTAATTACTATGGACACACCCGTTGAGTCGGAAGTGCCCTTATGACATACGTTCAGGTCGTTGATTTTTAAAGTTTCATGAAAGTTTAGAGTTTTAGAATAAACATTTTCCTTGCATACATATGCATGAATAAATGTTTTCCTTACACACCTTGAGATCGCCGAATAATCGGTTCTGCATAATATTATCGGAGACAACTTCACAGCAGATAAAGATCAAACTTCTGGCAGTTGCATTGGCACCCCACTACAATAGCAGTCTTTCTCTGCAGGACATGACCAATAATATTCGCAGATATACCCTACACACAAACAAAAACAGAATAAAATACCATCACACTGCACTCCTCTGACATGAGACATGCATTATAACACACATACACTATTTGAAATTAGGTATCAATTACAACGGCACAAAATAATCTGTATAATTTATAGACGCATATATACCATTATCATGAATAGCGGATATTATATGACTGAATCATATATATGTGCGTTAGCTAGTGAAACATTTCCATATTGTTACATCCTCCCTTATAACTAATTTAACTCTGGCATTAGCTAGATGCATCTATATGTATATGTGTATATATATGCAGCATATATATGTATATGTGACCAAATCGTTATGCTATTATAAGCACACCGAACCCACACCATGTACTGATCGATGAAACATGAATGCGGCCGCCGTCGATCAATCGATCGATCGTTCACGGGCCACCCCGGGGGTAGGCGCCCCCTCCGGTGAAGTGCTGCCCTTCCATGCCGCGGGCGGCGGTCGACGAACTGGAAGCACCGGCGCCTGCGCCGTAGTTGGTGGCTGCAGGCTGCAACGACGACCTGTACTCCATGGCCGGCGGCGTCGGCTTCCAGTGGCGCTTCCGCTGGTTGATGAACCAGTTGTTGATCTGCTTCGCGTCCAGCCCCGTCGACTCCGCCAGCGCCGCCTTCTCCAGTTCCTGCACGGCCACATTCAACGTACTGCATTGATCAGCGCATTTTTTTTCTTCTTATAACACAGATCAAGTAATGCAAGTTCGTCGTCGTGGTCGTACCGATGGGTAGGGCCATCTGTAGTGAAGCTGCCACCAGTGGAGGAGCTTCTGGCGAGCGTCCCTGGGCAGCTTGCCTTTCTTCTTCTTCTTGGAGAGCTCCCTCCATAGGCTGCTCAGGTAGCCGCTGTACTTGTTCAGGAGGTGGCTCTTCAGCTCCTTGTCCTCCGCGCAGGGACTCGCGATCCCCGGCAAGCCAGCCATGTCACCGCCGGCGGCCTCTTGCTCGTCTTCGGAGGAATTGCCACCTTCTGAGCCATTGTCATCTGCACGTAATGTATTTGCTAAGAGGGGAAAATCTTTTTGATATACCCTCGTTTCTTGCAGGTCATTTAATTAGGTATAAAAATACCAATAACATAAAAGCATGCTGTTTTAATTCGATTTGTATATAAGTTGCAACAAAAAGATACTGAACTCTAGCTAGTACATATACTATTCACATTCAGTTTTTTTTCTCAACTTGTATAAGTTGAGTTCAAACGTTTATATTTATGAAGATATATTACATGTTGATCTATATATATTTCATTTTTGATGGTATAAAAAAGAAGGGGCATTCTCTTGTGGGAAAAAAAACATATCCTTATTGCGATGAGGGCAAGTATGGGTGGATAAATAATTAGGCACATCAAATCACACTTGTAGTTTGTTTTCAACATAGAATTTCTGGTATATCATAATGGACATGCAATTGGTATATATGGTACCTGGATGTCTAACCAATATAACATGAACACGAAATATATGAACATGAAAAGAAATCTTAGTGAACCATCCTTTATTGAACTTAGTTCTTAATTTTGCAACCATCCTTTATTGCAAACTTGAGTTCAAATCCAATCAGTTTTTTTCGAAAGAATAAGGGGAATTTACTAACATAATATAACTTAAAAGGATAAAAAAACGAAAATGTACTAATCACATAAATTTCTTCTCTTCTCCTAATTAACTAGTTTTAAGTGTAGACTTGAATTTTAAGTTAGTGTATGCCATGGACTATGTACTCAATTTTACAGTTTTGTGGATTTTGTGCTTAAAATAATTGGTTTTGAATATGTTTTCAATGTGAATACTGTTCTCACTACAACATAAGCATGCCCCAACAACATAATTAATATGTCAGATATAGTATCTTAACTTTGATCTGTAATATATATATATATATATATCACCTGTCCTCCTCCATGCATGTTTCTTTGTCGTATGTATGCTTTAATTGTACACATATTAACATTGTTGAATTGCAATGCAGAGGCCCTCAGATTATTGCGAATGATTTGATGCCATATTCGTATCTCGAATAAAACATGGACTGTTGTTTACTATGTGAGGTTTAATGTAACTGATCTTGAAGTTGCATGCGTGATCACTGTAAATCCAAGCATTAATTAACTAGCTACATACCAACTTCATTTCAGTTATATATACAGCATTCCCCAGAAATTTAAATCCTTATATATATATATGTATATATATATATATATATATATATATATATATATATATATATATGTGTGTGTGTGTAGATGAACTGCATGTCATTACCACCCAAGGAGCAGTACATAAACAATCCAAAGAGAGCTGAGTCAGTGACTCCCCCACCAGCCTGCAGCGCCGATTCATCACCATGCAAAATGCAAGGCTTATCTAATGCGATCCAATAGTAATCACACGCAAAGCTAGCTAATGACCGGCCGGCGGACAGACATACGAGACAGCACGGGCAGCGAACATCTCAATCAGGGATTCACATGCCAATGCAGACACATATCAAGCACGCCCTGCTGGCCGGCAACTTGCACAGTGCTAGCTCGTACGTCCATCGATCTCTGAATATTATCTCTCATGGCTGCATATATATACTACATATATGCCCCTCCACACAATGTACTGACCAATGTACATATGGCCGGCTATGCATTATGCATGTATCCATGTGTGTGTGTAAACGTATGCACAGATCACCTCATTAATTTGGATAAATGATGTGCATGACATGAGTCCAGAGCTAGCCAGTGAACTCGTGAGGCGTGATCGATGCGTCCTTAATTTACTTTCTCTCTGCTCTGCAGATGTGTTCCTAGGACTTTTTTTATCTGATCATGGGGCTCCCAACCCGCAGGTACGTATATGCAGCAGCAGTACTGCAGGTATGCTAGCTGCTGCTAATTCAAAGAGAAATAGTCTGCAACTCTCGCAAGAATCGTCAGGTGATACTGTGTATTACTGCAGCATTGTTTTGGCCCCATTTCCTGGGCACTGATCCACATGCGAGCCAGAGAAGCAGCGAGGGAGCAAGTAATTACATTAATTAAAAGGGGATGCGACCAGAATTTAGCCTCCTTTTTTGGAGCAAAGGGTTATATTTGTGGCAGGAGTTCTAGATGAGCCGTACGTCTAGGCATTCATGCAAGCGGTTCAAGAAAATTAAAACGTGCGTTTGTCTTGGGAGATCTCTTAATTGGCTTGAAAAAGGGGAATATATATGTGCTCAATAATTTCATGTGAGATCGATCCATTATTGGAGAAAATATTTTTTATATTAGTTACAGGAAATGGTTGCTCTGGGATATGATTCTCTGAACTCTCTGCGTTCCAAAAGTCCAAACAAAATGCCCTAGCTAGCATAATTTGTTAAGCAGTTCTATGACAAAAAGGTGCATGCCTGAGTGGCTTATATGTCTACACAAGTAACCATTCTACGTACATCGCTCTGAATTTATCAAGGGATAAGATCGATTTAAACATCATAAATGGCATATAACTGTTCACTTTTTATTATTTCATAGCCCACCTGATTGCGGTTCAAAACACATAACATGCATTAAGTTCCTTTTTTAGCTTTGAAAACCACTTCAAAATATGTGCGAAGATAACAGCTCACACGGCATGCTACATAGGCAGCACTATAGCGTGTTCGTTCGTTTTATGAACTGACAAACAAATTAACATGTACTAGGATGCCTGCTCAGCAACAGGATATATCCTTTTCAGAAACTGCACATCTCTGAAAAGAAAAGGAAAAGAAAAGAAAAAACAGTTCAAGTGCAAGCATAATCACCTAGTGTAAATGAGTCGATCTGCGCCTCCATGTTTCTGCAGAACTGGTCGGCCTCTTCAATTGGTCTTGTCAGCTCCTGCCTGTAGCTCACCAGCATATCAATGTAGGTTTCCTGCTCACGAATATATACGCAAATTTAACCCCTTTTTTGTGAACTAAGGCGTTGTAAATTAAACAGTAGCAATGGTGAATTTTGTAGTATTTTGTTTACGAGAATTCTATGACTGGCTTATTTTGACCATTGAGATTTGAGAGTTGTAGAGATCTTCATCTTCTTATCATTATTACCATAAACTCGTCGAGCTCCGGGTCTGACGACGGCTCTTGGTGCCTGTCTTCTGCACGCGAGTCGAGCTCGCCGGCGAGGGCGGATAGCCGGCCGACGATCTCCGGCGGAGCTCCAACCTTAGGTTTCACAAAATCAAGACCAGTTCGACATACATAAATTCAAAAGAGGAAGGGAAGAAATTAAAAGAATTGGAAAGAGAGAGGAACAACTGCCATGAATTATATTACATGCATGCATGTGTGCTTGGGATGTGAGGAATTAGTATAGTACCTTCTGGCAATCTATAAAGGATCTGAGGAGAGCAGGATAGAGGGGGTGCGACATGATCTTGGCTTTGATTGCATCCGTTTCCCTCTCATGGAAAGATTGTCTAGAAGGTTCCAAGGCGGCTGCCGGAGATGCCGGCGGCGGTGCCGGCGCCGCTACCGGGGAGGTGGATGTGGAGGTTGGGTTGTCCAACGTGAGGCACAAGGGGGACGACGTGGCAACCTTAGAGTCAGGTGCAAGAAGAGGAAGCTGCTGCTCCATGGGTGTACTTATCTCCAAGCTAATCAATCCCTAATTATCTACTAGTGAGGGGGATTAAAGGGCAGGGAGGGGAAGAAGAGGCACTAATCTAGTCGTCTTCCAATCCTGGATCGGAGTGTGTGTACGCGCGCGCGTGTGTGTGTGAGAGAGAGAGAGAGAGAGCGAGAGAGAGAGAGAGAGGGTGTGGTTTGCACTTAAAATCTGGATACAGTAAACCGGCCAGTAATGCAGATGAGAAAAGGGGGCCAATAATGGAAGGGAACAATAGTTGTTGTGGAGTAGGGAATTGCTGTACGTTCCTGAAGGAAAAAAATTATTTCTTCTGTCCCACAACAGAAATCGATCCATCCCCACGCTAATATATTATTTTCATTCCTAAAAAAATGTATGAAATTATAACATTCAAAAGAGAAAACAGTACGAAATAAAAATGATTTAGATGTCCCTCGTTAAATGAGGAGCAGTAGAAAGAGGGGGTAGTTTAGGGTAAGAGATAGGAGAAATTTGAATGAGAGGTTGCTGAACGAAAAAATGTACTCTACAATTACAATCTGTGTGAGATAAAATTTGATTGCTATAATTGTATAATTGTATAGTACTCTATTTTTTGCAATCTTTTTGAATGCTAATATTAATTAATTTAAACAAGCAGATTCTTTCACACAGTAATGTGCGGAGCTAGACTTCTAAAATATAATTAGACACCCTTTGAAACAAAGGAAAAACCATTTGGAATTTTAGAGGATTTTATCCTATGACAAATAATCCTATGGAGCCCTTTGAAACAAGGATTGTTTTCTACCCATTTATTTGATATTTCTATGGAATGGACCATTCTAGGACAATTTTTGAGGAAAATAAGCATAACGTCTCACCTTATGTTTTTCTCTTCATGTGTCTAAAATTTCTGTGCTTTTTCTGTGTGCTAATTAAATGACAGTTTTAAAACTTTCTTGTATTTCAAAATCCCATAGAAATCCAATGAGTATGACATTCTAATTCTACGTTTTTTCTATTTGTGTGTTTCTCAATCATGTGTTTCAAAGGGGCCCTTAAATCTGATATATATGTAACTCCAGCTTATGTTTATATAATTACATTTGTATTTTTATACTAACATTGCTTACATTTTTTCCATATATTCAGTTTGTTTTTTTTGTGCGACTATATTAAATAAATACAATTGTGTCGACATGTTGTACCCGCCTATAGTATTTCTAATGTATGGGGACATTAATACCATCGTATACGCGAGATTGCGGTAAAAGAAAGTGGAGACAGAGATTTTTATATTAGTTTGGGCTCCGTACTGACAGGTAAGAGCTATTCCAATTGATCAAAGTCGATGTTTCTATTATATAATCGATCTCTCACAAGTACAATGGGGAGGAAAACATAATGTTGTCTATCAGTCTAGCGGCGTAAAGGTCGATCAGGTGATCGACGGCTAATTGTTGTCGGCTTTCTCGAATAGGAACGTCGTGAGATCATAGATAGCTTGTATTGCCGTGGCTTTTGTGGCTCTGTATTAGGCTTGTCTCGATGTGTTCCCTTTTCTCCTAATGTTGTATTTATATCCTCGGATGTCCTACTGTCCAAGTAAAACTAAATAGGCAAGTATGGATACGACCGAGTAGACTTCGAGTAGGACTTTACTTTTCTTTTCTTATCTGAAATATTTTCTATATGAGGCTTGATTTCGTATAGGATTTAATATATGGTGTATCCGCCGAGTCTTAGTACAAGTATAATATCCCATACTTAGTACACTGACAAATTGTTTAATTTGCATATAACAATTTCTTGTGTTTTATAAACACAAATTTTATTTTATATATAAATACAAGATTAGTCTACACCGTAATCCAATGGTCAATATTTTTTTATTAATGTGGGGCCTTTGGAGCAAATGTGGTGACTTATTTTCGACTTCTCTTAGTAATATAATAGATAGATTTAGACCTTTCATCAAAAACATTTATGCACTTATCTTTTTTTGAAAGGCATTTATGTTTCCATTATGCACTTATCTTGTGGTAAAATTACTGTATTTAGGCTTATATGTTTCCATTATTTTATTTTCTTTGGATGTGAGGTTTAATTTAAAGAACATGCATACCCTCAATTAGTCTCTTTTATGTGCAAACAAATGCACTGCACTGAATCAACGTACTACAGAGAATAGATACTTAAATAAGCATTCAAGAACCTGACACTACTATAAAAACAATTTTTACAGGTGACTCTCTGATCTGAGCCCACCGCCTCTAACAAAAGGCACGTAATTAAGAATGTTGCATCGTTTCCACAGGCGGCTAAAATCCGTGATTAGATAGTTAAATAGGTTGTTGTTGAGGTTGTGCACCTGTGTGTTTTTATGCGTATGCTCATGCTTACATTCTAGTAGAGAGGTGTTTGATGCCTTAACAACACCTTCGATCATATTTTAATCATGTGTACCAGCCGAATAGTTATGCAAGAGTGTTCGTGTGGTGACGTAAGTGTGATATATGTGCGCTATGGGCATCGGAACAATAATTATTTATATTAAAAAATAGAAGCACGAAAATCCATTTTATCACGTAAAATATATTTTGTGGTTAAGAATTTCTGGATGTTTTTCTTTGTTTGCAACGTATACCGATTGAGACACATCTTCTGTAGATTGAAAGTGGTGCTGCTGGTACGTACGGTCATGTTAATTCCCTTCCTATCATTAGAAACAGCAGGACTAAATCAGATAATACTAAGAAATTAACTCACATCAGAAGAAAGCTAGTCATATATACATCACGTCAAAAAGAAAGAAAAAGGTTAGTGGGCACACAGACGAGACAGGTTAATTAGTTCGATCTGATATCCTTGTACCATCGAAGAAAGGACGGTGCATGTGAATATTTTTTGTTGGCGTACGTTCATTATTTCATTTTTATATTCGTCAGTCATAATTTTATATTATATGAATTTGCCGTACGCTATATTTTATTATTTTTCTTAGTTGGGCCAACAATCAGTTAACAGCGACCTGGCTAATTAATCGCACTGCAGCATTTATGCGCTAGTTTCGATCGATCGATTAATTGAACGGTTGGGCCATTCTGACCGATCGCCAATCACACAAGAGCTTGGATTTATTAAAGTTAGGACAGAACTGAAATATTTGGTCGATCGATCGATCGATATGGCCACTGATCATATCATTTCCGTGCATCTTGCGGCCTTAATTATCTGGAGTTTCTGTCTACACGTCGGACTCAGTGTGCAGTGTTATGTCGCACTCTATGCCGTAATTGAGGAACAAGGAAATTAAGAATTGTGTCGGTACAAAGATATATTTTTTCAAATCGTTTTCCTACTGTTTTCGGGCGAGATGCTGTCACCTTTACAATACAGTAGATATGTTTAGGCTGTCATCAGTTGACCAATCGATGATAATACGTCAAACGATATATTAACGGTAAAAAATATTTTATGCTAAAATTTTTGAATATGTTTTAATGATTTAAACGTTAAAAAACTACGATAACAAACCTTAAAATCAAAAAAAGCCAATGTGTTTTTAATGTGTTTTTAATGGCATAATCAGACGTGAGCAAATCTAGAGGTAGCATCCTAGAGCCTGCTGGACTAAAAGTAGGAGAAACAAACAAGAAGCCGCGATACTATCCGGCAAGACATAACAAACAATAGTACTATACGGACAGAGGGAGCAAATGTACGTGCATGTGTCACACACATAGGGTTTACTTTTTCATCGCACTTTACCATATCATCCTCTACAATAGCATGATTTTCACGCAAAAACCGCGAAAATCATGGAAGAGTGAACAATAATTTTCACGACGGTTAGCCGTGTAGTGGTTTTCATGAAAACCACGCGAAAACCACGTCGAAACCACGAAAACCACACCAAAATTACGAAAACCGCGCAAACCACGAAAACCGCGAAAAACCACAATTTAAATTTGAACCAAATTCAAATCCGTATCGTGCCGCGGTTTTCGCTCAAACCACTCGAAAACCACCCACATATCACGGTTTTCGTGGCAAACCGGGCAAAATTTGTTTTTTATAAAAATAATATATATTTTTGTGATAAAATAATTTTTTAAATTTTTAAATTCATACGAAATTATTAAAATGAAACCACGAGGATGTCGTGCTGCACCAGGCCCATCCATCATCATTTGAATCTGAAGGGAGAGAGAGACGCTTCAGACAAGGTGGTTTAATGCTTAACCATCTCTGCGACCTAATCAATGGTATTATTATCAGACTAAGGCCCTAAGATAAGCATGCAGTCACCGGGTGCGTATGTTCTGGTCGGAACGTACTCCAATGGTATTGAGTTTTTTCCCCTACTCTTATCTTTTTCTTTTTCATGTTTTCCCTTCTAAAGTAGATGCTACTCCTACCTCTCTTACAAATAAATTATATATATATATTTTGATATGCTATAAATGTGAAGAGCAATGAAGTTATTTGGTCTAATTAGTTAATTTCCTGTGCATAAGTATAAAAATTAAATTAAAATCAAAGCAACTATATATATTTTAGATTTTAATCGGTTTCAAACTATAAGCATTTTACTACAGCATGAGCGCGAATTGTTGGCAGATGTCTGTCGTCCAAAATATGAATTCATCCACAAATATCTACCAGTAAAAGCAGCTAGTTGTCGTCCAAAATATGAATTCATCCACAAATTATCTATCGCTAAAGCAGGTACATTCAAACTATCGATCTGCCAGTAAAATTGAAATAATGCACAAACAATTAATACTACAATATAAGTATTTTTATCATGGATTCTGATGCATGAATTTTAGCATATCATCAGGTGCTTGGGAGCTAAGGAGAACCCTTAACCTTAGTATATTTGGGAAATAACTTAAAAATGGAGGGAGCTAGTATTAGCTTTTTTTTTCTGTTTTTTTCCGGGGAGGGAGTATTAGCTAGGTCAATCAAAATACTACTTCCACTTGTAGAAAATATCGTCAATATGGATTTGCTTGAATTAACTCGAGCGAACCTCGTTCCCGCGGCGTTAAAAATAAGGATGAAAATGGCTGTGGAGTTGTCGGATTGGTTTTTTGGTGTTAGGGGTACGAGCTGAGAGGAGTAGGTGTACGTAGGGTAGGTAATCGGATGACCGATGAGGAGCGTTAAATTTAGAGGTAGGGATGGTTGAGGCATCGGCGTGAACAAGAGTATGTAGTGCATACTTAGCTTGGTGTCAATCAGTGTCGGGTGGGTTGGTGCCAAGGAGGAGGAGAGAGGGGTGTCACATTAAATATGATGATCCATGCAAGATAAGATATGGATGATGGATCGAAAAGGGGAGGAGTACGTATCGGATCCATCTAGAGATCAAGATCCAAGCAAACTGAGCAAGAAGGAGGGAGAGCTAAACACTTGTTGAACAGTGCCACGTGTTAGACGGGACGGGACCATAGATATGCCTAGTTGTTGCGACCAACATATGTGTGTGCGTTCGCGCGCGTGTGTGTATATATATATATATGCATTTTAGCTCTACATTGCACAGGGGCCGACAGACCAAACCAGGAGAGAACACATTGCACAAGGGTCGGCGCGATGCAGACCGAATCGTGCGCGGCGCGATGCAGACCGAGTCGTGCGCGGCGCGACGAAAACCAAGACACGCGCGACGACGCAAAAATGGAAATCCCAACAGCTCAAAACGCAGCACAAATCCCAACCCGCCCCCGACACCCCCGCAGATCGCGGATCCGCCGCCGTCCACCACCATCTCCATCCTCGGCAGATCGCGCTGCCGTCCTCCACCATCTTCATCCCCGACGGACCGTGCCGCCGTCCTCCACCACCTCCAGCACCCGACGGATCGCGCCGCCTTCCTCCCCACCGCCACCACCCGTGCGGATCGTGTCGCCTTCCTCCCCCACCACCACTCCCAGCGGATGGTGCTGCCTTCCTCCCCACAGCCACCGCCATGGATGGTGCCGCCTTCTTCACCACCCCCACCGCCACAAATCGGCATGACCCCGCCGTCGCTACACGAGCCTCCCTCACCGATTCCATATGCGGATCCCATCCTGCAGCAAAAATTGCAACTAGTTATCTCGGGGGCTGAACATCCACTTGCAAGTCTCCCTGCGGCGCTAACGACAACCCCAATCGCTTGTGCGATCCCCCCTACCAGGTGGGATGATCCGCTGCATCATACCACAATGCTTACGCCACCTACTTCGCTAACTCCTGGATCCCTAATCTCACCTGATCCTACCCACAGATTCTACCCGGTAAGTCTCTGATTTTATATTTTGCTGTGATTTTAGATTTTGCTGTGATACCTGAATTGTTATGATGCATCTAGCTGAATTGCAAACTGGTGTTTGTATTAGGTTGTAACTGGTGTTTAATTTGGGCTGCAACCATCATATAGCCCCCCAATTGCAACTGGTTGCAACCTCATATAACACCAGTTGCAACTCGTTTGTTAAACCAGTAACTGGTGTAACAAGACTGGATTTGCAACTGGTGTTTAGATGAGGTTGTAACTGGTGATATAGTAGATTGCACACAGTGTATCAAACCCATTGGAAAAAGTCCCTCTTGTTATAGTTGCAACTGGTGTTTTATTCAAGTTGCAACTAGCATACAGTCCCCACATTTTGCTGCTGTAACAAACTGGGGTTGCAACTGGTGTTTAATTTAGTTGCAATTATAATATGCAGCGCCACATTTGCTGCTGTAACAACTGGAGTTGCAACTGGTGTTTATATGACGTTGCAACCAGTGGATATAGTTGATTGCAACCAGTGTATCAAATGAGAATTGCAAAAAACGTATCTATGATGCAACTCTGTTTTTTTGCTATTACTCTAGAATTCATACGTATTTACAACCGCATAATTTTCTGTAGGATCCAAGCATACTTGATGTGTTTATCCCAAGAGTGAGGCAGACATTTGATACAAAGAAACAAGCTTACTTGTTCTATTTTGATTATGCGAAAATGGCACGATTCAGTGTGAGAGTGAAAAGAACTAGCAAACACACTGCGCACTGGGTTTGCAACCGAGAGGGGTTTCATCAACCATGTAATGATGAGCCACAGATTGAAAAAACATCAAAAAGAGTGGGCTATCCTGCATATGTTAAGGTCAAGAAAGATGAAAAACACAGACAATGGTACTTTGACCATGTTGTGGAAATGCACAACCACGTGCTGCAACCATCTCCGAGGGTGGTGCGATACATGCATGCCCACAAGCAAAGAGAATCTGCAATAGAAGACTTATTTGCTATCATGACAAGAAATGGTGTAGCGCACCAAGCTGCAATGAATGTGATGTCTGAACTATTTGGTGGACGTCAAAACTGGCCATTCACAGAGAAGAATGTGAAGAACATGTAAGTAACACTGCTCTCAGTTTGCAAAATGTATTCTGCATAGTTGCAATCATGATTTACTTGATAACTTTATATGTCCCAGGAAGGCGGAGCAAACAAGGGAAGAAAAGGATAGTGAGCTGGGCAAGCTTTTTCAGTTTTTTAGAGAATGCAAGGCAAGCAACGAGTACTTCTATTGGGATGTAGATTTTGATCCGAAAACAAATGTACTCAGAAGCATATTCTGGAGTCACGCAAGCCAAAGAGTTGAATACAAAGATTTCGGTGATGTGATAACATTCGACACGACACACAAAACAAAAAGAAAACACATGCCACTGGTCATGTTTGTTGGGGCAAACAACAACCTTAAGAATGTAAGTTTTGGGCAATCACTGCTTCGGGATGAAACAATTGAAACATTCAAATGGTTGTTTGAAACTTTCAAGAACTGCATGAGCGGACGCCAGCCCTATGTCATCCTGACAGGTATGACTTTGATATGGTTTCCATGTGCTGATTGCATCTTCATATTATAATTGTAATTGTTTACTGAAGTTGATTGCAACTAATAACTATGTTGTGATTGCAACTCTATCTATACCTGTAGTTTGATGCAACTTCACATGAGGTTGATTGCAAAACAAATGTTGCTTTAATGCAATTGTAAGTGTATTCTTTGTTTGCTTCTTTTGATGTGGTTTCATTTGCAACTGCTATTTGACATATTTGCAACAGATGAAGATGCAGCAATGAGAGAAACAATAAAAATTGTGTTTGACAAATCACAACATAGCAACTGCAGATGACATATAATCAGGCCCTAGGAATACGAACTCAGCCAACTGTACACACAGCGCAAAGATAAAAACCTCCAGGAAAGGCTAGAATCTCTTATAAATTATCCACTCGGACCTACACAGTTTGAGGAGGAGTGGAAGAAGCTGATAGATGAGTGTGGAATCATTGATAACCCAGCAATAAATGCATTGTGGGAAAAAAGAAAAAGCTGGATTGCAACATACTTCAAGGGAATGTACTGCGGGAGAATGACATCCACACAAAGATCAGAAAGCCAAAACAGGGTGCTGAAGGATGGTTATGTCAACAGCAGTATTAAAAACTCTCCACATGTTTGCGAAAATGGTGCTTGACTCGCTTCAGCACACAGACCACATGGATGCGGGTGAGACACACTACTCACAGGTAAATTCATATCACAAATGCAACTTCAATGTGTTGCTGATTGTAACTTCGAATTATAATTGCAATTGTTTCCTGAAGTTGATTGCAACTAATACTATGTTGTGATTGCAACTCTATCTGTACATGTAGTTTGATGTAACTTCACATGAGGTTGATTGCAAAAAAAGGGTTAATTTATTGCAAAAAAAACTCTATCTAGTTGCATCCTAATAAAAAATTGTGCAGGCTGAAGTTGTCCGAGCTTGCAAATCAAGATTCGATGAGCAGCTTAGCAGGGTATACACAAGAGCTATGTACTAGGAATACAAAAAACAATATACTAACATCACATCATTTCTCATAGAGCTTAATCCTGATCCAGAAGTGAAGAATGGCTACTTAGTGAGACATGAGAAAGGGACGGGAAACTTCTGCTGGGCGCAACATGCCTTCAGGGTGGCAGCAGACAAAGAAGCAGGCATGTATCA
Organism: Oryza australiensis; assembly: GCA_019925245.2. Classification (NCBI taxonomy): domain Eukaryota; kingdom Viridiplantae; phylum Streptophyta; class Magnoliopsida; order Poales; family Poaceae; genus Oryza; species Oryza australiensis. The sequence goes on along the minus strand of JAIFGZ020000160.1, from coordinate 1,066,019 downwards.
ATGTGAGTGCAAGCATTGGGAGCACACATGTACGTTGGTTGCAACACTGTGACATCTCCCATTACACATCGCAGACCCCCACGATTATTTCTCTGTATATTAAAAAAACTACAAAAAAACTGCAGGTATGTTCTGCATGCACATCATAAAGGCGTTCGCACACCTCCAGGTGGAGAGCATACCAGAAAAATACATTCTGAAACGATACACACGTGATGCAAGATCTGCGGTTCCATGGGATAGACATGATATTGTGCAGGTTGGCCCCTTAGGGGACACAGAACAATCGCGACTATCAAAACTACTACCTAAGTTAATGAAGCTCGGCAGAGCAGGCAGCAAAACAGATCGAGCTTACGCTAAAACAGTGAGGCAAATAGATAGAATCACTCTAGGGATTGAGCTTCTCGAATGCCCAGAAGTTGTTTCTTCTATGCACCAATTCAATCCATCAAGCAGTACTAGTTGCAAGCTGATTCAATTTCAACTCAGAATGTTGGTGATATTGCATCAACGCCAGAAGGCAGTACACTTGATGTGCAATATAGTGATCTTGAACCAGGGTCAACCCTTGATCCAACCTCTGCAAACTATCTCGCTGGTATATCGCTTGCTGAACCACCAGTGTCGCGCACCAAAGGTAGGAAATCTGCTAGGGTGAACCAATCTGCTGAAAAGGGGAAACAAAGTTGCAACCCTTATAGCACATACACAGGGAGCTACGGAAAGAAAGTGTGCCACACATGCAATGTTAGAGGCCACTACAACACAACATGCCCGCTGAACCCAAACAGGAGCAGAGCAACAGAGAATAGAGTAAAAAAGAGGGGTGCCAAAACACAAGCTGGGGCTCACCGGAAGAGAGGTCGCCCAAAGATACATGAACAAAGAGATGAACAGCATGGTAAGAATGATGAGGCATCCGACCACGGTGATTGCCTAGAAGGCAATGATGACACCAGCTATGAATCTAAATGAAAGCATTATGATAATCAAGTTGCAACTGATTTCTATGAATCTGATTTACTGCTATTCTGCTAGTTTGATGGTTGGCCAATTGCAAAGTATGATGCTTGGCTGTTGCAAATTAATATGCAATTCAGTTTTGCACCCATTAGTACGCCAGTTGCAAACTCTTGTTAACTAGCTCTATGTTGATGCATCTTAATTTATACGCAAGAAAAAAATCATATACCATAATCAGTTGCAACTCTGCTGGTGGCCAGTTGCTACAAAATACCAATTGCAAGTCTGATGCTTGCCAGTTGCAATTCATCTAATATTCATTATATTGTAATTTAGTTTGTTTTCTTGACGATAATTAAAAAACAAGTTGCAACTCTGCGGTTGGCCAATTGCTACAAAAGACCAATTGCAGGTCCGATGCTTGCCATAGTGGTAAAACGGATGGTAAATAATGCACGGATCTATTTTTGATGCCTAAAAAAGTATACTAAACACTATAAAAAATTCATCACAAAAACAAGTTGTACAAAAATAATCACAAATATACGTTAGGATATACATGGGTGCATCTACTCGTAGTAAAACCAAGAGCCACACAACTGTTCCATGGTTACAACCTCATGTAAGCATCGCTTGCAACTCCAAGTTCACCTAAAAACAATTTTCTACACAAATTAAAACACTTTTCTGACAAACATTCACACAAAACACACAAATTAGTTCGCACAAAACATACATTTAGTTCCTACTAACTGCTGCCACTGTTTCAATCAACCCGACGTCCCCCCCACTCTAAACTTGTCCAGTGATTCAGGTAGATCGACTTGGTTGAGTGGATGGAATAGCTCGTAGTGCATTAGCTCACACCTGTATATCGTCCCCTTGAACTGCATGAGCAACAACACCAAAAAAACAGGCGAGTTTGTGATGTGCGGATCGTTAAGTACGAAAAAAACAAAAAATTGCTCACTGGGTTGATCTGCTTAGTCAGCGAATCCCCATCATAATATTCCATATATTTCCAAGCAAAAAACAGGCAATCATTCGGTCCCCCCTGCTTCGGCACATCAACAAAAGGCCTCTTCCATCTGGTAACTTGAGGCAATTTTCTGTTCGAGACCGTCTAGAATGCAGCATCAATAATTGGGATCTTTGCAAACACATGTTGGTGACGTGCTACGTGGTCAGTACACTTCAAGTAGTAGTCGTTCGAATCCAGTACGTCAATGCGCTTGTGGACGAAGTTGAAGAAGTACACAATAAAATGGCATCCATCTCTGATTGGGATGAATATCTGCAACAACACACAAAAACAGAAACGAAAAAACATTAAAAACCGAGTAGCAAGTAGGTGCATATTATAATTGCAACTCTCTGCATGTAGATTCCAACTTGCTACTCCAGATGCAATTCTGTGCATATGATAATTGCAAGTATGTGCATATGATAATTACAAGTACGTGCATATGATAATTGCAAGTATGTGCATATAGAATCCAAGTTGCTACAACAAATGCAAGTATGTGTATATAATAATTGCAAAGTCTGTGCATACATAGATTCCGGTTGCTACTATAATGAAAAAGCTACAACATGTGTAAATAAAAATATATTACTAACCAGTTTTGCCTTTGATATATCATAATTTTCCAGCTCCATCTGCAAAGTTTTCCAAACAAGAACAAAATCCCCGTCTCACTTTTATCATCATTCAAGATTTTTTCAGTCCAAGAACATGGAACTATGTTTGCATTGAAAAAACAAAACGTCATTCAAAAACACAAACAAAAACACACAAAAAATGTGATATATAGGAAAAAACTCACATAGAAGGCAGTTGTGACGAATAGCCTATATCCAACAGAATCGACCTTGTGAACAATGTTATCATGGCGAAGGCAATGCACAAAAATCTATAATGCCGTCTCGCCTTATTCGTTGTCGCAAATGTCGTTAATGCTCTTGGCCACCGAGGTTGCAAAGTAAACCAAACCGTAACAAAGTTTTACTGCAAAAAACAAAAAAACAACAAAAAAAGTGAGTGTCGGTTGCAAGTATAAAAGTCATACAATATCCATGACCATACCTTTTCAATTCAGGATCTTCACCGATCTTCCTCCTCGGTGCAATCGCCTTTTCCAAAGGAACTTGAGGCTGACTTCCTGTAACCTTGAAGGGAGAAACATACTTCCTAGGCCTCTTCAGGAGTCTGTCGCCAAGCCGCTTGAAAATCATCTTCTGAAAATCGCTGAAATCTTCCAAGCCTTGACTTAACTCCTTCTCTGAAAGTCTGACTGGAGGGGTCAAGTTATTGATGTCATCGTCAGACTCCGTTGGAAAATTGATTTCTCCTTCATTTGAGCTCGGCCCTCCCTGCTGGTCAATTTTGGAGTTTAGAAGTGCAATCTCTTGTTCAGCTTCATATCGCAGCGAGTCCATACGTGACTCATACTCCTTGCGCTTGCGATCATAATCCCTGCCAGCTTTAGCCGTTTTCCACCTTTCACCAGCCTCCTCTTCCCACTTTCCCCCTCCTTCTTTGCTACTTGCATTGCACCTAGGCCTAATACAACCTGTCCATTTCACACAAAATACAAAAAAGGTATTAAAAAGCCTGGTTGCAAAATACTAATGCACGGAATTGCACGCTGTATATGGTTATACTTACATAATCCGTGCTGGGACTGACTGGATTTGGATCAACATGCCCAGCAGCTTCACCTTTTTCGCTCTCAGGTACATCTTGGAGCACCAGAGCAATAACAGTCTATTTTTCCCACACAAAAAAATGCAAATACATAAAAAAAGTTCTGTTAAAAAAGATGCTTGCATCATGTTCACTATATGGGACATCGAAAAATTAAACTAGTTGCATCATCAGTAACTGTGTGATTGCACACAAGTTGCAACTCGATTGCCATACACATTGCGCCATAAAAAATGAAAAAAAACACTAGTTGCAACATCAATGAATATGTAATTGCACATTAGTTACAAAAAAAAGTCGGTTGCAACTCAGCGACCATACAGATTGCACATTAGTTCAAAATGCATTTGCATGTAACAAAACAAAAAGTTCTTTTGGCAAGAGATCCTTACCTCGTCATTTCTCTATTCCTAGGAAGCAACAGTTGCAAAGATCTTCCTCTTGGAAACTACACATCGTACTCTCTCCGTTCCAACCAGTGACCCCTCTCCAGACGAACCACGTGGAGGTCTCGACTGCCATACAAAATAGCACCAAATAAAAATGTAAAAACACTAGTTGTAACATCAAATGGATATATAATTGCACATCAGTTACAACAAAAAAGGTCAGTTGCAATACGACTACAATACAGGTTGCACATCAGTTAGAATGACAATTGCAAGTAAGAAAGTTTTTTCTTTTTTCAAAAAAAATAGATGCTTACCTCATAATTTATCTGCTGCTGAAGAGTTGATAGGGTCTTCCTTGGGCTCTTGCTCTTGGCAACTGCACGCCCTATTCTGCTTCTGAAGGTGAATCCTCTCCAGACAAAGCATACGGAGAATCAAGCATTTCAGATATTTCATCAACAACCTTGGATTCGCCACGTAATGCAACCGGTGCTGCCAGAAAGCAAAAGCTGTAAGAAAAAATTGTCATGCAGAAAAAACATGAAAAAAGTTAATGTGCGCAAAAACAAACTTACTTTCCCAGTCTTCTTGCTGTTATCCATGCAATTCATCATGTGTAGGCGGTAAATTCCGATTCATGTCTGGGCTGGGTGTCCTTACAACTACATCATAAGTATCATCCACTTCCCCCTGTGGGCTTGGTAGCCGCTCTTCTGCTTCTCCATGCAATTCATCATGTGTAGGCGGTAAATTGTGAATCATGTCTGGGCTGGGTGTCCTCACAACTACATCATAAAAATCAGCCGCTTCCCCTTGGGGGCTTGGCAGCCGCTCTTCTGCTTCTCCTTGTGGGCTTGGCGGCCGCTGTTCTGCTTCTACTTGTGGGCTTGGCGGCAGCTGTTCTGTTTCTCCTTGCACACTTGAAGGCAGTGCAAATCCAGATGCCTCCGCAGCCTCTGTATGTCGCAGCAAACGATGTTTCCTTGCTCTTGAGACATTCTGCTTATGTGCCGTACTCCTCCTACGAAGGTTCAGTGACAGCTTCTCTGCTCGAGCGCCATCCAAAAGCCTCTTAATAGCAACAGAGCACTCATGATGAGCTTTTCCCATTAGCTCATCAGCGCTGCGCGTCAACTCATGTGCCTTCCTCATCATAGCTTGCGCCTTTGAAGCATTGGAATCATAGTCCTTTAGTATCTTTGCAGCCTCGAGCCTTCTTCTTCCCACTAAGTCACACAAGCTTTCGCCAAAACTAGAGAAGAAGCTAGGGAAATTAAACAAAATGCTACTAGCATGGGCACAAGAATCCCCCAGTATGTCAACATTGGACGGTCCAGCAGCAGCTTCAGAGGCTGATGGGGCAATTGCAGGTGCAGGTGGCACACGCGTAGGTGTAGGTGGTGCAGCATAGCAGGTAGTTGACAAACTCATCAACTAAAAAAACAAACAAAAATTGCATGTGTAAGAAGAAACAGTTGCAAAAAATAAAAATATCAGCATCTGAAAAAAAAGGAGCAGAAAACAACACCTTCAGTTTGCCCTATTCAACAACAATAGAAGAGGCATCTTCCCTGCGATCCATATATGCTATCTTCTCAATAGTCTCGTTATCAAAAAGAGCACATCGAGGTATTGACACAGGGTTAATGTCTAGCCTGTGCTGCAAATGGTCAATATATAACATCTGCAAAAAAACAATGTTCAAACAAAAAAAAGAAAACCCAGTTGCAACTATAAAAAATACATCAATTGTGCTGCATAGAAACTAATTACACCCTATAATCTAAGTATTTGCAACAATGTAGGTTATTATGCTATAAAAAAGTAAATCAAGTTGCAACTATAAGCATAACCATTTGCAACTGCACATCTAACTATTTGCAAACCAACAAAAAATCACAAAAAAAACAGAAGCAAAAAATAAAAAATATATACAGTAGCTACATACTAAAATAACCATTTGCAACTACAAAAAAAAACTAGTTGCAACCTACAATGAAAAGTGACTGCAACAATATAGATTGTTCCCCCTATAAAAAAACAGAGTTAGAAAACTCACAACAAGGAAAATCCCGCGCCTGTGATGGGTGATCTGGCACCATTTGACTTCTTCTGGAGCCTGTACATCCTCCCAGCAACCCTTAGGTTGTCTACGACAGCTTTGCACCAGTTAATTCTGCCAATTGCATCCATATCCTCAGTCCAAACCACATCTTCAAGCCTAACATAATTGTCGGTGTTGGAGAACAACAGAGTGCAGAAGGCATGCATCAGAAAACACCTCACTCCGAAATCTCCATGAATTGCACGTGCCTTGAGCTTCTCTGTTATAAAATTTGGCAGAATCTTGGAGCCTTCCTCTCCATAAGCTGCATCCTGACAGCCTCACGCATCTTCCGTGCTTCACTGTTTTCTTTAAATGGAGGGTCACCTCCTTCTTTGTTGAGCATGTACATGCACCACACACTATGCTCATCAATTAAAATCTCCTTGCCACCCCAAGCTCGATCTTCATTGATTCTGGATTGAATTTGTCCATTATCCACAAAAGCAACGACCTACTCAAAAGGGTTGCCTTCATCTCAAGCAACCCACCAAATCCAATGCCGCTCAGCCTGTCCTTGATATCATCACTGCATGCTTGAACAAGATCCACAAATTTTGAAGAAGAGCATCGAATGGCGACTGTCTTCTCCTTCTGCCAAAAAAAGCAATGTTATTCATATACCAGTTGCAACTATTGTGGTAGACAATTACCTACTAATATGATTTTATAGTTGGAATAACTAATATTGGACCAGAAAGCAATTTCTCTACCTCAACGGGGGCAGGGCATGATACAACCTGTACAGTAGCCTTTCCACGCCGCCTCTTCCTGCTCGGGCTAACATCACGTGCTGCACTTCTGCTGGGTGGTGCAACAAAGTCAGCATCATCATCGGTCCGCTCTGCATCACTTCGTGAGCGATGTGCAGAACTGGGAAGGCACAAGTTTTTCCTCCTAGTCGGCATCCTAAACACTATTTTGTAAAGAATGTCAATACTAATTGCACTAATATAACCAGTTGCAACAACAAAAAATAAAGTAATTACAACTCAGATAGATAATAAATCACATGGATCTGTTTGAATAAAAATTAAGTACTAATTCTCAATTACATAAGTATGCTAATTGCAAACATAAGAAGTTATGACTACAAAAATATACTAATTACAACTAAGAAAAGAAGATAATCACATGGATTTGTTTTGTAAGAAAACTCACTACTAATTGAAAATGAAAAAAAACACTAATTACAAGTCACATCTATAACAAATCACATTGATGAACAAAAAAATGTGTGTGTTGCTAATATGTGTGTATTCTAGGATATCAATTAGCAAGGTACAATTTGGGGAAGTACACATACCAGACATACAAAAATACAAAAACCCTAGTCTACAACACATCACCAATACGAACAATAATAGAACAAATCAACCATTCAAACACAGGGGAATACAATTGCAACTACAAAAAACACTAATTACAAGACAGATCTATAATAAATCACATGGATGAACAAAAAATGCAAATGCTACTAATCTGTCTGTGTATTTTAGGATACAAATAGCATAGTACATTTGGGGGAGGCACACATATCAGAAAAACAATATCAGAAAAACCCTAACCCTAGAACACATCAAAATTAGAACAAAAAAACAATCCAAAAGTAGGGGGAATACAATGCCTAAAAAAGTTATTGAAAATACCTTACTAAGTGTCGCCAGTGAGGATGACCCACGACGGTGAGCCCCTACGCCTCCTTCAACTACGACTTCCCACAACAACCTCACCTTCCCCTCGGCGACAAAAATCACCGATGAATGGATGGGATTCACTTCACCCTCCGGCAATTAGAACGAAGCGATTCGTCCATTAGGGGAGAGGAAAAGTGGATTGAGGAGAGAGTGCGGGGACGAGAGAGAGCAACAAATCGCAGCGATTTCGTCGACGAGCGCAGAGAGTGGGAGAGATTTTTGCACAGTAGAGTGGGGAGAGTGGGAGAGATTAGTATCGGGCGCGCCGCGCGGTCGGTTGCACGCCACGCGCGGTCTTTTGCCGTGCTCGGGCACGCAGCCGCGTGGTAGGGTGTGCGCCGGGCGATAGGGTGCACCCCGCGCGGTAGATGCACCCATGTATAGTATATATATATATATATATGCTAGCAACCGTGCCCATGCGTTGCAACGGGTGAAGTCGGGGCGCAGCGCGGATGGGGACGGGAGGGAGGGGCGCAGGCGTAGCGCGGGAGCTCCGAGCAGCGACGGGAGGGAGGGGTGCGGTGCGGCGCGGGCGTGGATGGGGACGGGCGGGAGGGATGCAGGAGGTCTTTTTTCATCCAAGCCCTCCCTTTTTTCAGCATTGGGACTACGGGTTAATTTTATAAACACTCAAGGGGTTTTCGCAAAATAGTCAGGGACGAAAATTTTGGGTAGAAACATTACTTGCTTTATAAATAGTTATAGATATATATATTTATATATTTATATATATTAGCAAAATGCCAAGTGCGTTGCAACGAGACGACGACGCAGGGAGGGAAACAGGCGAAGGGCGAAGGTCCAAACGGCGGCGCGGGAGCTCCGAGCGGCGACGGGAGGGAGGGACGCAACCGCGGCGCGGATGGGGACGGGAGAGAGGGACGCAGGAGGTCATTTTTTTATCCAAGCCATCCCTTTCTTTTCAAGATTGAGACTCGGGGTTAATTTTATAAATACTTAAGGGGTTTTCTGCAAAATAACCGCATGACGAAATTTTGGGATAGAAACACTACTTGCTGTATAGATAGTTATATATATACATATATATATAACTTTGAAAGTAAGGATGTCTTCAACTTTGTGTATCACTAGACCTTGATTAAGAAATAGTATCAGATAGACATTTCATCTAAGTTAATTTAATTTCACCAAATTAAGTCAAAAATATAATGAAAATAGATATTGACTTACAGATACTTTAAACCGATTAGAAATTTGGTAAAAGTTTAAAATATTTATGACTCGGATATTATTAGTTAGAAAAGTGTATTGATGAATAAGATAAGTTGCATATTATCATCAATAGGCATGTGAACCATTGCATCTCCTTATAATTTATTTACCCCAGTTGACTACGGTCAAACATCACAACCAATGGGGTCTGATGTAGCCTCTAGGACCTGTCTGTGATTTACCACAAATATGGGACTAAAATATAAAATCGCCAAAAGCTACACGATGTCGTCTTCCTCCCGTCCTCACGCGGAAAGTGACAGCGCTCGGCCATGCCTTCGGCCGCCGGCGATAGGAGGACGTCAGGGAGGCATCCTGCCTCACAGGCGCTTCTCTCCCTTGTTCGTCGGCGGCGCACTAGCTCATGCGTGTAGCGTGTGCTCGGCTGTCGCTCAGGGCAATGCACGGCGAGGCAGGAGGTGCATGAGTCAGGCTCGCCTGCTGGAGGTGAGGAAAGTGAGGCAACAATGGAACGAGAGGTTATATGGATCGGAAATTTTATAGATTTGGATGAAAAAACAATTTGATGATCGAAGAGTTATAGATTTTTTAAGTAGTTAAGATAAGCTCTATCGTACGTATAACTGGTTTTTTTTAAAAATAGCCAATTGCGGGTTAATTTTGAAAAACTCAAGGGTTTTATGTAAATAGCCGTGCAAAATATGGTGGTTTTTTTTAAAATAGCTGGGCGTCGTGGGTTAATTTCGAAAAACTCAAGGGGTTTTCGCAAAATAGCTAGGCAAAACAAAAGTTTGGGTGAAAACACTACTTACTTTATAGATATAGATATCTATAAAGCAAGTAGTGTTTCCACCTAAAATTTTCGTCCGTCTAGCTATTTTGCAGAAAACCCCTTGAGTGTTTATAAAATTAACCCGCAGCCCCAATGCTGAAAAGAAAGGGAGGGTTTGGATGAAAAAAGACCTCATGCGCCCTCCCTCCTCGCGTCCCTCCCTCTGCGTCCCCATCCGCGCCGCGCCGCGCCGCGCCCTCCTCCCGTCGCCGCCGGAGCTCCCGCGCCGCGCCCGCGCCCGCCGTCGCGCCTACGCCCCTCCCTCCCGTCCCTATCCGTGTCGCGCCCTCCTCCCGTTGCCGCTCGGAGCTCCCACACCGCCGCCTGGACCTTCGTCCTCTGTCTGCTTTCCTCCCTGCGTCATCGTCCCTGTTGTCGGCTCGCCGCTCGGTCGACCCAGAGGCGGACGCCCGGGGCCAGGTGAAGATATAAAGAAAAAAATTAGAATCATATGAGACTTCAACTTTAGAATAACTATGATAAAATAAAATAACGCCCGTTACAACGCATGAGCATATTTACTAATGTGTATATATATACACACACACGGTAGGGCTAAAATGCACCTAGGTGTATTTCAGCCCTACGTTGCACAGGGGCCGGGTGGACCAATCAGGTGCTAACACGTGCGTGCAGACCGAGTCACGCCGCGGCGCGGTATGACGCAGACTGAGTCCAAACCGAGACACATACACACATATCCTCGCCCAAACCTTATCTTCATGCACGCGCTTGAACCAATCACACAAGCATCGGACCCACTAGGCAGCGGATCCCATTAAAACTCTAAAGTTAAGCATGTTTGGGTAAGAGTAGTATAAGGATGGGTGACCTCATGGAAAGTGGGTGACCTTATAGGAAGTCTAGTTGCAACTTTATTTATACACAAATTGCAATTGTTGTTTGCTATTTTTAGAAAACTTACATCAGTTGCGACATACCAATATCACCGACTACCCAGTTGCAACTAGTTGCAACTTCACAATATCACCAACCATCCAGTTGCAACTCCAGTTGCAACTTCATCTAAATACCAGTTGCAACTTCATAATATCACCAACCACCCAGTTGCAACTCCAGTTGCAACTTCATCTAAACACCAGTTGCAATTCCACCAGTTTGTTATACCAGTTGCAACACACCAATATCACCGACCGCAGTTGCAACTCCACAATATCACCGACCATCCAGTTGCAACTCCAGTTGCAACTTCATCTAAACACCAGTTGCAACTCCACCAGTTGCGACACACCAATATCACCGACTGCCCGCCCAGTTGCAACTCCAGTTCCAACTTCATCTAAACACCAGTTGCAACTCCACCAGTTTGTTACACCAGTTGCGACACACCAATATCACCGACCGCCCAATTACAACTGGTTACAACTCTAGCTACAACTTCATCTAAACACCAGTTGCAACTCCACCAGTTGCGACACACCAATATCACCGATTGCCCGCCCAGTTGCAACTCCAGTATGCTGGTTGCAACCTAATCTAAATACCAGTTGCACCTCCGCCGGAGGACTTTTGAGGAGGTCACCCATCTTAGACTACTCTCGTCCAAGCACGCTTAACTTCAGAGTTCTAATGGGATCCGGTGCTTTAGTGTCGGTCCCGACGAATCAGCCGATGGGTTCGCATGCAGAGTGGTGCGCCTGATTAGTAGGGTTGGTTGGCTTGGGTTCATTCTATACCTGAAATGCATCCAGACGTAGTATAGACACACAATACATATGTGTGTGTATGTATGTATGTATGCAGTGGCGGAGGGCTCGGTACGGCAAGGCGTAGACTCCCACCCACCCCCGGACGGTCTACTTCAGCACGCGATGTCGCGATCCCTTTCTTGACTCCTTCGGTTCTTCCCCTCCCCAATCCCTTTTTCCTCTTCTGGCGTCAGCCTTCCCGATCCCCTTTTCCTGGCTGCGTCATCGGGGCGCAAGCTACTCTGGTCGCGTGAGCGGCGGTCCCTCGGCCCCCCTCCTCCAATCCTACACCACGGGCCCACGACCGGAGCGCCAGCTGCACAGGAGCAGCAGAGCTCATCGACCACGTCGAGAACCGACAGCTCGACTCCTCACGAGTGCAATCCGTATGTAATCTTCAAAATCATCCAATCTTCATATCAAGTCATTCTGATCTCAGCATCTATATTGAGTAACAGTTATGTGTTTGTAATCAGTTCATTTATTAGTAAGAAAATGGAGCGCGTGTTGGAGGATAGTCCGTCACAGCTCAAAAATTTTATCCTCCGTCACTATATGTATGTATGTATATATGTGTGGGGGATTGTTTGACGAAGGTTTGAGCTGCCGTAGCTTTTTTAAGAATCAGAAGTTTAACTGCCGTAGCTTTTTTGAGAATCAGAAGTTTAACTTTTTAATATATATTTTGAAAAGTTGTAGTTATATATTCAGAAAATGAACAATGACTACGAGTCAAAAGCTTTATGAGCTGGTTAACAATGAGCTGTTTATCAGAATTTTAAACATCTCGTCACGGAGCCCTATAGCTTGCATCATATACGCGTCTCGATCGATCTGTGGGCGCCCCATGCATGGCGTAGTATATATGTGTACGTCGTCGTAGCTGGTCCAGTGGGATTAATTCTGGGGGCAAAAGCTGAGTAGAGTGGAGACGAGCGCGCGATTCGCGGGAGCTAGATCATCTCGATCTGCAGCATATAAAGGATATGATCTCGGCTTCCATAATTTTGCGTAGGGCTCGCACCCAGTCTTTGCTGGTCACTTCAGACGGCCTGGCACATCATCAATTTCGGCATGCAGGCCGGTACACGTTCCCACCAGCCTCCTTCACATGGTCGTGCAAACCCATAACGTCCTTAAATTAATGCTCCTATTGTTTTCTTATTGTCCAATTAGCCACACCCAAATTTTAAAATTTGAAAAATTAATTCTAAGATTTGATTCTGAGTTTTTTCATCATAGTTTATTTTACATCGTACGTTTTTAAATCATTAAGTACCCACAAATAAAAATTATCCATAAATTATTTTGGTTGTTTCATATTTATTTTTTCACAAATTATCAACCGTAGTGCAAACGATGAGAGCGTAGCATTTCTGGCTATTACTATATTAGTATGTATCTGTGCATTGCAGCAAATCCGTACTATATATTAGGAATATGGGTTGCTTGTGTGGATCTATAGCCTAAAGAACATGATTTTTATCGCAAACGCTTTTTTTAATTTTTTTCCAGGAAGATCGTGTTGTGCATGCGCGAGGGTGGAGAGGACGGACGGCTTCGTTTTTAACTACTAGCTAGAGATGTACTGAACTATCTAGAGTGTTGTGCGTGAGAGTAAAGAGGACGGACAACTTCGTTTTTAAGTATTAGAGAAGTACTGAACTATCTAGACTGTTATGCGCGAGAGTAGAGAGGACGGATAACTTCGCACTAGAGGTGTACCGGACTATCTAGACTGTTGAGATATATTAGCTACCGGGATTATTCGAAAGATCTAAAACTGCAGCAGTTTGGGCTGTATAGTCGTACTGCACCGCCGTTCGGCTGCACCGTTTGAATATGTTTTAAGAACAACATGCTTTGTATTTGGCTGGCTGCAGCCGTTGTCGCTGCTCACAGCTAAACCATAACGCCGCAACAGAAGCGCTTCCGAACAGCGCCAGTATATATACAGTCTAGATATAGGAGTATATAAGTTTAAAAAATATTTATATTTTAGAACGAATAGAGTAATTAGAAAAACACGAGCCGTTCGTACCGATTAGAAAAACACGAGCCGTTCGTACCGACCTAAAGGTAGGTGTGTTTTATCTTCGTTTCAAAATAAATTTATTTTTTACTCATCTTACACGTAACAATAAAAAAATAAAAAACTAGAATATATCTACTTTATCAAATTCTAATACAATTATTTTTAATTTTAACTATTTTCAATATAATTATTTTTCATTTTTATAAACTTTGATGTAATAATTACTCTAAAATTAATTTATTTAGAGACAAATAAAAGGGCTAAAAATAAATTTATTATGAAACGAAGAAATATAACATATTTGATTGATATATGTCTGTATGCATGTAGAGACACACATACATACATACTATGCAGGCGCCCTTTACAAACTGGCCTGCCTGGTTTGTTGTAGGTGGGGCCTCAACCTTGTTGGCTCACCTTGCAAGGGTTTTCTTTCATCTTTTTGTGCGTGTGGAAAAGGCTCGACGTACGTGCTACCCTTGCCCCACCCCCATTGATGGCCCGGCGACAGCTACTGTAGAGGCATCACATGCATCCTGGGTTGCTCAGTGCGGGGCCTGCGGCTGCCTGCGACATTCCACGGTTTGTTCATCTGTTCAGTGTGGTCGGGGCTTTCCCCTGATTTATCACCAGCCTCAACTTTCAGATTTTTTTCCACTCATCGATAAACAAAAGAAGTGCTGCAAATTACAAACAAATATTGTGTGCTGATAAACAAAAGGCAGTACGATTTGAGCATTTTAATGGCTACTCAACACTGTTTATGTATACTGTCGTTGAAATTATATGGGGCCTGTTCGGCAGGCGATGCTCCTGCGGCTGCGCTGCTGCTTGCTTGGTATTTGCAGGCTTACAGTACTATTCGTTGGCAAGTCAAATGACTTTCGCACAACCAGATTAAAAAAATAAAGAATGCAAAATAAATGGTTATTGTAAAAGACAGTATGATATTAACTGAACTATAGAATAGAAATAAATAAACTAGCAGCTCAATTCCAAATACAATTGCTAAACTCAAATACCCAAAATAATTCAGAAGAAAATGTAATTATAATAATAAGAAGAGTAGGTGTAAAAATGTAACAAGAGATTAATTAAAATTTAAAATATAATAATATAAAACTAGAAATTTGATTTAATCATGAATTCCTAAGTTATACTAAAATCAAGAAAAAAATAGTAACACAATATCAATACACTAGTACATAACTCCACATCTATGACACCATATCAGCTTCGGTTAGCCAAGAACCGACGCCAATAGGGATTTCCCGCCCCTACACCCATGCATGCATCGGGAGAAGAAGCACGAGCACTAATGACCCCACATCTTGTCGGTTTATTATATGAACCAGTACTAAATACTTCAGCCTCATTTGTTTAGGCGAACCGACACATTGAAACAATTATTAGTATCGGTTTTAAGAGGGACCGACACCAATGACTTTGTCCTAGCCGAACCAAGCCTAGTTGTTTGACTAATCTCACTCCCCGATGCAGATATTAAGTCTACTCTATCTCACTCTCCCTCTATCTTGCTCTCTCCCCGTCCCTCTCCCCTTCTCGCTGTCTCCTCGCTGGTGTCTTTCCCTTGCAGCGGCAGCCTCCTTCGGCACCAGCGGGACACCGCCTCTCCCTCACCTCCTCTCTTCCGACGTGGCCCCAGCTAGCGGTTCACCGCCTCTCGGAATCATGGCCATTACAACGCCTTCCGCCGGTTCCCGATGTCGAGCTCAGCCACAAATCAAGCTACCACAAGCTTGGGGTGGCCAAGTTCGACCATCACGAACTCGGCTATGACAATGATGGGCAGGAGAAGCGGCACGACAATGGCAGATCCATGACAACAATGAGCTTAGATCCTATCCCTAGCAGGCAGGATCTCCGTCCCCATCCCCATCTGTCCGAGGCCACACCAGATCCACGAGCTTGACGGCGGAGGCCACCAGATACCATTTTCTGTGTTTGATGATTGATTCATGGTGAACTTTCTTTCGTGTTTCATGATTTTGTGATTGATTCATCCATGAATATGCTATTCAGTTATTGATTGATCTGTGTTTCGGTGATGGATTCATCAATATGGATGTAGCTACTTCTGTATTTTGCTTTGTGACTGATTAATTCGTGGGCATCAGGATTTACTTTTTCTTTTGGAGAGAGGGTTGGGGGAGGGGGAGGGTGCTTGTGGACCTTTATTGCCAGTTGTAGAAAACTAACACTAATGACCCAATGGTGCCCATAGTGTAGTGTTGGTGGAAAACTGATATTGACGAACCTTCCCAACCAGCACAGCACAATATTAATTAGTAGAATGTTTTAATAAATCTATGCTATGCAGATGCACGGCAGGACCGAAGCCAAGATTTGAAGATTGGGGTTGTCAAGATTTCTGGAGCGATTAGTCACGTGTCGTGATCAGAGTTTTAGTGAGACGATGACATTGTCATCGCTGCTATGGCAAGAGGTTTTGTTTACGAGAGCTAGCTATTGATTTTACCACAAAAAGTATTGCATGTGATATCTAACAAAATGTAGTAAATTGAAGAAACAAGAAACGATGAAGAGGTTTTCGTTTACGAGAGCTATTTTATTAAAAAAAATTTGCATATGACATGTAATGTGCAATTAAATTAAAGATACAATAGTTTTTTAATATGCCATTAAATTGGAATTGAATGGAGGTTTAAAAGAGAATGATGAGGATGGTAAGGAATCGATCATTAGACCTACACAGTGTGCATCTGCCACGCACAAACCAACCCACTATGATTTTTCTTAGAGAAAATTTAAGAAATGCTATTGATAAACGCCCAAGTTTTATAAATGTCATCGACAAGTACGAGTTTCATGAAATGCCATTGTATAAGCGACTTTGTTCCAGAAATGCTATCGTCGTTAGAGTTTCGTCCATCTCGTTAAAATGCATTGTTCATCCTATAACACTTAACGGAGGGATGCTAATGGAACCCTAACGGCGATGTCATTTCTGAGACAAAGTAACTTGTTGAGACAAAGTCACTTGTATGATGATATTTTATAAAACTCGAACTTGTCGATGATATTTCTTGAACCCTAACGGTGATGACATTTTTGAGACAAAGCCACTTGTACGATGACATTTTATAAAACTTGAATTTGTCAATGACATTTCAGATGGTATTTCTGAGACAAAGTCACTAGTACGATGATATTTCATAAAACTTGAACTTGTTGATGACATTTTTTGAATTAGCGCTTGTGTATTTTCTGAATTTTCTCAATTTTTTCTTACAATAGCTAACAGAGAGGAGGGGGTGTTGATCGATGGACGATGGAGGGTGCCCCCGTGGCTTGCGCGTGGCACCACGCTAGGTAGCCCATAATATCATAGCTAATGCGGTTGAAATTAAGCCGTCGCAATCCTTAAAAAAAAGACTGATCAAATCAGTCACAAGAATGATACAGGCTACAGCGACCCCGGCTCCTCTCTCCTGTAGCCAGCGCGCGCTTGGTCGCGCTGCAGCTATAGCTGTGGCCCCGCGCACGACAGCAGCCGCAAAAGGGCAGCCAGCGACGCGCCACCCGCCGTGGTCCGTACGACCCGGCGGAACAAGAGTTCGCGCCCCGGCCGGCCTCGCGCGTCCCACGTTGCGGTTGCGGTTGCGCGCGCGCACGCGTCGCGCGCACTGCACCACCGCCCGTGTCCCAGGAAAAAGGAGAGGAGTTGGCCGGCTAGATAGCTGTTGCCTTCCACCCGCCGCCGCCCGGTTCAATGTACGCACAGGCCGCTTCTCGGCCCGGCTAGCCAGGCCCCGGCCAGCCAGGCGATCGAGCTAGCTTAGCTTCAGCCTGCAGCTTCCTTCTTCTATCCTCCTATCATTCTTCCAATTTACGTGTGATTGTGTGAGTACTGGGCAGTACCAATCTTGTTGCTGCTGAGGCCGAGGGCGTAGTACTGGTTCCGGTGAGGAGTCCCTTTTTCAACAGCGCGAAACCCTGAGACGACCGACCTAGTAGTAGCAAAGCTAGCTAGCTAGGTTTAGGACGTACCGTGGCAACACCAAATCCGGATTTCGTAAGGAGGCGAAAGTTTTTCATTAGGTCCAGACATAAGGTTTGTTGAAACCCATAGATTATTTGTGAAACACGACCATACATATAATAAAAGGAGATTATTTTTTTGAGGGGATATGATGGCCTATTTAACATTGACAGAAAACGCCTCAAAAGATCTTACGAATACTACCGTTAGATCGCTTTTAGATTCATGCTGTATGTACCTCCTAACCTTAATACCTCCTCTAATCCCTCCTCGCTATATCGTCACCGCCACTTCTTTGCCGCCTGATCTCCCCTCCACCGCCACATTGCGTTGCTACCCAGCCTCACCAGTGTCTGCAAGGCTCAAATCTCTCCCTCCCGACCTTTTCTCCTTCTCAAGCTGGCAGTGACGAGGTGCCTCCCTCCTAACCACTCACTTCACTTTGCTCCCACTACCAACACCGGTACATCATCGCTGCTGACCCTATGGCTTCCATGGCATGGTTGCCCACCCTTTCCGTGGGTCACTGCCTCTCACGGCAACCCCTCTAAGCCCGCTGAACCTACCCCTCCCTTCATTCCCTCATCCCACGTGACGACCCTACCTCGATATCCAACTGGTCAAGGTCATCGTCATTGTCACCAGAGATCAACAAGGTCGTTGTAGCGGGTGGAGAAGGTAAAGATTCATAAATCTCAGAGCAGATTAGAGGGTACAAAGGGCTTGTTTGGTAAAGCTTCAACTCCTATATTTAACTTCAGGAGTTGGTTCTGAAGTGTAGTTGTAGAGCAACTTAAACCCAACTCTACTATACCTCTCTAGTTTATTTTGTGAAAGATTTTCACCTAGCTCTACTCTCATTTTAACTCTCATTTTAGATGAAGTTGAAATTGTTTGGCAGGGCTTCAGCACCGGGAGAGATGGAGCTGAAACTTGAGCCGTGCCAAATATACCCAAAATCTGTAAGATGGGGCTTCATTTTCCATCGAATGAGTGTTAGCAATTTTGTTTTTTTATGTTCACTGAATACATACCTAGCTACTTAAATTCCCAGTGTTGGTACTAAATTAATATTACCTGTTTTCTCAAATACTTGTCACCAAACAGTATACCAATTAAACATTGACTACTTGTCACACTGTAGACAATTAAACGTTTATATTTTATTAATTAATTTGTAAATACTTCAAGAATACATTGTATCATCAAATAATCATATAATTTTTAAAGTAGGATGAAAATTTAAAAGTTATCATTAGTTGTCAAAGTTAAAATTGTACCAGCCACAATGACATGTATTTAGGAATAGACACTACTGGAGAAACCATCTTTGGTTGAAGTGCCAAAATCCACAACAGTCTTGGTTGGAGTTGTATCCGGACTAAAAAATTTTTTAATCCCGGTTTAAAAAGGCAACGGCTATCTAGGAACTTTAGTCCCGGTTCGTGTCACGAACCGGGACTAAAGATCATCTGTAGTCCCAATTCAAATCTGTCGAACTCGTCGGTCGCCGGGATCTTTAGTCCCGTTGTTGTTCGGGATCTTTAGTCCCGGTTGGTAACAACAACCGGGACTAAAGATCCTATTTTTAGTCCCGGTTGGTGTTACGAGCCGGACTAAAGATAATTTAGATCTTCTGTCGGTTGGTAACACCAACCGGACTAAAGATGGGGTTCCTTTTAAACTCTTTCTTCCTCCTCCGGCCCGAGCGCGTCGCTCCTCTTGTCTTCAAACTTTTGCTCTAGCTAGAGGGGAGGTGCTGCCAAAGTTTTTTATGATTTTGTTTTGGTGATAATACATAAATCTTTGCTATCTACAAGGTTAGCAACTTCTTCCTCTTATGATCTATGCTTAGCACTTTGCTTTTGCGATTGTTTTCTATACATTTTCATCTCTAGATTTTTATGCAAACATGAAGAGAGAGAAAATTTGTTTGGACTAATTATTTTACTAAGCACATTACTTCGTGTTGAGAAAAATGTTTGGAAAAATAAAGAGAAAGAAAAGTATGCTTAGCATGTTACATTTGTAGGAATTTAGTATGTATAATTTTATCTCAACAAATATTTATGAAAAATGATGAGAGAATCTTTTGGATAAAAAGTTATAAAATAGATAACAAAGGAAAAATATATAAAATTTGATAGTAGATTAGAAAAGTAAGCTATTTTTAACATCGTTAAAATAGTTAGAAATATGTACACTACGTACATTAAAAAGAACTTTTAAAATAATTAATTAATTTTATGTTTACCACTTTAAAAGACCTTTTAAAAATAATTCTAATATGCGACCGCGCAGCCCACACGTTCCTCTCAATTTCTCTCATTCTCCGCAACACACCCGTCTCTGTCTCCGTCTACCCACCACTTCTTCTTCTCCTCCATAGCTTCCCGTTGTTGTTGTTTTTGGCCTCCGGAGCTACAAGCCGCAGCTATTTGCGACTGAGAAAACCATATTTTGAGGTAAACGAATCACCTCAGGTTCCTCTAGTTTGTGTTCTGTTGTTGCGCGACCTGTTCTTCGCTACAAGTAGCAGTATCTACACATGCTCGATGGTGTGTGTCAACGATAATATTGCGTATGTGTTATTTTGATCTTTAGTGCCGATTGGTAACACCAACATAGACTAAAGATTGGGTTCCTTTTATACTCCTTCTTTCTCCTCAAGTATATAATTATTGTCTAATTACATATATATATAATTATTGTAATAATATTTAAATGGTTTGTATTTCGTAGATTTTTCTTAAGATTTTTGTGCATTTCATGTAGATGGATTGGCAATGAATGTACAACACGGATCGACGCTCGACAGAGTTTATTCAAGGCGTGCATTATTTTTTGAGTGTGGCCGAGCCAACAAGCAGAAGGGTTTCATACGTTGTCCATGCAAAAAGTGTAAAAATGAGAAGGAGTATTCTACATCAAGAATTATTTATGCCCACTTGTTTCAGTCGGGATTCATGCCTCACTATAATTTCTGGACATTGCACAGAGAGGTGGGGGTTGCAATGGAAGAAGATGAAGAAGACGACGATAACATTCCAGACTGTGGTCAATATGGTGGGTTTGAAGAGAATACAGCAGACGAGGCGGACGGGGATGCTGAAGAAAATGACAGTTCCGATGACCTTGGTCAGATGTTATGCGATGTACAAGGGGGACGGCGAAGGTGAAAAGGAGGTGCAGAAATTGGAGCGTATGTTGGTGGACCACAAAACGTCCTTATACCCAGGCTGTGAACAGGGGCACAAAAAGTTGGGTACCACGCTAGAATTCTTGCAATTGAAGGCCAAAAATGGTGTCAGTGACAAGGCATTTGGCGAGTTACTAAAACTCGTGAAGAACATTCTTCCAGAGGGAAACGAATTACCGGAATCAATGTATGAGGCTAAGAAGTTAGTCTGCCCTCTAGGACTGAAGGTACAGAAGATACACGCATGTCCTAACGATTGTATCCTCTACCGTGGTGAGGAGTATGAGAACCTAGAAGCATGTTCGGTTTGTAAAGCTCTTCGATACAAGATCAGACGAGATGATCCAGGCGAAATTGACGGACGACCTTCGAAGAAAAGGGTTCCTGCTAAGGTGATGTGATATTTTCCTATAATACCACGGCTGAAGTGTCTGTTCAGGAACAAGGAGCATGCAAGGATGATGCGCTAGCACGCGGAAGAATGCCTACAAGAGGGCATGCTGAGACATCCCGCTGATGGGTCACAGTGGAAAAACATCGACATAACATTTAAAGACTTCAGCGAGGATGCAAGAAACCTAAGGTTCGGCTTAAGTATGGACGACATGAATCCTTTTGGAGAGATGAGCAGCGGGCATAACACTTGGCCTGTAACAATGTGTATCTACAACCTCTCGCCTTGGCTATGCATGAAGCGGAAGTACATTCAGATGCCGGTTATTATTCAAGGCCCGATGCAACCTGGTAACGACATTGATGTATATCTGAGACCGCTGATCGAAGATCTATAACTGTTGCGGAAGAAAGAAGATGTCCCCGTGTGGGATGAGGATAAACAGGAGCAGTTTAACCTATGAGGGTTGTTGTTTGTTATCATCAACAATTGGTGCACTTGGCAACCTATCCGGACAGTCAAACAAGGGGTACAACGCTTACACCCATTGTTTGGATGAGACCGAATGTACGTACCTGAAACACTGTAAGAAGGTAGTGTACATGGGCCATTGTCGCTTTCTTGTTGAAAGCCACCCTGTCCGAAGAAGAGACAAAACATTTTGATCAAAAGGCAGACCATCGTACTAAGCCAAAACATCGTAACGGAAAGTCGTGTTTGCCATGGTGAAAGACCTCAAAGTAGTATTTGGAAAGGGACCTGGCAACCAACCTATAGCAAGTGAAGGTGGTCATGTGGCGATGTGGAAGAAGAAGTCAATTTTTTGGGAGTTGCCCTATTGGGAAGTCTTGGACGTCCGCCACACAATCGACATGATGCACCTCACTAAGAACCTTTGCGTAAACTTGCTGGGCTTCCTAGGTGTATACGAAAAATCAAAAGATACACTTAAGGCACGTAATGATCTGAAACATATGGCACAACGTGACGGCCTTCACCTGCAACCAAAGGAGAAAGGAGCCTAATACCTAAGTCCAGCCAGCTACACTCTAAGCAAGGCAGAGAAGGAAATAATGTTTGAATGCCTGGAGAGCATCAAGGTACCGTCTGAATACTCCTCGAATATAAAGAGAATAATAAGCATGAAGGATAAGAAGTTCACAAATCTAAAGTCCCATGACTACCACGTGCTGATGACACAACTGCTTCCCGTTATAATTTAGGGTATCCTTCCCGATAATGTCCAGGCAACAATAACAAAACTATGTGCTTTCCTAAATGCAATTTCACAGAAGATCATCGATCCAGACAGACTAGAAGACTTTCAAAATGATATGGTCCAATGTCTTGTCGGCTTTGAGATGATCTTTCGTCTTCCTTCTTCAATATCATGATGCATCTCCTATGTCACCTTGTCAAAGAGATCCGTATCCTTAGTCCGATATTCCTATACAACATGTTCCCTTTCGAGAGGTATATGGGCATTCTAAAGAAGTACATCCGTAACTGTTCTCGTCCGGAGGCTAGCATCGCTAAGGGATATGGAACAGAGGAGGTGATTGAGTTTTGCGTCGACTTTATTGAAGACCTTCGTCCCATCGGGGTGCTTGAATCAAGCCATGAAGGTAGACTACGGGGGAAGGGAACTTTTGGAAGGAAGGCAATAATGAACATAGACAATAACTTGTATAGGAATGCACATTGGACCGTGTTGCAACAATCTTCCTTGGTGGCTCCTTACATCGAGAAGCACTTGCGATTGTTCGCTCGGAAAACATCGGTAAGACGGATGCCTGGATTACACGCCATCACATCGATGCATTCCCTGTTTGGCTGCGACAACGTCTCATGGGCAACGTGAGCATTGACCAACAACTAGCCTTTTTGGCGAGGGAACCATCTTGCTCGATCACCATATTTCAGGCATATGGAATCAATGGGTACACATTTTACACATGGGCCCAAGACTTGAAGAGCACGAATCAGAACAGCGTTGTCCGCATCGATGCCGTGGGATACGATGGTACAGCTAGCACATATTATGGCAGCATCGATGACATATGGGAGCTGGACTATGGACCTCTGAAGGTCCCTTTATTTTGGTGCCAGTGGGTTAGGCTCAGTGGTGGAGGCGTAACCATTGATGCAAGTGGGATGACAACGGTCGACCTGAGCAAGGTTGGATACTCAGACGAACCCTTCGTCCTTGGCAATGAAGTACGACAAGTTTTCTATGTCAAGGACATGGCTAGCAAAGCAAAGAAGGGAAAAAGGTCTGACGAGCCCAAGCGTCACGTGGTTCTCCCAGGCAAAAGAAAAATCATGGGAGTCGAGGATAGAACCGACGAAGATTACGATCGGTTAGACGGGCAACCTCCTTTCGCGGTGGCGGTTGACCCGAGTATCCTCCAATAAAATGAGGACACCTTTTACTCACGCAACGATCATAACGAAGGAACAATTGTACGGAGAAAGTACATGAGGACAACCATCACTTAAATTTTTGTATGGACGATGTAAATTAAATTGAATTTTTGAATATTGTTGTAACCATTTTTCATTTATTGTAAATTATTGAATATTATGGTAAATTATCGGCCATATTATTGTAACCATCACTTAGCTAAATTTTTGTATGGACGATGTAATTACATATGATTGTTAGAATTTAAAATAGGCTATATGTTAATTATATATTTTTATTTAAATTTAAAATAGTTTTGAATATGACAATTGTTAATTATATGTTATTATTTAAATTTAAAATATTTTTAAAATAGGCCATACGTTAATCATATTTAACATATTTAAAGCATTTAATTGTAGATGATTGTTAAAATTTAAAATACTTTTGAAAAGGGTAAATGTTTTTTAATATTTTTCAAATAGGCCATATGTTAATTATATATTATTATTTAAATATAAATAGTTTTAAATATGACAAATGTTAAGTATATGTTATTATTTATATTTTCAAAATAGGCCATATGTTAATTATATTTAAAATCTTTAATTATATATAATTGTTCGAATTACATTATATATATGTTAATTATGTATTATTTATTTAATTTAAAATACTATGTGATTATTATAGTCCCGGTTTTACCACAAACCGGGACAAAAAAATAAATTTGAAATGGCGGGAAAACATCTTTAATCCTCGTTGGTGGCTTCAACTCAGACTAAAGATCCTCACCTACGAGAGCCACGTGCTGCTCCGCCATCTTTAGTCACGGTTTGTGGCTTAAACCGAGACAAACGATTTATCTTTTGTCCCGGTTGAAGCCACCAACCGGGACTAATGTATCTTTAGTCACGGTTTGTGGCTTAAACCGAGACAAAAGAGCCCGACGACTATATATAGTAGGAGATCCAACACTAAGCCGTTTTTGTGCACAACTTCATCGTCTTCGTCGTCGTCGCCGAACCCTAGAAGCTGAAGCCGCCATGCCGCCGTCTTCGTCGCGGTCATCGTCGCGGCCGTCGTCGCCGGTGACCGCCGTCCTCGGGAGACGCCATCGCGGCCGCCGTCACCGCAGTTAGCCACCGCCACCCCTTTTTTCCCCTCTCGTGTGTGATGTGTACGGCTAGGGTTTAGGGTTTTGTGGCGGCATCGCCGCCGCCGTCGCCGTCGCTGCCGCATCCCGCCTCCTCCTCCCGCCGCGCCGCATGCCCTTCAAGCCCGCCCTCTACCTCTCCCTGCCGCACGCCGGTCGCCGCTCCTCGACTCCGCCGCCGCCCCCGCCTCCCTCCTCAAATTTTATAAATAGATGAAATGTTAGAATGTGAAATGTTAGAATGTGAAATGTTAGATGAAATGTTAAATTTGTAAATTTCGATGTGCATGAAATTTAAAATGTTAGGATCGGTTATGTGTATGGATGATTTGAATGTATATTAAATGGAAATGGACTTATGGACTCTTTATTTAATTTTGAATAGCATGGATGAATATATTTAAATTTGAATATGTATGTGAACTTGTGAATGTGAATTTTGTTTTTCGAACGAACGATAACGATAAAACGAACGGACGTGAACGAACGAACGAACACGTTTCGTTCGGTCGGTCGGTCGTACGTGAACGTACTATAGAACGAACTAGAACGATAAAACGAACGAACGGACGTGAACGAACGAACGAACGAGTTTTCGGTCAGTCGTTCGTTCGTTCGGTCATTCATACGTGAACGTACGATAGAACGAATGACAACGATAAAACGAACGAACGAACCAATGAACGATCGAGTTTTGTTCGGTTGGTCATTCGTTCGTACATGAACGTACGATAGAACGAACGAGAACGATAAAATGAACAAACGGACATGAACAAACGAATGAGCGAGTTTCCTTCATTCGGTCGGTCGGTCGTTCGTACGTGAACGAACGAACGAACGTGAACGAACGAACAGACATGAACGAATGAACGAACGAGTTTCGTTCGTTCGGTTGGTCGGTCGGTCGGTCGTTCGGTCGGTCGGTCGTTACAACGTACCTCGGCATGCATCGTCCTCTCTTTCTATCCTCTCCTCTCCACTTCCTCACGCCATCCTCCTCTCTTTCTCTCCTCTCCTCTTATCTTTCTCTCCTCCAGACGATTGGACGTGAACGTGCGATAGAACGAACGATTGAACGTACGATAGAACGAACGGACGTGAACGAACGACCGAACGATTGTTTAGGGTTTAGGGTTAGGGTTAGGGTGGAGCCCCGGGTTTAGGGTTAGGGTTAGGGTTAGGGTTAGGGTGGAGCGCTGGGTTTAGGGTTTAGGGTTTAGTGTTAGGGTTAGGGTGGTTTCGTGTGTCACCCCATCATCCACGTTGCCACCCCCATCCACGTCGCCGTCCCCCATTCATGCCATTCCCCCATCCGCGTTGCCGCCGCCGCAGCCACGACGACCACCACTGCCTCCTCTTCCTCCTCCTCCCCTTGCCCCGTCCCTTCTCTTCCTCCTCTTCCTCATCCCCTTGCCCCTCCCACTCGTCTAACAAAGAGAAACAAAGATATGAAGAAGGAAGATATGACGAATTTCATCTAGTGTCTGACGGATTCCATCTATTTTTTAATCTTGTTCTTTTTGTCTATGTTTTTTTCTAGGTAGACTCTGAATAATTGATACATGTATTAACCGAATAATTTTTTTCTTGTCAGATTTCTTTGATTAAGTCCTCGAATCCACAACAATCAAATGGCTGATCGTGACGAATAGTTTCTCCTTGACGAGATCGCACACGTAGCACCCAAGATTAGGCGAGGAGGGACCGAGGATCCAAATCAGTACCTCAACGAGGAGGGGAACGAGGAGGGAAACGAGGAGGGGAATGAAGGCTCCTCATCCGTTGGACAAAAGAGGGCACGCGGGCAACGTGGTGTCAGCAAGCGCATTGAGGGTCGATATGTAATAACGGAAGTAGCACCGGACGATCGAACAAGTGCCCCAGCGGACGCCGCAAGGAAGTTTGTGGCACACAGCAGATGGGTGGTGAGGGATCACGTGCCCTTCAGCGTTGTGAACTGGAGGCGATCAAGGACAGGAGGAGATGAGCAGAGCTATCTCCCTGACACAGAGAAAGAGATGCTCTGGACAACAATGTTGTAAACGTTCACCATCCCAGACTCCGAACAGGCAAAGGTCAAGGATTAGACGTTAAAGAAGATGGCTGAGCTCATTAGGAACTATAAGAAGGAGTTACACAAGAAATATGTCCTGAAGGGCCAGAACCCAGACTTTGACAAGTTCCCAAAGCTCAGAGATCACTGGAAGGCCTTTGTGGAACATAGGACCGAGGAAGAAGCGCAAGCCCTCATTGAAAAAAATAAGGCCAACACAGCCAAGAAGAAATACCATCACACGCTTGGGTCAGGCGGCTATCAAAAGGCAATGCAGAAATGGGAGAAGATGGAAGCTGACTTGGAAGCGCGAGGTATCGTTCCGGGCACAGCCAACTAGCCGGGACGATCAAAACATTGGTTCTATGCTCACCGCGGATCACTTAATTGCGGAGATGGATCAGTTATCTTCGGCGCAAAAATCCAAGAAGCCGAACGAAGGTTACAGGAAGCGCTGGAGGCCTCTGCCTCGGGCTCGTTCAAGCCCGACAGAGAGAAGGACGAGCTAATGCTCGCACTCTAGAACCCAGAGCATCCGGGACGAACGCGAGAAAAAGGCATCGTTCCCTGTAAATACGAGTTTCAAGCGGACATCGACACCTATAGGAGCCACATGAGGTCGAAGCGAGACGGATGCGAGGTTCGCGAAATGGAGATGCGAATCTCGCAGATTGATGAAATAGTGGACCAAAGGTTGACCCAAAGGTTGGCAGAGGAGCGGAGCCACTGGGTTAGCCAACAGCTAGATCCAGCAATAACAGCTCAACTACAGTAGTAGCGCAGCAAGCTGCGCTTCAACAGGAAATGAAGGCGAGTTGACCCCACAAACTCAAGCCTGTCTGCCATGTCCCGTGGATGATATCACGCAGCGGACATCGTGTGAGCTGCACATTCCACTCAAAAACATAACAATAAAGGTATGGTCGTAGTTTTATGTTGTATATTTCCTTGAATAACTTGACAATCAAGGTTTATTTACTAACTAATAGGCGTCATTCTCGAACAGGTCGCGTCGGGCATGGCGATTCCAGTAGAATGAGACAGCACCTACCACTACAGGCCCGTTCCACCTGCGTACTCAAAAGTGGAAGTTGAACAGGTGGAACGCGGATACAAAGATCTCAAGCTGGATATCCCCGGAGGAGACGGGGAGACGATGCTAGGAGGAACAACTCACGGGATATTTCTTTGAAGGAAACCCTTCATCATATTCCCAGTTCGAACAGTTTCTCCTTTCGTTCCTCCTCCTTCGCCTCCACGTGGACCGTCTCCTTAGCCTCCTACGTCGCCTCTATGAGCACCGACTCCTAAACAACTCGTCTCCCACTCCACCGCCTCGCTCGGCCTCCCTGTAGCCACAACGAGCACCGACTCCTAAACGGTCAGCGACTCATCCTACTTCGCCTCCTCCGTCGACTCCTAAGCAAAGATATCGAGCCACGCGGTCAATATCAACCAGTGGACCAAGAAGCAAGAGGCCTAAACTTGACCCGCTCCCATCACCCACAAAGAAGCTGGCATACGACAAGACTCAAGAGGAGTTGGACGAGACAGTCCGAGCCGAGGTCGAGGCACACTTCAAGAAGAAGTCTCCTGAGAAGCCTCCTGAAATCCCCCAGGAGACCAAGTACTTCTATAAGAAGATGTACCTAACTCCACAGCCTAAACCACAACCTCAACCGCAGTCCGACAATGACAGGACTATCCGAAAGGCTACTGGCAAGGCGCAAAGAATGGGCAGAGATGTACCGTAGCTCGGCATGCAGCCTCAAAAACCCCTGGAGTTCAGCACGGTTTCCAAATGTTTCGAACGGAGTTAAGACAATTTATGGAATCGCTAGAATAACAATGGATCAATTATCCGGCGTGCTCCCTCGCGAAGGCTTCGCTGAAGTACAAGTTCAAACTTGAAAAGCCTCTTGTAAAGCCGGATCAAGTTAAACAACTACCTACACAGATGTACCGCTTCCATAAGTGGTACATGCAGGAATCCAGCAGAGGTACAGAGATGGTCACGGGCAAATACTCACTTGACTATTTTTTCGATGGAGGTGACAACTTCTTTATCCGATTCGAAGACATTTTTGACCTATACTAGCTTGATGCCCTCGACGTCTCTCTTCAAGCCACACGGGTCTTGTAAGTATCATTCAGTTATATTTATTTCATTCCTTAGCTATTTGTATTTAGCTGACTAAAATTCTTTTAACCGTTACAGAATGGCAATCCAATATTGCAACAAGCAAGAATCTCCCAAACATGGATTCATGGACGCACGAAAAATCAACACCATGATGGTTGATCAATATCCGGAGCAAATTTCAGATAACATATACAATACGTTGGTGCAGCACCACTACAAGACGTTTATCCTTCTGCCCTACAACACAGCGTAAGTTTTTTCTATCTTCCGTACCAATTTCAATCCTGTGCATACATAAAGTTTCATATGTGTCATCTCAACCAATTTGCAGATTTCACTGGGCTCTGTTCGTAATTGACATGGATCACTCGCGGATCCATGTCTTTGACTCAATGGATAAACCAGAGTTCACGTAAGCAAAGATATTTGAACTGCTAAACAGGTAATACCATCTTACTTGCTATTGCATATATGCGGTTCTCGGATAATTACTAGCTATCTTTCAACTGCACGTAGGGCATGGGCACGGCTGCGAGTGAATGTTCGCGGGAATTGAAAAGATAAGCTCTCTGTGAGGATGAACTTTCCAGTGAGTAACATACTTCAAAGTTGTATTGAATCATTAATTTGTTCTAAAATATAAAAAATATATTCAATCTGTCGTCGTTTCTCCTTTAGCGTGCAAAACAGGCGCAGAGGACCAACTTATGCGGCTACTACGTCTGCGACTATATTCATCGCTTTATTATCGAAGTGAATAGTCTCGCGACATAGATGTACATATAACAGTCATTCATACATTACGTCTCGATTTCTTATTCATTTCATATATTTATTTCTCGTTTATTCGAATTAATGACAGCTTATGTAAGTAAGAGACAACCTCCCCACGCGACTTTCATATAGGCTGCTCATGAAGAATTGATGAATTTATAAACGAGCAGGTCATTGATCCCGCGAGAGAGTTCTACTTTACTTTGAGTAACTTTACCACTAGATCCACAAAGTAGATATTTTTTTAACATATGAAATATATGTGAATATTATACATATGTGTGTACATATTTTGGTAATATATGTATATATTTTCTTTATTAAGTTCATTTATATGTGTGTAAAATATATATTTATAAATATATATGCATGTTGTATATATATATATATATGTATAAATATATATGTGTGTAAAATATGTATGCATAATATATGATTGAAAGGCAAGCAAGTTAGTAGCTAGCATGAAAAATTTTAAAAAAATTATAAAATCTTTAGTCCTGGTTGGTAACACCTACCGGACTAAAGATGACTGAGCTAGCCACGTGGCGCTGCCATCTTTAGTCCCGATTGGTGTTACCAACCGAACTAAAGATACATCTTTAATCCCGGTTATTTCAATCGGGACTAAAGATGCCGATCTTTAGTTCGAGAACCAGGACTACAGGGTTATGAACCGGGACAATAGTAAGTTTCTTCAAGGAGTGAGATATAGTAAAAAATAAATTTCACTAAACCACCTGTATTATGAAGATTTGAAGATATTTTAAAATTATATATATGTTTTTGAAAAATTGTGAAAATATACCTGTACCACGATGAGGAGACGTGCGACCGGCTGCTTTGTGTGACGTGAAGACGCGAGACCGAGACCGAAACAATTCCGCAAAGCGGGCGCGTGGGACCGTGTCGATCCCGTGGCTCGGCCGCACGGTACTGCGGGGCTGGCCGCGTGCGCCCGAGCAGCCAAGCTGCATATAAAGCATGCAGTATCCGCACATGCATGCTTGCTGCATGCATTCACACATGCATCCGTGCCAGTGCCGCACAGTCGGCCTGCGGGACTGCGTGGTGCTGCGCAGCCAGCCCACGGGACCGACGAGGTACCGCGTGCCGTGGCGTGGGATTCTGTCAGTCATCGGTCTCGTGTTTTACGTCGCGTTAATCAATCAGTCACTACAGGAATTCCCTTTTTGTCGAGTGCCTGAGACACTCGGCGAAGCCTGTTTAACACTTGACGAAAATTTCATCGAGAGTTGCACTTGACATAGGTCACACGTGAACTTTCAATCGGCAAAGAGCTCTTTGCCGAGAGTTTTTATCGGGCACTCGGCGAAATCTTCGCCGAGTGCCGCGTCGACACTCGGCAACAAAAGTACACGTTAGGTTCGGTGACGAAAAGTTTGCCGAGAGCCGAAAAACACTCGGCGAAGTTTCAATTTTGCCGAGAGCCGGAAAGAAAACACTCGACGAATTCCCAAACTTCGCCG
Source organism: Oryza australiensis (assembly GCA_019925245.2). Lineage (NCBI taxonomy): Eukaryota > Viridiplantae > Streptophyta > Magnoliopsida > Poales > Poaceae > Oryza > Oryza australiensis. The sequence goes on along the minus strand of JAIFGZ020000160.1, from coordinate 1,034,740 downwards.
AGTGTTTTGACAAAAGCTCTCGGCGAACTTGAAAACTTCGCCGAGTGCATTGGCAAAAGCTCTCAGCGAAAGGTGTTATTTCGCCGAGAGCTTTTGCCGCAGCCCTTGGCGAAGTCTGTGCACTCGGCAAAGAGTGTATCCAGAATCCCCAGGTTACCCTCTTTGCGAGTGTTTTGGTCATTACACTCGGCGAAGGCCCTCTTTGCCGAGTGTTGCACTCGGCAAAGTGAAAATTTTAACCCTCTTTTATTTGTTCGCCGCATATTTCACAAATTTTTAATATATACATCACATTCACAATCCCAATCATTTCACAACCTTCACAACCCCATAAGCATCATTCCACATCCCATAAGCATCATTCACAATCCACAAAACATAAACATTCACAATCCCAATCATTCCACAACCCCATAAGCATCATCCACATCCCATAAGCATCATTCACAACCCACAAGACATATAATTCACATTCGTAGTCACAGTCACAATCCATAAAACATAAACATAGTAGTTCACAGTACGTAGTCCATAATTCGCAAACGAAATTCGAAGAAAATACAGTAGTTCACGTAGATACTCCAATTACAATTGTTCAAAAGAAATTTACCGAGATGGCCACGGCGCCCAACCGTCATGGTCATTGTTGGGGGTTATTTGATGCCGCCGACTGAGACTGCACAAAAAGAAAATAAAATAGTATAGGTTGTCAAGATAGTAACATTCGCAAATAAGAAAATTAAATGCGAGGTTAAGTGACTCACCGGAGTGCCTACAAAAGGATGTGGAGGAGTGAATACCATAGGCTGTGGTGGCGGTACGATAGAAAGACCCATGTTTTGACTGATTGATTGTACGTAGCTGTACATCTCAGTCATCCTCATCTCAATCTCCCGCCGTTTCCTTTTCTCCTCTTCCAACTCGTCCTACAATATTCCATTTCAATTTTACAAAGTGAAGCAAAAAATCAGTAAATATTAATGAATTGAGGAAAAAAGAATTTTCTAACCCGAAGGTGCTGCACTTCGTCCGTGCAATGATCGACCGTGTGCGTATGGCCGGGCTTTCGCTCGTGCTCCTTGCTCGAAGCGGACGAGTGGGTGTACTGGCGTGTCGAGGAGGTTGTCGCCAATCCAGTACCGCCCATGCTTCTTGCCACCTCCCACCCTCATGACGACTTCTCCATCAATATCCTGGGTAGTAGGATCGAAATCGTCCCCATGGAGCTCCCTTGCCAACGTGGTGTACTGACTGAGGCGGCTGTGGACGGTCGCATTGGTGTACGCCGAGGGCCCGTCCTCTGGGTTGTAGTCGACGTCGGACGTCGCCTTGCCGTTGTGGGCCAAAGCCCATGCCTTGAACTGGGAGATAGGTTGCCCATCATGCGACGCCAACTGCGAATAAAACAATAGTATGGTTAAGAACTATTGAGCATTGGTCATTGAAATGAAAAATAGAATTCACGTACCCATCTAGCTGCATACTGGTTGAGGCTAAGGCTGCCTTGGTGGTGTGGTGCACCTGGCATAATCAAACGCCGCTCTTGGCAAGCGGCGTGCGTCTCCTGCCACTCGGCAGCGCACCACCTATCCACCATGCGCTCCCAGCAATCGAGAAGTTGGCCGCACCACCAAACAGACACCTACACGTCATCAAGTATAAGAGATATACCTAGATCAAATTAAATGGATTTAATCGTTCAAAAATCCGATGTTATATTTACCAGCATGTATTGTTCCTTTGTCAGAGTCATGGTTCTTGCTTCGGTTTTGGTGACCTTCAAGTTGTTGTATGCAGCGTTGTATGCAATGATGGCCTGGATGCACGCCTCCTAATGCATGTCGGTCACAAGTTTGCGACAGATTTGTCGCCCACCGCAGCCGCTCTTGCCTCGTATCCCGTCCGGCATCTAAAAAATCCTGCATAAACACATTATGTATTGAGCCATTGTTTCAATAATGTGCAATGAATGTGATGTATTGGGGGACGTGGTTTGACAAAAGACTTACCCACAACTCGGCCTTCACCCGCTCCGCCCTGTTGTTGAAGATCCTTCCATCTCGATCAGGGAAATCGGGGACGTCGACGTAGTGGTCAAACATGTAGGCAGACTCCGACCTTCCGGCGTACTGAACAAGGCCAGGAAAGTGTACTCTGCACAGAAGACCCAGGATGCTGTTGACTTGGCGTTTGTGATCACCTCCTCTGATCACAGTCCAACACCTGACAAGTGAAAATGCAATGAATTATTAGTTTTAATTGTAATATTTAACAAATCAAATGAGAAAGTATTGACAACATCCAAGGTTACTTACCGAGTCCCTTCAGGCTGAATCAGCGGGCGTCTCTCGAAAGGTATCGGTCGCCGTGGGAGGGTCGAGGGACCTCGCAACCAAACGTTCGAGGGACCCCTGCGGAGCGAAACAGACCCCCAGAGCCGGACCCCCGCCTCCTGCTCCTCCCTCCTTCTTACTAGAGCTACTAGACCCCTCAGCCTCCTCCTCCTCCTGCTCTGCCTGCTCCACCCGCTCCTCCTGCTCGTCGTCACTAGAGGACGGTACAGGGGAGGGTATCCTCCCTCGACCCCTGCCAGCACACACCTTGCGGCGATCCCTGCCGCGACTCCTACCAGACCCCTCAGCTGCATCGGCCCCTCGAATGGCATCTTTGGCTCTTCTGAACACCGACGCGCACTTCCTCAAACCACCCATCATCTTTGTTGAATCACCTGCACGTAGAAAAAGAAAACCAATTAGCACACATATAAAAAATACGAAGAGAGAGATGCAAAATAAATAGATAAAGAGAACATAGCTAACGCAGTGCATACATGTATTAGAAATAATCATCATGGTCAGGATTAGCTGGATCATAATTGTCATCATCACTATCATCATGGTCGATATAATCATTAGGTTCCTCCTCGGCAGGAGGAATGTTGTCGTCCCTCTCATTTCCTAAATGTAACTACTGAAGCAATTCTAAGTCCTTCACATTACGAACCTCTTCTCCAGCGTCCTCATCAACAACCATTTCATTGTCTACATCCAACCCCATCGCTTCGGTTAAGTCTATCTCAAAACTTCCTTGTAGCCCATCTTCTTGAAAGAACTCGCCATCATATGTGTTTGGGTCCATGTTGTAGTCTTCATTGTTTGGTACAGGTAGTTTACCGTGTGACGCTACCTTGTACACAACATCCCAACCCTGAAGACGGTCGTCGGTTTGGCACGGATATGACAGATAATAAACTTGTGTCGCCTGTTGAGCAACGATATATACATCGTCTCCTGCTAGGATGGTTGACTGTCGAATTTCTACTAGGCCAAGATTAGGAGTCTGTCTCACTTGAGCAGGATCAAACCAATGACATTTGAATATGACAGGATTAAGAGGTCTACAACCATGAAAGTCAAGTTCATATATTTCTTCTATTCTTCTATAGTAATCAACCCCATCGAGCCCTGGAGTAAAAACTCTAGTATTTGTGGTTCTTCGATTGGGTCGACTCTGCTCATGGCTTGTTGTGTGAAAGCGATATCCATTCACATCATAACCGGAAAATGACTTAACCCTATATGAACAGCCACCAGAAACTTGTCTCAACTCGGCACTCATAGACGCATCGTTTTGGCCCTGCAAGTTAAAGCAGGTTGTAGAGTCAAACTTCGCCAGCATAAACAAAAAGATTAAGCATTAGACACAATTTCGATAGTACCTTATTTTTGAACCAAGAAATAAAATCGGACATTCCATTTCCCGCACCCTGCCTTAGAAGGTTTTCGACTTCTTGCGGGGTAGGTTCCCTTGGTTGACGCCAAAATTGATGTTGAAATTCCCTGTACGAACGAGAACAAGAGGGTTGAACAATGAGAAATTTGAAAAATTGGTAACAAATTTCTTGAGAACTTACCGCATGTACGGCTCCACTTCATCGAGGTTGGTCAACACGTATAGCATGATGTTGCGCCACTCATGATGATTCAATCTCTTGTTGGTCGCTTCACTAGCGTTCCAAGTTGGCCTCGGAAAAGGCGAGGTTCAATTAATCTTCGCAGCATTGTAACGAGGAGGTGGATTATGCATGCTAGGAAGGTTGTCAGCATAGTATTTTAATGTGAAATTTGAAACCTCCTCCAGAATGTATGCCTCTGCAATGGAAGCTTCAATCTTGCATTTATTTTACATTTCGTTCTAATAACCTTCAAACATCTCTCAATTACATAGCACCAACGGCACTGCACAGGCCCCCCCCATTCGGCACTCGTGTGGGAGATGCGAGAATCAAATGCCGCATCGGATTGAAGAAGCGGAGGAAAGATCTTCTCTAAGTTACATAGCAAAACAGTGCCATTCTTTCCATTTCGTCAATCACGGTCGGAGATAACTCCTTAGCACACATGACGAAAGAAATTGCTCAACTCGCAAGGACTAGCCGGACATGCTCAAGGACATAGCCACGAACCATCACCGGAAGAAGATGCTCAATCCATATGTGGTAGTCATGACTCTTGAGCCCGTTGATTCGCATGGTAGATAAGTTCACTCCCCTCTTCAAATTGGCGCATACCCATCGGGGAACATCAACGTTTGGAACCATTCGAGTACTTCCCTCCTTTGGGCCCTCGTCGACAAAATCGGCCTTAGGCTTTCTCCATGACTTGCCGCCTCGGGAGGCGCCATGTCTAGCTTTGGTCTATTGCATAACATAGTTTGATCCACGCGAGCTTTTACGTTGTCTTTTGTCTTATCGGGAATGTCCATGATTGTACAAAAAGTGCCTCGGCGACATTCTTTTCGGTGTGCATCACATCAATGTTATGTGGAAGAAGGAGATCTTGAAAATATGGGAGCCTCTACAAGGCGATTTTTGTGTCCGGGCATGTTGCTCACTATATCCCGAGAAACAACCGTCTTCTTCATTGATCTTAAGAGCTTCTAACGAGCACGAACCTCGGCACTGTCATCATCGTGGTGCAGCCTCGTAATTATTACATCTTTTGTAAAGTTCTTGATGTCCCTTTGAATGGATGGTCGGGAGGGAGGAATTGTCGATGTTTGTCAAAAGAAGAATATTTACCACCCTTCACCAACCGGATGAACTTCGTAGCTGCCTTGCATACGGACATGGAAACTTTCCGTGAACACACCATCCGCAGAATAACCCATATGCCGACAAGTCATGCGGGGAGTTATGGTACCAAATATGCATTTTGAAGTTTGTCTTTGTAGCTCGGTCATATGTCCATACCCCTTCCTCCCAAGTACGGACCAAATCATCAATCAAAGGCTCCATGTACACACTCATATTCTTCCCGATGTCCAGGAATTATCAACGACAAGAATATATTTGATCTTTGGAAGATGACGCCGGGGGAGATTGAGGGAATAACGAACATGGGCCAACATGTGTATGGGGCAGCCGCCATTCCATAAGGGTTGAACCCATCCGTTGCCAATGCAACCCGTACATTACGAGCCTCTAGAGCTTTCCCGAATGAATCACATCAAACCTTCTCCAAGCTTCACCATCGGATGGATGTACAAGCTTCTCGGATTGTATCGACGTCCGAGCTTGTGCCATGTCATCTGTTTCGCGGATTCCTCGGTCATGTAAAGCCATTGGATCCTCGGTATGAACGGAAGGTACCGTAAGATCTCCATGGGGATAGTGAGCTGCCTCTTATGCCCATCACCAGAGTCTACCTCTACGAACCTAGAGGATCCACACTTTGCACAGTATTTTGCTTCTGCATGCTCTTTCCTAAATAGGATACATCCGTTCGGACAAGCATGTATCTGCTCATAAGGCATCTTAAGTGCACGAAGGAGTTTTTGCCTCATACATGCTCTTTGGCGAAGGTGACCATTCGGAAGGGCTCCCAACAACTGTCAACATAACATCAAAGGCCTTTCTACTCCATAAACTGGGACTTTACCGCCATTAGCCGTGCAATGGCATCCAGTTGAGAAACTTTTGTATTTCGATGAAGGGGTTGCTATGCCGCAGACAACATGTCGTAATACGCCTTTGCGGTAGGCTCCGGCTCCTCCCTACATCCTTCATCGAAGTGTGCTTCTTCATAGTCATTTAACATGTCTCCTACCCCGGCATCAGAATCAAACTCCTCGATGCGTTGTCGGACAACCTCGTCTCTCCCACGATAGGCTTCACCATGGAACGTCCACCGGGTATAATCAGCTGTAAAACCATTCTTGCAAAGGTGTTTGCCCATGATCTCTTTTGTTTGTCGCTTCATGTTACCACATTTGCTACAGGGACACCATGTGGTTCGTGCTCCTTTAACCTTGGCAAATGCAAGTTCCAAGAAAGCATCGGTCTTCTCGATCCATTCATCGGTCAACGAACCGTGACTTGAGCGGCCCGTATACATCCACTCACGGTCATCCATCCTCTATCATATCGAAAAATCATATAAATATTATTTCCATCTACCGAGTGCCTAGAATGTCTAATAGGTAAAGATAGGTCCTAATCCCACCCGAGGATGTGTAGATGAGTTTACTTCCCATGCTCTTGTACTCCGCTCCAAGACGAATTTTGCAAGACCTCCCCGCTGTTCTCCAAATACACGTCCCAACAGGAGATTGTGTATCCGGAGAACAAGTGAGAGATACTACTGAAATTCTGAGTCGGACCAGAATACTAGACCATGGAAATTAAACTCATCTACACATTCTCCGGCTGTCCAAAAAACATGGATAATTCAAAAAAGATACGGTTAAAGATATGCAAGAAGACGCATATTTTCATCCGTATCTCTTTCGAACGGGAGACGCCTAAGGTTACGTTATACACAGACAAACTATGGTAAAGACAGCGGCACCTGCAAAATAGGGAAGCATGGCTCGATGGCCGGCACACAAGCGACGGCATGGCTGCGCGATGCGACTCCATTCATCATCTCAAATAAAAGGCTTCGACCATATGTGCATACAATAAACTTCAAAAATATATACGTGCATATTGCATATATTTTCTACTCAAATCAAATCAAAGGAGTATAGATATGTATCTAATAAATACCATTGTTTTTACCATATATTTGTTTGTAGTAAATACCTAAATATCACTCGTTTTAATAAACACCTAAATACATGATATTATTTTGATGTGTCAATAATAACTCATAGTTTGAACTAAATGTTTACATAATAACAAATCTAATTTTGTTTGAACTAAATGTTACAATAACAAATAAATGTTGCAAAAGTAAAAACCATGTTTACCGAAAAATGCGGAGGGGCTGGAGGGGCGTCGGCCGGAGGAGGAGCGGCCGGGGAGGGACGGCGGCACGGGGAGGACGGCCGCACGGGGAGGACGGGGAGGATGGTCGGCACGGGGCGGCGGCCGGCACGGGGAGGGCGGCCAGCACGGGGAGGGGGGGGAGGACGGCCGGCACGGGAGGCGACGGCCGGCTGGGGCGGCGGTCAACGGGGCGGCGGGTAGGGGCGGCGGTCGGCGGCGAGGCGGAGCGCGGGTTTGTTATTTTTGCCTAAGTCCGAATGTGAGCATGGCACGGGGAGGGCGGCCATATTAGAAAAGTTTCTTGTGTCTTGAGGCTTTGCCGAGTGCCCCGATCCGGGCACTCGGCAAAAACAAGCTTTGCCGAGGGCCGGATCAACGGCACTCGGCAAATACTTATTTCGCCGAGTGCCCTTCTCTATGCACTCGGCAAAGTTTTCCGCATTAGGGTTTTGTCATTTTTTGCCGTGTGTGGTACTTTGCCGAGAGCTACACTCGGGAAAAAAACTTTAGTTTTTTGCTTCTAATAATTTAGAAATTATCAAACGGACTCAAAATTTTACAAAATTTTTGCATAAACCCATATATGCTATTTATTGCCTAGAGAAAAGATTTGAAATCAAACGACAATTCGGCCGTCACTTTCTCTCCAAATCTAACCAATCCTTCTCAACACTTATAATCTACTCCGGAGAATCTTCGGTTTTGTGAGCGTCGTACCAGATAAAATATTCAAAACCTTCTCAATTTTTTACCCCAGCCTCGACGTATGATATCATGACATCCTAACAAATTTTATGATTTTCGACTTCGTTTGCTATTTTTACAATTTTGAAATCATTCGGTCAACACGTTCCTAACCATGTTGCATGAAGAAAAACATCTCAATTTCCATTCATTTACCACATATTGACTCAAAAGGGTCTAAATAACATGAATATAATTTTTGCACTACTTTTTTTTTATTTTTTTAACCACTTGTAGTTCTAATTTGAGACTTGCAAAAAAAATTCATGAAAATACAATAAATCAAAGAAATATAGAAAAACCAATTGAAAAATTACCAAATTTGATAATTAGGGATTACATGTTGTATTTACATAATAGAAAAAGTTTGGAGGATGGATGAGGAAAAAATTTGACATGTTTGCCGAGGGCCAAGTAAAGACACTCGGCAAAGGTGTTTTTTGCCGAGTGCCAGCGCGCACTCGGCAAAGGTTGTATTTTGCCGAGAGCCTAGCCCTAGCTCTCGGCAAAGGTTGTTTTTTGCCGAGTGCCTAGCCCCAACACTCGGCAAAGATGGTACCAAACGGTATTAGTTGACGACGGTTAGTGTTTTGCCAAGTGTCCCTTATTGGCACTCGGCAAAATTGTACTTTCGCCGAGAGCCGGGTGGAGGCACTCGGCAAAAGGTATTTTTGCCGAGTGTTTCTTTTCGCCGAGAGCAAACACTCGGCAAAGTGTCCTTTTGCCGAGAGTTTTTTTGCCGAGAGCCCTCTCGGCAAATATGTTATTCGCCGAGTGCCCGACATAAAGCTCTCGGCAAAAATTTTACACTAGGCAAACATGGGCTTTTCGTAGTGAGTTTCGCGTTTTCATCCGTGTATATTTTTACAATTCTCATGTATATAACTATAAAAAAGTTAAAAATAATATATATTTTTAATTTTTCTGTATTACGGTCTAAGCTATACAAAATTATATGAGTTTTAGTAAGTGTCACCTAACCTCGTGTATTATGGGTCAAAAGTTTCACAAAACCATATCATTACCTAATTTGATTTGTTATTATAGAAAAGTAAAAATACTTAAATTTACATTTGTTAGTATAGGAAAGTAAAAATGCTAGATAGCTACAACCGGTATATTTGGTTCAAAGAAGTCATAAATTTCATATATAATTTAAGAACTCATTAGTAATGGTGGGTGAAACAATAATTGGTCAAATGTGTGGCTTTGTAAAACTATATGACCATAATATATGCCCAAGGTAAAGTGGCACGTGTTAAAAATTGTAAAATTTTACTTAAAAATGTTTGGGGCATGAACATTAAAAATCACTCTCCACTAAAAAAATTCACTCTGGTAGATTTTCGAGAGGGATTAGTTTACGTCATTGCACTGCTATGCTACAGAAAACTAAAAAAATTAAATAGGTGTCAGTTGAGAACCTCGCATAGGTGTCGAACTGACAACTAGCAGATGACACCGATGGGAGAAATCAAATATGCTGTTTTTGAGCCGACATATTTGAGGTCCCTAGAATAAAATAAGTGGCTTGATGCATTGGCTCGAGTAACTCCTGATCACCCATGAGATCTCCATCCAAAAACACAATCATAGAATCACGAACAAAATCAATAACCATAAACAAACATCCAAGAACACAATCACAAAATCGTGGCCACCGGAGAGCACGTCGAGAGATGGCGGTTGCTGCTCCAACCAAAAAAACACCATCAGGAGCATCAATAAGAAGAAGGGGAGGGGTTCTTGTTGGGTGCACCTTCCTGATTGCCTGAACATCAAGAAACAGAAAAAAGCAAATCAGCACGGGATCGCTGCTGCCATGAGGGGCAAGAAGAATGAGACCTTGATGTAATGGGCCTTGCGGATTTTGTCGTTTGTCGTTGAAGACCCCGACGACGATGACAAGCTGGGGTACGATCCGCCGTCAATCCTTTGCTTGGAGAGGTCGAGCGACTTGAGGCGATCCGGCCGCTGAGGAGTCGAGATCGGCCGGAGAAGGAGTTGCCAGAGAGCTTGAGCGACTTGAGGAAGAGGTGGAGAAAGGAAGGCAGCGAGCAGGTGGCACAGTGAGGCGGCGTGAGGGAGATGTGCTGCGATGGTGCCCGCAATGACGTGGGTTGGGATACGACGAGGAAGAGGTGGGGAAGGGCCAAAGGGGAGGCGGCGGCGGTGTTAGGGAAGGAGAGGGAGAGGGGGCTGGAGGGGAGGGGGAGGACGGGAGAAATGAATAAGGACGATGTCGAAATTGATGGATTGGAGCGGTCGGCGAATGGATAAAGACGAGAGCGGCCGACTCGGTTTTGTATGGGTATTGTATAGGTCTCGATTGCTTAAATATGTCAGTTCTATATTTTTTTCATTCAGCAGAGGTGGAAAAGATTAATAGATGTCGGTTTTAAATGAATCGTATTTGTGAACCGTCTCTTTTTATGTTTTTGTAATAGTGTTGTTTTAGCTTTGGGGTTTCAAGACGATATATATTGGTTGTGTAAAGGTAGAATTTGGACCCCTAGCTTGTCTGAAGTAAAGCCAAAGGTGTAGTAGAATCTGTATCGAGCAGATGATATCGATTCACTACGTACAGTATTTGTAGTGAAAAAATGAATTGGCACTATAATGATACTATTGTTGCAGTATTTGAACTGTGGCAACTGCAAAGCATACTATATCTATGCTCATTTCACGTGTGTCCTTGTCTATACATCCTTAAAGTCAGATGATCTACTTCAGTGTTGACATATGCAGATATTTTGCAGCAAATGAAGTGTCTATTATTGCCTATTGGGGGTTTTTACTAATACGTTAGAGCGGCCTTTAGGGTAAATAAAACTTGAGCGATTAATCATCACCAATCGTTTTCTTGTTCTATGAAATAACATATATACTCATTTGAGTAGCGAGTCATGACTTTGTTGATACTTCTTTTTACCGACTACTTTTTAGAAACATTTCACCGACTTTCATGATAACACGAGAGTACTACTGTTTTTGCTTATGTGATTAAAGACTCTATGCTAGCAGCCGTCTTCCAACTCCTATAGCGTCACTGTGCCTAGAGACTGAGCCCAATGGGCTGGACGATGTGCAACGTTCCAGTTGGTGCACCTCTTCCTAATGGCCCAGAAATCAAGCGACGTAGACGCGCGCCGCCCACGAGCAGCGGTTGCGCGGGCCAGGCCCATCAGGCGTTAAGAAACGGCCTTGCCCGAGCCGGGCTTGATCGTCTTCTGGCCAAGGGCGGATATAGAGGGTACCTTGCCGAATTTTTTGCATTTTTAATTTTTTTTTAAGATTTACAAAAATAACTTGCGAGGTTGAAAAATTTCAAATCTAATCTCCTCCCGCCCTCCGGGAGGGCGTGAAGGGAAAAACGCCCTCCCGGAGGGCGAAGAATCCGACGTGGCGACGGCCGCACGGCCGCCGCGCGGGGCTTTGCGGGCGGCCCTTCCCGCCCTTGGGAAGGGCGTTTTTCACTGTGCACGGGGGCCGCCTGCAAAAATGCCGGGGAGGCCGGCCTTTTGCGGCGGCCCCTTCCCGCCCTTGGTAAGGCGTTTTCACCGTGCACGGGGCCGCTCGCAAAGGCCGCCGCCTGGCATTTTGCGGCGGCCCCATTCCCGCCCTTACCAAGGGCGTTTTTCACTTGTGCTTACGGGGGCCGCCTGCAAAATTGCCACGGCCGCCACAGCAATTTTGCGGCGGCCCCTTCCCGCCTCCGCAAGGGCGTTTTTACCCATGGCGATATAGCCGACTCTCAATCATTTCAGCCTCATTTACACCTTTCCAGATCCAGAAAAAGAACAGAGAGAGAAGTGAGGAAGAGGAGGAGCGCGGCGAAGCCCTGTAAAACTCAGTTTCAATTTGTTTGTCAGGCACTATGGCAAGTAAGATCATATTTCGAGATAGTTCACGGTGAAGGCAACGTTAGATACGGTCCGAAGGTGTAGATTTGTCGAATTTAGGATGAAATCAAAGGGCATCGATAGGCCGGGCGAGAAAACATTTGAGTCGGTGTATAGTTGGTTGCTACGTGGATTTAAAGTGGATACAAGAGTGAACACAATGTCTCTATCCGTTGTAGTTAGTCGTGCAACGTAAGGATATTATTGGGAACTTATGCCTATTGATAACACCGAGTCGTGGAGACGTTATGTGGACATGGCACTTGAAAGGTCATGGCCCCTTGTTATTTTTGTTGCACTTTGCACAAAATCGATAGCATAATACAATACAAACAGTATGGCGAAGGTCCAAGCAATGAAGCAAGCTTAGAGGAGGCGATTGGCGTGGCGGACGAGGAGAGAGAATCGAAGCAATTGTTGAAGAAATGGAGAGGGAGGATTCGAAAATGAGCGGGCGGAGGGCGATGAATCATCGGACGAGGAAGAAGATGTCATGCTCGTCGATTGGGAACAAGCTGATTTCTCTCACTTGTTATCTCGGAAGGCAGCATGTTTCATTTGAATACAAAGATAACGAGGTCATCCAGGGGGCTAGGTATGCTCATAAGGAAGACATGAAAGAGACAGTGAAGCATTGGGCGGTGTCTTTGCATAGAGAGTTTAGGGTGGTGAAGTCTACGAACTATGTGTATGATGTGAAGTGTATGAAGGATGATTGTCCGTGGCGCATTCATGCATACAAGGGAAAATGGAATGACTATTGGAAAGTGAGCATTGTTGGTGAGCACACATGTCTCATTGTCGGGGTTGATAAGTACCACCGCAATATCACCTCGGCGTTTGTTGCTGGTGAGATGTACGACCATGTTGTTAAAAACACGGATTTTGAACCGGGCTCCATTATTAAGCACATTGAGAACAAATTCAAGTATACTATTAGCTATGCGAAGGCTTGGAGGGCGAAACAAAAGATATTGGAGATGAGGTATGGCACATTTGAAGCATCGTATGACAATTTACCTCGTCTATTAGCCACCATTGCTCGGAGAAACCCCAATACCTACTACGACATTCGGACATTTCCGTCATCTAATGATTCGAGCAAGAGCGTGCTGCAAAGAGCCTTTTTCTCGATTGGTGCTTGCATCAACGCATTTGTTCACCGTCGCCCGTGCTGTGCATAGATGGAACCTTTCGACGGGGAAATACGGAGGTCGGATGCGACGGCGATTGGAGCGGATGGGAACAACCGGTGTTACCTATGGCGTTTGCATTAGTCGAGAGTGAGAACACCGAAAGCGGTATTGGTTCTTGGAGAGAGTTCGATGCCAAGTCGTTCATATGAGGCCCAATGTTTGTCTCATACATGATCGTCATGCCGGCATGCCGAGGGCAATCGACTACCTTCGTAATGGTTGGCCCGAGAGGGACTTCCACTAGGTGGCGTGATGTTCGGAGTAGGTGGTGCATGCGTCATATGGGAGCCAATTTCTACAAACAATTCAAGAACAAGCACCGATGGATCTATTCAAGAGGCTATGTGGTCAAAATCAAGAGAAAAATTCAATGAGATGTGGAAAAGGTTGGATGAGCGACAACGAAGCAAACCGACGAGCAATCTCGTTTGCCATAGGTTGACGAGCCTGCTTGTACCTCTTGGTCCATTGCATAATGACCCGCCAACAATGAGAAGGAGGTCTGCACCATCAATACGTAATTTCTCCCTTTGGATAGAGAATGAACCGAAAGAAAAGTGGTCTCTGTTGTATGACACCGACGGAGCTCGATATGGTATAATGACAACGAACCCGGCCGAGGTGTACAACCTGGGTGATGCGAGGAGTTAGGGGCTTCCATTGGTGGGTATTGTGGAATTTATCCTTCATGGCACGCAGGCATATTTTAGGGATAGATTTAAGAAAATATCCCCTTTAATGGTCGATAACAAAATTGTATTTGGCAACGTGGTGACGAAATATATGCAAGACAAAATTCTGAAGGCTATGAAGCACGAGTAATCCCCAAGGAACCCAAGTTCTTGATGCGAGATCATGTGTGTCGATAGGAGAAGGCGAGGCATCAACCGTGTTCAAGGCGTGCGGAATGTGTGCTTCATGCGGATGGTGGTTGTAGCTGCCATTGTATGAAGCCGAAGCTTAGACATCGCCTTGCTCACACGTCCTTGCCGCAGCTGGGGACTGCGGCATAGTTCCAGATATTTATGTGTCACCGTACTACAGGAAAGAATCAATTTTTCATACGTGGAAGGAGGAGATATATGGTTTTGGGATATCTGGATCGTACACAACACTGCGGCCACAAGTGTTCTACATTCCGGATCCATCGAAGTTAAGGATGAAAAAGGGACGTCGTCGGTCCGAGACGCATCGAAACGACATGGACGAGTCCGAGGCGGGGAAGGACCCTACGTTGCAGCAAATGCGATGAGCGCGGACGTACATACAAAAATGCCCGAAGAATTCGAAACTTCAACCGTCGAAGGTTCGGGACTTTCCGGACAGCCCTCCGATGGTAGGCGTCCATCCGGAGAAGGAACAACAACGAGGCGACCACGTCCTAGACGTGCTCGTGCAGCGACTACGTCGTCCACCGGAGATGCAATGGCTTGATTTTTTTGTTTGCTCCTTTTCAACGTAGTGGTGATCTGATATTTGTACTATTTGTCATGTTGTCGCCATATGTCGTACGTGTAATATTTATCATTGTGAGACGTAAACTGGTTTATTGTTGTTGTGATACTTATATGTTGTGTTTGTTAGGTTTAATTAAGACGTGAACTTTTTTTATGTTGAGAATTAATGGACCATTTATGTCATGTAATCATGTTGTTCGATTTTTCTTATAAATTGCTTACTGTGTGCTTCATGTATTCATGCAGGTATGGCGGACGATACACCGGCGCTTTCAGACAGTGGGACGGGCGCACGGTCGTACTTGTCGCGGTGCGGGGTGCTCACTGACCACCTTTCGTCCACGGCCGTCGCGCGAGTTGTTGCGTGTCGATCCGCGACACGTCGAGCGGTACGTTCAAACTCTTATCACTTATTGCAGGAACACTATGCTTGATACTAATATTACACTATGTGTATGATATGCAGGTTACGTGAGTCTGGCCTGATCGCTCTCTGCAGACTCGTTGAGGCGCGTGCCCACGATCACGACCAGGCCAGACGGTTCGATGCGGACCGGTCCCTGATAGCTGCTTTGGTGGATCGGTGGCGTCCTGAGACGCACACCTTCCATCTTCCTTGTGGGGAGATGGCTCCGACGCTGCAGGACGTCTCCTACCTGCTAGGGCTACCACTAGCCGGAGAGGCTGTCGGGCCTGTGGACGGAGTTGGTGGATGGAGGGACGACATCACTGCGCGCTTTGCTCAGTGTGATGAGGCTACCGGGGCTCCCAGTGTTCGGTCGATCTACCCTTACGCGACCACCGGGCCTACGAAGACTTGGATTTTGCAGGTTCACGGTAAGTTAACTTCAAGACTTCGATATTTTCATAACATCGATGTTTGTTAACATGGTTTTGTCCTTTGTAGGCCGACAAGCTCCACCCCGACGCCGACGAGTACTCCGTGCGACGCTCGTTGGAGGCGTACCTTTGGTTGTTCGGCTGGGTGATGTTCACCAACACGTCGGGGACTGCGAGAGAGGGGCCTGATCCACTACGCCCGGTCGATAGCGGACGCGGAGATAGGCGGCGTGCCTCGGTGGAGTTGGGGTTCGCCGTGCTCGCAGCCACCTACCGTGGCTCGTGCGACGCGTGCACGAAGACAGATCCGGGAGCGATCTTCACAGTGTCCCCTTCTCTTACAGTGTGGGCTGCGGAGCGCCGCGATCGGCCGACCGGTCGTCGACACCTCTCCGTACGACGTAGCGCCGGCTTTCGAGAACCCGGCCGACGGGCCTACGATGGGTTCGCTTGGTTTCGACGCAACGTAAGTGCAAAGTCATATTTGTTTCAAATATTGAAATTGTGTTGAACAAAACTTGTAACCACTTGATTTTTTATTGTCGCAGCGTCGTTACGCCCACGCTCGGGTGAGACGGAGCTACCGGACTTCGTGTTCGAGTTGGACCGTCTCGGTGTACGACGTTGTCAGGAGCCGTACACAGCGGGCGGTCGCAGCTCGGGCGCCTCTAGGCCTCTCCACGTTGTGCACGCGCGACTCGGCCTCTTGGATGACGTTGATCCCGATGGTGTACGACATCACCGTCGAGCCTCACCGCCCAAGCCGAGTGATGAGGCGTTCGGACTGCGCCGGGATTCCGTAGACGTTCCGGTGCCGTTCCCCACCGGGACCACCAGTGAGTATTTCTTTTTGAAATGTACTACTATTGTGTCAAATTAAATGGAACTATAGTCGACCTTTGCTGTGTACGCAGGTTGTCTCGACGGGGACGGCGGGGAGGCTCCCTCCGGGAACCACGTATGCAGCAATACGTGGCGGACTCGGCCGATAGCCACCGAGGAGGTGATCGGCGAGATCTACGCCCACTCAGGAGAACTACACCGCCTACCTTCGGTGGTACCTATCGCGGACGCGTCCGCGCGTGACCTTCACACCGGTCGCGCGCAGCCGCACAGGCCGATCACGGACACCTACCCTGCACCGAGACCAGGACTACTTCGTTGGGGTACGTCATGATTTGTCCGCATTAAAGCCTTTGTACGTCATTATGTTTTTTAATTGGACCGAAAAACCTAACTTGTTTTGTTTTTTGTAGGCCGACGCCGCACGGGCATTGAATGCCGAAATCGACTCGGTGATGCCGAGGCCGGACGCAGCATTCACCGAACGAAGTGGAACGGAGGATGACCTTCGAGCGGATGCGACGAGCGGCACGGAAGATCTTGCGGATCTTCTCGTGTCGTTCGCCGTCGACGCGCTACCTCCACGGGGTGTTACAGGTCCACGTCCACGCGGTCCAGCACCGGATGGTCACCACACGGCGCTGGTCCTTCCACGGGTTAGTTCCACTCATTTTCATTGTGTCAACCCTACAACCTGATCTAACAAACCGAATGTCGCCTAGGTCCGACGCTACCGAGCGGGGATACGGCGGCGCGAGTGGATCGTCGATTCCTCGGCCTTTCGCTACTTGGCCCAGCCTGCGAGCTTTGCTTTGGAGCGAGCGGATCCTCCGTTCCTCGTCCCCTCGGTCGGGGGAGGTGAGCAAGCGTCGTCCGATGATTAGTTCACACGTTTTAGTTTAAGTCACCGATGCTTCACATTGCTTACATACAGGAGGATTCTACTCGGCGGGGATTTTCCGGTCGGGGACTTCGTCGACGCAGGCGGGCGGGTCGGGGAGGCGACGAGGGGGTCGGGTACGGGTGACGACCGACGACTGGAGGACCCGGATCGGGACGTACTCGCCTCCTCTCGGCTCGGTGGAGCACCTCTACCACAGAGCCGGGACCCGCCACGAGACGCCCGCGCCGGATGTCCGTGCTAGTCGTGGCGTGCCCCGCACAGCCGACGTACTCTCGGGGCACGTCGAGCACACCCTAGGAGGGATAGGGGTAAGAGGCCTCGTCGGAGTCTGTGTGCATCGTTTGTACAAATTGTAAATATTTATTTTGTGTTTGATGTTTGTATATATCTATGTCATTCGTCGCACTCACATGTCACGAGATCCTTCCGTATCGTTCGCTGCATGATACTCTTACTAACGACAAAAAAACTTTCGGCCCGATTAGACACGCACGGAGACATCGCTATCAGCTTTTGCCCGCGATAGTCCTGCACGATACGTCGCTATCAACTTTTGCCCCGTGATAGTCCTGCACGATACGTCGCTATCAACTTTTGCCCCGTGACAATCCTACACGATACGTCTCGATCACCGTTGCCCCGTGATGCACATAAACGATACATAGATGCGAACCGTCACCTCCCGGACTATATATTGCCTAGATCCGAATACGAGCTCTTCAAATCTGCTTTCTCTTTTCTACATTTACTCCTGCAATGAGATCTTCATATCATCCATTCCTTGAGCGTCTCCACCGGCGACTCCATCCTTTGAGCGGTTTTATTCCACCATGGTGTGACCGTCCGTTATGCCATTGTGGAGATGGCTGCATACTTACGTCGTCCCTCCTCTGAAACCGGGGAGACAATTTTTCCAATGCGCCAACATTGATCGGTATGGCTTATCCCCGCTTTCATCTACAAAATCTTCACGCGAAAACGCTAACTTGATTGTACATCGTGTTAACACCTCATGCGGGCATATCGTCGGGTGTGCAACTTCGTTGAGTAGATAGATACGGAGAACCCACGAACCGACGGAACACGTTACTACCCACTTAGCGAAACAAGGTCGACTACCTTCAACGGAAGGCCGAGTACCAACGTCGAGTTCGCGCCAAGCTTTGGACTGGCCTATGGATCAGGCACTACCCACATGGCGGGAACGTCCCGAATGCCACCGTGGTCTACGTTGCCAAGTGGTAAGATCCATAAGACAAGCAACTAGGGGACAAAGATGCTTCGTGTGTCCCGAGATTGCGGATGACGATTTTGTCGTGAGTATAATTTTTCTTTCTTTAACCTTTTCGCTTGTTCCATTTTTTAACTCCTACCATAAAAAATGTGCAACCGGAGGATGTACGTCGGTGTCCATACAAAGATTGGATCGATACGGTTAAACCGCTTCGATCGGTCGACGGTAACACAACCCGAGTCCACCGAACAATTCATTCAGGCTTGGATGGAGTATGAACGTCGCGTCGAAATCGCAAGCTTAGCATGGAGGAACAACCCGCTGGGTTTCCCTAAATGGTCGGAGCGTCCTATGTGCGGTTGTATGGATCGTTGCAAGATGGCTACCTCATTTGAACCACGAACATATGGTCGGAGATACTTCATTTGCCCCAACTTAGACAACGACTTCGTTGTACGTCTTTCATTTTATCAATTATGCAAACGTCTTCGCTCTAGCGGCTCTCTAACCGATTACATGTGTTTCTTTACCGGGGCATTCAAAGAAGGTGTGGATTCACTAGGTGGATCGACAATGTCATTCCCCAATATAACGGCTTAAAAGTAACCGAATGTGAAACTCAAAAGGAGTACAACGCCGAGAAGGAAAGAGAAAATTGATGACAAGCTTATCGCCCTTGAACGGTTCAGTAGGTAGCCGAGCCTTCACTCGTGGGGGATGAGTTAGTTGTATTGCATCATCCGTACCTAATGGGTTATGTAACACCGTGACAAACAACCGCTTAACCATTGCAACTAAGTTAACTTGGTTAAAATAATATGTTCACAGTAATGCAAACAACATATGTACGATACCTCGAACATTTACACTTGCAACAATATTTACATTTGCATCCTTACGACGATAACATTTACATTTCAAACAATACGATAAATCACGAAGACGGTTACATTTGCAACAATACCACAAATCCAATGGATTTGTTATATTAGCACAAAATACGACGATAACATTTTACATCTCAAACAACACGAGAGAGTGGGTCGATGTCGATCGGGGCAATTAGGGTTTGGGCACAGTGAAAACGCCCTTGGTAAGGGCGGGAAGGGGGCCGCCTGCAAAATGCCGGGCGGCCGGCCTTTTGCAGCGCCCTGTGCACGTGAAAACGCCCTTACCAAGGGCGGGAAGGGGGCCGCCGCAAAAGGCCGGCCTCCCGGCATTTTGCAGCGCGGCCCCCGTGCACGGTGAAAAACGCCTTCCCAAGGGCGGGAAGGGGCCGCCCGCAAAATAACCACGCGCGGCGACGGCCGTGCGGGGCCGTCTCGCCACGCCGATTCTTCGCCCTCCGGGAGGGCGTTTTTCCTTCACGCCCTCCCGAGGGCGGGAGGAGATTAGATTTGAAATTTTTCAATCTCGCAAGTTCTTTTTGTAAATCTTTAAAAAAAATTAAAAATGCAAAAAATTCGTACCTTGCCCACGCGTAAAGGGTGTAATTTATATTTATATGTTAAAAACTTAAAAATATGTTAAAAATTAAAAATATATTAAAAAATTAAAAATTAGAAATAAGTAGACTAGCTAAGTTTTCTTAGATAATAATATAACCTGAATTACATGCATAATTATATTGTTGACATGACACGGGATGATAGTTTCAACGAGTTAAAAAATATTGTTGATATCTCAATTAAACTTGTTGAAAAAAGACACAAAATGTATGATACAGTCTATGAGTTTCTCAAATTTGTATTGCTTTTACCTGTAACAACGAGGTAAAAACGACAATTGTTGAAAGAACATTTTCTGCAATGGTTTTATTGAAAACAAAATTATGAAATAAGATAGAAGATAGTCTTTTGGATGATTGTATAGTCACTTTCATTGAGCGAGATATTTTTTTCAAGTTGATAAAGATGATAGAATTAAGACATTCATGTCCCTTTGAAAGCGTCAAATAAATTAGTCCGAAAAATAGCACTGTAAGTCTCCGGTACTCTTTTATACATATATTTTCAATTATCGGTATGATGTTTGAACTATTTATATTGTATTTAGTGGATTGTTTTAATTTAATCTAAGAACTAAAGCTTTTTGTGTTACTTAGTACATATATACTTAATCACCTTGTTAACTTTATAATTATTACCAAAATCTTGTGCTATTTTTTTTGGCGGCATACCCTAAGCTAAAATCCTAGATTCGCCACTGCTTCTGGCTGTGGTTCAAAGGCCATCACATCTCACGTGGAATAAGTCCGCTTTACATTCCTCATCTTTCCGTCGAGTTTAAATTGTTTCGCACCACGGTACCAAAAATCTTGTTCCCAAACTTGCAAAAACAGGATAAGTTAGGTCTCATGAGATAGTGATTTTGTTGATATGACATTCTAATAAAAAAATAAGAAAAACATATCCCTTTCCTTTTTTTCTCTTCCTCCTTTCTTTTCCCCTCATCTCCTCCATGCCGATGAGCTACTGTTGCCGGTGGTGAGCTCTGTGGCGGTCAGGGGCATTTATCCTGGTGCCGAAATCGAGGCGAGGCAGAGGAAGTTCAAGGGAGACGCATCTATCGTGACCCGAAGGGTGGTGGCAAGGCTCCTCATCCGCGGCAAGGACCATGCCGCCATGCTTAGGGACGTGCGGTATGGCTTGGGGGTCTCTCTTCTCCTGCCATTTGTGCGGCTTTCTTCCTCCATGCCGGCACATGCAACACTAACCCAAACAACACCATGGCTATGCTCCATTCGGATTCTCCTACCATCCTGTTGATCCCAAATCGTTCCAAAAGTGTATTGACTTGGAAAATCACGCGCTGGCCTGGTTGATCTGCTTAGCTCCAGTGCAGGTCCAAATATTGCTTCTTAGGTTCGTAGGCGTGTCAGTTGGTTTGATCCTATAACCAACAAGAAACAAAGAAAGAAAGCAAGTATTAGTCTATAAACGATAGCCGATCGGCTGGTGGCCGATGACATATCGTTTGTTGTTGAGCCGATGCGGTATGCACTGAATCGGCAAAGAGAAATTAAATCTAATCGATTGACTATAGATATTCATAGCACATAATCTAAATATCAAAATACATTTAAGCTAAGTGATTGGGATAGATCGGTAGCATACCGAGACAGTACAAACCACTTAAGTCCAAAAGTACTTTGATATGCAGATTATATATATTTATAGCATAGCCGATGTCATAGATTTAATGTGTATCAGCTAGTACTCCGATACCACTTTATACTAAGATATCATTGCAGACTAAATACATTAAACATGAACCGATCAAGTGTTAAGATATCCTAACAGATCAATAACAAGCTTAACATATTTACTTACAAAGTGATATCTTAATATAAAGGGCAACTTTAGCATATCAAGTAAATATAAAATAGACAAGACAACTAAAATAGGTAAGATCGGCTGAAACGTCGATACTATCTTTAATAGTGATCATGAGATAATATTGATATTATAATTCTGAGTATTACTTAATAGGTCGAACTTAACCGATGCAACATTAAGCGTAAGAAGAAGCATAAGATCTAAACAAATCTATGAAAACCTTTTGAGATGGTAGATACACCATATAATCTAAATCGACGATGATATCTAACCCTATCGACTGTTATCTAATAACAGACTAGCCGATTAGGGTTAGATCACAGTATCGATCTATGTTATATGGCATATATGATAACTCGACGATTTATATAAACAAGATTAGAGTATCATAATGATGAAATTACTAATCCCGAGAGCGCAAGCCGTCATAACAAGCTTTTACCTTTTGTCGGAGATCGAACTCGATGCAGCCCAACTAGAAGCAAGAACTCGTCGAAACTATTAAAGGAAAAAGGTGACGATGTGCCGAGATTGTATCGAACTTGATTGTTTACATGAACCTTGGGCTTACATATTTATACCCGTAGGCTAACAGAGATCCTAAGAGATTACAATTCAAAGTTTCCTAAAGATAAAAAGAAACAAGCCGAGTCCTTATTGGACACCAACACACTTTCCTAAAGATAAAATAGAAAGCTAACAAACCCTTCCTAATTAATAGATACAAGCCGCATCCTCCCTGGACTCGGTTTCTTCTGGATAAGACCTTCCCAAACCAAATCTAACAAGAATCCGACTGCTGGAGATGTTGATAATCGAAAACCCCCATCGGCTGATGCAGAACTCTAAGCTGATACTAGCTTTAAGCCGATATGAACACTTAGCCAATGGTGTTGTGTTAATGACCAAATTTGGTAAGCAAATCCCCGAGTTTGAAGCAGAGATTGTAGCAGAATTGGAGGAAACGTGCGATCCTTGGAAATAGAGGCTGTATCGACTAAGTCCGAATCGGCTACGGAGTCAATCGGCTGGGTCCGAGTCGGACTAGGATAGCCGATAGCCGATTCCGATTGGAAGCAGAAGGAGGAACTAATTCCGAAAGGAAAGCTTAAGAGATAACTATTGGATTCGGTTTCCAAAGTGCTTCAAAGATGTTGCCATCTATGGATAAGGTCCTACAACGGTAATTGTATATTTAAGTTAGGATATTTTGTATAGTTTCCTTTATAGATGATGTCGGTTTGTTTAGAGATATTTGAGATTTAATCTGTAATAGGAATCGTGTCTGTTACGGACTCATTGTGTATCCGGGTATAAATATGACCCGAGACCTTGTAAAAACAACAACACATATCAATAAAACTTCGGCGCATCGCCAACCTTTTCAGTTTTACTTTCTCGACGAGTTTTTGCCTCGTTCTCGTGCTGCATCAAGTTTCGATCTCCAGACAAGGTAACTTCTTGTTACAAGCAGTTTGTGTTATCGGGGTTAGTGCTTCCATCATCATGATACTCTGATCTTGATGTTATAAACTGCTTAATCTATCATATGCGAGATATAATCTAGATCAATGTCTAGATCTAGCTCCCGATCGGCCAATATCTCCCTCAAGATAGCAACCGACATAGCTAGATCTATAGGTTGATTTAGGTTATATGGCATATATACATCTCGAGGAATTATCATTAGTCTAAATAGATCTTGTGCTTCTTTTTTACTTAATGATGCATCAAATCGACCTATTAAGTCGCTCTTAGAATCATATAGATCTATTTGGCTCAATGACTACTATTAGAGATAGAACCGGGGTTTCAGCCGGTCTTACCTGTTTTAATCATATGTTATGTATTATTGCTGCTAGATGTATTAAAACTGCCTTTTATATTAAGATATTAATCTATTTAAAATACTAAGTCTGGTATCAATTTGTTAAGTCACCTTAACAGCCGATTGATATTAGTTTAGTGTATTTAGTTCAGAGTAATATCTTCATATAAAACATATCGGAGTATTAGCTGATTTACATTAGATCTGCAACATCGGCTAAGTTATAAATATTTGTAATTAATATTCTGATGTGTTTTTAGATATAAGTGATTTATACTGTCTCGGTATACTACCGATCTATCCCAATCACTTAGTCTAAATGCACTTTGGAATCGTAATTATATATTATGAATATCTTTAGCCAATCAAGTAGGATCTAATTTTAACTTAATCGCTTATTCTTTGTTTCTTGTTGGTTGCAGGATCAAACCTGTTAGTGATATGCCCTAGAGGCAACATGGAGATGTTGGATATCACGTCAATGTTTATGTATAAATGAATAAAGTGTTATTCAGCCCATGAAATAGACATCTTGTATTGATCAATAAGTACGTGACTTATTTATGAGACTCTTTATGTATGAATCTATTTCTAAACGATCCTCGATCATATGTCATATTGTTGGAACAAATATGATTCTAAGATCGGCATGTTTATTGATTGATGATCATGTCTCATAGATCATGGGTATGGAGATACCAAATCAATAAACATGGACATATATGTTGGAGAACACATTGTTGGATAGACCCACCATGAGACACTACAGAATTAATGTGCCATTAGTTGGTCTCGGTAGTGTTGGTACAAAGTCCTTAGACTGAGATCACCATGGATTCCAACATGTGTAGTAGCCTACTTTGGGACTACCAAACGCTATTCCGTAATCGGGTAGTTATAAAGGTAGTTTTCGGGTTTGCTATGAAACATGGGGTGGGATGTGAGTGATCAAGATGGAATTTGCCCCTCCTTTGGAGAGATATCTCGGCCCCTCGAGGTAATGGATTATGGAAATGCATGGCCATGCTAAGTTGATTGAGGAGTCAATCAATGACGATAATCCAATACGGTTCGAGTGAATGGTTAAGCTATTGAAGGGATGGCACACATCTTGCCTATAGCTTAACTGGTATCGTGAGGCAAAGGGATTTGTGTACACATTACAGTGTCGAGCCGATATTATTCTTGTATACTATGGTGTCAATATGTGCTGCTAGGCGCCGCTATTGACGTGCCGGCCGAGTTAGACTCGAGCCGACGATCGGCTAAGTTAGACTATAGCCGAAACCGAGTATACCTGAACCTACGTGGTCGCACGCTTAAGGGGATAGAATAGATATTCGAGTTGGACTCGGATACGGCTCGATCGGATAGGGATCCGATCGGATAGAGTCCTATGGGCTTACGACGTGTGGGGCGGCCAACTCTATGAGATACGGATGAGATCCGATTCAAAATAGAGTCCTAATCGGCCACTAGTCCCGCCGGCCAACTCTATATAAAGGAGGGAGGGGTGGAGAGCCGTGACACGTCAATTGCATCGCGTGCAACGTAAGTCGCCGAGATCAATCTCCACGGAAACCCTCCCCACTTTCGAGCCAAACCCTAGCCTTGTATCGCGTGCTAGCACACGGGTGTACGGCGTTCGTCCCCGGACGTGTGGATACCGGTAGAGGCGCTGCTACGTTGCGCGCTCTTGATCGGCCGCGGCGGGCGCATCGGAGCGAGGCGTGAGAACGCGGCCGGACGACTCGAATCGGCTGATTGGCGAATCGGCTGTCTCCGGAATCGGCTACACTGTTCCGGATCGGATTGCCCCGATTGGCTATTCCGCCGCACTCTACTCCAATCGGTAACGATCTATCGGCCCTTACTTGCAAGTGTTCCCGGTTTGCGCGGTAGAAATTTTTGTTTTCGGCTAGCGTAGCTTCCGCGTAACCCTTCGTGGTATCGAGCCAATCTTGCTTAGTTCGGGTTTTAGATTGGATCTGGAACAAGTGTTGCACATGGGTTGATTAGATCAATCGGTTTTACGGGATTCGTTGAGGAGAGTTAATGGTAATCTGCGTTCCTTGATAGTGTATCGGAACGGCGTAATGTGATTACGTCGAAGCAATTTCCATATAACTCGGTTTGAGTTGGGTTCGAGATAGCGTTCCTTGATAGTGTATCGGAACGGTATAATGTGATTATGCCGAAGCTATCTCGTAGTCCGATCTTGTTAGCCGCCTCGCGCCTACGCAAACCATCTCCCTTGATAGTGTATCGGGACGGCATAATATGATTATGCCGACATGGTTTCCGTAAGCGAATTCATAGATTGGATCTATGAATTTCGTGTGGTGTTCCGGCGCCGCCCGAAAGCCCGCGACCGCCGTGTGCGTACCCCCTTATAGGTCGTCTCGGTGCCGTATCTCCGCGATAAGTAGAAAACGTTTCTACGCCTAACTTGTTTTTGCAGAGAATGCTTTGAGATGGTATGGCCCTATTGTATGTATGAGATGCATGTGATGCATGTAATATTCTTTCATATGTGCAATCCCCGTAATATTCTTTCATACGTGCAATGCTTGTAATATTCTTTCACGACCTGCGAGTCGATGTAATCTTCAATTAGAGCTTCTATAGTAGTAGCTTAGTTTGAAAAATCAAGCATTCGGCACTCGAAAGAACGGTGATGAAGATGGAGATCCTGTACACCGGCATGGAGATGGAGATCACCATGTGAAGGGGGCCATACTATTTCATGCTATTCTACCTGCTTTCATATATGTGATATGTTTGTTTGATAGGATAGCATCCCTCACAAAATTAAGTAGTAATGATGCCCTTCCAAATGTTGCACTGGCCACCGTTATGCTCGTCAATGGTGGGTCCGCCAAAGCGAGTGCCATTCTCTATCATAACACGAGGGGGTATATGTCGGACATATACAGCAGAGCATTTGGTTTACTTAACAAGGCTATCAAAACAGTTTTGGGCCTTGGGGCATAGGTTGGGGCCGGGGCATGGAGATGCCACACCAACAACAAGAGTCACATAGAGATGTGATTAGCAAGGAGTTGCTTACCGATGTTACTAATTTTCTAGCAGTGATGCCAAAGCTCACTAGAAAATTAACTAACATGTGGATCTTGACCCAATACGTAACCTAAAGGGAAGGTGGAAAATACGTAATGGGAGTCTTATGTTAAATTGTTTAACAAAAGACATAACATAAACATTGTGCTAAACTTTGCTTTTTCTGTTGTAGAATAAATGGCGGCTAATACTACACCCATTACCTTTAATTTGCGATCTATTCTCGAAAAGGAAAAATTAAATGGAACAAACTTTATGGATTGGTATCGCAACTTGAGAATTGTTCTCAAGCAAGAGCGTAAGGAGTACGTTCTTGAAGTACCCTATCCCGAGGATTTGCCAAATAATGCCACCGCAATGCACGGAGGGCTTATGAGAAGCACACTAATGATGCCCTAGATATAAGCTGTCTCATGCTTGCTACAATGTCCCCGAGCTTCGAAGCAATATGAGAGCAGCGATGCTCACACTATTATTCGGGATCTGCGTGGCATGTTTGAGAACCAAGCTCGGGCCGAGAGGTTCAACACCTCAAAGTCCTTGTTTGCGTGCGCTTGTTGAGGGAATCCCGTCATCGCATGTGATAAAGATGATTGGCTATATCGAGAGTCTGGAAAAACTAGGTTTTCCCCTTAGCCAAGAGTTGGCTACTGATGTGATTCTCCAGTCGCTCCCTCCGAGCTTCGAGCCATTCATATTAAACTATCACATGAACAATATGGATAGAACCTTGGCTGAATTGCATGGGATGCTAAAGACAGCTGAGGAGAGTATCCAGAAAAACGGTCATCATGTGATGATGATGCAGAAGGCAAAGCGCAAACCACCTGTCAAGAAACTTTGCACCAAGAGGAAGTTAACTCCCGATGAGATCGCGAGTGCCTCCAATGCAAAGAAGGGCAAGAAGGGGTCGGCGGCATCAGATGCCGTTTGCTTCTACTGCAAGGAGACAGGCCACTGGAAAAGGAACTGCAAGAAGTACATGGAGGATCTCAAGAAGAAGCAAAGTACGACTTCTGCTTCAGGTATTAATGTTATAGACATTAATCTCGCTACTTCACCTACTGACTCTTGGGTATTTGATACCGGATCAGTAGCTCATATTTGCAAATCGTTGCAGGGGAATGAGAAGAAGTAGAGGATTGAGAAGGGGCGAGATGAACTCGCGCGTCGGAATGGAGCAAGCGTTGCTACGCTTCTTCGGCACAGCACCACTTCATCTACCTTCGGATTAGTTTTGGAATTGAATAATTGTTATTGTGTTCCAACACTATGTCAAAACGTTATTTCCGCTTCATGTTTGCAAGCGGAAGGATATGATTTTAGATCAATGGACAATGGTTGTTCAATATATCTTAGAGATATGTTCTATTTTCATGCTCCATTGGTGAATGGATTATACGTTTTGAATCTTGAGGCGTCTCCCATCTATAACATTAATATAGAAAGGCAACTCTCTAATGATATAAACCCCACGTTTATCTGGCATTGTCGCTTAGGCCATATAAATAAGAAACGCATGGAGAAGCTCCATAAGGATGGATTGCTTCACTCTTTTGATTTTGAATCATTTGAGACATGTGAGTCTTGTTTACTTGGTAAGATGACAAAGGCACCTTTCACGGGACATAGTGAGAGAGCAAGTGACTTATTGGCACTCGTACATACTGATGTATGTGGACCAATGAGCTCAACGGCCAGAGGTGGTTATCAATACTTCATTACCTTTACCGATGACTTTAGTAGATATGGTTATATCTACTTAATGAGGCATAAGTCCGAATCCTTTGAAAAGTTCAAAGAATTCCGAATGAAGTATGAATCATTTAGGGAAAACAATCAAGTTTCTACGATCGATCGTGGAGGGGAATACTTGAGCCAAGAGTTTGGTAATCATCTGAAAGATTGTGGAATTGTTCCACAGTTGACTCCGCCAGGAACTCCGCAATGGAACGGAGTGTCCGAACGGAGAAATCGCACCTTGTTGGACATGGTGCGGTCGATGATGAGCCAAAGTGATCTTCCGTTATCCTTCCGGGATATGCTCTTGAAACATGCGCTCACACTAAATAGAGTTCCATCTAAGTCGCTTGAAAAGACACCATATGAGATATGGACAGGGCAACCCCTAGTTTGTCTTTTTCTCAAAATTTGGGGATGCGAAGCTTATGTAAAACGTTTACCGACAAGCTCACACCCAAATCGAGAAGTGCTTCTTTGTGGGATATCCTAAGGAAACTAAGGGATATTACTTTTATAATCGGGAACAAGGCAAAGTGTTTGTCGCCCGACACGGTGTCTTCTTGGAGAAAGAGTTTCTTTCAAGAAGGGTTAGTGGGAGCAGGGTGCATCTTGAAGAAGTTCAAGAAACACCGAAAAATGTTTCAAACCACGTAACCACAACAGGAGGTGCAAAGTGTTGCGCCACCGCTTGTAGATACACCACCGCCACGGAGGTCTGAAAGATCACGTCGTGCACCTGACAGGTACACAGGTGCGGAACAATGTGATATATTGTTGTTGGACAACGATGAACCTAAGACCTATGAGGAAGCGATGGTGGGACCCGATTCCAACAAGTGGCTTGGAGCCATGAAATCCGAAATAGAATCCATGTACGACAATCAAGTTTGGAACTTGGTTGATCCACCAGATGGTGTCAAAACCATTGAGTGTAAATGGGTTTTTAAGAAAAAGGCCGATATGGATGGAAATGTTCACATCTATAAGGCGTGATTGGTGGCGAAAGGTTTTAAACAGATTCAAGGAGTTGATTATGATGAAACCTTCTCGCCCGTCGCAATGCTTAAATCTATTCGGATTATCCTAGCGATTGCTGCATATTTCGATTATTAGATATGGCAGATGGATGTCAAAACGGCTTTCCTAAATGGAAACCTAAGCGAGGATGTATACATGATACAACCTCGGGGTTTTGTCGATCCGAATCGCTCGGAGAGATATGCAAGCTACGAAATCCATTTATGGATTGAAGCAAGCATCTCGGAGTTGGAATATTCGTTTTGATGAAGTAATCAAAGGGTTTGGTTTCATCAAAAATGAAGAAGAGGCCTGTGTTTACAAAAAGGTCAGTGGGAGCGCAATTGTATTTCTAATCTTATATGTGGATGACATATTACCGATTGGAAATGATATCCCTATGCTAGAATCCGTCAAGTCTTCATTGAAAAATAGTTTTTCCATGAAAGACTTAGGGAAGGCAAGATACATATTGGGCATTCGGATCTATAGAGATAGATCCAAGAGGCTAATTGGATTAAGCCAAAGTACATACATTGACAAGGTGTTGAAAAGGTTCAACATGCATGATTCCAAGAAAGGTTTCTTGCCCATGTCACATGGCATTAATCTTAGCAAGAATCGGTGCCCTCGGACACATGATGAGCGGAATAAGATGGGTATGGTTCCATATGCTTCGGCAATTGGATCCATCATGTATGCCATGCTTTGTACACGCACGATGTCTCGTACGCTTTGAGTGCTACGAGCAGATACTCGCCGATCCAGTGAAGGTCACTGGATGCCGTAAAGAATATCCTTAAGTATTTGAGAAGAACTAAGGATATGTTCCTAGTCTATGGAGGTGAAGAAGAGCTCGTTGTAAGTGGTTACACCGATGCTAGCTTCCAAACAGACAAGGATGATTATAGATCGCAATCGGGTTCGTGTTCTGCCCGAACGGAGGCGCGCACCGGAAGAGTTCCAAGCGGATACCGTTGCTGATTCTACAACGGAGGCCGAGTACATTGCTGCTTCGGAAGCCGCAAAGGAGGCCGTTTGGATCAAGAAATTCGTTTCGAGCTTGGTGTGATGACTAGTACGACGGTCCAATGTCTCTCTATTGTGATAATAGTGGAGCCATTGCGCAAGCCAAGGAGCCGAGGTCACATCGAAGTCCAAACACATACTTCGGCGATATCATCTCATCCGCGAGATAGTGGACAGAGGTGATGTCAAGATATGCAAAGTGCACACGGATCTTAACATAGCCGATCCGCCGACAAAACCTCTCCCTCACCGAAGCATGAGGCGCACACAAGAGCAATGGGTATTAGATACTTACATGATTGACTCTAGTGCAAGTGGGAGATTGTTAGTGATATGCCCTAGAGGCAACATGGAGATGTTGGATATCACGTCAATGTTTATGTATAAATGAATAAAGTGTTATTTAGTTCCATGAAATAGACATCTTGTATTGATCAATAAGTACGTGACTTATTTATGAGACTCTTTATGTATGAATCTATTTCTAAACGATCCCGATCATATGTCATATTGTTGGAACAAATATGATTCTAAGATCGGCATGTTTATTGATTGATGATCATGTCTCATAGATCATGGGTATGGAGATACCAAATCAATAAACATGGACATATGTGTTGGAGAACACATTGTTGGATAGACCCACCATGAGACACTACAGAATTAATGTGCCATTAGTTGGTCTCGGTAGTGTTGGTACAAAGTCCTTAGACCTGAGATCACCATGGATTCCAACATGTGTAGTAGCCTACTTTGGGACTACCAAACGCTATTCCGTAATCGGGTAGTTATAAAGGTAGTTTTCGGGTTTGCTATGAAACATGGGGTGGGATGTGAGTGATCAAGATGGAATTTGCCCCTCCTTTGGAGAGATATCTCTGGGCCCCTCGAGGTAATGGATTATGGAAATGCATGGCCATGCTAAGTTGATTGAGGAGTCAATCAACGGACGATAATCCAATACGGTTCGAGTGAATGGTTAAGCTATTGAAGGGATGGCACACATCTTGCCTATAGCTTAACGGTATCGTGAGGCAAAGGGATTTGTGTACACATTACAGGTTCGAGCCGATATTATTCTTGTATACTATGGTGTCAATATGTGCTGCTAGGCGCCGCTATTGACAGTGTCGGCTGAGTTAGACTCGAGCCGACGATCGGCTAAGTTAGACTATAGCCGAAACCGAGTATACCTGAACCTACGTGGTCGCACGCTTAAGGGGATAGAATAGGTATTCGAGTTGGACTCGGATACGGCTCGATCGGATAGGGATCTGATCGGATAGAGTCCTATGGGCTTACGACGTGTGGGGCGGCCAACTCTATGAGATACGGATGAGATCCGATTCAAAATAGAGTCCTAATCGGCCACTAGTCCCGTGGCCAACTCTATATAAAGGAGGGAGGGGTGGAGAGCCGTGACACGTCAATTGCATCGCGTGCAACGAAGTCGCCGAGATCAATCTCCACGGAAACCCTCCCCACTTTCGAGCCAAACCCTAGCCTTGCATCGCGTGCTAGCACACGGGTGTACGGCGTTCGTCCCCGGACGTGTGGATACCGTAGAGGCGCCGCTACGTTGCGCGCTCTTGATCGGCTGCGGTCGGGCGCATCGGAGCGAGGCGTGAGAACGCGGCCGGACGACTCGAATCGGCTGATTGGCGAATCGGCTGTCTCCGGGAATCGGCTACACTGTTCCGGATCGGATTGCCCTGATTGGCTATTCCGCTGCACTCTACTCCAATCGGTAACGATCTATCGGCCCTTACTTGCAAGTGTTCCTGGTTTGCGCGGTAGAAATTTTTGTTTTCGGCTAGCGTAGCTTCCGCGTAACCCTTCAAAACCAACTGGCATGCCAGCGCAATCATCAAAGGCGACCAATTTTGGACCTGCACTAGAGTTAAGCATACCTCCCAGGTCAGCGCGTGGGAAAAATTTCCATCAACATGTTGATAAAAAAACAACCCCATCGACCGATGCAGAACTCTAAGCCGATACCAGCTCTGAGCCGATACGAACTTTGGGCCGATAGGGACTCGGGGCTTTACCAAATTCAGGGGGTGAATGGTTGGAAAACCAAAACCCAAAAATCTTTTGCGAAATTAAAATATTACCTCTCACCAACGAAACCAATCTAGAAAACGAGATCAAACGTAGCTATCGAAGTCGCCGCCGCCACATCGCCGTATAACCGCTAATTAGACTGCCCCTCCTGGCCGGTCAGATCATCGTGTCACCTCCGATTGGACCGTTGCCGCAATCCGCCGGTCAGACCGCTCGCACACCTACGGTTAGACCGTCGGGACCCAAAAAACACCGGTAGATAAACTCTCAAAGAAGTATATCAAACTATTTCGACTTTATTGCATTTAAAAGTGTTTACAAAGTACAACAACAGCACTCCTCACTAAAATCTCGACCTAACTCGAAACCCTAGCTATTCTCTCAACTTCCTTTCTTGCAAATCGATGTCAAGGAGGCACACCATCCCTCTCTATTTATACATAAAGTAAGCACACGTATCCTTCACGAATTAGGACTCCAAACTACATGGGAAACCCTCTCTTGCACGCTTCCAACTCATCTCTTTCCTTATTTCAATCCATCTTCCCGAATCCGGACTCCCTTCCAAATTTGAGTCCTCTTTCCATACGCACA
Organism: Oryza australiensis; assembly: GCA_019925245.2. Classification (NCBI taxonomy): domain Eukaryota; kingdom Viridiplantae; phylum Streptophyta; class Magnoliopsida; order Poales; family Poaceae; genus Oryza; species Oryza australiensis. Next base: position 1,001,656 of record JAIFGZ020000160.1, on the reverse strand, counting down.
CGACTCCTCTCGTATATCATATGAATTCTCCATCTTTCACGTGCATTATCCTCTAGCCTTTTAGTATCCTGCGTGATCTCTTGATCTCTGGACGTTCACTTCTCCCAAGTCGACTCTGACCCATCACTGGTAAAACTATCCCGAGGCCTCAAGCGATACCTGCACATATACGACAAAGAAACCATATTCCAAGCACAAGTTTGTCCAAACTTGACTCACATTAGGATAACAACAGTAACCATACGCATAAGAACCATCTAGAAGTCAAATCCATGAAGAAACAATCCGTAACCGAAAAGATAAACCAAAACCGAAAGCGAACAGGTGTCCTGTCGGTCAGACCGTGAGTCGACCGGTCTGACCGTGAGCATACCTCTGGTCTAACCGGTCATGCCTGGCCAGTCTAACCGCACATAAAATATCACAAATCACCAATGTTTCATCACATAAAATATAAATCAAACATAGTTGATTCTACAATCTCCCCTTGATGAAACCATTGGCAAACCCAACAAAATCAATTGGTTTGTGATGTTTTGTGAAGCAACCCAAAAATCATTTCTAATGCCAATCAAAAAACATTTCTAATGCCAAAAAATTTCAAAGAAAATGAAAAGAAAGAAAATAAGAAAATCCTTTAAGTATGACAATGATGCATAAATTTGTTACCTTGTTCTTGTTCTCTCCCTTTTGATAATGAGTTCATCAATGTATCGTAAGCATGAAAGAGCATTGTATTATATCAAAAGTAACTCAAGTACATGTGTTGCAATAACAAGGTAGAAAAAGTGACTAGCTAATTAAAAAGCATGCACTAGAGTAAAAACATGAACCTAAAACATTACAATTAAGATCGATAAACATTAATGATTCATTTTAATAATTTAAAATGCAATAAATTCACAAGTGCAAAGACCGAGAGAAAAACCCAAGTATATATACCTATGACATTGATACTCTTTCTCAAATTAATTCCTTCTCCAAAAATAACCAAGAGAACTTTTAGCTCTTTATTTTTGAACTTTTTATACTTTTCTCTCAATTATTGCGGGTACGTCCTTGTCGTCAAGACTATTTCCAAGGATTCGACACCATTTTTTATCTCACCGTGAATACGTCCTTGTCGTCAAGACTGTTTCCAAGGATTCGGTATTCATTCTTTCCCTCATATAAATAAGCATTTATGTACTCTTGCGGTGATTGGAACAAAAATATTAATAAGAGGAATAACAATTCATAAAGCATATATAAAAGCATTAATCATTCAAACTAAGCACTAGCTTCAATACTACATATTTTATTAATTCAAGTAAAAAAAATATGTGTCATGTATCATATCACTTGAAAGCAATATCAAAAGCTCATCTAACTACTAAAATGCACACAAGCTAATATAATAATCAAATTATCTAACAAACATTGCTAGCAAGCACTAGAATATACTAAAGATATAAAACACAGCTCATCCACTTTTTATTTTATTTTTCTTTTTGTTTTTCTTATTTTTTATTTTTTATCACACCATGCATGAATTAAAACATGAAAGCAAAAGAAAAACAAAAAAGAAAATATGCATACAACAAAGAGCCAACAACTTTTACGATGTGAACCCGCTAGGTTTAGTCCCGATCTTTCGATGATAGGTGGAGGATAACTCGATTGGGGAACGGAGGCGACGTTCACGGCCCGACTACAACCGTCCAAGGACGATGCGCCTTAGCAACCGATACGCCGTCTCCGATGGTCGACGCGAACTTGCGGTGCGTGACATAGCCACAAGGGCACTTGTCCTGCAAGCAATCGAAGAAAAAGTAAAACAAGCAATGAAATTGCTTGATATTGATACGAAAGATTCACTCTGAATTCACAATATGGCAGGGTTCTGAAGACAAACAGACGGGTTGTTTAGCCGACACGCGCGCTGTGTGCAAGTAGCAAGACACTAACTCTAATAAACAAAACCAACCGTTCTTGGCGGCGGCTAAAGGTTTAAGAAGTGGGGGAGACGACCACAGGGGTGCTGGGGTCGTGCTCAACCCTAGGACGCGCCCCTAATGGGCCCAACTTGATACACGGCCCATTGGGCCAAAAGAGGTGACGCAGCACCGTGGACAGAAAAAACACTCGGTAGAAAAATGACAATTGCGGCCGCTCCAGGACAGATATTGACATGGGGCTGGATCCATTTGAAAGTAGACTTGACAACCTTTCCATCAAGTACCTGCACGCCCAAATCGGAGTTCGCATGAAGTCGTGGCGGCCGTCGAACTTGGCAATGTTCTGCAGTCCGAATCCACCCCGCGCTAATCCTCTCCCCGTTGGATCCTCTCCATCGTTCCTGAGTAAAACAAGAGTGCACGTATCTCCAGGGTATAAAGAAGAGGAACATAAACTCAAGAATGAACTCACCTGATGGTTGAGTTGACGTGTACGAGTGCGGGTTATTGGACCATGAAGTTGTACGTATGGAGGCGTGGATGTATTGATACTGTTGATGTACTCATCACTTCCCCTCAAATAATGCCAAAAGGATGAATAACACCCAATTCTCCCCTAAGAAAAGCAAAGCGAGAAGAATCCAACGATTTGGTGAAAATATCTGCGAGTTGAAACTTTGTATCCATAAATTTCAATTCAACATCTCCCTTTTCAACATGATCCCTCAAAAAGTGAAAACGAATGCCAATGTGCTTAGTGCGTGAGTGTTGTACATGATTTTTAGCAATATTTATAGCACTAGTATTATCACAAAAGAAAGTAACTTTATCAAAAGTAAGACTATAATCTCTCAAAGTTGAAATAAGTCAAAGAATCTGAGAACAACAACTAGCAGCAGCAACATATTCAGACTCAGGAGTTGATTGAGCAACATTTGATTGTTTTCGAGAAGACCATGCAATCAAAGAAGTACCAAGAAAAAGACATGTACCAATAGTACTCTTTCTATCAATTCTACAACCTCCAAAATTCGCATCCGAATAACCACTCAAGCATATAGAAGAAGTAGAATACCAAATTCCAAATTCAAGAGTATGTTTCAAATACCTCATGATGCGTTTCACAGCTTGACGATGCGAGGCCTTTGGAGAATATTGAAATCGAGCACACAAACACACATCAAATTGTATATCTGGCCTCAAAGCAGTAAGGTAAAGCAACGAACCAATCATGCTCCTGTATTCCTTTTGATTCGCAGCTTCACCATCTTCATCGGATCCAAAATAGTAGAAGTTCCTATCGGCATCTCATTTTGAAACGTCGTAGAAAATCCTTGGTGTACTTTGTTTGATGAACGAATGTACCTTGAGGTGTTTGCTTAATTTGCAATCCCAAAAAGTAAGTCAATTCACCCATCATGCTCATCTCAAATTCCCTGCGCATAGTCTCAGCAAACTCCACAACCAAAGCGCGAGATGAACAACCAAAGATAATATTATCCACATAAATATGAACAAACTGTTGTTCATCACCATCCTTAAGAACAAAAAGAGTTTTATCAATTTTTCCCATTGTAAAACCTTTTGCAAGTAAAAAGTTTTTAAGTCTATCACACCATGCTCTAGGTGCTTGTTTCAAACCATACAAAGCTTTTGACAACCGAAAAACATGGTTGGGAAAATCAAAATTTTCAAAAACTGATGGTTGTTTTACATAAACTTTCTCCTATATGTAACCATTAAGAAAAACACTTTTAATATCCATTTGAAACAACTTAAAACTTTTTGAAGCAGCAAAAGCCAACAAAAGTCGAATTGACTCAATCCTAGCAACACGAGCAAATGTTTCATCGTAATCCAACCCTTCCATTTGAGTAAAACCCTATGCAACAAGTCTAGTTTTGTTTCTAACAATTAAACCATTCTCATTCTGTTTATTTTTGAAAATCCATTTAGTTCAAATAATATTATGACCAACAGGAGGTTCAACTAAATACCAGACTTTGTTTCTTTCAAAATTCTCAAGTTCTTCATACATGGCGTTAATCCACGATTCATCAGTTAGCGCATGAGTAACATCTTTGGGTTCAAAATTAGCAATAAAAGTAAAATTTGTATGAAAATCACAATTTGTTACCTTCGACCATGTAGTATGTTCACTCAAGTCACCTATCATCTATTCCGGAGGGTGTCATCGTTGAATATGAAGTGGAGCACTCACATCTCGAAGTTTGTTTATTTTCTCGTAACTTGTTCTGACGAAGTTGAAGCTTCGGAGGTCCATTAGCATCAACACCCGAAGCTCCCGAAGAATTGCCACCCGGCCGGTCGACCGCATCTCGCATGCGGTCGACCGTCGATATGCCATCGGCCCGACCGGCCCCGGCCCGGTCTTACCGGCCGATGCGTCCTCGTCGTCTTCATCATCGCTTTTCTCCACAAAAATATCCTTCCCTGAACCTGTGATAGAGTACATAAAATTTTGGGTCTAGTACCAGGACTAGCCTCATAAAAAGTGACTTCGCAAGTCTCAACAATTTTATTAATCTCCAAAACTAGTACACGGTAACCTCGTGAATGCGCAGAATATCCCAACATAAGTCCATCAAGAGAGAGAGAGATTCAAATTTGTCCAAATTTCTAGATTTAAACACAAAACATTTACATCCAAAAACACGCAAGTGAGAAATCTTCGTGTGTGTCCAAAGCAAAGTTCATAAGAAGTTTTTCAAGTTTAGATCTCAAAAAAACACGATTGGAAATATAACAAGCAAGTGTTAAAAGCTTCAGCCCAATATTTTCTAGGAGTAGAATATTCATCAAGCATTGTCCTAGCCATTTCAACCAAAGAACGACTTTTCCTTTCAACAACACCATTTTGTTGAGGAACCCGAGGAGACGAAAATTGATGTTCAAGACCTTTTTCATCACAAAATCTTTCAAAAGAAGCATTTTTGAACTCACCACCATTATCACTTCGAATAGTTCTCAAAGATTTTGGAAATTGCATTTTTGAACTCACCACCATTATCACTTCGAATAGTTCTCAAAGATTTTGGAAATTCAAGAGCCAAACGAAGATACAAACTTTTAAAGTGTTCGAAAGCTTCATCCTTCGTTGCCATAAAATAAACCCAAGAATATCGAGAAAAATCGTCAACAATAACCAAAACATACCACTTTCCTCCAACGGATTGCACTCTAGCTGGACCAACAGTGTCCATGTGTAACAACTGTCCTAGTGCATCCGTCATCACAGAAAATATAGGAATATGTGAAGAAGCAACCATCTTAGCATGACGACATGGAGAACAAACCAAGTCATGATCTTTCTTAAGTTTAGGCAAACCTCGAACAAGTTCCGAACCACTAATCCTAGTGAGATTATCAAAGCCAACATGTCCAAGACTACGATGCCAAAACATATCTTCTTTTGAAAATTTTGCAACAAGACATGTAACTTCAGAAGAAACACTATTTTCAAAATCCGCCTTAAAAACTCCTCCATATCGAGAAACATTAAGCATAACATCACCAAATGAATCAAAAACTTTACTTCCACTTTTCTTAAACAACACATCAAAATCTTCATCCACAATTTGAGAAACGGAGAGCAAGTTGTACTTCAAATTTTAAACCAAAGCGACACCATTCAATGTAAACTTGTCACTTACCTTGACAGATCTAGTTGCAGTGATCATGCTAGTAGAAGCATCATCGAAGATGATTGAATCCTTCCTTGATGCCTTGACGAGAGAGGAGAACCAACTTTTATCACCAGTCATATGTCGTGAACAACCAGAATCAACGATCCACACGTTCTTCCTCCTCGCCAAAAGAGCTTACACACAAGGAGATGTCGAAGCCTCAATACGGGGTTAGATAATAAAAATTTAGAAATCCAAGTAGTGAGACACACGACCAGAACCAACAAGAACATAACCAGTAGAAAATTCAACACGTTTCCTATTAGAAAAATTTGCCCGAGGCCGGTCCGACGCCGCCGTACCTACGGCCCGACCGTCGGCTTCCCACCGCCGGACCGGTGGTATAGCCGATCCGACCGCCGGTTCATCTGCGGTCGACCACTTGCCTCGAGGAAAAGCCAAATTTTGCCACCTTAGTTTCGCAAAAGCTATCTCCGTTCCTTTTCTGTTTCCTAGCAAGTCTAAAATAGAAACCAACAATATGTCCATGTTTACCACAAAAAGAACAGATATATTTTTCACGATGAGTTGATGCACAAGTTGAGATAACAGGCTTAGCATTAATAGTATTTTTAGTACTAACAACAAATTTAGCAGTAAACACAGGTTTAGTACTAACAACAGGCTTTGTAGAACATGATGCACTCAAAGAAGTCATAATGCCAGCAGATTTAAAAACAATGAATTTAGGATATGGTTTAGTCAAAATTTCACCTTTCTCAGTTATACTCAAAACAGTAGGGGGATGTTTAGAAAGAATGAACATAGGGATCAAAACCTAAACCACGATTGTTTGTGCTAACTTTTGATTGATCCAAAATCAAGTTGAGGTTCTTTTTACCATTATAAAAACGTTGCAAAGAACTTCTTAAGTAAGAAATCTCTTGAGTCAAGGTACCACAATTTTTGCAAGCATCCAAAAGACCTTTCTGTTTTCTACAGTTTGACAAGAAAACACTTCATCTTGCTTAACTATTTCTTCCGTATGCTTAACACGACCTAAGGCATTTTTTAGTTTCAATTCACTCGCAAGACATGTTGAGCAAGGTTTTGCACTAGATTATTTCAACCTTTTAGAGCTAATCACATTAAATATAGAGCTAGCAAACAAAACAACTCGACATTTATTTAAAGCTCTTTTCGTTAAAAACAATTCATCAGTCAATCTAGTGTTCATGGCAAAGCTAAGAGCAAGGCAAGATTCAAGCTTCCTAGATTTCTTAGATTTAACATCAAGCTTTTTGCAAGTAGTTAAATTAACTTCTCTATCAGAATTAATCTTAGCGAATAAAACTTCACATGATTTGCAATCATCATCATCAGAAGCAAGAGATCTTAACCTATTATTTTCAGCTTTAAGAGAATCAATAACTACTTCATGTTGATTAATCTTCTTTTCAAATTTAGAAATCTTGTAACCAAGTCTAGCAATAACTTCTTGAAGATATTCAACACTAGGAGCGCTTATTACCTCATTCTCTTCATCAGAATCTACAATACTCTTTGCCATGAGACAAACTCCAGTGATGCTCTTTCCTTTGAATTCCCTCATCATCATCTGAGTACTCAACATCGTCGGATCCCTACACAACTGCAAAAGCTTCATCCAAGGCCTTCTAGTAGTACTTCCTCATCTTCATGTTCTTCGCCTGCTTCTTGTTTTGCTTAGCGTCCTTGGATCCATCTTGAGCCTTTAACTCCTCCTGTGTACCTTTTCTAGTCTTGGGACACTGAGAGCGAATGTGTCCTGGTTGTCCACACCCGAAACACCGGATTGGTCCTCCTCTTCTCCTGAACCTGACATCATTCATAGCTCGAGAAATTTTATTAGCAAGCGATACCAAGTCCTCCTCACTGATTTCCTCCAGTTGATCATCGAACATGGCAGAGAAAGAAGTAAACATCGATCGTGAAGTAGAATCAAAAGATGCGAAGAAGACATCAAAGCGAAGATTTCGAATCAGTCCTCTTAGAAAGAATGTTCATCTCATAAGTTTTCTATTTAGTATAAAGAACATCCAAAGTCAAAGTGTTCATATCAACAGATTCCTGAATCGAAGTAACCTTAACATCCCAAACCTTCATATCAAGACCGTTCATAAAGTGACGAGCAACCTCGGACTGAGAATAATTAGCATCATAAGAAGAATCAACAGATCTAAGATTACTCAAAATTTTATTAAAACGGCCCAGATAGTCATCCAAAGACTCCCCATGTGTCATCTCAAATTTGATGTACTCTTTTTTGAAAATGTCTTTTTGCAACTCTTTAATTTTTGACAATCTAGTGTGAAAATCATTCAAAGCCTTCCAAATATCATTAGCAGTATCAAGATGCGAAACACGATCAAAGTCGGAGTGAGAAATTGCATTAAGAATAATATTACGAGCTTTGCAATTATTTTCAAAATCTAATTTGAGAGTAGGAGTATCAATGCGAGCAGGAATTTCATTCGGTTCTGCAACTTTTAGCCAAATATCATGTCCTTGAGATGTTATGTAAGATTCCATCTTTTTCTTCCAATAAACAAAATTGGTTCCATTGAAAATATTAGGATTATTTCAAAACTTTTCAGCCATGGCAAATAGATCGGAAAAGCAACGGATATCAAATTAAGAACGAGGCTCGATACCACTTGTAGGATCGAAATAGAGTAAACAAACCTACCAGAGGGGGGTGAATGATAGGAAAAACCAAAACCCAAAAATCTTTTGCGGAATTAAAAGATTACCTCTTACCAACGAAACCAATCTAGAAAACAAAATCGAACGTAGCTATCAAAGTCGCCGCCGGTCACATCGCCATATAACCGACGGTTAGACCACCCTCCCGGTGGCGGTCGACCGCCCACCTCCGGTTGGACCGCTGCCGCAACCCGTCGGTCAGACCTGCTCGCACACCTGTGGTCAGATCGTCGGGACCCAAAAACACTGGTAGATAAACCCTCGAAGAAGTAGATCAAACTATTTCGACTTTATTGCATGTAAAAGTGTTTACAAAGTGCAACAACAACACTCCTCACCAAAATCTCAACCTAACTCGAAACCCTAGCTATTCTCTCAACTTCCTTTCTTGCAAATCGATGTCAAGGAGGCACACCCTCCCTCTCTATTTATACATGAAGTAAGCACACAAATCCTTCACGAATTAGGACTCCCAACTACATGAGAAACCCTCTCTTGCAAGCTTCCAACTCATTTCTTTCCTTATCTCTATCCATCTTCTCGAATTCGGACTCCCTTCCAAATTCGACTCCTCTTTCCATACGCACACGATTCCTCTCATATACCATATGAATTCTCCATCTTTCACATGCATTATCCTCTAGCCTTTTAGTATCCCGCATGATCTCTTGATCTTTGGACGTCCACTTCTCCAAGTCGACTCCGACCCATCACCGGCAACACTATCCCGAGGCCTCAAGTGATACGTGCACATATACAACAAAGAAACCATATTCCGAGCACAAGTTTGTCCAAAGCTGACTCACATTAGGATAACAACAGTAACCATACTCATAAGAACCATCTAGAAGTCAAATCCATGAAGAAACAATCCGTAACCAAACAGATAGACCGAATCCAAAAGCAAACAGGTGTCCTGCCGGTCAGACCGTGAGCAGGCCGGTCTGACCGTGCGTATACCTCCGGTCTGACCGGTCGTGCCTGGCCGGTCTGACCGCACATAAAATATCGTAAATCACCAATGTTTCATCATATAAAATATAAATCAAACACATTTGACTCTACAGAAAACCCACCCATGGATAAACCCATCAACCCGAGCAGAACCCACTACGAAAATCCCACAGGCGCAAATATAAACCCAAACCTAAACCCATGGGTATCCATCGGGTTTCGGGTATCGACGGGAAGAGACCTAGCTTAAATATTTATATACGATAAAATATGAACAAAGTGATAAGAGTACACACTAACACACATGAACTTTTGATGCTAGTACTAATTAAAGAAATGAAAATGCAGAGAAGAATAACTGGTCACTGGAGGGCGGTGGCTGCGCGGGATTGGGCGCCGGCCAGAAGATCGTCGCCCGGGAGGGCGTTGCTGTCGAGGAGGGCACCGGCGGCGGGAAGGACCGAGGGCGCGCCGACGACCGGAAGGGAGCCGGATTGGAGGCGCCGGCCGGAGGCGCAACTGCAGGAGGACTCCAAGGAGGTGCGGTGGCAAGGAGGCCGAGGGCCACCGGTGGCCGGGAGGAGCCGACTTGGAGGCGCGGTGTCGGGAGGGCATCGAGGGGCGCCGACGGTAGGGAAGGGCGAGGCGCCGACGGTGGGAGGGCCGAGGTCCATGGTGCTCGAGGGATTGGAGGTGTGCACCGCCGCCATGGAAGTGGAGTGGGAGACTAAAGAAGTGGCTCGTGGGTAGATCCAAATTCCAAACCCGACCGGCCTAGTTTTTTTATGTTTCGAGCGGGTTCGGACGGTTTGGATGTGGGTTCGGGTATCCTCGCAGGTTCGATAAACCCACGGGTAAAAAAGAACACATACCCACACCCATGAACTTCGGGTTCGGGCATACCTACGGGCGGATTTTACTATCCATGCCCATGCCCGTCGGATACAAAACCCACGGGTACCGTATCCGCGGGTAGGATTGCCACCCGTGGGAGAGCTAAAGGAGGAAGTGGTGGTCTGACATACGTGTCCCACATAATTGTAATTGTTGTCTCTCTTTTCAGCCCCACTATCACTTATTTGTTTTAATTTTTATCTAACAAAATTTATGTTTTTAGTGTCATGTACCGTCATGTAGCACGAATATCAACTCAACAAGTCACGTAAGTGTGATATAAGTCTAAACCACTTTTGATACTGTCGAGAAACTTATTTTACATTAATTATTTTTATAAGTTAGGGATGTTTTTTATACGTTTTTAAGATGCGAATGAAATATATTTGAGGAATGAAAATTGGACTTCTTCTCGTATCACGCACTCGCCAGCCTTGTGCGAAAGAATTCGCCGTAAATGGAAGAACAATTCAATACCGCACAACCGCGCCTGAAAGGTACCGAGAATGCGTGAGGTGCGTCAGCGATGAGTGGCATGGTGAGATCCTCTGCGGTTTGGTCTTTATATCGAAAAAGAGCAGGAATATTTTTTTGCATTGTGTCAGCTAGCCACACAGATATCTTGTTCCACGAATGGTTTCACTGGATCAGGGATTTCGTCGAAGCAAAACCACGAAAATAAAATAAATAAACAAAATAAAAATAAAAGTTGTCAACTATCTTCTATAAAATAGCTTTCCAATGTTGCCACCACCACAACAGCAATCGAAGAGAATCAGATAGAGGAATCGCGAGTGAGCTTCCAAAGAGGAGAGTAATCGATCGAAATCGTAGCAGGTAGGGTAGGGAGGGCAGGATGTGCCGGCAGGTGAAGTGCGAGACGTGCGGCAAGTCCACGTGGGCCTGATGCGGCCGCCACGTGGCGTCGGTGCACAGCCAGATCGCCGACGGCCAGCACTGCTCCTGCCGCGCCTGGCCGGGCGTCGCCACCGCCGGAGAGAAGGACCTCGTCGCCGCCGCCGCAGCCGCCGCCGCAGCGGAGACCGCCGGGAAGAGCTCCGCCGCCGCCGCCGGCGGGGAGCGTTCGTCTTCCGCCTGATCAAACTACATATACTTTCCTTTTCCAACAAACTCAAGCGAATCTGTTGTCGTCAATATGCTTGTAGAATTTGTTACGTGCTTCTCGTGTGCCTCAACATCGACCATATCGTTATGGACGAGAACGACTAATTAATGACTTGTGCTGCCACGTTGGTTTGTTTGGCTTGTCCGTGTACACTTTGATTTTTGGTTAACCTGTCAACGGTGATGTAATTTCGATCAGCTGGGAGTATTATTCGTACGGAAGATTGTTAATTTGTTCATCAATTCGCATGAGCAGTGGTTGAACAGGCGTCTGGAGCAGAGTCGGGGGCTCTGAACGCGTGAGGAAGATGAACAGCTTCCCTTTGCCGTGTTAACGGGCTGATATTGGGTGTGGGAGACAATAGGTTGTACGTGATAATGTGCCCGGTCGGCTGGCCCCATGTTTCAAAAGCCCACTGGCGGCGGCCGACGGGCGACGGAGCAGGTTGTGGGGCGACGCAGGCAACGGTAGCAGGCTGCCTGCTGCATCCAGAGAAAGAAGTGGAGCAGGCAACGTGGCAATGTCAACTGACAAAGGGGACGGTCAGGAGGTGGCTGCGGGAGACACCACAGCGGCGGCAACCAGTGGCCGTGCGGCAGCGGCTGTTTCTGGTAAAAACCGAAAACAACCGGGAGAACAGCCTGATTCAAAATCAAGTAAGTTTGATGCTTTCATAATTGATATTTTTTCCTAATTTAAGTGGACAACAGACTGACCATTGAATCTGTACTGAATAGATGTTGGATTGAAGAGGTTTTTCAGCCAAATTTCATCGGGTAGCCGAAATACAGGCTCTAGTGGAACTGCTGCTGCAGCTGCTTATTTGACAGGTTCTTCTTACTGTTTTTATTTTTCCTTTTTTAGGTTAAGAGACTCAAACTGTGATGCGCAGTACATCTGCAAGATAATTTCTTATATTTACCGTGTTCATATTTTGCATGTTTGCCTTCCTACAGTAGATGTTGACTCGAGCCACATGATTAGTATATATTTGCTTATTCTGTGAGTGCAATGTGGCCATTTTTACGTTTTTCTTGGATTGGCTCGAAATGCTCTTTTTCGTCTTGTCTCCGTCGTAGCTATGTTTTTATCCTGGGTCTGCCACCAAATCATTTCCTCCTCCGACATTGATGGTTGACCATTTTTTTAAGTAAAGTGCACGGACAATCGCTAAATTCGTGTGGGTGTGTCATCTAAACCACTTAACTTTTAAATTATATTTTTGTATCTTTAAACTTGTCATGAGCGTCACATAGGTTCAAACAGATTTCAACCTACTTCATGTGTTGACGTGACATGCGATAGAGGCATCTATATGTCAGTAGGACCCACATGTCAGTTACATATAAAGAAATAAAACACCATTTTCTCCTCTCTCTCTCTCCTCCATTTTAATATTTTTCAAAATTAAATATGTTTTCTCCTCTCTTTTAGTTTTATTTTTTCTATATGCGACTAACATGTGGATTGCCCAGACACGTAGGCGCCATCATAACTTGCCACGCACGTCGCGCACGAGTGGGTTAGAAGCCTTTTGGATCTATATGACCCTTAGGGCAAGTTCAAGGATCCAAAAACATATTCTAAGAGTCTAGAGACTTAGATGACATGCCCTTGCCCACATAAGTTTAGACACTGCTCGTGCACTTTACTTTTTATTTTTTTACTTCATATGGAAGTTGGATGACGGCCACGAGGCTGCATAAGCCGAGCTACACGACGGTCACAAACATAGACCCCCGCCACCACTGAAGATGGCACAGGACCAAGGTTTTCCTTACCACCGGTAAACACGTGGTTACCACGGTAACCGCGCTTCCCGTGGGGGTATGATAAGAGTTACTAGTGGTAGGGTTTGATGAATTTTAGCCGGCTTTAAAATTTTAAAAAATTGAAAAAAATAAAAGAATCATGGATGTAGTTCTTGAATTTTAGTTACAGATGGTGAAGAAATTTTTTTCAAAAATAATAAGATAAAATCACTTTTGAGGATAAAACCGAAAGTAGTTTACAAAATTGAAAAAAATAAAGTGATGGGCCTTCATTTGCACTGTTCAATCTAGCCCATTAAGACCTAAATGAGGAGAAAATATCTCAAAGCGCGGTAACGCACCTTATGTCATGCCCTAATTTTTGATCGGGATAAAAATCATTTAAAAATACAATTTCTAGAAATTAAGTAAAAAATAAATAAATCAAGTGAACTTAATAATAAAATTAAATTTTCCTTTAAAAATCATGGCTGAGAATATTTTTGTAATATTCTCCATGCCCTAAATTACTCTTTGAAATTTTTCGTGAAATTTTGGATCTTCGAAATAATTTTAATAATACAAAAATATTTTAGTAATTATTTAAATAAATTATTTAATCAATAAATAATATTTTTATATTTTTATTAAATACTTTGATTGTCCATCTATTTTTAGGATTTTTCTTGAAATTATTTGAGCATTGGAAGTATATCAAAAATATAGAGATAATTTATGTGATTAAATAAATAGAAAAATAAATTTAAATCCCTTTCTGTTCTTGGGCCGTCGTCACCCCACTTTCTCTAAAAGTCTATTTTGCGCCCTTCCGAGAGATCCGCTTAACTCTAGTGTAGGTCCAAATTGGATTGCCTTCGGTGTGTAGGGCGTGCGAGTTGGTTTGACTAACAAGAAAACAAAGAATAGACAATTAAGTTATGATTAGATCCTACTCGATCGGCTATTGATATCCATAATTCATAATTGCTATTCTGAAGCACATTTAGACCAAGTGATTGAGATAGATCGGTAGTATGTTGAGATAATATAAATCACTTATATCTAAAAGCACATTAGAATAACAATTATACATATTTATAACTTAGCCGATGTCGTAGATCTAATATGAATCGGCTAGTACTCCGATATAGTTCTATACTAAGATATTAATCTGAGTTAAATACACTAAACAAGGATCAATCGGCTGTTAATATGACTTAACAGATTGATGCCGAGCTTAGCATATTTAAATAGACTAAGATCTTGATATAAAAGGCAATTCTAACACATCTAGCAGTAATAAAACATATAAGATAATCGATTCCGATTCCGATTGATCTTTGCATCTATGGGTGTGCATGCAATCCTCCTTCTTTCTCTGTCTTCATGGTACTAGGATACAATATGTTCAATCCGGATCAAGATTGCTATATTTTGGGATGAAGGGAGTTGTTCGGGGAGCGGATGTGACAGGCTGTTGTTGCTTCCTCGAGAAGCTTTGGAAGGAGAGTGAGGTTCGGTGAGATTGGGACCAATTTTTGCCGATGGGGCCCACTAATTGGCCAACATGTGGACTCTGTGTGAAGCACATGACATGGCATATGACATCGGCACTAGACACACGAACATGTGCTAGAGGGGGATGAGGTGTGTTCATAGACATTTTCCTATATGCCTGTGTGGCTATGCGGGTTAGTTGGACCGATGGGGCGTCGGGTGTTTTGAGAGGGTGTGTGTGACATCCTGGCCCAATTAGGATGTGGTCGATATGGCCCACGAGTGTTGTGTGCACTTAATTAGTACCACCTTGCTAGTGGAGCAAGAGTAGAACCAACTTATAAGGCCTTGTCCCTCTAACCATACCACTCCCGGGTTAACCCTTTTATATGAAGCGAGGACGAAAGTGTAAGTGTGGTGTTATATGCAAGCGGGCCCACCCGTCGGATGGGCTGGCTATGTAGTTTTGGAGGGCGGGGTGTTGCAATGACATCATAGTTAGGCTTCCCGAGGAGAAGCAGAGTGTGATGGATGTTATGCATGGCTCTGGGAGCCAAAGAGATGAGATGATGAGAAGGGATGATGTCCGATAGTTTGAAAGTGAAAAGAAACTAATAGATAAGGAAAGAGTTGGAAGCTGACAAATGGAATATGGTTGTAGGCCGGTGTCATGGTAAGGCACCCGAAATGATGAGTTTATAATCAACTAAAATTTGTTTCGTCTACTTGAGTTGTTGCAAAGCAACTCACAGAAAGGATCAAGACGAGAGACTCTTTCCGACCACATGTGATCAACCCTGCACTTAGAGTTTTAAAAAAGGATTTCAAAAGTTTGCTAAACAAACCCAACCGTCCTTTGCAGCCTGCATGCTCACATTTTCGTGACTTGCGGAGTACATATGTACTCACCCATTGTTGTTTCCTGCTTCCCCCTAGAAAGAGCACAAGTGAAGTTGAAGGGTAGGGTTTCCTTCCTAATTCCAAGCCGTTGCTTGTGGTTTGGGTTCTAGCTTTGCTAGGTTCATGCTACTTCTCTGTTTGCTTGGTTACACTTCGATATGACCACATAATTTTTAATATATTTAATTTATGATCGGTTGCAATGATGCATCTCAGCTGACCGCATGTATCGACATTTGTGTCCTGGGGCTGGTACCGACATCGCGGTTCTGTAGGAGTTGGTTCAATCCGATTTCCTACGGCACACCCACTCTTGTGTCATTGTTAGGTGGTTCTAGGGTGGGTGTGGCACCTGTATCAAGTCTAAGTTTTATGACTTGGACTTAAGCGGGGTTCGGGGATCTCTTCATGAGGTCTCAGAGCAGCTTCACTAGGAGGTAGAGTCTATAGGACCATGTCACACCCTTATATGGCACCGCCGTACAACAGCACCAGACATGAGCGTGTTGTAGGAAAACAACGTGAACGACGTCCTACAAGATCGTGATACCAGTACTAGTGTCAGGACACAACGCTGATACCCATGAAAACAATTATAAATCATTGACATTAGACTTATTTACCTTAACTTCAATTGTAGACCGAGGAAACCCAAGAATGCAACCGATGACACAGAAGCAACGTAAACCAACAAACTAACTCCCAACACCACAGGTAACGGCTAGGAATCAGGACAAAACCCTAATTTTCAATTCACTTAAACTTCACCTTCGGAGCAGGCAAAACTATACATAGAGAGCAAGGGTGAGTGGTTATGTAGTCAGCAATTCAGGGGAACGTAGGTCTTTATTGCAAGCTTCAAGGGGAGGTTGGGTATTTTGCAACCAGTTTTGTTTTGAACTTTTAAATCATCCAAGTGCGTGCTATTTTCCAAAACTAGAGCGATATAAAGTCTCATCTCGGTCAGGGGTGAGAAGTAACAAAAGATTTTCAAGTTTGCACAACTCCCAGAGTTGGCCTCAAAGCTGGTTTTCAAAAACCAAACCATTTTTTGACTCCTAAAGTCCCGTTGTCCAGATAACCATTTACTTCCCGTTGTCTCTCTAACACCAACTTGCTTTCCTATATATGGTTTCCTAAACAACAACATATTTTCTCAAAAGCATGGTAAAACCAAAACTACACTAAGAAATCATCTCACATCCACCCATTACCATGGGCATGACTATTCAAATAGTTGGTTAATCTCCAGAGAGGGGTACACTTTACCCACATGACGCTACTAACTTGGGTCACCCAGCCCATGTTGAACAGCTACATCTAGTGACTTTGAGGTTTCCGCAACAAGGCATTTTCCAAGCCAACAAATGGTCACCTTATGCCAACTGGAGGGGTCCTAGGGACCAACAACAGGTTAGGTCGCAGACCATGTTGTGCCAGGAAGGTCAAGGGTCCTCCCGGACGCCACCTGGCGAATCCCACATCGGTGAACACACTATTTATTTGTCATTTCTTCAATGGTTAAATAACACATATTTGTTTTTTCTCATTTTTCATATTAGTGTAGACAGGTACGGAACCACCCATTGGGCAGGGTGGGTCAGCCGACCCACCTATGGCCCATGCCGTCCCACCTCTCCATACCCTTCTTGGGCCGCCTACCGCCACATCCTATCAACAATTGGCCCATAAGTGAATAGCCCAAGTGCCCAACTTAATTTTTCACGAAGTCAAACGTCACGCCGCATGCGACGCTTCATCTATCCTTGACCTTGATTAGCACTATCGCCTGCTCGCCTTTTGTTACGCCTGAGACCCTGAGTTGTTGACGCCACTACTTGCTCACTGCCTTATCGATCTACCGTATGCACGTCCGGTCCGGCCATCCCCGCGTTGCTGCGTGGCCGGCGCTAGCATGCCGCATGCCTGTGTAGCAGCAGCAGCAAGTAGCTTAGCACTGCACCAGCCAGCCGGTGGCTAGGGATAGCCGGTGAGCCCAGACCCTTCTTCATCTTCATCGGTGATCGCCTAATCGATTCATCCTTCGTCCTTCGACCTTCGTTGCTATTGACTGTTGTTGGCCTAGTACCAACCTACCAATATGGAGATAGATAGACAGGGACAAGGAAATTTAGAAGGTGAAGGAACCAGTGTTGCATATGGACATGGGTGTGGTGACAGCTGTGGTTGCGGTTCACATTCAACAATGGAGCCTACAAACATTGCCGTGTTGACGACCAAATGTGACAAGCTAATCAACGGGTTTGAAACTACAATTGAAGCGGGATTGAAGGAACACGCAATTCTCAGAGACATAGCGCATATCGGCTGAGTCCGAATCGGCTAAGGAGTCAGTTGGGTAAGACCAAGTCGGACAGGGATATCTGACGTAGCCGATTCCGATTGGGGTAACTAAATGTGACTGATTCCGGTGGGAAAGCGTAGAGATCGTTATTGGATTCGATTTTTGGTGTTTCAGAGATGTTGCCATCTACGAATAAAGTCCTGAAAAGGCAATTGTATCTATTAATTAGGATATTTTGTATAGTTTCCTTATAGATAATGTCAGTTTAGGCATATCTGTAATTCAATTTGTAATAGAGGTAGGAATTGTGTCTGTCACGGACTCATCGTGTATTTGGGTATAAATATGACCTGAGACCATGTAATCTTAATAAATCAACATCAGATGAATACAACCTTCGGCGCATCACCACTTTATTCTTTTAGTTTATTTCGACGAGTTCTTACTTCTAGTTGGGCTGCATCATTTGATCTCCAATGAAAAGGTAAATCTTTTCACAACGGCTTGTATTCTTGGGATTAGTGCTTCCATCATTATGATACTCTAATCTTGTTTATGTAAGTCATTGATTTATCATATATACTGTATAACCAAGATCAATAATCTGATCTAACCCTAATCGACTAGTCTCTGTTATTAGATAACAGCCGATAGGGTTAGCTTTTGTTGTTGATTTGGATTATATAGTATATCTACCATCTTGAAAGACTGCTATTAAGCTATTTTAGATCTTATGCTTCTTTTGATACTTAATGCTGCATCGGTTAGGTTTAATCTATTAAGTCGCCCTTAGAATCATTAAGAACTAATCTGTTTCATGATTGCTATTAGAGATAGTATCAGAGTTTCAGCCGATCTTACCTGATTTAACTGTCTTGTAGCTTTTGTTTGATATGTTAAATCTGTCCTTTATATTACGGTCTCATTATATTAAATATGTTAAGCTTGTTATCAATCTGTTAAAGCATCTTAATATTTGATTGCTTCTTGTTTAATGTATTTAGTTTGTTATGATATCTTCGTATACAACAGTATCGGAGTACTAGCCAATACATATTAGATTTATCTCTTCGGCTATGCTGTAAACAAGTCAAATTCTTGTCTTATAGTATTTTTAGATCTAAGTGATTTATACTGCCTCGGTACACTACTGATCTATCCCAGTCACTTGCTTTAAATGTGCTTTAAGATTTGGATTACATTCTGTTAACATCTACAGCCGATCGGATGAATCTAGTTGCTGCCGATTCAGTGTAAATTGCATCGACACAATACTAAAAGGGTAGGTCATCGGCCACCAGCCGATCGGCTATCAATCTAACTTTGATTTCTCTTTTTAGTTTTTTGTTGGTTGCGGGAACAAACCAACTGACACGCCTACGAACCTCGAATCAATACTTTGGACCTGCACTAGTGTAAAGCAATTCTCTCAAGCCAGTGCATGGGAAATTTTCTCATCAACATGCTTTTGGCACGCTCGGTGGGACCTCAAAACACAAGCCAGACATGATGGTTGACATCAAGACCTCCAAGGTTGACTAAGACAACGTTATTCCGATCACCATGGATAAATTGACTCCTGAACAGGAGGCTGAGTACAAGGAGATGACCGACCAGTTGCAGAGTCATTATCTGTAATCTTTTGCTCTGACCAGATTAGGGACAATCGTCCAAAAATACAAGGTCAAGATACCAGGTCAGGATGAATCTAGTGCAAGCTCTAGCAAGGGCAAAGAACAGGAAATCAAACAGGAGGAAGGACTAGAGCTAAACAATCTGCAGGACAGGATCAATTATGCTGTCCATCATGCTTTGATTAATCAGTCTGGAATATTGGTCAATACCCTCAACAACATGATTAGTACAGTTGTCGACTCCAAGATAGCTGAACATCAAGCCGAGGCCCGTATTCCTCCCCGAAGGCAAATTTCCTTAGTATAGGGCCTTGGCGACAAATGGGTTGCCAATCGCCGAGTTCCTCGCGAACACCGATCGTGCTAGGATCGGTTCCCCTCAAGCCATTTGTGCCACCGTCGGCATCAAAGCCGCGAATTTCAACCAAGGGTCTTGATGAGGCCACAACCTCAGCATACGGGCTATGAGATGCCTCAGATTCTCCAGAATGGATTGAGGCCATGTTCAGTGTAAATCAGCCACCTGTTCTGCCCAAGGTGCCGATAGGATCCTACCCATCAAGTTTCCCTCAACATCCTGTCGCTCTGCATGTTCAGCAGCCTCACATGACGCATCGATCTCCTCAGCAGCACGCAGGAGGCAATTTCAACCACCAATATTAGCCTCACTTGCCTCACATGCCGTATCGGTAGGGACCGCTCCAGTTCGACCAATACGAGCCGATACAGTAGCAAGCGCAAGAGGCACCTCAACAAAGCAAGCCCTGGGTGGACTTGATTGTCGATGTGATGAGAGAGCAGTTCGGTCTCAAGCCCAAGGACACTGGCAACATGTATCAGTATCCATATCCTTAATATTTTGAGAGGGTCCCATTGCCTAACCGATACAAAGTACCAGATTCTCCAAATTCTCAGGGTAGGACAATGTTTCTACCTATGAGCACGTTAGCCGATTCCTAGCCCAGTGCGGATAGGCACGGCTACAGACGCCCTGAGGGTTAGGCTTTTCCCCTCTTCCTCTCTGGATCGACATTTACTTGGTTTTCTTCGCTTCCATACAATTCTGTTCAGAGTTGGGCCGATTTAGAAAAATAGTTTCATCGCTACTTCTACTCCGGCATCCACGAGATGAAGCTGTTCGACTTAACGGCCATCATGCAAAAGCACGATGTATCAGTCCAAGATTATATCCAAAGATTTAGAGACATGAGAAATCGGTGCTATAGCTTGGTGCTATTCGATTCCTAGCTAGCCGATCTTGCCTTCCAGGGTTTGTTAACACCCATCAGGAAGAGATTTTCGGCTCAAGATTTTGAAAGCTTGGCGCACCTGGCCCAGAAGATCACTGCCCATGAGCAACGTTTCCAGGAAGCCAAGAAAACCTTTAAGAAGGTTAGCCATGTTGCCTACGCTTCTGACTCCGATTCAACTGATAGTGAAACCGAAGTGGCAGCAGCCGAATGGGCTAGGAACAAAAAGATCATAACCTGCCAATGGGTGAAGAATTCGGCTAAAGAGGAGAAGTACGATTTTGACATTACTAAAGCCGACAAAATCTTCGACCTGCTAATTCAGGAGATACAGATCCAACTTTTGACCAATCACATCATCCCATCAGCTGAGGAGTTAAAAATGAGAAAATACTGCAAATGGCACAACACCGGTTCCCATAGTACGAACGACTGCAAGGTATTTCGCCAGCAAATCCAGTCGGCTATAGAGGCTAGGAAAATTAATTCAAAGACCCAAAGAAGCCGATGAAGGTTGATAGGAACCCTTTTCCCGTTAACATGGTTTATGCCAGTCACCAATCAGCCGACCATCATCCCCGAGAGATGGACAACTTGGTCAAATTCATGAAGAAACACGAAGAAAGAGGGACGGGCAGAGCCTACAGAGTGCGTCCAAAAAAACATGATCGGCAGGAAGAGGTTTACTATCAGCAACATGATGGCTTCGATCCCCATTCGAGCTGTGAGTTCTTCAGGTTTTGCTGGAATCAGGGGATGAGGCTACCATCACTCCAAGAATGTCCATCATGCAGTGGTTATGGAGATGAGCAGGCTAAAAGCTCCAGCCGATTGCTGCCCAGAGAAAATCGGTCGAGACAAAAGAAACGCCTTGTTCACCAAAGGCTGGGCCCAATTCATGAAGATTTTTTTTAAGAGGACTTCAAGGATGATGAAGAACAAGCTGCCAACCCACAATTGTGTCCCTCCAATACTTTTACAAAGGCCCAGAAACAAAAGGTGCAACGGATGAAGAGCGAGGGCCGGGTGCAGGAGGTTCAGGCCGAAATTGATTATCGGCTAAGAAAGAAGAAGGAGCAGGAGTGCCCGAGGAAGCAGGCGCATAAAGAACAATGTCGTTGCAGCCATGAAGACCAAGCTGACCAGGCATAGAAAAAGGCCAAGGGAAAGGCTGTTGCCTCTGCATCGATTGATATGGTTTTTCTGTTACCGGCCGAATTTGAAGTGGCCCAAGCCGATGCAGACATCGTAGAGGAGTCACTGGCCAAACTCATGTTGTTTCCGGAGCAAGCAATCTTTGAAAAACCAGAGAGGACAGGACATCATCATCTTAAGCCTCTTTATGTCAAAGGATTTATCAATGTGAAGCCGATGTAAAAAATGCTAGTTGATGGGGGAGCTGCTGTCAATCTAATGCCCTATGCCACTTTTAGAAAGCTGGGCGAGGGCTTCGATGACCTCATCAAGACAAATATGATCCTTAAAGATTTTGGCAGGAACCCATCTGAAACAAAAAGGGTTCTTAATGTTGAGCTGACTGTTAGCACTAAGACAATGCCTACCACTTTTTTGTCATCGACGGGAAGGGGTCATACAGCCTGCTGCTGGGGAGGGATAGGATCCACACCAATTGCTGCATCCCTTCTATCATGCACCAGAGCTTGATCCAAAGGCAAGGCGACAAGATCGAAGTCGTTCTAGCCGATAGGTCAGTAAATGCAGCCAATGCCAATTTAACCCTTTGGGAAATAGACGACATTGATTGCTTGTCCGGCAAGGTTTGGGAGGCTGATTTTTGGGCAAGGTTTGGGAGGCTGATTTTCTAAAGGTGTCCGATTCTATTATACAACCAATTAGAGATGAAGAGCCTCAATTATTACTTTGAGAGCGTCGTTGAGGGCTCAAGCGTGTATGCCAAGGACACGGTAGACGATCTCGATGGCAAGCTAGGACAAGGTTTTATGTCGGCCGATGAGCTTGAAGAGGTTGATATAGGTCCACGAGATAGGGCTAGGCCGACATACATTAGTAAAAATTTGTTTTCTTATTTTAGAACCAAGCTTATCCATTTTCTAAAGGAATATAAAGATTGTTTTGCTTGAGAGTATTTTGAGATGCCAGGTCATAGCCGATCAATTGTTGAGCATCGACTCCCTATTAAGCCGGGCTATCGGGAGTAAAAACAGCCTCCTAGGATATTTAAAGCCGATACGTATGATGCGATTAAGGCCGAAATCACTCGACTGTATGATGCTGGTTTTATTCGGCCGTGCTGATACACTAAATAATCATAGTTTTAGTTATCAAGAAAAATGGCAAGCTTAGGGTGTGCATCGACTTTCGAGACCTAAACAAAGCCACCCCTAAGGACGAATACCCCATGCCAATTGACGATTTGTTGGTGAATGCTACTTTAGGGCATAAGATTATAAGTTTTATGGATGACAATGCTGGTTACAATCAAATTTTTATGACCAAGGAAGATATCCACAAAACTACTTTTTGGTGTCCTGATGCGATCGGCTTATATGAGTGGGTTGTCATGACATTTGGTTTGCTACTTATCGAGAGCCATGAATTATATTTTTCATGACTTAATCGGTTTTTAGTGGAAATCTACATTGACGACGTTGTGGTAAAATCCAAGGAAGTTGAAGACCACATAGCCGATTTAAGGAAAGTATTGGAGAGGACTAGAAAGTATGGCTTGAAGATGAATCCTACCAAATG
Organism: Oryza australiensis; assembly: GCA_019925245.2. Lineage (NCBI taxonomy): Eukaryota > Viridiplantae > Streptophyta > Magnoliopsida > Poales > Poaceae > Oryza > Oryza australiensis. Next base: position 978,286 of record JAIFGZ020000160.1, on the reverse strand, counting down.
TGCTTTTGGTGTATCGGTGGACAATTTCTGGGTTTTCTTGTTCATGAGAGGGGGATTGAGGTGACACAGAGAAGTATTAATGCAATCAAGAGTATTCAACCTCCACAGGAGAAGAAGCAGCTGCAATCTCTGATCGGTAAAGATGGCAACGGGCAGGAAAAACCCGAGTACCCGCGGGCACCCGACCTGGCGGGCGCGGATACGGGCGCGGGCATAGGGTTGAGCCCAATGACTATTTTTAGATGGGTAAAATTTGAGTATACCCATAACCGCAAACCCGCGTACTCGCACTGACAAGTGGGACCATGAAAAAAGAGGTATGTAAGTGCTCATTTTAGGGTTTCCATTTGACCATTCCCCACTCCTATTCTCCCAATCTGGCGTCCCCCCATCCCGAATTACCGATTTGCGCCCGTGTGCCGCTGCCCAGGGGCGTTCTCGTCCCGATTTGTCGGTGCTCCCTGCCGGCGCCCCCACCGGCGCTCCCTGCCGACGCCCCCGTCGACGCCCCCACTGGCCGCAGCTCCTCCGTCGGCCGCAGCTCCCTTGCCAGTCGCCGGCCTGCCTCAGCCCCCGCAGGCGCCTCCGCTGGCGCCCTCCGCGGCCGTCGGACTACCCCCGGCCCCCTGCGGCGTCTCCGCCCCAGCGCCCCCCGCCGGCTGCTGGCACGACCGGCCTCTGCGGCGCCTCCGCCGCGCCCCCGCCGATCACGGCTCCCCGGCCGCCGACTGCCCGGCCCGGGCCCACTGCCGCAACGATGAGTTCGGTAAGCATAGCTCATCCTGTATATTTGTAGGGCATGAGTTGCAGAAAAGAAGGTTCTTTCCATGTATATTTGTCTAATTGGATGTGTGTGACTAAAAGGAATAATATTTATAATGCTTATCTAATTGTTGATTAGTTTGTAAGTTCATGTGGTGAACTATGCGGGTATGCCCACGGGCATATTTTGCCCGCGGATAGCGGGTGCGGGCGGGTGTTGCTACCCATGGCGGGTAGCGGGCGCGGGCGCGGGCACAAAATTTATCTCGCGGGTACGGGTTTGAGATACAACTATCCGCGCAGATTTTACTCGTTGCCATCTTTATTGATCGGCAAGGTAAAGTTCATCAGACGTTTTATTGCTAATTTATCTCAGAAGATGGAGCCGTTCACGCCTTTGCTAAGGCTAAAAGCCGATCAAAAGTTTACTTGGGGGTAGAGCAGCAGAAAGCTTTGGACAACATCAAGGATTATTTAAGCTCCCCCAGTTTTGATTTTTCCGCGAAGGGAGTACCTTTTAAGTTGTATTTGTCGTACCGATGAAAAATCAATCGGTTTAGTTTTGATCCAAGAGTTTGAAGGCAAGGAAAGAGCAATATTTTATCTCAGCAGAAGGCTTTTGGATGCAGAAACGAGGTACTCTCCGGGGAAAAATTGTGCTTGTTCTTATATTTTTCTTGTACAAAGTTAAGGCATTATTTATTATCCAACGAGTGCACCATTATTTGCAAAGCCAACGTAGTCAGATATATGCCATCGGCTCCAGTTTTGAAAGGGCGAGTTGGGAAGTGGATTTTTGCTTTGACAGAATTTGACCTAAGATATCAAGAACCCAAGGCAGTTAAGGGTCAAGCTATAGCCGATTTCATTGTTGAACACCGGGATGATTCAATCGGCTCGATCGACATAGTGCCTTGGACATTGTTTTTTGATGGATCAGTTTGCACTCATGGCTGTGGCATCGGCTTGGTTATCATATCACCCAGGGGGCGAGTTTTGAATTTGCTTATACTATTGCGCCCTCCGCTACAAACAATCAAGCTGAATACGAAGCAGTTCTCAAGGGTTTACAACTTTTGAAAGAGGTTGAAGCCGATGTTGTGGAGATTATGGGTGATTCCTTTTTGGTCATCAGTCAATTAGCAGGAGAATATCAATGCAAGAATGATACATTGATGATCTACAATCAAAAGTGTCGAGAATTGATGGATGGTTTTCGGCTAGTGACTTTCAAACATATCCCTCGAGAGCAGAATGCTGAAGCAAATGACTTGGCTCAAGGGGCATCAAGCTATAAGCCAATGACCAAAGATATTGAAGTTGAAGTTGCAACGATCACAACCAACGATTGGAGATATGTTTTCAATTATTTAAAGAACCCTTCCCAATCGGCTTCAAGGAAATTGCATTACAAGGCTTTGAGATATGTGTTGCTTGACGACGATCTTTATTATCGGACGATTGATGGAGTCCTACTTAAATGTTTGAGTACTGATCAAGCCACAGTTGTAATGGGAGAAGTGCACGAAGGCATCTGTGGTACTTATCAATCGGCTCACAAGATGAAATGGTTACTTCGAAGAGCAGGATGTTTTTGGCCAACTATGCTAGAAGATTGTTTCAAATATTATAAGGGTTGTCAAGATTGTCAAAGATTTTGAGCAATTCAGAAAGCACCAGCGTTAGCTATGAACCCTATTATCGAACCTTGGTCGTTCAGAGGATGGGGAATTGATATGATCGGCCAGATTAATCCATCCTCGAGTAAGGGACACAAGTTCATATTGGTGACAACCAATTATTTTACAAAGTGGGTGGAGGCAATTCCTTTGAAGAAAGTTGATTCTGGAGATGCAATCGAGTTTGTCAAAGAACACATCATTTACCGATTTGGTGTCCCTCAAACGATTACAACCGATCAGGGGTCTATCTTTGTCTCAGATGAGTTTGTCTAATTTGCAGAAAGCATGGGGTTAAATTGCTGAATTCTTCACCATATTATGTACAAGCTAATGGACAGGCAGAAGCATCCAACAAAAGTTTGATCAAACTGATAAAGAGGAAGATCTCTGAATATCCAAAGCAGTGGCATAGCCGATTGGCCGAAGCATTGTGGTCCTATCGGATGGCTTGTCATGGATCAATCCAAGTGCCTCCTTACAAATTGATATATGGACATGAAGTTGTACCCATGGGAAAGTGTCATCGGCTCAAGAAGGATTCAATTGCAAGATGAGTTAACAGCCGATGATTATCACAATCTAATGGTGGATGAGTCGAAAGACTTGGTTTTGTCCAGGATGCGTACTTTGGAAAAGGTGACCAGAGATAAAGAAAGGGTTGCTCGTTATTATAACAAGAAAGTTATGCCTAAATCATTTTCAGAAGGCGAGCTAGTCTGGAAATTAATCTTGCCGATTGGTACGAGAGATAATAAATTTGGCAAGTGGTCACCTAATTGGGAAGGACCTTTAAGATCCACAAATGTGTTTCCAAGGGAGCTTACATGCTAGAAGGACTCAATGGAGAGATATTTGGAAGGGCTTTAAATGGAAAGTACTTGATTTAAATGGAAAGTACTTGAAGAAATATTATCCCAGTATATGGATCAACTCATGATTCGGTTGTATTGAGCCGATGCATGGTAGCCGATGTGTTTACATCGCCTTTAGATGGCCGATATGATACATATCACCCTTAGTCTATTCAACTTTACTATAATCGGTTGTGCTCTGCTGATATTTGTTGGCCGATGTAAGTTATATCGCCCTTAGTCATTTCAGTCTTATCATAATCGGTTATGATTTAACGTATACATGATGGCCGATTTTGTCATTGTCCTCGAGCAATAATTTTACCAATGATCTGTTGACATTGTAAAATTAGGGGGACATATATACATATCCAAAGTCAGAATCAACTGGACTTCAAAATTTTTGCGGATTTTTGAGTTTTTTAGAGACAATGAAGATTTCGAAAATCGATAGAAGTAAAATCGGCAGAAGTTATATTGTACAACATGAAGTTGGAGTTTGCAAAAGTTTGCCGACACAAAATAATATGTTACAAGTGTTATGAGTTAGAAGTCCTAGCTCTATTAAAAATCGGCTCAATTGCTGGTTAGATCATTAATGGCCGATACAGCGCGTTGCCTAATCTGCTCAATCTCCTTTATTGTTTGAGCGTCGGTTGCGTCGGTCCTTGGGACTGTCTTCAATGATTTCCTCGGATCTCCTAGGTATTGTATGGTGGATTTTAACTTGTCCCTTTGCTCTTGGGGCCCTTGGGAGATCGGTTAGCTTTTGCTCTTCGGAAGCCACTCATCTTTGCATTTTTCCAACTCGGCGGTGAGTTCGGCTTGTCGTTTCTTTAACCAACCAATGTTGGATTCAGTGGTAGATGGCCCCGCAATCAGATCATATAGCTTGGCTTTTTCGGCAATGACGCACTGCCGATTGGTCGCGATCATGGCTTCAAGGTCAGCCTTCGCCTTCCTATCGGCCATCCTTTGCCATGCCCTTTCCAGCTTATGTCGATGCAGATCAAGATGAGCAGCTTGGGAGATAATATCGGCTACGTCATCTGGGAGATGACTCTCAACCTCTTCGAATCTAGCTTTGATTGGCCCACGCTTGGTAACCGGTAATCCAGTGAGCTATCAAGCCGACGAGCAATATCCAAGAGCTTCTCTTTTAACTCATCGGCTACGGGAGCCTGGGCCTGGCTAGTAATCTCTTCTTCTTCACCAATGAACTCCCTTATGTCAAAAGAGAACATATCGGCTAAAGCCTGCAAGATACAAGTCAAGTTTGTTGAGGTGTAAAGGGATTTAAGTAGCCGATTCTATTCTTGAGAAAGTTTCTTACCTTAACAGTGGGAGCTGGTGTCGGTTCTTCCTCTTCAATATGGTGGCTGCCCTTAGCCGATGGAGTGTGCTCGCTTGATACATGGGGGGTAGCTGATGGAGATTGAGGAGGCTGCACAAGAAGACAAGTGTTAGTTAAAATCGGCAAGCTAACAAGAAAGAAAGAGAGGTGAGTTTGGAGCTTACTGGTTAAGTTGGGCGTGGTTGCCGATGAGCAAGTTTTTTGCGCTGCGAGCAAAAGGGGTTTGGTTAAGGACAAGAAAACTTCAAAAAAAATTGAATTACCGAGAAAAGATGGATGCATACTGGTTGAGGGCAAGGAGGACGCCTTGGAGGAGATGGTGTTTTTTGAGTTTGGTCGTCGGCTGATGACGTTTGTGTATACTTGCTTGAATGACTTGATTCACTGCAGCCTCGTCGACAAACCGGTCAATTTCTTCATTCATGATTTCTTGATTGAGGGCCTCCTCTACGGTCGGGTCAAGTGAAGGCAAGTCGTCGGCTGGTGTAGTCTTTTGCTTCTTCACCTTCTTCGTGGTGCAGCCGATGGACCAGCAGCCGATGGTTTCGGCCTCTTCTTCCTTGATACTGCCTCTCGGGTTTGGCCATGCAGCAAGGTTGCCACCTTCGACGCATTGAAGCCGATGAAGGATAGAGTGAATCCACCACTTGTAATACGTCCTGAGGCATTGTGGATCTCAACCCCTAAGTTGCTTTCATGAGGGGGAGAAGAATCGGTTGTCTACAAAAAAAGAGGAGGACAATGGTTAAGTATTAAGCAGACGTTAGCCGATACCTTAAATTCTCAAACAAGGGAAAAATACTTACTTCAGGGACTAAGTCTGGAAGAAGTGTGGTAAGGTACATTGAGGATGGCTGATGAAAGATGTGTCTCTTCAACTCAATCCACCATCTGTCATATGCTGAATTTCTTTTCATTGCTAGCTGCGAAGTTCCTATACTGCCAAGAGGAGGGCCTTCCATATTCATCAGCCGATCCATCATTAGTCTTGAAGTGATCTCACCCCTTGTCTCGATTTTGGCAGTAAAATATAGACCAATCGGCAGTTGTCCTAGCCTAATTTGTCTGGCAGCCGATGATGGGTGGTAGAATTCATAGGACTTGGAGACATTTCTGCCTTGGTGGATGCCAGTTGGTAAGATGCAAGGAGTGATGGCAGTGGTGAAAATTTCCCTTGGTTTTTTCGAATTCCTCAGAATTAATCTCATCAAAGATGAAGTCTGAGGGGAGTTCAAATTCTGGGTAGCCTGAGTAGAAGAACCAGGTTCTGTTGTTCTTTGAGAAGCCATCTGTTGATGAGAAATTTTACCACGCACCGGCTCGAGAGATCTCCTTAACTCTAGTGCAGGTCCAAATTGGATTGCCTTCGGTGTGTAGGGCGTGTCAGTTGATTTGATCCTGTAACCAACAAAAAAACAAAGAATAGGCAATTAAATTATGATTAGATCCTACTCTATCGGCTATAATGCATAATTACTATTCCAAAGCACATTTAGACTAAGTGATTGGGATAGATCGGTAGTGTACCGAGACAGTATAAATTACTTATATCTAAAAGCACATTAGAATAAAAGTTATACATATTTATAACTTAGCCGATGTCATAGATCTAATGTGAATCGGCTAGTACTCCGATACAATTTTATACTATGATATTATTCCGAGCTAAATACACTAAACAAAGATCAATCGGTTGTTAATACGGTTTAACAAATTGATGCCGGGCTTTGTGCATTTAACTAGAGTAAGATCTTGATATAAAAGGCGGCTTGAACACATCTAACAGTAATAAGATGGCTAAAACAGGTAAGATCGGCTGAAACTCTGATACTATCTCTAATAGCAATCATTAAACCAAATAGATCTATATGATTCTAAGAGCGACTTAATAGATCAAACTGATGCAGCATTAAGTACAAAAAGAAGCATGGAATCTATATAAGCTAATGAAAACCTTTCAAGATGGTGGATACGTCATATAACCCAAATCAACCCCAAGATCTAACCATGCCGGTTGTTACCTTCGAGAAGATGCTAGCCGATCGTGGGTTAGTTCTAAGCATTGATCTATATTATATGAATATATGATAAATTAAGCAGATTGCAATAACGAAATTAGAGTATTATGACGATGGAAGCACTAACCCCGATAGCACAAACCGCTTGTAACAAGGAATTACCTTGCTTGGAGATCGGAACCCGATGCAGCCCAACACGAGGCAAGAACTTGTCGAGATTGCAAGTAAAAGTAAAGGGTGACATGCACCGAGATTGTATTGGTTGTGTATTTTTTTGATTCCATGGTCTCGGGTCATATTTATACCCGGATACACAATGAGTCCGTAATGGACACGATTCCTATCCTTATTACAGATTGAATTATAGATATTCCTAAAACAAACCGACATTATCTATAAGGAAACTATACAAAATATCCTAAATTAAAGATACAATTGCCATTGTAGGACGTTATCCGTAGATGGCAATATCTTTGAAGCACTTAGAAACCGAATCCAACGATTATCTTCATGCTTTCCTTCTGGGATTGGTCTCATCTGCTCCCCAATCGAAATCGGCTGTATGGGCTGCCCTGTCCGACTCGGACTCAGCCGATCGGCTCCTTAGCCGATTTGGACTCACCGACGCATACTCTATTTCAAAAAATCATGCGCTCCTTCGATTCCGCTTCAATCCTTGCTTCAAACTCGGGATTTGCTTACCAATTTTGGTCGTTAACACATGCCCCCAAGTCCGCGATATTGATAATGTTGCGGATTTTGTGCAATCCTTTTCTTAGAGAAAACCTAAGACGAGTCTGTTTCAGCCGTTATAAACAACTCCTTAAATAACGTTCAAAAGAACTCACGCCGTCACTTTCTTTCACCCCTTTAGCCCAACAACTCCTAAAAGCTCCGACGATTCCTTCGGCGCTCCCGATGAATCCACGGCAATCCTCGATCCTGGCGACGATCTCTTCTCCATTAATGGCATCCTCCTCTGCTCCTGCTGATGCCCCAACAGCCGACTACGCCGAGGTAAGTTTCCATTAGCTAAATCTCTTTTCTTCCCTGCTCACAGCCATGGACTTGCGTTCTTTGCTCTGAATTGCGATTCTATTCCCCTTTTATTGTAGCATCTTGCTCATCAAATCGTTGTGCCAAGCCTGCTCAACTCTGACAGCTACTTCCTAGGGCCCATCGGCAACACAGATCCCATGGATATATTAATGCCGAAACAAATAGAATACCTTATAGGATTCAAAACCCTAGTTTGCCGCCCTAGAACGAAACCTTTAAATCTTGGCCTTCCACCGATAAATCCTGGTCGGCTTGGTACAAGAGAATAGAAGCTAGCAAACAAAGTCACTAGGAAGAAATGGGAATAGCTCAATGCTTGGCACGCTCAATAGCTGACCAGCCCAAAGATGAACCGCTAATGTCGGCGCATGCTACTCGAACAACACATTCAACACTTTTCTCTTCCAAGAAGGACCCATGACCCCCACGTTAGCCGATGTCTTCATGATAACTGGTTTGGACATCCTGTCATCAGCTAATCCAAATCGGCTAGACAGCAAAGGTCAATACTCTTTCAAGACAAAAGCCATCGGAGGCTGGAACGGATACATCAGCATGAACATGGGCACTGGATCTGTCGGCCCGGGAACACAAGTTCTTTCTAATGATGTGGCTGGAAAAATTTGTCTTCGCGGATCTAGCTGCGGCCCTACACCAATCGGGCAAGCGATAGCCGACGCCTTGGTATTAAAGACCTAGATCCCCTTGGGTAATTTCTTACTGGGCTATCTCTATCAAACTCTCAACCAAGCATCGGCCAAGATAGCAGCCGATTCGGCTATAGACACGGGAGGCCCTTGGTGGTTTTTGCAGCTCTGGCTAGTGCTCCTCACACAGAAAATTTCTGGACGACCCAATCCGACCAATGCTGAATTCCCATTAGTAGAGCCGATCGAGGATGACGATGGAGAAGAAGTGACTATACACGAGATGTATGTCTTTTGGAGAAGCCGTCGCCGTTCACCCCGGGTCCAAGTTATCAAGTGAACTCTTAGCCGATTGGTTCACACTTTTCTATGATGGATTTGCCAAGAACAATCGACATGGTTTTTCTACGAAACGCCTAGAGTTTGAGCTCCCCATTGAATTAAATTTTGATGAGCTCAACTCAAAAGAATATCCAAAACCAAGGGAAATCTTCACTGCAGCCATCAGCCCTTGTATCCTCCCAATCGGCATCCACCAGGGCCAAAATATCGTCAAGTCTTATGATTTTTACTACCCTGTATCGGCCACCAGACAACTCGGACTCGGACAATTGCCGATAGGATTCTATTATGCTGACAAGATCCAAATGAGAGGGGAAATAACTTCAAGGATAATGATGGATCGGCTGATGAACATCGAGGGCCCCCCTCTTGGCAGCATAGGCACTCTGGAATTAGCCTTGAAGAGGAGCTCAACCTTTGACAGATGGTGGGTCGAACTGAAAAAACACATCTTTCATCCACCATATTCCATGTACCTAACCACACTCCTTCGAGAGTCAATCCCTGATGTGAGTACTTCTCTCCTTTGTCAATTTCTCAAAGCTATCGACTATTATCTACTTAATATCTAACCAATGCTTTCTTTCTTTGCAGACAACCGATTCTTCTCCCCCCATGAGAGCAACTCAGGGGCTAAGATACAATACACCGTAGGGTGGTTCCCAAATGGAGTCCTTGCTCCATCTACCATCGGCTTTAATGCGCCGAAAGTAACAACACTTCTGCACGGCCAAACCCGCGAGGCGCTGTCCAGGAAAAGGGCTAAGCCGTTGGCTGTTGGTCCATCGGCTATAGAGAAGAAAAAATCGAAGAAACAAAAGACAGCCCCAGCCGATAGTTTGCCATCCTTGGATCCGAGCGTGGAAGAGGCCCTTAATCAAGAAATCATGGAGGAATAAATTGACCAAGCCATCGAGGAGGCTGCAGCTGAATCCAGCCGCTCGAGCAAGTATACACGAACACCATCGGCTCATGATCAAGCTCAGCAAACACCATCTCCTACCCAGTGTCCTGCTCGCCCTCAACCAGTACGCATCTTGAAGTTTGGCAATTTAAATTTTCTTGAAGTCTCTTGGTTCTTAACAAAAAAACCCTTTGATTGCAGCGCAAAATACTAGCTCATCGGCAACCACGCCTTGCTCCACCAGTAAACTCGAAACCCTGTCCTTCTTATTTATGTTGATTGGCCGATTTCAACTAACACTTGTCTATGTAGCCCCCTCGTTCTCCATCGGCTGCCCCCTCATGCATCAAGCGAGCATACTCCATCAGCTAGGGGTAGCCACCACATCGAAGGAGAACCAACACCATCTCCCACAGCTAAGGTAAAAATAATCCCTTTAAGAACAAACTGGCCATTTTATCCCCTTGATACTTAAATAATCACGAACGAGGTCTTGCAGGCTTTGGCCGACATGTTCTCCTTCGACATCAGAGAGTTCGTCGGTGAAGAAGAAGAGATTACCAGCCAGGCCCAAGCTCCTACAACTGACGAATTAAAAGAGAGACTCTTGGATATCGCTCATCGGCTGGATAGCTCACTGGATTACCTGGTTACCAACTGTGGGCCAATAAAAGCTAGGTTTGAAGAGATCGAAAGCCAACTCCTAGACAACATTGCCGATGTGATCTCCCAAGCTGCCCACATTGATCAGTATCGGGACAAGCTGGAAAGGGCAATGCAATGGATGTGTTGGCACCTTTTTTGGCAAAAGGCACGAACACGATCGAATCACCTAAAGCCTTGCAGTGGTTCTTGGTACAGAGTCGCCAACCACTTCAATCTAGCAAAAACTAGAACAAAGTGGGTTTTGTAGATCAAATCGGCTAGCAGAACCGATTTTAGATGGATAGATTGATAAACACCTGTCGAAACTCGGTTTCGGCAATAGAATTTTGGGGGTGCAGTCAAGATCGCCAAGCACAATGGGTTGGATGGAGAACAAGGTTTAGACAGGTTCAGGCCCTCTCATGAGGTGATACCCTACTCCTGTTTCGAGGATTCAATCCGCCGAGTGTATATTGATCTCAAGATCTAAGGCTCCTAAAGTCTAAAGCTCTTGCTTATCAACTCTGATATCCCTCAAGGGACGCCCCTTACCCCCCTTATATAGTCTTGGGAGGCAGGCTTACAGATCGGAAACCCTATCTTACTCTAAGTCGGTTTCCTCAATCTTACCAAACCGTGACTATAGGTCGTTGCCTTATCTCAATCGGCAACGTAACACCCAAGTCATATTTGGTTTACATATATGGCAGGTGCAATCTATCCCTACCTCCAGTCGGATAAACTTGCCATGTAGATACCCGATTGCCATAATCTCCATAGTAGCCCCCGAGTCCTTTTCAGTCGACGAGACAACTCAACATCAAACCAAGACAGTACACAGCCAAATAACTCTTTGGCCGAGTACTTCCGACGCCGAGTGATTCCGTCATCTCTGCCTGAATCTCCCGAGTGACTCCAAAGACTGTGAAGGGCTGAAAAATATCCAAAAAATAAATACCTAGATGCATCTCTTGATACACCTAATTAGGTGTAGCCCCCGACTATATGATTAGCCAAAAACAAACCAAACATACAATCAAGAACTATAAAGAATCACACTCATATAAATGCTTAGCTCATGCTAAAGCAATCATAAAAAATCCCATTACTCGACAAGCTCACGCTCGTCCGAGTGAATTTGCCCGAGTCATCTTAGAACAAATAACTCAATCAACCCTCGTGGGTGAAAAAGCACTCGGTAAGTTCATGCTTATCCGAGTGAAGCTACCCGAGTCATCTCGGATCAAATATTTTATTCATCCCTCATGGGTAAATAAGTTTTTCAGTCATCTGAAAAATATGACCAAATTATTAAATAGCTCTTGCCATAATACTTGTCTCAATCTATAAAGATCTTCACCAAGGTGGAAAAATAGCATTGATATAATCACTTAATCAAATGCTAAATAACCAAACAGCCCTTGTCATCAAGGCATCTATAAAAAGCCTAGCTGTTTGTCACCTTTCAAATTGCATCGTGCTAGCTTCTCATGAAGTCAAGCAAACCACGGTATGAAAGGATTTTCAAAGGTATAGGGCACTAAGGCACGTGCATATTGCCAAGGCAAATCTGCTTAAGTTCATCCACTTAAGTCCCTAAGGACACGCGTCAAGCCACACCTTAGCTGGGCCGCAGGTCTTACATGGGCTTGGCCCAATCATGAGAAAACCTAGCGCAACTCTCAAATCTTTTTACAAAGCCTCGAGGTCATCCCCGCCACTTCGTCTTCTCGAAAATTTCCTCTTTTCGCAGCATTGTTCATCGGCTCCTTGCGGAAAACCCTAGACTCGCGTGCACCCGAATTCATTGATCCAGGAGCTCGTCCTTCGCCATAAACTAGCCTCTGCATCCAGCTCCCAAGATCCCCATCTCAAACCCCCATCCTTTTAGCCAGATCTGCTTCCCACACAAACCACATTCATGGCGGATGAGAAGAAAATCCCCTTCGAGCAGTGGGCCACTTCAGATGTGAGAGAATCCACCCTCAAGGAGATGGTGAAGCACGGTGTGCTTCCCCCCAAGGAGATCGTGGGCTGGCGCCCGACGGCGGGTGAAGATTTTCCCACCCCGAACACTGGTGAGCTCGTTGTTTTCACATCTTTCTTTTATTGCGGGTTCAGCCTCCCCACTTCCGAGTTCTTTAGGGGACTTCTTGATTATTACGGTCTTTGACTCTATCATCTGAACCCCAACTCCATGCTTCACATCGCTCTCTTCATTCATGTATGTGAAGCCTTCCTTGGCATCCTCCCCCACTTTCAATTTTTCGTCGCATGTTTTACTTCAAACCGCATCCGAATAAGGACCATCCATGCGTCGTTGGTGGAGTGGGTTTTCAACTCCGCGGATCCCTCCGCAAGGAGTACTTTTCTCTTCCCTTCTTCCAACAAGGGCGGCATGCGAGCCGGTTCTATATTAGCAATCTTGAACTCCAATGCCAAACTTTGTTGGCCTCCCCCGTACCTAAGCATACTTGGAGCACTGTACAGGTAGCCCAAGACTCGGGAAGAAGCCAACAAGTTATTAGCGAAAATCTTAGAGATGAAGCGAAGGGTCTTCGCGGTGAACAAATCACTCGGCACTTCATCGGGAGCCGACTAGCGTCGATTAAAGAGCGATCGAAGCCAGCCTTCGAGTATGAAGGCGAGAGGGACCCCAATCGGGAAGATCGGGACTCCTTAGCTTTGAGATCTTGAAAATCCAGATGTACAAGGTCTTCTCGACTGGAATTGCAATCAAGCGTAGCCTTGTGCTGCCGGTCCTTCCCTTCAGTCTCTACCGACCTCCTCCTCCGATAAGCCGACTGAACTCTTTTCATTGCCTTGCAATCTTGATGTCATACCTCTTAGTATTGTGAGAATATTTCTTTTAGGAAAATGCTTCCATTATTTCAAAGCCATACAAGGTTCCTCATGATGACGTGCCGCTTCGCCCTGCCAAGAAGCCGACTGGTGGAGTGAAGATCCAGGGCGATCCAGCCGGGAAAAGGGCGGCCCCGAGTGATGACATCAGCAAACGGGCTAGCAAGAGGAGGCTCGTCATCGATGACTCGGACGATGATGTTCCAGCCCCTCCAGCCGAAACAACGCCTCCAAGGCCGTCACCGAAAGCAGCGCCGAAGATCCGCCGATCATCCAGGTACGCTTCGCAACTGAATCTTGAACTCTTCATTAAAAATTTCTTTGTCTTTGTTCCAACTGCGTTCGTTGCTCGCCTAGCAGGAGGCCCCAAGATATTGACCCTGTTGGGAAAAATGAAGGGCCTACGCCAACTCGCCGCTTCCGAGGCGTCCAAGCCCGCGGAACCAAAACCCCTGAGCCCTCTCCCGAGCGAGAGTGCTCCGGTGAAAAGCCCTCGCCTCCAAGCAAGGATATCCCGAGTAGGGAGCCCTCGACCGCCGCCGGGACACCCCGACCGGAAGCCGCCGACCGCAAAAAAGCCCTAGGCTGCAGCTCAAAAAGCTCCGACTGAAGACCAGTCGGTCAAAAGTCAGAAGGAAAAGACTAGTCGGGCCGCTCCAGTCAAGGATTCGGCCACCAAAACCGGTAAATCTTGAATTAACATTTCATCTTCAATCTTCGATTTGACTCTTTCGTATCTTCATCTGTTCCTCCCGATCTATCACCACGCAAAAAGAAATCCCAGGTTGCGCTTCGAAACCCGGGTCCCTCCGATTAAGATCGAGTGGCGAGATTCAGAAGGCCAAAGGCAGGGCATCATCTTGGATAAGCAAGCGGAAAGCGAGGAAAGGGATGCCCTCGTCAACAGCTTTAATGAGGCGACTCGGCTACTCAACATAAGCCTTGATCCTTTCCCTGTTGTAGTATTGTCATTCCACTTCGTCGGCCAACTTCGGTCTCGTGCGCAGAGTACCGCCGGTCGATGGCCAAGTCCGAGGCGCTCGAGAAGCTGGTCCCGCATCTAAACTCCCTAGAGGACATCCAACGAAGTTGAAGACCACTCGAGAAGAGGCCGTGTCAAGGAAGGCAGCCCTGAGGAGGGAAATAGCCGAGCTCCGGGAAGAAAACCTCGATCTCCGGGGTTCAGTCGGGAGTAAGCCTAACCCCCTCGGTATCTTTATGACCTCGTGTTGATTTCGGTTCTGAGAACCTCTTTTTTTGTAGAAAATTCATCGAGGTCCACTTGCTTCGACTCCATGGAAGCAGTCAACCTCGCAAGGCCGAGTGGAGGCCGAGTTTGAAGGTAAGTGTGGAGATTGTGGTAATCGGGTATCTACATGGCAAGCTTATCCGACTGGAGGTAGGGATAGATTGTGCCTGCTATATCTGTAAGCCGAACTTGACTTGGGTGTTACGGTTGCCGATAAAGATAAGGCAATCGGCCTATAGTCACGGTTTGGTAAGATTGAGGAAACCGACTTAGAATAAGATAGGGTTTCCGACTTGTAAACCCTTCCTCCCAAGACTATATAAGGGGGGTAAGGGGCGTCCCTTGAGGGATATCCAACACTAGATTTGAGATACGACTTCATAAGCAAGAGCTCTAGATCACGAGATCAATAAAGACACTCGGCGGATCGAATCCACCGAAACAGGAGTAGGGTATTACCTCACGAGAGGGTCTGAACCTGTCTAAATCTTCTTCTTCTCCTAACCCATTGTGCTTGGCGATCTTGACTGCGACCCCAGAAAAATATATTGCCGAAACCAAGTTTCGACAGTTGGCGCGCCAGGTAGGGGACGCGCGTCAAGACTTCTTCAACAATCTCGCCGACAAGCGTGATGGGATCTCCTTCAAGACTCGGCGACTTTGCCGCCAACTTCGCCGACGACTCCTCCTTCGACTCGGATTCGAACCGTCGAAGGGAAAGACTTACTCGGCGCCATTCGGGCTCCCCAACAGCGCCGAGATCTTCGACAACATCTTGAAGATCAAGATGCGATCCACCTTCTCCGACGACGGACTTCACTCGGCACCATTCGGATTACCGGATACCGCCGAGATCTGCGCCAATCTTCTCGCTTCCCCGACGGAAGCAATCTACTCAGATGAAGACCTCTCGGTGCCGTTTGGGTTACCAAACGCCGTCAAGATCTACAGTCAACTTCTCTCCCCCGAGTTGGCGGCGATCCACTCGGAGGAGCCTAATCCCCAAGCTCGACTCGGATGGAACGATCCGGATCCGGATTTCCCAGGATCAAGGGAGGTCGCCGTCATCCTCCCATCATTCGGCTCCTGCTCGTCTTCAGAGCTCAATGGATACCTCAGTTCCGCCGGCTTCTACAATCTCTACGACATCCCTTCTGACGAAGCCGACAACTCGATTGCCACATGGATCGCGAGCCGAAGTGCTTCGACGTCCTCATGGCTGAGCCGACGAGTCCGACTCAGCCATGGCCGAAGGCTTGCCGAAGAGGAGCGAGCGAGTGGAGCTTGAGCGCAAGACAACCGAGGAGGATAAATAGCGCAAGGACGAGGCCGACAAAAGGAAGCGGGATCTACGTGCGGCGGACGATCGCCCGGAGGCCATCCTCCGGACACGGGTTCGCAACACCAACATCTTCCGACGCCACGCGAGAATGCGCGCGCGCGCTCACGCTCTTAGACACCGTCATGGAGACGGCTCCGCCAACGTGACTCCTATACTTGATAAGATCAAGACCATCGTCGCTGCCACGGCTAACGGCCATCCCACCACTTCGGCGCGAAGGCTGACTGAATCCGTGGCCGAAACGCCAGATAAAAGCCGGCTTCCGCCTCTAAAGTCAGGAGACTACAGGAGGCCCGAGCCGGCTCGGTCGTCAACTAGGCCAAGAGGCCCACCTCGCGAGTCCACGCCGAGGTACCAAGAGCAGACGGCCGACTCCGCGACAAACGACACGGACGTCCACCCGTCCACCACCGAGTCCGCCGCAACGCCCACCGGCTACTAGCCGCCAATCCGAAGACCCCGCCGAGTGATGCGGGAAGTCCTCGATCGCCGCTACCAGGAGCGCGACCAACGCACTCGGGAAGATCGAAGGGGATCACCCGATAGCGGCGACGATGGAGTACCGGCCTTCACTCGGGAGCTCCGCCGAGTGCATTGGCCGAGTGGCTTTAAGCCTACAGGGATTGAAAGGTACGATGGCAAGACCGACCCTGAATCTTGGTTAACTGTATATACCCTTGCCATCCGAGCTGCAGGTGGCGACAATAAAGCCATGGCCAACTACCGCCCGTGGCCCTCGCAAACTCAGCCAGTAAATTGGCTCACGAGCCTGCCAAGAGGCTCAATCGGCTCGTGGAGCGAGGCGAGGACCACTTCATCGCCAACTTTCAAGGCACCTTCGAGAGGCCCGGCACACACTTCGACCTTTACAACGTCATCCGAAGCGGACGAGCCCTTGAAGGATTACATTCGTCGTTTCTCCGAGAAGCGCAACAAGATCCCGAACATCACCGATGACATCATCATCGCCGCCTTCCAGAAGGGAGTCCGTGATGAGCTGCTTATCGGCAAGTTCGGGCGCAAGCCACCGAAGACGGTGAAACAAATGTTCGAGACGGCGAACTCATACGCCAAATCGAACGACGCCATTAAGGCCGCCCGTCAAGACCGGCCCGACAGAAGGGAGGACAAGCAAGCAGGAGGAAGCCGAAATCCTAAGAAGGATGGCGGCAACAACGGCAACCAGGGCCCGAAAGATCGCAAGCGCCGATCTCGAAGACCTAGTAGCCGCAACCTCCAATACTCAACGACGTCCCCGAGTCGCCGCCTACGACGCCATCATGAACGCCCAGTGCACCCACCATCCGAATCACAAGCACGCGGCGAAGGACTGCTTTATCTACAAGCAGTTCGCTGAACAATACGCGGCGCAGCTCAACAAGAAGCCGACTGACGAGGCTGGCCCGTCCGGCGCCAAGAAGAACAACGCGGCTGAAAATGCCAAACCTTTCCAAGACCCGGTTGGGGAACTCAACCACATCTTCGGGGTCCGCTAGCCTATGAGTCCAAGAGGAAACGAGAAGCTAACCGACCGGGAGGTCAACGCGGCTCAACCCGAAATCCCTCGCATATCTGCGATGGTCGGAAGTGGCCATCACCTTTGACCGCTCGGATCATCCGACCGAGTGGTCCATCCGGGCGTTATCCACTCGTCCCGGACCCCGTGGTCCGCAACATCGCTTAAGCGCGTCCTCATCGATGGGGGCGGCGCCCTCAACATCCGTTTGCCAAGACCATGGATGAGATGCGATTCCGAGGGCCGAACTAAAGGCAAGCTCAGCCCCCTTCCACGGGGTTATCCCGGGCTATCTTCAACACCACTCGGGCACATCTCCTCCCAGTCACCTTCGGAGCCCGAGAGAACTTCCGAACGGAGAACGTCACCTTCGAGGTGGCCGACTTCAAACAGCATATCATGCCATCATCGGAAGGCCCGCGCTTGCCAAGTTCATGGCGATCCCTCACTACACTTACCTCTGCATGAAGATGCCGGCCCCAACGGCGTCATCACTCTTCGCAGCGACGTGAAGCAAGCCTTCACTGCGACAAGGAGAGCTGCGACATGGCCCAATCTCGCGAGAGATTACGTGGCCAACAAGAAGTCCGATTGGCTGCATCGACTTCGGAGGGCGAAGTCCCGCGAAGAAGATAGCCAAATCGGGATCCGGCGACGCCAAGACCAAGAAGATCTCCCTTGATTCGTCGATCCCTCCAAAACTGCCGTAATCGGCGCCGACCTAGATCCCAAATAGGAAAGCGCGCTCGTCACCTTCCTCCAAAATAATAAAGATGTTTTTGCTTGGAAACCATCGGATATGCCGGAATTCCTAGGGAGGTGATCGAGCACTCTTTGAACGTCAAAGATGATGCCAAACCAATAAAACAACGATTACGCAGGTTCGCACAGGATCGGAAAGACGCGATCAAAGAAGAACTCGCAAAGCTCTTGGCTGCCGGCTTCATCAAAGAAGTCCTTCATCCCGACCGGTTAGCCAACCCGGTCCCCGGTCCGCAAGAAAACGGGCAATGGCGCATGTGCGTTGACTACACCGACCTCAACAAAGCCTGCCCCAAAGATCCATTCGGGCTGCCTCGCATCGACCAAGTCGTCGACTCAACAGCCGGCTGCGAACTCCTGAGTTTCTTGGACTGTTACTCGGGCTATCACCAGATCAGCTTGAAAGAATCCGACTGCTTGAAAACATCGTTCATCACGCACCGTTTGGGGCTTACTGCTACATCACCATGCCTTTCGGCCTGAAGAACGCCGGAGCTACATACCAACGCATGATCCAAAGATGTTTTCAAACGCAGATCGGCAAGAACGTTGAAGCTTACGTCGACGATGTTGTCATCAAGACCAAGCAGAAAGAAGACCTGATCGCCGACTTAGAGGAAACCTTTGCAAACATCCGGGCCTTCAGAATGAAGTTAAACCCGGAGAAGTGCACCTTCGGCGTCCCATCAGGCAAGCTGCTCGGCTTCACGGTGTCACATCGCGGCATTGAGGCAAATCCAGAGAAGATCAACGCTATCTTAAACATGAAGCCCCCGAGCAATCAGAAAGACGTCCAAAAGCTCACTGGCTGCATGGCGGCACTAAGCCGTTTCATATCCCGACTCGGCGAACGAGGCATGCCCTTCTTCAGGCTGCTGAAGAAGACAGACGATTTCCAGTGGACCACAGAAGCCGACAAGGCCTTTGAAGATTTCAAAGAATTCCTTCCCACGCCACCCGTCCCGGCTTCACCTCGGCCCAGAACCCCGTTGCTGTACGTCTCACCACTCACCAAGTGGTTAGTACGGTCCTTGTGGTTGAACGCGAAGAAGAAGGACGGACCCAGAAGATTCAAAGGCCAATTTACTTTGTCAGCGAAGTATTGGCAGGAGCCAAAATCCGATACCCTCAGGTACAAAAATTGCTTTATGGTGTTCTAATAACCGCGAGGAAATTGGCACACTACTTTCAGGGTCACTCGGTCACCGTCATCACCTCTTTCCCACTCGGCGACGTCATCCACAACCGCGAGGCAACCGGCGTATCGCCAAGTGGGCCCTAGAACCGATGCCGCTGGACTTAACTTTTAAGCCCGGACGTCCATTAAGTCACAAGCCTTAGCGGACTTCCGGCCGAGTGGATGAACAACAAGAACACGTGCCTCGGGAAGACCTCCAACACTGGACCATGCACTTCGACGGATCCAAGAGGATCACCGGCTTGGGAGCGGGAGTCGTGCGATCTCCCGACGGGGAAAGGCTAAGATATGTCCTTCACCTCCACTTCTCCGCCTCACACAACGTCGCCGAGTACGAAGCTCTTTTACATGGACTGCGCCTCGCAGTTTCACTCGGGATTCGTCGGCTTATTGTGAAAGGCGACTCCCAGCTGGTCGTCAATCAAGTGATGAAGGACTGGTCCTGCTTAAATGACACTATGGAGGCCTACCGACAAGAGGTCCGCAAGCTTGAGGACAAGTTTGATGGGCTAGAACTCTCACATGTTCTGAGACATAACACAGTTGCCGATGAGCTAGCACAGTTCGGATCTAAGCGCGAAGCTGCCCCAACAGACGTCTTTGTCGAACATCTCCATGAACCAACCGTCACCGCAAAGACGGCTCCTAACGAACAAACCACCAACGAAGTCGCCATGACCGACACCGACGGCGGACGTCGCTCATCAAATTCTTAACTCAGCAAGAGCTGCCGGATGACCGGGATGAAGCAGAACGCGTCCGGCGTCGTTGCCAAGCGTACGTCATGGTCGACTCCGATCTATACAAGAGAAGCCCCTCCGGAATTCTAATGAGGTGCATCACACCCGAAGAAGGGAAACAATTACTCCAAGACATCCACTCGGGCATATGCGGAAGCCACGCGGCAGCACGCACTCTGGTCGGCAAAGCTTACAGGCAAGGATTCTTCTGGCTCACCGCGGTCTCCGACGTGGATAAAGTCGTAAGAACCTCGCGAAGGCTGCTAGTTTTTCGCCCGACGAGCCATGTCCCGGCCAGAGCTTCAAACAATCCCACTTTCCCGGCCGTTCGCGGTACGGGGCGGACATGGTTGGCCCTTTCAAGAAAGCTCTAGGAGGTTTCACACACCTCTTCGTCGCAATCGACAAGTTCTCCAAGTGGATTGAAGCCAAGCCGGTCGCCACAATCACTGCTGACAAAGCACGAGACTTCTTTCTTAACATCGTGCACCGCTTCGGCGTCCCAAACAGAATCATAACTGACAACGGGACTCAATTCACGGGAGGCATCTTCAAGGATTTCTGCGAGGACTTCGGAATCAAGATCTGCTATGCATCAGTAGCTCACCCTAAAAGCAATGGGCAAGTCGAGCGAGCAAACGGCATGGTCCTTCAAGGCATCAAGGCTCGCGTTTTCGACCGGCTAAGCCCTTACGCCGGCAAGTGGGTCCAAGAACTTCCCTCGGTTCTATGGTCGCTGCGAACCACACCCGGCCGAGCCACCGGCCAAACTCCTTTCTTTTTGGTTTATGGCGCGGCCATGTTACCAAACGAGATGGAGTACGAGTCCCTCCGGGTCCGCAGCCTTCAACGATGAACGCTACGACCCCGACCGAGTGGATGACCTCACCCGATTGGAAGAGGCCCGTGAGGCGGCCCTCATCCGATCGGCCAAATACCTTCAAGGGCTCAGAAGATACCACAGTCGCAACGTGCGAGCACGAGCTTTCATTGTTGGCGACCTGGTCCTACGCAAGATCCAGACCACCAAAGACCGACACAAGTTATCTCCCTTATGGGAAGGACCGTATATAATCGCCGAAGTGACTCGGCCCGGTGCTTACCGGCTAAAGCGTGAAGACGGGTCAACGGTGGAGAACTCCTGGAACATCGAGCATCTTCGACGATTTTACGCCTAATTTGGCTAAGGCCTCATGTTTTCCTTGACTGCCAACCTCAAGCAAGATGACTTCTTGAGCTAGCAATGGGGTACACATGTCAATAAAGCTCAAGTTTTCCTCATCAACTTTTGTGCATAATTTGGTTTATCATTGTTTAATGTCCTTTGGTTCGAGCTCAGTGTCTAAGGACTGAGAGTTTTCCAATGACCTAATCGAGCCTAGGCTTGATGACAGCCAGACGAAAACTACTTAAGAAATTTCACGCAAAAGCTCGAATCAAGGCATTGACATAAATAAACTAAAAATAGTCACAAAGTTCCACGTCGAATGTTACGGTTACATGACATTTACAAAGCAAAGTCGAATACGATCGAGCTTGAAGTTGTTTACTACATCCAGAGATATCTTCTTCGCCGCCTCGTGCGCCTCACTCGCATATCTAAGGCCTGCTCGTCTGTTGTTCCCTCGCGAAGCCCTCCCCGACCGAATGGATATCCACTGGGGTAGAGGGACTTGGTCCGTGCAAGAGCCGACCAGCCCCCATGTTGGCCGCTTCGGTGATATTCTTCGATATCGTTCGGGAGCCCCGAAGCTTGTCGAAGATCTCGATTGGCTCAGCGAGCGGCCCCAACTCCTTGATCGAACAAGGATAGCAAGATCGGCGTGGCGGCGTTGGCGACCTCTTCCCGTATCTCGTCGCTGGATTTGATCCGCCCAAGCAAGACGTCGTATTGGGCTCGGGTCTTCATCTTATAAGTGCAAAAAGTCCCGATCATTCAAAGCACTCGGGAATAAAGCAAAGACACGAAATTCGACTTCAAAGAAGGTTACCTTCAAATTCGGCCTCCATCTCGGCCTTGTCAAGGCTGACCGCTTCACTGGACTGAAGCGAGTGGACCTCCGAAGAATTTTCTACAACGAAAGGAGATTATCAATAGCCAAGATCAGCATGAGAATCACGATGAAGCTGGGAGAGGCAGGCTTACTCCCAATTGATCCGCGGAGGTCGAGGTTGGCTTCCCGAAGCTCCGAAATCTCCCTCCTTAAAGCCGCTTCTCTTGATGCGGCCTCTTCCCGAGTGGCCTTCAGCTGTCGCTGAACGTCCTCCAAGGAATTTAAGTGGGGAACCAGCTTCTCCAGCACTTCAGATTTTGCCATCGAGCGGCAATATTCCTTCTGCACGCGAAAGCAGTGGAGTGACCGACTGAAAGATAACGATGATATAATCAAAGAGAAAGACAAAAGGCTTACGTTGAGCAGTCGGGTCGCCTCATTCAGGCTCTCGACAAGGGCATCCCTTTCATCCTTTTCGGCTTGCCGGTCTAGGATGATGCCCTGTCTCTCGCCTTCCGAATCCCGCCACTCGATTCTGATCGGGAACCCAGTCGCGAAGACCGCAACCGGGATCTCTTCTACAGTGGTGACAAGCAAGAAAGACAAATGAAGACATGAAAGATTCAAAATTGAAAGAACGAAGGAATGTTTCGAAGCAAGTCTTACCGGTTTCGGTGGCTGCCTGCCTAGGTGGAGCGGCCGGGCTGGTTTTCTTCTTCTTCGGGCTCGGCGCCGAGTGACCCCCAGTCGGGGGTGCTTGAGCCGCAGCCTCGGGTTTCCCGGCTGATGACTGCTTTCCAGCCGGGATATCCCGACGGCGCCGGGGCTCCTCCCTAGGGGCATCCTCCTTCGGAGGCGAAGGTTGTTTCTCCGAACGCTCGCACTCGGTTGCGGGCTCCGGGTTTTGGCTCTACTAGCCTTGGCACTTCGGGAGCAGCGGCCGGAGTCGACCCTTCACCCCCTCCGGCAGGATCTATGTCCTGGGGCCTCCTGCGAAAGTGAATACAGCAAAGATAAAGAAAAGTTTTCCGCGAAAGAGCTCAGGACTTCGGTTTCAGAGCATACCTGGATGATCGGCGGATCTTCGGTGCCGTCCGCGGCGACCGCCTTAGAGGCGGGGTCTCGACTGGAGGAGCCGGGACGTCGTCATCCGAATCCTCGATGATCAGCCTCCTCTTGCTCGCGCGCTTGTTCGAGTCCTCACTCGGCGCCGCCCGCTTCCCGACTGGATCAGCCTGGATTTTGATCCCGCCAGCTGGATGGGGTTTCAGATAGAACATACGACGGAATAGATTGAAGTGAGGAAGAATGCCGAGAAAAGCTTCACACACATGAATAAAGAGGGCTATGTGGAGCATTGAGTTGGGGTTCAGATGATAGAGATGAAGTCCATAATAGTCAAGAAGCCCCTAAGAACTCGGAGGTGGGAAGGCCGAACCCGCAGAAGAAAAGGAAGTGAAGACAACGAGCTCACCGGTGTTTGGGGTCGGAAGTCCTCCCCGCCGCCGGGCGCCATCCCACGAGTTCCTTTGGCGGAAGCACGCCGTGCTTCACCATCTCCTTGAGGGTAGATTCCCTCACTTCCGAAGCGGTCCATTGGTCGAAGGGAATCCTTTTTCCTCCGCCATGAGAATGGGTTGATGGGAAGTGGATCATGGCGGAAAAAGTTGGATCTTTGGCGATGGAACGTGGGAGATTTGGCTGTGGAGGCTGGTTGTTGCGAGAGGACGAGCTCTTAGATGGATGGATTTGGGAGCGCGCGAGTCTAGGGTTCTCCGCGGTGAGCGTTGAACAGTGCCGTGAGAAGGGGAATCGTTTGGAAGACGAAGAGGCGGGGACGACCTCGCATCTTTATAGAAAGATTTGAGGGTTGCGCTAGGTTTTCGGTGAGTGGGCCGAGCCCATAAGAAAATCTACGGCCCGGCTAAGGTGTGGTCCGATACGTGTCCTTAGGGACTTAAGCGGATGAGCTTAAGCAGATTTGCCTGGCAATATGCGCGTGTCCGAGTACCCTATACCTTTAAAGATCCTTCCATACCGCGGTTTGCGACTTCATGAGAAGGCGGCACGATGCAATTTGGAAGGTGACCAACAATGAGTTTTTATAGCTGCCTTGGTGAACAAGGGTGTTTGGTTTTTTGGCATTTGGTCGGGTAATCTTACCGATGTTGTTTATTTTTCACCTTGGTGAAGATCTTTATAAGATTGAGACCAGATATTATGGCAAGAGCTATTTAATAACTTGGTCATATGTTTCATATGATTGAAAGAACTTGTTTTCCCATGAGGGATGAATGAAATATTTATTCCGGATTACTGGCAAATCCACTCGGATGAGCAAGAGCTTACCGAGTGCTTTTTACCCATGAGGGTTGATTGAATTATTTGTTCGAGATGACTCGGGCAAATTCACTCGGATGAGTATGAACTTGCCGAGTAATGAGATTTCAGTGATTGCTTTAGCATGAGCTAGGCATCTACATGAGAATAATTTTTTATAGTTCTTGACCATATGCTTAGCCTATTTTTGACTAACCACATAGTCGGGGCTACACCTAATTAGGTGCATCGAGATGCACCTAGATATTTATTTTTTGAGAAATTTTTATATATATTTTTCCAGCCCTTCACAGTCTTTGGAGCCACTCGGGAAGATTCAGACAGAGATGAAGGAATTACCGGCGCCAAAAGCACTCGGTCAAAGAAATTTTTGGTTGAGTGCCGCTTTGGTCTGAAGCTGAGTTGTCTCGTCGACGAAAAGGACTCGGGGCTACTGGACCAGCCGGGCCGCTCCAGTCAAGGATTCGGCCACCAAAACCGGTAAATCTTGAATTAACATTTCATCTTCAATCTTCGATTTGACTCTTTCGTATCTTCATCTGTTCCTCCCGATCTATCACCACGTAAAAGAAATCCCGTTGCGCCTTCGAAACACGGGTCCCTCCGATTAAGATCGAGTGGCGAGATTCGAAGGCCAAAGGCAGGGCATCATCTTGGATAAGCAAGCGGAAAGCGAGGAAAGGGATGCCCTCGTCAACCCTTAATGAGGCGACTCGGCTACTCAACATAAGCCTTGATCCTTTCCTGTTGTAGTATTGTCATTCCACTTCAGTCGGCCAACTTCAGTTCTCGTGCGCAGGAGTACTGCCGGTCGATGGCCAAGTCTGAGGCGCTCGAGAAGCTGGTCCCGCATCTAAACTCCCTAGAGGACATCCAACAGAAGTTGAAGACCACTCGAGAAGAGGCCGTGTCAAGGAAGGCAGCCCTGAGGAGGGAAATAGCCGAGCTCGGGAAGAAAACCTCGATCTCCGGGGTTCAGTCGGGAGTAAGCCTAACCCCCTCGGTATCTTTATGACCTCTGTGTTGATTTCGGTTGCTGAGAACCTCTTTTTTTGTAGAAAATTCATCAGAGGTCCACTTGCTTCAGACCCAGCTGGAAGCAGTCAACCTCAGCAAGGCCGAGCTGGAGGCCGAGTTTGAAGGTAAGTGTGGAGATTGTGGTAATCGGGTATCTACATGGCAAGCTTATCCGACTGGAGGTAGGGATAGATTGTGCCTGCTATATCTGTAAGCCGAACTTGACTTGGGTGTTACGGTTGCCGATAAAGATAAGGCAATCGGCCTATAGTCACGGTTTGGTAAGATTGAGGAAACCGACTTAAAATAAGATAGGGTTTCCGACTTGTAAACCCTTCCTCCCAAGACTATATAAGGGGGGTAAGGGGCGTCCCTTGAGGGATATCCAACACTAGATTTGAGATACGACTTCATAAGCAAGAGCTCTAGATCACGAGATCAATAAAGACACTCGGCGGATCGAATCCACCGAAACAGGAGTAGGGTATTACCTCA
Source organism: Oryza australiensis (assembly GCA_019925245.2). Taxonomy (NCBI): domain Eukaryota; kingdom Viridiplantae; phylum Streptophyta; class Magnoliopsida; order Poales; family Poaceae; genus Oryza; species Oryza australiensis. The sequence continues at coordinate 952,507 of JAIFGZ020000160.1, read as the reverse complement.
CGAGAGGGCCTGAACCTGTCTAAATCTTCTTCTTCTCCTAACCCATTGTGCTTGGCGATCTTGACTGCGACCCCAGAAAAATATATTGCCGAAACCAAGTTTCGACAGTAAGCTTCTTTGAAGTAGCATCCTTTGTGCTGCCTCGTCTTCAAGTATTTTGCGTGATCATGTTCTTTTGGCAGCTTACAAAGTCAAGACCCGAGCTCAATATGACGTCTTACTTGAGAGGGTCAAACAAGCTGGAAGGGTCCGAGAAGATGTAGCGAATGCGGCAACGCCAATCCTGCTATCTTTGTTCCACCATGGAGTCGGGACCAGCTCACTGGACCCAATTGAGGTCTTCGATAAGCTTAGGCGAGCCCCTGACCAGTATTTAACCAACATTTTCGAGGCGGCTGTGATGGGAGCGGGCTTCGCCCTTGCACAAACGAAGTCACTCTACCCTCGAGTGGACGTGGATTCAGTCGGGGAGGGCTTCGCTGAGGGAACTTCAGATGAGCAGGCCCTTGATTTGATTAGTGAGGCATAGGAATCGGCCAAAAAGGTGGCCTCCGATGTAGTGAACCACTTCCGGCCTTGATTTGTCTTGTAAACATTGTCTTGTAAACATTGTATGATTGTGACGTTCTGATGTAGACTTGTGAATATTCAGTTTCCTTATGCTAATGCCCTGATCTGAGTTTTTATGTGAAATTTCTTAAGTAATTTTCGTCCGACTATCACCAAGCCTAAGGTCGATTAGGTCATCAAAAAATTCTCAGTCCTTAAACATTGAACTCGAATCAAGGAACATTAAACAATGATAAACCGAATCATGCGCAAAAGATGATGAGGAAAACTATGCTTTATTGACATATGTACAGCCCCCGACAGCTAACTCAAGAAGTCATCTTGCTTGAGGTTGGCAGTCAAGAGAAACATGAAACTTAAGTCAGTTTAAGCATAGAATCGTCGAAGATGCTCGATGTTCCAAGAGTTCTCCACCATAGATCCGTCTTCACGCTTTAGTCGATATGCGCCTGGCCGAGTCACCTCAGCAATTATATACGGTCCTTCCCATAAGGGGGATAACTTGTGACGGTCCTTGGTGGCTTGAATCTTGCGCAGAACCAGATCGCCAACGATAAAAGCTCGTGCTCGAACGTTGCGACTGTGGTATCGTCTGAGCCCTTGAAGATATTTTGCCGACTGGATGAGGGCTGCCTCACGGGCCTCTTCCAGTCGGGTGAGGTCATCCACTCGGTCTGGGTCATAGCGTTCATCGTTGAAACTGTGGACTCGGAGGGATTCATACTCCATCTCGTTTGGCAACATGGCTTCTGCGCCATAGACCAGAAAGAAAGGAGTTTGGCCGGTAGCCCGACTGGGTGTGGTCCGCAGAGACCATAGAACCGAGGGGAGCTCTTGAACCCACTTGCCTGCGTAAGGACTTAGGCGATCGAACACGCGGGCCTTGATGCCTTGAAGGACCATGCCGTTGGCACGCTCGACTTGCCCATTGCTTTTGGGATGTGCAACTGACGCATAACAAATTTTGATTCCGAAGTCTTCGCAGAATTCCTTGAAGATGCCTCCTGTGAATTGAGTCTCATTGTCGGTTATGATTCTGTTTGGGACGCCGAAGCGGTGCACTATGTTGAGGATGAAGTCCTGTGCCTTGTTAGCAGTAATTGTGGCAACCGGCTTGGCTTCGATCCACTTGGAGAACTTGTCGATTGCGACGAACAAGTGTGTGAATCCTCCTGGAGCCTTCTTGAACGGGCCAACCATGTCTAAGCCCCATACCGCAAATGGCCAGGATAATGGGATTGTTTGTAGCTCTTAGGCTGGGACATGGCTCTGTCGGGTGAAGAATTGGCAGCCTTTACAGGTTTGTACCACTTTGTCCACGTCGGAGACCGCGGTAAGCCAGAAAAAACCTTGTCTGTAGGCTTTGCCCACCAAGGTGCGTCTTGCCGCATGGCTTCCGCATATGCCCGAGTGGATGTCTTGGAGTAGCTGTCATCCTTCCTCGGGTGTGATGCATCTCATCGGGACTCGGAGGGACTTCTCTTGTATAAAACGGAGTCGACCATGACGTAAGCTTGGCAACGACGTCAGACGCGTTCTGCCTCATCCCGGTCTTCCGGCAGCTCTTGCTGTGTTAAAAATTTGATGAGCGATGTCCTCCAGTCGGCGTCAATCATGGTGACTTCATTTGCAGCTTGTTCGTTGAAAGTTGGTTTTGCCGCAACAGTTGGCTCATAGAGGTGCTCGACAAAAACGTCTGTTGGGACGGCTTCACGTTTGGACCCGAACTGCGCCAACTCGTCAGCTGCTTCGTTGTTGTGTCTTAGGACGTGCGATAGCTTGAGTCCGTCAAACTTGTCTTCAAGTTTACGAACCTCCTGTCGGTAGGCCTCTATGGTGTCGTTTAGACAGGACTCAGCTTTCATTACTTGGTTCATGACCACTGGGAGTCCCCTTCACGACGAGCCAACGTATCCCGAGTGAAACCGCGAGCCGCGACCATGTAGCGGGCTTCGTACTCGGCGACGTTATGTGAGGCGGAGAAGTGGAGGGGAGGACATATCTTAGCCTTTCCCTAGTCGGTGAGATCTGCACAACTCCTGCTCCTAAGCCGGTGATCCTCTTGGATCCGTCGAAGTGCATGGTCCAATATTGAAGGTCTTCCCAGGGTACATCTTCTTGCGTTCGGTCCACTCGGCCAAGAAGTCCGCCGGGGCTTGTGACTTCACGACGTCCTCGCCTTAAAAGTTAAGTCCAGCGGCATCGCTCCGGGGCCCACTTTGCAATGCGCCTAGTAGCTTTCCGGTTGTGAATGACATCGCCGAGTGGAAAGGAGGTGATGACAGTGACCGAGTGACCCTGAAAATAGTGCGCCAATTTTCTCACGGTTATCAGAACACCATATAGCAATTTTTGTACCTGTGGGTAGCGAGTTTTGGCTCCTGCCAGCACTTCGCTAACAAAGTAGATCAGCCTCTGAATCTTCTGGACCCGCCCTTCTTCTTCGCGCTCGACCACGAGGACCGTACTAACCACTTGGTGAGTGGCTGATACATACAGCAGTAGGGGCTCCTTGGGCTGGGGTGAGGCTAGGACGGGCGGCGTCGTAAGGAATTCTTTAAAATCTTCAAAGGCCTTGTGGGCTTCCGTGGTCCATTGGAAGTCGTCCGTTTTCTTTAGCAATCTGAAGAAGGGCATGCCTCGTTCGCCGAGTCGAGAGATGAATCGGCTTAGTGCCGCCATGCAGCCAGTGAGCTTCTGGACATCCTTCTGGCTATTCGGGGGCTTCATGTTCAAGATAGCGTTGATCTTCTCTGGATTGGCTTCAATGCCGCGATGTGACACCATGAAGCCGAGCAGTTTGCTTGATGGGACGTCGAAAGTGCACTTCTCCGGGTTCAACTTCATTCTGAAGACCCGAATATTTGCGAAGGTTTCTTCTAGGTCAGCGATCAGGTCTTCTTTCTGCTTGGTCTTGATGACGACATCGTCGACATAAGCTTTCATGTTCTTGCCGATCTGCGTCTGAAAACACCTCTGGATCATGCGTTGGTATGTGGCGCCGGTGTTCTTCAGGCCGAAAGGCATGGTGATGTAGTAGTAGGCCCCAAACGGCGTGATGAACGATGTCTTCGGGCGTGGATTCTTTCAAACTGATCTCGGTGGTAGCCCGAGTAGCAGGTCCAAAAGCTCGGGAGTTGGCAATGGCTATTGAATCTACGACTTGGTCGATGCGAGGTAGCCCGAATGGATCTTTGGGGCAGGCTTTGTTGAGGTCGGTGTAGTCAACGCCCATGCGCCATTGCCCTGTCTTTTTACGGACCAGAACCGGGTTGGCCAACCGGTCGGGATGCATAACTTCCTTGATAAAGCCAGCGGCTAAGAGCTTTGTGAGTTCTTCTTTGATGGCGTCTTTTCAATCCTATACGAACTGCGTAATCGTTGTTTGATTGGTTTTGCGTCATCTTTGACGTGTAAAGAGTGCTCGATCACCTCCCTAGGAATTTCAGGCATTTCAGATGGTTTCCAAGAAAAAACATCTTTATTATTTTGGAGGAAGGTGACGAGCGCGCTTTCCTATTTAGGATCTAGTTCAGTGCCAATTACAGCAGTTTTCGAGGGATCCGAGGGATCAAGGGAGATCTTCTTGGTCTTGGCGTCGCCGCTACCTGATTTGGCTATCTTCTTCGCGGGATTTCACCCTCTGCCGAAGTCGATGCGGCCAATCAGATTTTTTGCTGGCCACGTGATCTCTCGCGAGATTGGGCCATGTCGTAGCTCTTCTTGTCGCAGGTGAAGGCTTGCTTCACGTCACTGCGAAGAGTGATGACGCCGTTGGGACCCGGCATCTTCATGCAGAGGTAGGTATAATGTGGTATCGCCATGAACTTGGCGAGTGCAGGCCTTCCGATGATGGCATGGTAGGCCGTTTCGAAGTCGGCCACCTCGAAAGTAACGTTCTCCGTCCGGAAATTCTCTCGAACTCCGAAGGTGACTGGGAGGGCGATGTGCCCGAGTGGTGTAGATGACAGCCCCGGGATAACTCCATGGAAGGGGGCTGAGCTTGCCTTCAGTTCGGCCCTCGGGATCTGCATCTCGTTCATGGTCTTGGCGAATAAAATGTTGAGGGCGCTACCCCCATCGATGAGGACACGCTTAAGCTTGATGTTGCGGACCACCGGGTCCAAGACGAGTGGATAGCGCCCCGGGTGAACCATTCGGTCGGGATGATCTGAGCGGTCAAAAGAGATGGCCACCTCCGACCATCGTAGGTACTGTGGGACTTCGGGTTGCGTTGCGTTGACCTCTCGGTCGGTTAGCTTCTGTTTCCTCTTGGATTCATAGGCTAACGGCCCCCGAAGATGTGATTGAGCTCGCCCACGGGGTCTTGAAAGGGCTCGGCATTCTCAGCCGTGTTGTTCTTCTTGGTGCCCGATGGATCGGCTTCATCAGTTGGCTTCTTATTGAGCTGTGCCGCATATTGCTCGACGAACTGTTTATAGATAAAGCTGTCCTTAGCCGCGTGCTTGTGATTGGGATTACGCGTGCACTGAGCATTCATGATGGCGTCGTAGGCCGCGACTCGGGGGCGGCGTTGGGAGTTGCAAGTTGCGGCAACTAGATCTTCGGATCGGCGCTTGCGGTCCTTTTGGCCTTGATTGTTGTTGCCGTTATCCTTCTTAGGATTCCGGCTTCCTCCCTTGCTTGTCATCCCTCCTATCGGGCCGGTCTTGGCGCGCGCTTTGATGGCATCATTGGATTTGGCGTAAGAATTTGTCATCTCAAACATCGCTTCACACGTCTTTGGTGCCTTGCGCCCGAACTTCCCGATTAACAGCTCATCACGGACTCCCTTCTAGAAGGCGGTGATGATGATGTCGTCTGTGATGTTGGGGATCTTGTTGCGCTTTTCGAAGAAGCGCCGGATGTAGTCCTTCAGAGGTTTGTCTGGCTTCTGGATGACGTTGTATAAGTCGAAGTGGGTCCCGGGCCTCTCGAAGGTGCCCTGAAAGTTGGCGATGAAGTGGTCCTCGGCTCACTCCACGAGCCGATTGACCCTCTTGGCGGGCTCGTGAGCCGCTCTGGCTGAGTTGGCGAGGGCCACGGGTAGGTAGTTGGCCATAGCCTTGTTGTCGCCGCCTCTGCGCGGATGGCGAGAGTGTACACGGTAAGCCATGACTCGGGGTCGGTATTGCCGTCATATTTCTCGATTCCGGTTGGCTTGAATCCATTCGGCCATGCACTCGCGAAGCTCCCAGTGAAAGCGGCACTCCATCGTCATTGCTATCGGGTGATCCCCTCCGATCTTCCCGAGTGCGTTACTTTTCGTAGCGGCGATCGAGGACTTCCCGCAGATCGCTCGGCGGGGTCCTCGGCAGGCTGGTTCGGTAGCCGGAGCCGTTGCCGCGGTGGACGCGGTGGTGGACGGGTGGACGTCCATGTTGCGGGACCAACTTCTTGTGGGAGTCGGCCGTTTGCTCCTGATGCTTCTGCGTGGACTCATGGCGTGGGCCTCTTGGCCTAGTTGTTGACCGGTCTGGCTCGGGCCTATTGTAATCCCTTGACCTTAGCGGCGGGAGCCGCCATCGGGCGTTTCAGCCATAGACTCGGTCGGCCTTCGTGCTGAGGTGGAGGGCTGACCGTTGGCTGTGGCTGCAACGATGGTCTTGATCTTGTCTAGTATTAGAGTCACGTCGGGGGGCGCCATCTCGATGATGGTGTCTAGGAGTGTGAAGGCAGCAACAGCGTTCTGCTGTGGCGTCTGGAAGATATTGGTGTTGCGGACTCGCGTTTGAAGAATAGCCTCTTGAGCGGATCGTCCAGCTACCCTTAGATCCTGCTTTCTTCTGTCGGCTTCTTCTTGCGTTTCTTCTCCTTTTCCGCCAGCTTGCGCTCTTGCTCGATCCTGGCTCGCTCTTCTTCCGCAAGCCTACGGGCCATGGCTGAGTCGGACTCGGCCACCTCAGCCATGAGGACATCAAAGCACTTCGGCTCGTAGTCCTTGTTGCAGTCGGAGTCGTCGGCTTCGTCCGAGGGGATGCCATAAAGGTCATCAAAGCCTGAGGAGCTTAGATACTCATTGAGCTCTGAGGATGAGTATGAGCCGAATAGCTGGAGGATGACGGCGATCTCCCTCGATCCTGGGTTGCTCAGATCTGGATCGTTCCAGTCCGAGTCAGAGCTTGAGGACGTGGACTCCTTCGAGTGGGTCGACCTCGACTCAGAGGAGAGGAGCTTGCCGTAGATCTCAGCTGCGTTTGGTAATCCAAACGACGCCGAGAGGTCTTCTTCCGAGTAGATTGTTTCTGTTGGGGGGACGCGAAGATAGCTGCAGATCTCAGCGGTGTTCGGTAGTCCGAACGGTGCCGAATGAGTTCTTCCTTCGGAGAGGGTGGACTGCATCTTGGAATCCAAGATTTCGTCGTAAATCTTGGCGTTGTTCGGGAGCCCGAACGTCGCCGAGTGGGTTTCTCCTCCCGACTGGTCTGAATCCGAGTCGAAGAGGGAGAGCTTGTTGAAGTCGTTGGCAGCGAAGTCGTCGACGCTTGAAGAAGATCCCATCACACTTGTCGGCGAGATTGTCGAAGAAGTCTTGACGCGCGGGCCCCTACCTGGCGCGCCAACTGTCGAAACTCGGTTTCGGCAATAGAATTTTGGGGGTGCAGTCAAGATCGCCAAGCACAATGGGTTGGATGGAGAACAAGGTTTAGACAGGTTCAGGCCCTCTCGTGAGGTAATACCCTACTCCTGTTTCTGGGATTCAATCCGCCGAGTGTATATTGATCTCAAGATCTAAGGCTCCTAAAGTCTAAAGCTCTTGCTTATCAACTCTGATATCCCTCAAGGGACGCCCCTTACCCCCCTTATATAGTCTTGGGAGGCAGGCTTACAGATCGGAAACCCTATCTTACTCTAAGTCGGTTTCCTCAATCTTACCAAACCATGACTATAGGCTGTTGCCTTATCTCAATCGGCAATGTAACACCCAAGTCATATTTGGTTTACATATATGGCAGGTGCAATCTATCCCTACCTCCAGTCGGATAAACTTGCCATGTAGATACCCGATTGCCATAATCTCCACAGTAGCCCCCGAGTCCTTTTCAGTCGACGAGACAACTCAGCATCAAACCAAGACCCGTCTTGTGGGCGCACGAAAAGTTTTCCAGACAAACTTACAAAGAAGTGTGGCACTCTCGCGGCGGCGGCGGACGGTTTACGGCGCAAACCGTCAAAGATGGACTAAACTAGGGCAAAGTAGAAAATATGAAAAGAAAACGATTCAAATAGATTGATTGTATGTTGTGTATTTTGATATTACAATTGAACCGGCCCTGGCCCTTATATAGGGGTTGGTCTTGCCCTCCACAGGCCCTTCTCCATGTCCAATTCAGGATAAACATGTTTGGAAACCCGAGATATACCGTATGGAGAAAGGAAACCCGAATATTGACGAAGTCATCTAGGTTTCAGACTCTGCCGGTCTGACCGGCCATATGCCTTCGGTCTGACCGGCCCCATTGCCCAGTCTGACCGGCCTATACACGGCGGTCAGACCGACCTCTCCGAAGAAACCAACAGATTTTCCAAATATTGGTAACTTTCCCTATTTCAATTCCTAGGTGCCAATTTTGGGTGTAAACACATGCCCCCTGCCTTTTATAATGAACATCGTGAATCTAAAAGCATAAGACATGTTTTAACTTGGGACGATAACCTAATTACCGGCCACAACATCCCGTATGCATCTTGCCAAATACTCGGGAAGTATTTCTTCAGATATTTACCGTTGATAGCCCGCTGAAACCGTTCTCCTTGAAGCGTCTCCAAGAAATACGTATTGCCCCGAACGATCCCCTATATCCGATAAGGTCCATCCCAACTCGGTGACCACTTACCGAATTCTTTAGATCGGAAACCCAAAGGCAAAATAGTCTTCCATACTAGATCTCCTACTTGGAACGTCTTTGCCTTCACCCTTCTGCTGTATGCTTTAGCCACTCTTTTCTTTTCTTTCTCTATTTCTTCCAAAGCCTTCAAACGTTTGTCGACCACTTCATCAAGGTTATCACCCATCAAAAACCTGTAGTCTTCAGCTGACAAATCGTCTTGCTTTATATATCGAAGAGAGCCAAGATTTACCTCAACCAGTAAAATGGCTTCTTGTTACTAGGCAAGATTAGCTTCAACAATATCTTATTACTAGACTCGGCTTGTCCATTAGCCTGAGCGTAGTAAGGAGACGAACTCAACAGCTTAATTCCATAAGATTCGGCAACACTTTTCACTTCTTTAGACATAAAAGAAGCTCCTTGATCTGTAGTTAATGTTTGAGGAATGCCGAATCTATGGACAATATGCTTCAGAATAAAATCAATTACCTCCTTATGCGTCATATTCCTGAGCGGCACGGCTTCGGCCCACTTAGTGAAGTAATCTGTCGCAACTAGCACGAACCGATGCCCCTTTGAAGATGGAGGATAAATCTGACCAACAAAATCTAAAGCCCACCCCCGGAACGGCCATGGTTTAATTATAGGATTTAACATCGAAGCCGGTGCCAATTGGACATTGCCGAACTGTTGACAAGCTTCACATCCCTTATAGTATCTGAAGCAATCATCAATCATCCTCGGCCAATAGAACCCCACTCTTCTGAGCAGCCAGTTCATTTTATGGGCCAATTGATGAGTCCCGCAAATTCCCTCATGAACTTCACCCATAGCAACTTTAGATTGATCGGTATCTAAACATTTTAATAGTACACCATCTATATTTCGGCGATATAGCTTTTCATCAAGTAAAGTATACTTATACGCTTGCCGCCGAATTTTCCGATCAACCCTAAGACTAGGATCCTTCAAATAGCTAATCAAAGGAATTTGCCAATCATTTACTGTTTCCAGGGCACACACGTCCGAATTTCCACCTAATTCGGCCTCGTATCGAAAAGATTGTGCCCCAGGCACCTTCTCGTGAAGTCGGTCGATCAGCCAAACAACGTGGTCGGACCGCCATATAATGCCGTTCGACCGGCTGCAATCCACGGTCAGACCGGCGACAGTGCGTCGGTCAGACCGCCTACGGTCTGCCTTTTTGCCAATTTCGCCCAAAAAATTATAATCAAGCACCGGTTGATCTAATATGAAAAATAAATCTCTTTTGATGCTATAACCAGATGCTTGTTGAGCTAAGTCATTTGCCCTAGAATTTGCATTCCTAGCAATATGCTTAATAGTAAATTCATTGAAACTGGCAATAATATCTAGGCATTGATCAAAATACCTGTTCAATGATCCGTCGAAGCATTTGTAGACCCCGGCAACTTGTTGCACCACTAATTCTGAATCACCGAACGCTTCTACATGTGTAGCTCCAACAATTTCCATCACCTGTAAACCGAATAACAAAGCATTGTATTCAGCTCGATTATTTATACAATAATATTCTAAGCGAACCGATGCTTCAAAGCACTGACCATTGGGCAAAACTAAAACTACACCTATGCCTTGACCCTCCTTACACGAAGAGCCATCAAAATAAACTTTCCAAGGTGTAACACTAACTAAACGGACTTCATCTCCACAATCAACGTCTATATGATGATCTACTATAAAGTCCGCTACAATTTGGCCTTTCATAGACTTCAACGATTCATAGGCCAAATCATATTCAATTAACATATACGCCCATTTGCCAATTCTACCACTTAGAATTGGGCTTTGCAACATGTGCTTAACAACATCGATCTGACAAGTAACTATGCATGTACTAGATAACAAATAATGACGTAACTTGGTACAAGCATAGTATAAACAAAGATAAAGCCTTTCTACAAATACATACCTCGTCTCGGCATCTAGAAGACGGCGACTTAAATAAGTAACTATGTACTCTTTGCTGTCTTCCTCTTGTGTCAAAACGGCTCCAATAACTTTGTCTTCAACAACAATATACAGTCGAAATGGAATTCCGGCTTTAGGAGCTCGCACCACGGGCGGAGTAGATAAATATTTTTCAAACCTTCAAATGCCTCCTGTTGTGCTGCCCCCAAGTAAAATTGGCTTCTTTCTTCAAGCGTAGAATAGGCACAAAAGCATCGATTTTATCTGCTAGGTTAGATATGAATCTCCTCAAATAATTTACTTTACCTAGCAACCTCTGAACTTCTCTCTTGCATGTCGGTGCTTTGAAGTCTTGAATCTTCTCAACCTTCTTAGGATCGATTTCAATTCCTCTCTCATGCACCATGAATCCTAAGAATTTTCCCGCCGACACACCAAAAGCACATTTGAGTGGGTTCATCTTCAAACCATACCGACGCATCCTCTCAAAAGCTAACCTCAAATCGGCCATATGTCCATCCATATCATCCGATTTGACTACAATATCATCAATGTAGATTTCTAGGATAAAACCTAACAAATCATGGAAAATTAGGTTCATCGCTCTTTGATATGTGGCTCCGGCATTCTTTAACCTGAATGTCATGACTACCGATTCAAACAGCCCGACAAATCCTGGACATCTAAAAGCTGTCTTATACATATCCTCCTCTGCCATAAAGATTGGTTGTAGCCGGCATTGCCATCTAAAAAACTAATTACTCTATGACCTGAGGCATCATTTATTAGCATGTCGGCTATAGGCATAGGATACTCATATTTAGGAGTGGCTTTATTTAAGTCTCTAAAGTCTATGCACACTCTAATCTTGACTAATAAAATCAAAACTAGAAAGATCTAGCCCTGATAAGCACTGCATGTCTCCATGTTTCCATCCCACAGAAACATCGGCCATGGCAACCTCAGCCGATGTATCTGCCTAAACTACCTCAACCTCATCGCCATCCCATTGTACTAGGCACTGATGTAAAGTAGATGGGATGCAGCAGTTGGCATGAATCCAACACCGCCCCAAGATGACACTATAGTTACCTTGTACATCGACGATGAAGAAGGCGGTAGGCAACGTCTTGTTCCCCACCGTAAGCTCCACGAACAAGATCCCCTTCGCTCCGTTGACTCGCCGTTGAAGCCATTGAGAAGCATGTTGATCTTCTTCAGCTCCGCCTCTTTGCAACCCAACGTCTTGAAGAGGGAGTAAGGCATCAGGTTCACCGCCGCGCCTCCGTCCACTAGCATCCTCGAGACCGGCTTCCCATCAATGTGGCCCTTCAAATAGAGAGGCTTCATGTGACAGTTGGACTCGTCGGGCTTCTCGAAGACCTCATCCTTCGGACCTAGTGACATTTGAGCGACCTCGGCCTCATCCATGGCGCAAAACTCCATGGGCAACATGCAAACCATGTTGATATCCATCTTCTCGCCGGACAATGCCTCCACAACCGGTTGTTCATCCTTTTGAACAACTACCGGCTTCTCAGCGATTGATGACTTACACTTCCACTCCTTCGCAGGCGGTGGTCGCAACTCATCAAACTCCCTGTCTCTCCTCTCTTCGGCTTCCTTCTCCTTTAACTCAGAAGCACGAAGACGCTGCAACCTCCTCTTCTAGGTAGCCGTTAAATCCTCAGGCATCCACCTAGGATTCGGCTCTATTCCAGGAGGCAAATAATGTCCCCCGTTGCCTTTACCCGAAGAGGGAATTACCCTAGTACCCTTCTTACCAGAACGTCGGTCAGACCGGCCCTGGTGGCCGGTCAGACCGGTGTTGTATCTTCGGTCGACCGCGACTGTGCCCGTCGGACCGAACGAGTATCGACCGGCTAGACGGCGTGGTCTCACCGCCCACAGATCCAGCTGGGTCGACCGATGGTGCGGTCGACCGTTTCTGTAAGCTGCGAGTCGGAACCGGCGGAAGGCTCGGTCGACCGCTAACGAGCTGCGGTCGACCGCCCAAAGGTGCATCCGGCTCGATTTGTTCTCCCCGCATGGCATCCTTCGCGGCTTCGGTTCGAGGGCCGAATATCAACTTAGCCTCCTTGCCAGATGGTACTGGCACATCATACGATCCTATCTTGATAGTGATCGCTTCCGAAGCCCTCTCCTCAGGCTTGGCACGCTTGTGTGCCCTTTTCTCGCCGTCAAAATGGTCCTTTGTAGGGAACCGGCTTCCACTAGAAGTAGATGCCTGCCCTCGCGGCGATCTCCTCTCCCCTCTCCATCCTCGGTGATCCTGCATTGGAGGCATGTTGTACATAGGCGGGGGTGGTCCCCAAGGCATAAAGTAAGGGAACGGACAACCTGGAGGCGGCATCGGGCATGGTCCCCATGACATGACTTGAGGACAATAGGGGAATGGCGGCTCCAAAACCTTTGACGAAGAACCAAATCACTCCTTAGGGGGCGATCTTGGTCTCTTTCCCTTGGCAAGCTCCTTCTCGGCACTCTTCCTCTTGCACTTGTCAAGGAGCATGTCGATGGTCACCTTGGGCTTGTGGGGCTTCCTCGATGTAGATACCTTGGCTTTATTCTCCTTCCATGTCCCAACCTCTGGGCTCTTTGGCACAAGCATCTTGGGCCTAGGCTCCCCAATGACAACTTCCTTTCCCTTAGTCGATTCGGCTTGCTCCGGCCGAATCAACACCTTCTTGCCATCAAGGTCAATGGTATTCACTGGGAAAGGATCGCTCAAGCTTCATCTTCGGGCCCTCGGTGAATTTCAATTGTCCCTCTTCTATGGCCGATTGAACCTATCGACGAAAAACATTACACTCATTAGTAGAATGCGAATAAGAATCATGCCATTTACAGTAAGAACGACGCTTCAATTCTTCTAATGAGGGTATGACGTGGCCTTTAGGTAATTTGATCAGTTTTTCTTGCAAGAGATAGTCAAAAATCCTATCACACTTGGCCACATCGAAACCGTACTTAATCTCACTCTGCCGATCCTTGCGAGGAGTCGACGTCAAGCTAGAACAAACGAAGGGTTTGTTCTTATTTGTCCAAGACCACTCAGCGACATACATGTCATGATCGCCCTCATCAGACTCAGAATCACTAGTAGGACAGTCGATCATGCTAACATGAGGTTTCTTATTGTTAGGCCTAACAAACTTTTTAGCATCTCTGACTCGGCTTTCCTGAGCCAGAGCCTTCTGCATTACTTGACTAACATCAAGAAATTGTTGGCCATCTAACCTTTCTTTAATGGGAGTAAGCAACCCATTGAAAGCGAGGTCGGCCAAGTCTCTCTCGGTTATACTCAAGCTAAAACATCGGTTTCTAGAATCTCTAAATATTTTAATATAATCGGCAACATACTCATTATATTTTTGCCTAACCGATGTCAAGTCACAGAGTCTAAGCTCAGTCTCACCAGTATAAAAGTAATCATGAAACTCCTGTTCTAACTGAGCCCAAGTATGAATAGAGTTAGCCGGTAAAGATGTAAACCAACTAAAAGTAGTACCGGATAAAGATAAAGAGAATAAGCGCAATTTAAAAGCATCTGAAGTGCTAACCTCCCCGCATTGCGCTAAGAATTGGCCGATATGTTCCCATGTGGTCCTATTATCATCTTCACTAAATTTGGTGAATTTAGGGACTCTATAACCACGAGGATATGGGATATTATCGAAGTAGTCAGGATACGGCTTTTGGTAAACCTTAGCACGATTCCTAGGCTCAATTCCAAATGACTCTCTAATGATATTCCTGATTTGTTCCCCATATTTTCAGGCCTAGGCGGGTCGGGCACGACCGGCGGCCTAAATGGTGGCTATTGCGGCGCAATATTGTCATATTAGCCATCTCTTGTGTCGCGCAGATATCCCCTATTAGGATCATTGTATTGGTTGGGGACATGCGGAGGAATCGGTGCATGAACAGTGGCCACAGGGGAGTCGTGTGTGGGAACGTGGTATAGAACCGAGATGCTCGTGATGGGATCTACCTCCTGTACTAGCACTAGAGCGCCGGTCTAACCGGCCATGGGCCCGGTCTGACCAGCTAAGTAAGGCGCGGTCTGACCGGCCATATAGCCGTCGGTCAGACCGGTGCAGTATGAGTGCGGGCCGGCCTGACGGCCGGCCTGACCAATGTATGGCGAGCCGGTCAGACTGACGTAAGGCGACCCGGTCAGACCGGCCATAGGGCCGGTCAGACCGCCATATTATGTTCCGATCAGACCGACCGTCGGGTCGGTCAGACCGAGATACGATGGGCCGGTCAGACCGGCCATAGGGCCGGTCGGACCGACGTAGTGAGGGCCGGTCAGACCGACAGAGGCAGCAGAACTACTTTCGCCAGGGCCTTGGGCAATTGCCCCGTCGGTCTTACTGAATATGTGGTTCACAGGGGGCTGGCCTCCCCCTGCAATTGAGGTAGGCGGCGAATCGGTCACGGGAGGACCGGATTTACCACTCATGTGCGCTTTGAACAACCTATTAAAACAAGCCTCCATAGCGGATTCAATCTTATTGTTCAAGGTGGCGGTAACGGACTCATCCACCGTACTAGCAACAAGTTTTTGAATAGGCATAGAGATGGGATCAGCGCTTACCTCGCCGCGAGTTACCTTGAGCGGGCTCCCCGGCTTGATGATGACGCCTTGTCGCGTTTTGATGCAAGACTGATCTAGCACCTCCTGAGTGATCGCTCGAATGCGCTCCTCCATTATTTGGCGAGCCTCCCCATCCAAGTTGTCTAACGAGATGTAGACAACGTTGGATGGCTCCACGTCTTGCGCCACTTGCTTGGACATGGCGGCGTCAAATCCGAGTTGGCGTCGTGTCTTCCCCAGCGGAGTCGCCAAAAATCGTGTTGGCACCTTTTTTGGCAAAATGCACGAACATGATTGAATCACCTAAAGCCTTGCGGTGGTTCTTGGTACAGAGTCACCAACCACTTCAATCTAGCAAAAACTAGAACAAAGTGGGTTTTGTAGATCAAATCGGCTGGCGGAACCAATTTAGATGGATAGATTGATAAACACCCGTCTCATGGGCGAACGGAAAGTTTTCAAGACAAACTTACAAATAAGTGTCGCACTCTCATAGCGGCGGCGGACGGTTTATGGCGCAAACCGACAAAGATGGACTAAACTAGGGCAAAGTAGAAAATATGAAAAGAAAACGATTCAAATAGATTGATTGTATGTTGTGTATTTTGATATTACAATTGAACCGGCCTTGGCCCTTATATAGGGGTTGGTCTTGCCCTCCACAGGCCCTTCTCCACGTCCAATTCGGGATAAACATGTTTGGAAACCCGAAATATACCGTATGGAGAAAGGAAACCCGAATACTGACGAAGTTGTCTAGGTTTCGCTCTGCCGGTCAGACCGGCCATATGCCTTTGGTCTGACCGGCCCCACTGCCCGGTCAGACCGGCCTATACACGGCGGTCAGACCGGCCTCTCCGAAGAAACCGGCAGATTTTCCAAATATTGGCGACTTTCCCTATTTCAATTCCTAGGTGCCAATTTTGGGTGTAAACAGGATGATTGACAAGAAAGCCAGAGCCGATCTCGAAACAATGATTGAGAACAACTGTCGGAGCGTCATTGCTGAAAAAGCCAAGTTAGATGAGCTAACTGCCGGGCCATCGGCTACTCAATCCAATATTGAATGGTTGAAGAAAAAGGAAGTTGAACTCATGGCGAACTAGATTAATGTAGAGCTGAACGGCTTCTAAAGAGAAGAAACTAGCCGATCTCCCAACGGCCATCGAGGAGCAACGAAATAAACTGAAATCTTCCATTCGGTACTTGGGAGATTTGAGAAAATCTCTAAAGCCGATTCCGAGGACGCGCAGCCGACGCCGAGATGATAGCCCAAATTGAGAACATCAAGCAAAAGGCGATATAGGCCATCAATGACTTTGTTGGCAATTGAATCAACTCTTGTAATGGGGCTGGTCTTAGCAACTTTGAACACTTGTGTAACATATAATTTTTGTAATCGGTGAGCTACTGTGCCTTGAATGTTGTAATATATTCCTTTTCTACCGATTCCTTCAATATTCTTGTCTAAAATTGTCAAAGTACCAAAAATTTTTGAAGTTCTCTAATATCCAAAAAATTTTGAAGTTCTCTTCTCTGATTTTGTATGATATATGCCCCCTAATTTTTCAATGTTGCCTTCAGCATTGATAAAATTATAGACTAACACCAACTAACATGTCAGCTAGGCTCAGCCGATTTGAAAAATCAATGGGGAGAAAAACTTGTGATCAAATTGTCCTAAAGGCGATGTGTGTATTCTCAAAACACATCGGCTAACATGTATTGGCAAGGACTTAGCCGAATCATGAGTTGATCCAAACACTGGGATAGTATTTCTTCAGATATTTGTCGTTAAGATCCCTTCCAAATACTTCTCCATCCAGTCCTTCTAGCATGTAGGCCCCCTTAGAAACGCACTTGTGGATCCTGAACGGCTCTTCCCAGTTAGGTGACCACTTGCCGAATCTGTTATCCCTTGTACCAATCGGCAGTATTAATTTCCAGACTAACTTGCCTTCTTCAAAAGACTTAGGCACAACTTTCTTGTTATAATGACGAGCCACTCTCTCTTTATCCCTGGCCACCTTTTCCAAGGCACGCATCATTAATAAGACCAAGTCCTCTGATTCATCTACCATCATATTGTGATAATCATCGGCTGTTAACTCATCCTGCAGTTGAATCCTTCGTGAGACGATGACACTCTCCCATGGAAAAATGGCTTCGTGTCCATAGACTAACTTGTAAGGAGACACTTGGATTGATCCATGACAGGCCATCTGATAAGCCCACAATGATTCGACCAATCGGCTATGCCATTGCTTTGGATACTTAGAGATCTTCCTCTTTATCAACTTGATCAAACTCTTGTTAGAGGCTTCTGCTTGTCCATTAGTCTGAGCATAATATGGTGAAGAATTTAATAACTCTATTCCCATGTTGTCGGCAAACTGAACAAACTCGTCTGAGATAAAGATAGGCCCCTGATCGGTTGTGATGGTTTGAGGGATGCAGAACCTATAAATGATATGCTCTTTGAAAAACTCGATTGCATCCACAGAGTCAACCTTATTCAAAGGAATTGCTTCCACCCACTTGGTAAAATAATCGGTTGCCACCAGTATAAACTTGTGTCCTTTGCTTGCGGGTGGATTAATCTAGCTGATCATGTCAATTCCCCATCCTCTGAACGACCAAGGCTTGATGATTGGATTCATAGCCGATGTTGGTGCCCTCTGGATAGCCCCAAACTTTTGACAGTCTTGACAACCCTTATAATATTTAAAGCAATCTTCCAGCATAGTCGGCCAAAAATACCCAGCTCTCCGAAGTAGCCACTTCATTTTTTGAGCCGATTGATGAGTGCCGCAGATACCTTCATGCACTTCTCCCATGACTACCTTGGCTTGATCAACACTTAGACATTTGAGTAGCACACCATCAATCGTCCGATAATATAAGTCATCGTCGAGCAAAACATATCGTAAAGCCTTATAGCCCAATTTCCTTGAAGCCGATTGGGAAGGATTTTGTAAATAACTGTGAACACCATACCTCCAATCGTCGGCTGACATGGTTGCAACCTCCACTTCGACTTATTTTGTCAGGGCTTGTAGCCAGATGCCCCTTGAGCCAAATCATTTGTCTCTGAATTCTGCTCCCTAGGGATATGTTTCAAGGTAACCAGCCAAAAACCATCCATCAACTCTCGGAATTTTTGATAATAGACCATCAGCGCATCGTTTTTGCATTCATATTCTCCTGACAACTTGCTGATGACCAACAGTGAATCGCCCATAATTTCCACGGCATCGGCTTCAACTTCCTTCAACAGCTCTAAACCCTTGAGGACAGCCTCATACTCAGCTTGATCTCTAAACCCTTGAGGACAGCCTCATACTCAGCTTCATTACTTGTAGTATAAGGCGCGATTGTAAAAGCAAATTCAAAACTTGCCTCCCTGGGTGAGATGATTACCAAGCCGATGCCACATCCATGTGTGCGGCGATCCATCAAAAGTTAGAGTCCAGGGGCATGATGTCGATCGAGCCAATTGAGTCATTTCTATGCTCAACAATGAAATCGGCTATAGCCTGCCCTTTGATTGCTTTAGGTGCTTGATACCTTAAACTCCGTCAAGGCAAAGATCCACTTCCCAATTCGTCCCTTTAGAACTGGAGCCGATAGCATATATTTAACTATGTCAACTTTGGAAACTATGGTGCACTCGTTGGATAATAAATAATGCCTCAACTTCGTACATGAAAAATATAGGCACAAGCACAACTTTTTCACCGGAGAGTACCTTGTTTCTGCATCCAAAAGTCTTCTGCTGAAATAGAATATTGCTTTCTCCTTTCCTTCGAACTCTGGATTAAAACCGAGCCGATTGACTTCTCGTCGGCCGATAGATATAACTTGAAAGGCACTCCCTTTTGTGGAGGGATCAATACTGGAGGAGAGCTTAGATAATCCTTGATGTTGTCCAAAACCTTTTGCTGCTCTGGCCCCAAGTAAACGCTTCATCGACTTTCAACCTTAACAAAGGTGTAAATGGCTCCATCTTTTCTGACAGATTGGCTATGAAACGTCTGATGAAATTAACCTTGCTGATCAAAGACTACTTCTTGTCCTACAGAGGCTAAATACTCTTGATAGCGTTGATGCTCCTTTGTGTTACCTCAATCCCCCTCTCGTGAACAAGAAAACCCAAGAATTGATCAGCCGATACGCCAAAAGCGCACTTCGTGGGGTTCATTTTTAGGCCATTCTCCAAGACTTTTCTCAAATTGGCTATGTGATCTTCGACCTCCTTGGACTTGACAACAACATCATCAATGTAGATTTCAACCAAGAAGCCGATTACGTCATGAAAAAAATTATTCATGGCCCTCTGATATGTAGCCCTAGCATTTTTCAAACCGAAAGTCATAACGACCCATTCATACAGACCGATTGCACCTGGACACCTAAAAGCAGTCTTATGAATATCTTCCTTGGCCATAAAAATCTGATTATATCCAGCACTGCCATCCATAAAACTTATGATTTTGTGTCCTGAGGCTGCATCAACGAGCAAATCGGCTATTGGCATAGGGTATTCGTCCTTAGGGGTAGCATTATTTAAGTCTCCAAAGTCGATGCACACCCTAAGTTTGCCATTTTTCTTGATTAGTGGGACTATGTTCGAAACTCACTCGGCGTATCGGCATGGTCGAATAAAACCAACATCATATAGCCAAGTAATTTTGGACTTGATTGCGTCGTACATATCGGCCTTAAACCTCCTAGGAGGTTGTTTTTTATTGCCGATACCTGGCTTAATAGGGAGCCGATGTTCAACAATCGATCAGCTAAGACCATACATCTTAAAATATTCCC
This sequence comes from Oryza australiensis, assembly GCA_019925245.2. Lineage (NCBI taxonomy): Eukaryota > Viridiplantae > Streptophyta > Magnoliopsida > Poales > Poaceae > Oryza > Oryza australiensis. Next base: position 932,704 of record JAIFGZ020000160.1, on the reverse strand, counting down.
AAGCAAAACAATCTTTATATTCCTTTAATAAATCAATAAGCTTGGTTCTAAAATGAGTTTTACTAATATATGTCGGCCTAGGCCTATCTCCTGGACCTATATCAACCTCGTGAAGCTCATCGGCCGACATAAAACCTTGCCCGAGTTTGCCATCCAGATTGTCCACGATGTCCTTGGTGTAGACGCTCGAGCCCTCCACGACGCCCTCAAAGTAATAGTTGAGGCTCTTCATCTCCGATTGGCTGTATATCAGAATCAGACACCTTCAGAAAATCGGCCTCCCAAACTTTGCCAGACAGGCAATCAATGCCGTCGATTTCCCATAAGGTCAAATCGACATTGGCTACATTTACTGACCTGTCGGCTGGCATGATTTCAATCTTGTTGCCTTGACACTGGATTAAACTCTGATGCATTGTTGAAGGGATGCAGCAGTTGGCGTGAATCCAATCCCTTCCTAGCAGCAGGTTGTACGATCCCTTCCCGTCGATGACAAAGAAAGTAGTGGGCACTGTTTTGCTGTTGACGATTAGCTCAACGTTGAGGACCCCTTTGGCTTCTGATGGGTTCCCGCCAAAATCCTTAAGCACCATGTTTGTCTTTATCAGGTCATCGACTCCTTTGCCCAGCTTCCATTGACGGCGGCCTTCCATTGACGAATCCTTTAATGTATAATGGCTTAAGGTGTTGATGCTCAGTCCCCTCAGGTTTTTTGAATATTGCTTGCTCCGGGGACAACGCAAGTTTAGCCGACGACTCTTCTACGACGTCTGCGTCGGCTTGGGCCACTTCAAATTCGGCTGGTAGCACAAAAACCATATTAACCAGCGCAGCAGCCACGACCTTTTCCTTGGCCTTTCTTTTCTCTTGGTCGGCTGGGTCTTCATCGGCTGTGACAGTGTTGTTCTTTACGTGCCATTGCTTCCTTGGGCGATTTTGTTCCTTTTTCTTTCTTAGCCGATAGTCGATTTCAGCCTGGACCTCTTCCACCGACCTTCGCTCTTTAGCCGCTGTACCTTCCACTTTTGCGTTTTCGTAAAAATGTCGGAAGGACATCATTGTGGGTTGGCAGCTCGCTCTTCGTCATCCTCTAAGTCCTCCTGAAAGAAATCTTGATGGATGGGGCCCAGCCTTTGATGAACAGACATTTTTCTTTGGTTGAGCCGAACAACCCTTGGTATAAATCGGCTGGAACTCTCAGCTGGTTCATCCTCGTATCCATTGCATGCCGGGCAGTCTTGAAGTGATGGCAGCCTCATCCCCTGATCCTAGCAAAACTTGGAAACTCGCAGCTCCAGTGGGGATCGAAGCCGTCACGCTGCCAATAATGAACCCCTTCCTGTCGATCGTATCTTCTTGGATGTACTTTGTAAGTCCTGCCTGTCTCCCTTTCTTCAAGTCTCTTCATGAATTTGACTAGGCTATCCATTTTTCGGGGATGACAGTCGGCTGACCGGTGATTGGCACTAACCATGTTAACGGGAAAAAGATTCCCATCAACCTTCCTCGGCTTCTTGGGATCTTCAAATTTGATCTTCCTGGCCTCTATAGCCGATTGTATCTGTTGGCAAAACATTTTGCAATCGTTGGTGCTATGGGAGCCGATGTTGTGCCATTTGCAGTACTTCTTCTTTTTCAACTCTTCGGCCGATGGGATGACATGATTGGCCGGAAGTTGGATCTTCTTCTCCCGAGGAAACAGGTCAAAAATTTTGTCGGCTTTTGTGATGTCAAAGTCGTATTTCTCCTATGTAGCCTAATTTTTGACCCATTGACAGGTGATGGTCTTTTTGCCCTTGGCCCACTCGACTGCTGCCACTTTAGCATTGCTGTTGCTTGAATCAGATTCTGAGGCGTAGGCGACGTGGCTGATTTTCTTGAAAGCCTTCTTGGCCTCCTGGAATCGTTGTTCGTGCGCTGTAATCTTCTGAGCCAAGTGGGCTAAGCTCTCAAAATCCTGGGCCAAAAACCTCTCCCTAATGGGCGCCGAAGACCCTGGAAGGCTAAATCGGCCAATTGTGAATCGGACGACACGAGGTTGTAGCATCGGTTCCTTATATCCCTAAATCTTTGGATGTAGTCTTGAACCGATTCGTCGGTTTCTGTCTAATGCCTGTGAGATCCGACAACTTCATCTCGTGGGTGTCGGAGTAGAAGTAGCGATGGAATTGCTTCTCAAGATCGGCTCAGCTTTGTACTGAGTTGTACGGAAGTGAAGAGAACCATGTGAAAGCAGATCCTGATAGCAAGAGTGGAAAGAACCTTACTCTGAGCGCGTCCATAGCCAATGCCTCTCCACATTGGGCCAAAAATCGGCTGACGTGTTCATATGTTGAAATGTTGTCCTGCCCAGAGAATTTTGAAAAATATGGTACCTTGTACTGGTTCGGCAGAGGAACCCTTTCAAAGTACTCCGGATAGGGGTACCGGTACATGTTGCCAGAGTCCTTTGGCTTGAGGCCGAATTGATCTCGCATTATGTCGGCTATCAGATCGGCCCAAGGCTTGTTTTGCTGTTGTGTCTCTTGAGCTTGTTGGTGTCGTATCGGCTCGTACTGATCATACTGAATTGGAGCTTGCCGATACTGCATCTGGGGTGAATGAGGTTGATAATATTGGCCGAAGTTGTCCCGTGGATATTGGTGTGGGAACTAAGGCATGGCAGGAGGTGGCTGAGGCATCTCTGGAGGTTGTTGTTCAGGGGGAAGCTGCGTACCAACCGGGTTTTGATGGGAACCCGGTGTATGGTTGCCAATCGGCGGTTTGTTGGTGAGGGGCTGCCGATTGGCGTTGAACATGGCCTCCACTTGCTCCTGGGACACCGTTGGGACTTCGTGACCTGAATACTGAGGTTGCTGCTTGATCAAAACCTTGGATGGCAGCCTTGTAGCCGATGATTGGACATTCGGCTGGATGGGGACCGACCCTGGGGCAATCGGCTGTCCTGGAGGAGGAATCGATAGTCCTTGTGTTGACGGTCCTGTAACCGGGAATTGACCATCGGGGAGGAAAAGCTGGGCCCCTTGGTAGCTCCTCGGCTATTCTGGAGTCCACCACTGTGCTGATCATGTTATTCAAAGTGTTGACCAGTATCCCACACTGGTTGATAAGAGCATGGTGGAAGGCCGAGTCGATTCTGTCCTGCAGTGTGTGGAGTTCTGAGCCTTCTTCTTCCTGCTTGATCTCCTTCATCTTTTGTTTCCCTTTGTCCTTGCGGGCTCGACTCGGGCTCATCTTCTCTGGGAAATTTATCTTGTATCTTTGGACGACGAGTCGACCGAGTCTGGACAAAAGAGTGCGGTTTTGATTCTCGCAACTTATTCATCATCTCCTCGATTTCAACCTTCTTTCCGAGTCGGCTTATCCAGGGTGACCGGGATAATGTTATCTTGGTCAATATCCAAAGTTTTGATGTCGACCATCGTTCCTGATCTGAGTGCTGCAAGAGTCCCACCGAGCGTGCCAAAAGAGTGTTGATGAGAAATTTTCCCACGCACTGGCCTGAGAGATCTGCTTAACTCTAGTGCAGGTCCAAATTGGATTACCTTCGGTGTGTAGGGCATGCCAGTTGGTTTGATCCTGTAACCAACAAGAAAACAAATACTAGGCAATTAAATTATGATTATATCCTACTCGATCGGCTATAGATATCCATAATGCATAATTACTATTCTAAAGCACATTTAGACTAAGTGATTGGGATAGATCAGTAGTGTACCAAGATAGTATAAATCACTTATATCTAAAAGCACATTAGAATAACAATTATAACTTAGCCGATGTCGTAGATCTAATGTGAATCGGCTAGTACTCCGATAAAATTTTATACTAAGGTATTATTCCGAGCAAAATACACTAAACAAAGATCAATCAGTCGTTAATATGGTTTAACAGATTGATGCCAGGCTTTGCGCATTTAACTAGAGTAAGATCTTGATATAAAAGGCGGCTTTAACACATCTAACAGTAATAAGATGGCTAAAATAGGTAAGATCGGCTGAAACTCTGACACTATCTCTAATAGCAGTCATTAAACCAAATAGATCTATATGATTCTAAGAGCAACTTAACATATCAAACTGATGCATCATTAAGTACAAAAAGAAGCATGAGATCTATATAGGCTAATAAAAACCTTTCAAGATGGTGGATACGCCATATAACCCAAATCAACCCCAAGATCTAACCATGTCGGCTGTTACCTCCAAGAAGATGCTAGCCGATCGTGGGTTAGTTCTAAGCATTGATCTAGATTATATGAAATATATGATAAATTAAGTAGATTGCAATTACGAAATTAGAGTATCATGACGATGGGAAGCACTAACCCCGATAGCACAAACCGCTTGTAACAAAGAATTACCTTGCTTGGAAATCGAAACCCGATGCAGCCCAACACGAGGCAAGAACTTGTCGAGATTGCAAGTAAAAGTAAAGGGTGGCAATGCGCCGAGATTGTATTAGTTGTGTATTTATTCGATTCCATGGTCTCGGGTCATATTTATACCCGGATACACAATGAGTCCGTAATGGACATGTTTCCTATCCTTATTACAGATTGAATTATAGATATTCCTAAAACAAACCGACATTATCTATAAGAAAGATATACAAAATATCCTAAATTAAATATACAATTGCCATTGTAGGACGTTATCCGTAGATGGCAATATCTTCGAAGCACTTAGAAACTGAATCCAAAGATTATCTTCACGCTTTCCTTCCAGGATTGGTCTCATCTGCTCACCCAATCGGAATCGGCTGTATCGGCTGCCCTGTCCGACTTGGACTCAGCCGACTGGCTCCTTAGCCGATTCAGACTCAGCCAATGCAGACTCTATTTCCGAAAATCATGCGCTTCTTCGATTCCGCTTCAATCCTTGCTTCAAACTCGGGGACTTGCTTACCAAATTTGGTCGTTAACACCATCATAGAAATCGGTGAACCAATCAGCAAGTAGTTGATTTGACAACTTATAGCCATGGTGAGTTGAGGCAGTGTCGAAACTTGGTTTTGCCAATAGAATTTTGGGGGTGCAGTCAAGATCGCCAAGCTCGATGGGTTAGATGAAAAACGAGATTTAGACAGGTTCAGGCCCTCTCGTGAGGTAATACCCTACTCCTGTTTCGGGGATTCGATCCGCCGAGTGTATATTGATCTCAAGATCTAAGGCTCCTAGAGTCCAAAGCTCTTGCTTATCAATTCTGATCTCGCATATCCCTCAAGGGACGCCCCTTACCCCCCTTATATAGTCTTGGGAGGCGGGCTTACATATCGGAAACCCTATCTTACTCTAAGTCGGTTTCCTCAATCTTACCAAACCGTGACTATAGGCCGTTGCCTTATCTCAATCGGCAACGTAATACCCAAGTCATATTTGGTTTACAGATATGGCAGGTGCAATCTATCCCTACCTCCAGTCGGATAAACTTGCCATGTAGATACCCGATTGCCATAATCTCCACAGTAGCCCCCGAGTCCTTTTCAGTCAACGAGACAACTCAGCATCAAACCCAGACAGTACTCAACCAAACAAACCTTCGGCCGAGTGCTTCTGGCGCCGAGCGATTCCATCATCTCTGCCTGATTCTCCCGAGTGGCTCCAAAGACTGTGAAGGGCTGAAAAATATCTAAAAAATTCTCAAAATTAATATCTAAGCACATCTCTTGATGTACCTAATTAGATGTAGCCCCCGACCGTATGATTAGCCAAAAACAGACTAAATATACAAGCAAGGACTATAAAGAATCATACTCATGTAGATGCTTAACTCATGTTAAAGCAAATATAAAAAATCTCATCACTCAGCAAGCTCGTGCTCATCCGAGTGAATTTGCCCGAGTCACCTCAAGAAAAATAACTCAATCAATCCTCATAGGTGGAAAGCACTCGGTAAACTTATGCTTATCCGAGTGGATCTGCCCGAGTCATCTCGGAACAAATATTTTAATCATCCCTCATGGGTAAATAAGTTTTTCAGTCATCTGAAAAGTATGACCAAATTATTAAATAGCTCTTGCCATAATACTGGTCTCAATCTATAAAGATCTTCACCAAGGTGGAAAAATAGCATTGATATAATCACTTAATCAAATGCTAAAGAACCAAACAGCCCTTGTCATCAAGGCAGCTATAAAAAGCTTAGCTGTTGGTCACCTTTCAAATTGCATCATGCTAGCTTCTCATGAAGTCAAGCAAACCGCGGTATGAAAGGATTTCCAAAGGCATAGGGCACTCGGACACGTGCATATTGCCAAGGCAAATCTGCTTAAGCTCATCCACTTAAGTCCCTAAGGACACGTGTCGGGCCACACCTTAGCTGGGCCACAGGTCTCTCATGGGCTCGGCCCAATCACGAGAAAACCTAGCACAACCCTCAAATCTCTTTACAAAGCCTCGAGGTCATCCCCGCCACTTCGTCTTCCCGAAAATTTCCTCTTTTCGCAGCACTGTTCACCAGTTCCTTGCGGAAAACCCTAGACTCGCGCGCACCCGAATCCATCGATCCAGGAGCTCGTCCTTTGCCACAAACTAGCCTCCGCATCCAGCTCCCAAGATCCCCATCTCGAACCTCCATCCTTTTAGCCAGATTTGCTTCCCACACAAACCACATTCATGGCGGATGAGAAGAAAATCCCTTTCGAGCAGTGGGCCACTTCGGATGTGAGGGAGTCCACCCTCAAGGAGATGGTGAAGCACGGTGTGCTTCCCCCCAAGGAGATCGTGGGCTGGCGCCCAGCGGTGGGTGAAGATTTTCCCACCCCGAACACTAGTGAGCTCGTTGTTTTCACATCTTCCTTTTACTGCGGGTTCAGCCTTCCCACTTCCGAGTTCTTCAGGGGACTTCTTGATTATTACGGCCTTCAACTCTATCATTTGCACCCCAACTCCATGCTTCACATCGCTCTCTTCATTCATGTATGTGAAGCCTTCCTTGGCATCCTCCCCCACTTCCAACTTTTTTGTCGCATGTTTTACCTCAAACCACATCCGAATAAGGACCATCCATGCGTTGTTGGTGGAGCGGGTTTTCAACTCCGCGGATCCCTCCGCAAGGAGTACTTTTCTCTTCCCTTGAAATCCTCCAACAAGGGTTGGCACGCAGGCTGGTTCTATATTTCCAATCTTGAGCCTAGCCTGCCGAACTTCGTTGGTCTTCCCCCCGTGCCTAAGCATACCTGGAGCACTGTGCCAGTATCCCAAGATTAGGATGAAGCCAACAAGTTGCTAGCGAAGATCCTGGAGATGAAGCAAAAAGGTCTTCGTGGCGAACAAATCACTCGGCACTTCATCAGAAGCCGACTAGCACCGATTAAAGAGCGATCGAAGCCAGCCTTCGAGTACGAGGGCGAGAGGGACCCCAATCGGGAAGACCGTGACTCCCTCAGCTTTGAGATCCTGAAAATCCGGATGTACAAGGTCTTCTCGACTGGAATTGCGATCGAACACAGCCTCATGCTGCCAGTCCTGCCTTTCAGTCTCTATCAACCTCCTCCTCCGGTAAGCCGACTGAACTCTTTTTATTGTCTTGCAATCTTGACATCATACCTCTTAGTATTGTGAGAATTTTTCTTGCGGAAAATGCCTCCATTATTTCAAAACCATACAAAGTTCCTCATGATGACGTGCCGCTTCGCCCTGCCAAGAAGCCGACCGGTGGAGTGAAGATCCAGAGCGATCCAATCGGGAAAAGGGCGGCCCCGAGTGAGGACATCAGCAAACGGGCAAGCAAGAGGAGGCTCGTCATCGATGACTCAGACGATGATGTCCCAGCCCCTCCAGCCGAAGCAACGCCTCCAAGGCCGTCACCGAAGGCGGCGCCGAAGATCCGCCGATCATCCAGGTGCGCTTCACAAATGATTCTTGAACTCTTCATCAAAAATTTCTTTGTCTTCGTTCCAACTGAGCGCGTCGTTCATTTGGCAGGAGGCCCCAAGATATGAGATCTGTCGGGAAGAGTGAAGGGCCTACGCCAACTGCCGCTTCCGAGCCATCCAAGCCCGCGGAACCAAAACCCGGAGCCCTCTCGAGCGAGAGTGCTCCGGTGAAAAGCCCTCGCCTCCAAGCAAGGATATCCCGAGGAGGGAGCCCCGGCCGCCCGGCCAGGGACACCCCGACCGAAACCGGGCCACGGAGAAGCCCCTGCGGCTTAGAAGACCCCGACGACGACCGGTCGGTCAAAGGCCAAAAGAAAAAGGCCAGCCGGGCTGCTCCAGTCAAGGATTCGGCCACCGAATCCGGTAAGTCTTGAATTGAAACTTCATCTTCAATCTTCAGTTTAACTCTTTCGTGTCATCATCTGTTCCTCCCGATCCATCGCCACGAGAGGAGATCCCACTTGCGCCTCCTCGAAACCTGGGTCCCCCAATTAAGATCGAGTGGCGAGATTCGAAGGCCGAGACGGGGCATCATCTTGGATAAGCAAGCAGAAAGCGAGGAAAGGGATGCCCTCGTCAACAGCCTGAATGAGGTGACTCGGCTACTCAACATAAGCCTTGATCCTTTTCCTATTGTTGCATCATCATTTCTTTTCAATCGGTCAACTTTAGATCTTGCGTGCAGAAGGAGTATTGCCGATCCATGGCTAAGTCCGAGGCGCTCGAGAAGTTGGTCCTACATCTAAACTCCACGGAGGACATCCAGCGAGAGTTGAAGACCACTCGAGAAGGGGCCGCATCGAGGGAGGCAGCCCTGAGGAGGGAAATAGCTAAACTCCGGGAAAAAAACCTCGACCTCCGGGGTTCAGTCGGGAGTAAGCTTAACCCTCCCAGTCTCTTTATGGTTTCCATGTTGATCCTGGTTGCTGATAGACTTTCTTGTTTGTAGAAAATTCGTCGGAGGTCCACTCGCTCCAGGTCCTGCTGGAGGCAATCAGCCTCGGCAAAACCGAGTTGGAGGCCGAGTTCGAAGGTAAGCTTATTTGAAGTAACATTATTTGTGTTGCTTTGTCTTCGAGTACTTTGCATGATCATGTTCTTTTGGCAGCATACAAAGTCAAGACCCGAGCTCAATACGACGTTCTTCTTGAGAGGGTTAAACAAGCCGGACGGGTCCGGGAAGATGTTGCCAACGCAGCGACACCAATCCTGCTATCTTTGTTTCATCAGGGAGTCAGGGCTAGCTCACTGGACCCAGTCAAAATCTTCGATAAGCTGTGGAGAGCCCCCGACCAATACTTGGCGAACATCATCGAGGCTGCTACCATGGGGGCTGGCCTTGCTCTTGCACGACCAAATCTCTCTACCCCGAGTGGATGTCAATTCGGTTGGGGAAGGCTTCGCCGACGGCACCTCGGATAAGCAAGCCTGGACATGATTAGTGAGGCGAAGGAGTCGGCTAAGAAGATTGCCATTGATGTAGTGAACAACTTCTGGCCTTAATTGTTTTGTAAATATTGTATGCAACTTTCTGATGTAGACTTGTGAATATTCAGTTTATTTATGTTAACGCCTTGATCCAAGTTTTCATGTATAATTTCTTAAGTAATTTCCGTCCGACTGTCACCAAATCTAAGCCTGATTAGGTCATCGAAAAATTCTCAGTCCTTATGCATTGAACTCGAATCAAGGATCGTTAAACAATGATAAACCGAATCAGGCGCAAAAGTTGATGAGGAAAACTATGTTGTATTGACATATGTACAGCCCCCGACTGCTAACTCAAGAAGTCATCTTGCTTGAGGTTGGCAGTCAAAAAGAAACATGAAACTTAAGTCGGTTTAGGCATAGAATCGTCGAAGTTGTTTGATGTTCCAGGAATTCTCCACCATAGATTCGTCGTCACGCTTTAACTGATATGCACCTGGCCGAGTCACCTCAGCGATTATGTATAGTCCTTCCCATGAGGGGGATAACTTGTGACGGTCCTTGGTGGTCTGAACCTTGCGTAGAACCAAATCGCCAACGATGAAAGCTCGTGCTTGAACGTTGCGACTGTGGTATCGTCTGAGCCCTTGAAGATATTTCGCCGACTGGATGAGGGCTGCCTCTCGGGTCTCTTCCAGTCGGGTGAGGACGTCCACTCGGTCAGGGTCGTAGCGTTCATCGTTGAAGCTGTGGACTCGGAGGGATTCATACTCCATCTCATTTGGCAACATGGCTTCTGCCCCTAGACCAAAAAGAAAGGAGTTTGGCCGGTAGCCCGACTGGGTGTGGTCCGCAGGGACCATAGAACCGAGGGGAGCTCTTGAACCCACTTGCCAGCGTAAGGATTTAGGCGGTCAAACACGCGGGCCTTAATGCCATGAAGGACCATGTCGTTTGCGCGCTCGACTTGTCCGTTGCTTTTGGGATGGGCAACTGACGCATAGCAAATCTTGATTCCGAATTCTTCGCAGAATTCCTTGAAGATGCCTCCTGTGAATTGAGTCCCGTTGTCGGTTATGATCCTGTTTGGGATGCCGAAGCGGTGCACGATGTTGAGGATGAAGTCCCGTGCCTTGTCAGCAGTAATTGTGGCAACCGGCTTAGCTTCAATCCACTTGGAGAACTTGTCGATTGCGACGAATAACTGTGTGAATCCTCCTGGGGCCTTTTTGAAAGGGCCGACCATGTCTAAGCCCCATACCGCAAACGGCCAGGATAGTGGGATTGTTTATAGCTCTTGAGCTGGGACATGGCTCTGTCGGGCAAAAAATTGGCAGCCTTCACAGGTTCATACCACTTTGTCCGCGTCAGAGACCACGGTGAGCCAAAAAAACCTTGCCTGTAGGCTTTGCCCACCAAGGTGCGTGTTGCCGCGTGGCTTCCGCATATGCCCGAGTGGATGTCTTGGAGCAGCTGTCGTCCTTCCTCGGGTGTGATGCATCTCATCAGGACTCCGGAGGGGCTTCTCTTGTATAAGTCAGAGTCAACCATGACATAAGCTTGGCAACGACGTCGGACACGTTCTACCTCATCCTGGTCTTCCGGCAGCTCTTGCTGTGTTAAAAATTTGATGAGTGGTGTCCTCCAGTCGGCGTCAATCATGGCGGCTTCGTTTGCAGCTTGTTCGTTAGGAGTTGGCTTTGCCACAATAGTTGGTTCATAGAGGTGCTCGACAAAAACGTCTGGTGGGGCAGCTTCACGTTTGGACCCGAACTGCGCCAACTCATCAGCTGCTTCGTTGTTGTGTCTTAAGACGTGTGATAGCTCGAGTCCGTCAAACTTGTCTTCAAGTTTGCGGACCTCCTGTCGGTAGGCCTCTATGGTGTCATTTAGACAGGACCAGTCTTTCATTACTTGGTTGACGACCAGCTGGGAATCCCCTTTCACGACGAGCCGACGTATCCCGAGTGAAACTGCGAGCCGCAGTCCATGTAGCAGGGCTTCGTACTCGGCGATGTTATGTGAGGCGGAGAAGTGGAGGTGGAGGACATATCTTAGCCTTTCCCCAGTCGGGGAGATCAGCACAACTCCTGCTCCCAAGCCGGTGATCCTCTTGGATCCGTCGAAGTGCATGGTCCAGTGTTGGAGGTCTTCCCGAGGTACGTCTTCTTGTTGTTCGGTCCACTCGGCCAAGAAATCCGCTAGGGCTTGTGACTTTATGGACGTCCTCGCCTTAAAAGTCAAGTCCAGCGGCATTAGCTCCAGAGCCCACTTAGCAATGCACCCAGTTGCCTCCTGGTTGTGGATGACATCGTCGAGTGGAAAAGAAGTGACGACGGTGACCGAGTGACCCTGAAAATAGTGTGCCAATTTCCTCGCGGTTATCAGAACACCATATAGCAATTTTTGTACCTGAGGGTAGCGAGTTTTGGCTCCTTCCAGCACTTCACTAACAAAGTAGATCGGCCTCTGAATCTTCTGGACCCGCCCTTCTTCTTCGCGCTCGACCACGAGGACCGTACTAACCACTTGGTGAGTGGCTGATACGTACAGTAGCAGGGGCTCCTGGGGCTGGGGTGAGGCTAGGACGGGCGGCATCGTAAGGAATTCTTTAAAATCTTCAAAGGCCTTGTGGGCTTCCGTGGTCCATTGGAAGTCGTCCGTTTTCTTTAGCAATCTAAAGAAGGGCATGCCTCGTTCATCGAGTCGAGAGATGAATCGGCTTAGTGCCGCCATGCGCCGGTGAGCTTACGGACATCCTTACGGTTACTCGGGGCTTCATGTTTAAGATAGCGTTGATCTTTTCGGATTGGCTTCAATGCCGCGATGTGATACCATGAAGCCGAGCGGTTTGCACGATGGGACGCCGAAAGTGCACTTCTCCGGTTCAACTTCATTCGAAGGCCCGAATATTTACGAAGGTTTCTTCTAGGTCGCGATCGGGTCTTCTTTCTACGCTTGGTCTTGATGACGACATCGTCGAGATAAGCTTCCACGTTCTTGCCAATCGTATGCGAAAATACCTCGGATCATGCGTTGGTATGTGGCGCCGGCGTTCTTTCGGCCGAAAGGCATGGTGATGTAGCGATAAGCCCCAAACGGCGTGTTGAACGATGTCTTCGGGCGGTCGGATTCTTTCAAACGATCCGTGGCAGCCGAGTAACGTCCAAAAGCCCGGGAGTTGACGCGTCATTGAATCTACGACTTGGTCGATGCAAGGCAGCCGAATGGATCTTTGGGGCAGGCTTTGTTGAGGTCGGTGTAGTCAACGCACATGCGCCATTGCCCGTCTTTTTCCGGACCGAAGCTGGGTTGGCTAACCGATCGGGATGTAGGACTTCTTTGATAAAACCGGCGACCAAGAGCTTTGTGAGCTCTTCCTTGATGGCATCTTTTCGATCCTGCGCGAATCTGCGTAATCGTTGTTTTATCGGCTTTGCGTCATCTTTGACGTGTAAAGAGTGCTCGATCACCTCCCTAGGAATTCCGGGCATATCAAATGGTTTCCAAGCAAAAACATCTTTATTATTTTGGAGGAAGGTGACGAGCGCGCTTTCCTATTTGGGATCTAGTTCAACGCCAATTACAGCAGTTTTCGAGGGATCCGAAGGATCAAGGGAGATCTTCTTGGTCTTGGCATCGCCGGTTCCTGATTTGGCTATCTTCTTCGTGGGGATTTCACCCTCTGCCGAAGTCGATGCGGCCAATCGGATTTCTCGCGGCCATGTGATCTCTCGCGAGATTGGGCCATGTCGCAGCTCTCCTTGTCGCAGATGAAGGCTTGCTTCACGTCGCTGCGAAGAGTGATGACGCTGTTGGGACCCGGCATCTTCATGCAGAGGTAGGTATAATGGGGTATCGCCATGAACTTGGCGAGTGCGGGCCTTCCGATGATGGCGTGGTAGGCCGTTTGAAGTCGGCCACCTCGAAAGTGACGTTCTCCGTCCGGAAGTTCTCTCGAACTCCGAATGTAACCGGGAGGGCGATGTGCCCGAGTGGTGTAGATGATAGCCCCGGGATAACTCCATGGAAGGGGGCTGAGCTTGGCTTCAGTTCGGCCCTCGGGATCTGCATCTCGTCCATGGTCTTGGCGAACAAAATGTTGAGGGCGCTGCCCCCATTGATGAGGACGTGCTTAAGCCTGATGTTGCGGACCACCGGGTCCAAGACGAGTGGATAGCTCCCCGGGTGAACCACTCGGTCGGGATGATCCGAGCGGTCAAAAGTGATGGCCACCTCCGACCATCGTAGGTACTGTGGGACCTCGGGTTGCGCCGCGTTGACCTCCCGGTCGGTTAGCTTCTGTTTCCTCTTGGATTCATGGGCTAACGGCCCCCCGAAGATGTGATTGAGCTCGCCCACGGGGTCTTGAAAGGACTCCGCATTCTCGGCCGTGTTTTTCTTCTTGGCGCCCGATGGGCCGGCTTCATCAGTCGGCTTCTTGTTGAGTTGTGCCGCATATTGCTCGGCGAACTATTTATAGATAAAGCAGTCCTTGGCCGCGTGCTTGTGATTGGGGTGATGCGTGCACTGAGCGTTCATGATGGCGTCGTAGGCCGCGACTCGGGGGTGGCGTTGGGTGTTGGAGGTTGCGGCGACTAGGTCTTCGGATCGGCGCTTGCGGTCCTTTTGGCCCTGATTGTTGTTGCCATTATCCTTCTTAGGATTCCGGCTTCCTCCCGCCTGCTTGTCATCCCTCCTGTCGGGCCGGTCTTGGCGCGCTGCTTTGATGGCATCAGTGTGAGAGCCGCAACAGCGTTCTGCTGTGGGGTCTGGAAGATATTGGTGTTGCGGACTCGCGTTTGAAGAATGGCCTCTTGAGCGGATCGTCCAGCTGCCCTTAGGTCCTGCTTTCTTCTGTCGGCTTCCTCCTTGCGCTTCTTTTCTTCTTCCGCCAGCTTGCGCTCTTGCTCGATCCTGGCTTGCTCTTCTTCCCCAAGCCTGCGGGCCATGGCTGAGTCGGACTCGGCCACCTCAGCCATGAGGACATCAAAGCACTTCGGCTCATAGTCCTTGTTGAAGTCGGAGTCGTCGGCTTCGTCCGAGGGGATGCCATAAAGGTCGTCAAAGCCGGAGGAGCTGGGGTACTCGTTGAGCTCTGAGGATGAGCATGAGCCGAACGGCTGGAGGATGACGGCGATCTCCCTTGACCTTGGGTTGCTCGGATCTGGATCGTTACAGTCCGAGTCAGAGCTTGAGAATGTGGACTCCTCCGAGTGGGTCGACCTCGACTCGGGGGAGAGGAGCTTGCCGTAGATCTCAGCGGCGTTTGGTAATCCAAACGACGCCGAGAGGTCTTCTTCTGAGTAGATCGTCTCTGTGGGGGAGACGAGAAGATCGGTGCAGATTTCGGCGGCGTTCGGTAGTCCGAACGGTGCCGAGTGATTTCCTTCGTCGGAGTGGGTGGACTGAATCTTGGACTCCAAGATGTCGTCGTAGATCTTGGCGCTGTTCGGGAGCCCGAACGGCGCCGAGTGGGTCTCTCCTTCCGACTGGTTCGAATCCGAGTCGAAGGAGGAGAACTTGTCGAAGTCGTTGGCGGCGAAGTCGCCGAATCCTGAAGAAGATCCCATCGTGCTTGTCGACGGGATTGTTGAAGACGTCTTGACGCGCGGTCCCCTACCTGGCGCGCCAACTGTCGAAACTTGGTTTCGGCAATAGAATTTTGGGGGTGCAGTCAAGATCGCCAAGCTCGATGGATTAGATCGAAAACGAGATTTAGACAGGTTCAGGCCCTCTCGTGAGGTAATACCCTACTCCTGTTTCGGGGATTCGAGCCGCCGAGTGTATATTGATCTCAAGATCTAAGGCTCCTAGAGTCTAAAGCTCTTGCTTATCAATTCTGATCTCGCATATCCCTCAAGGGACGCCCCTTACCCCCCTTATATAGTCTTGGGAGGCGGGCTTACATATCGGAAACCCTATCTTACTCTAAGTCGGTTTCCTCAATCTTACCAAACCGTGACTATAGGTTGTTGCCTTATCTCAATCGGCAACGTAATACCCAAGTCATATTTGGTTTACAGATATGGCAGGTGCAATCTATCCCTACCTCCAGTCGGATAAACTTGCCATGTAGATACCCGATTGCCATAATCTCCACAGGCAGCCTCTCCGAAGGAAATACACCTGTGTGTAGTCACTTCTTCACCATCATCATCTACAATCGGCTCTGCCCTGAGAAATCTGGCATCTCCTAGATTGGGTCTACCAGCGATCTTTTGAGTAAGCAGGACCAACCATAGCTGCAAGAGTCACCAAGGACCCCTAGTTCTTATAACCGAAACGGCTGCAATTTTAGCCGATGTTGTGTTGAGGGTTTGGTACAAGTAACCCAGTAAATATTTCCCTAAGGGGACTTTTTTCTTTGATACAAGAGCTTCGACTATATGTTACCAGTTGGCTGTGGGGCCGCAGCTAGAACCACAGAAGATGAATTTCTCAAGCCACATCATTAAGAAGACAGCATGCTCTCTGGGCTTATTGATCCGGTGCCCATGTTCTGGCTTATAAAACAGTTCCAACCTCTGATGGATCTGGTCTTGAAAGAGTCTTGGCATTTGGCATCAAATCGGTTAGGGTTAGCCGATGACATTATGTCCAAGCCAGTTATCATAACCACATCAAACAGGGTAGGGGTCATGGGTCCTTGTTGAAAAAAAAGGCATTAAAGGTGTTGTTCCAGAAATAGGTTGCAACCGACATGAGGGGCTCATCCTTGGGCTGATCGGCTATTGTAAGAGCCAAGCACTGAGCTATGCCTACTTCGTCCCAGTGGGTTTGTTTGCTAGCTAGCATCCTTGCATACCAAGCTGGCCATGATCTGTCGGTTGAAGGCCAAGATTTGAATGTTCTATTCCAAGGTACTAAGCTAGGGTTTGAAATTCTATAGGGCATCCTATTGGTTTCAGCATTAATAACCTCGATTGGATCCATATTGCCGATTGGGCCTAAGAAGTATTGCTCATCGTGAAAGAGACTACGGATAGCAATCTGATGAGCAAGGTGCTATGATAAAAAAGAGCGAATCGTGAAAACACTGAAGGGTTGCGTGGAGGCTACGCTAGCCGAAAACAAAACTTTTTACCGCGCAAACCAGGAACACTTGCAAGTAAGGGCCGATAGATCGTTACCGATTGGAGTAGAGCGCAGCGGAATAGCCAATCTGGGCAATCCGATCCGAAACAGTGTAGCCGATTCCCGGAAGACAGCCGATTCGCCAATCAGCCGATTCGCGTCGTGCGGCCGCGTTCTTACGCCTCGCTCCGATGCGCCCGACCGCGGCCGATTCCTCCACGGCCGATCGCTCCGGTGCGGCCGATCCGGCCGATCAACGGCGCGCAACGTAGCGGCGCCTCTACCGGTATCCACACGTCCGGGGACGAACGCCGTACACCCGTGTGCTAGCGGGCGATGCAAGGCTAGGGTTTGGCTCGAAAGTGGGGAGGGTTTCCGTGGAGATTGATCTCGGCGACTTCTGTTGCACGCGATGCAATTGACGTACTACAGCTCTCCACCCCTCCCTCCTTTATATAGAGTTGGCCGACTGGGACTAGTGGCCGATTAGGACTCTATTTTGAATCGGATCTCATCCATATCTCATAGAGTTGGCCGCCCACACGTCGTAAGCCCATAGGACTCTATCCGATCGGATCCCTATCCGATCGAGCCGTATCCGAGTCCAACTCGAATATCTATTCTATCCCCTTAAGCGTGCGACCACGTAGGTTCAGGTATACTCGGTTTCGGCTATAGTCTAACTTAGCCGATCGTCGCTCGAGTCCAACTCAGCCGACCGTCAACACGGCGCCTAGCAGCACATATTGACACCATAGTATACAAGAATAATATCAGCTCGAACTGTAATGTGTACACAAATCCCTTTGCCTCACGATACCGGTTAAGCTATAGGCAAGATGTGTGCCATCCCTTCAATAGCTTAACCATTCACTCGAACCGTATTGGATTATCTGTCTTGATTGACTCCTCAATCAACTTAGCATGGCCATGCATTTCCATAATCCATCACCTCGAGGGGCCCGAGATATCTCTCCAAAGGAGGGGCAAATTCCATCTTGATCACTCACATCCCACTCCATGTTTCATAGCAAACCCGAAAACTACCTTTATAACTACCCGATTACGGAATAGTGTTTGGTAGTCCCAAAGTAGGCTACTACACATGTTGGAATCCATGGTGATCTCGGGTCTAAGGACTTTGTACCAACACTACCGAGACCAACTAATGGCACATTAATTCTGTAGTGTCTCATGATGGGTCTATCCAACAATGTGTTCTCCAACACATATGTCCATGTTTATTGATTTGGTATCTCCATACCCATGATCTATGAGACATGATCATCAATCAATAAACATGCCGATCTTAGAATCATATTTGTTCCAACAATATGACATATGATCGGGATCGTTTAGAAATAGATTCATACATATCGAGTCTCATAAATAAGTCACGTACTTATTGATCAATACAAGATGTCTATTTCATGGAACTGAATAACACTTTATTCATAAATACATAAACATTGGCGTGATATCCAACATCTCCATGTTGCCTCTAGGAAATATCACTAACAAACACCAACATCTCCATGTTGCCTATAGGGCATATCACTAACAATCTGGGTGTGTACAAAGCATGGCATACATGATGGATCCAATTGCCGAAGCATATGGAACCATACCCATCTTATTCCGCTCATCATGTGTCTGAGGACACTGATTCTTGCTAAGATTAATGTCATGTGACATGGGCAAGAAACCTTTCTTGGAATCATGCATGTTGAAACTTTTCAACACCTTGTCAATGTATGTACTTTGGCTTAATCCAATTAGCCTCTTGGATCTATCTCTATAGATCCGAATGCCCAATATGTATGCTGCCTCCCCTAAGTCTTTCATGGAAAAACTATTTTTCAATGAAGACTTGACGGATTCTAGCATAGGGATATCATTTCCAATCAATAATATGTCATCCACATATAAGATTAGAAATACAATTGCGCTCCCACTGACCTTTTTGTAAACACAGGCCTCTTCTTCGTTTTTGATGAAACCAAACCCTTTGATTACTTCATCAAAACGAATATTCCAACTCCGAGATGCTTGCTTCAATCCATAAATGGATTTCGTAGCTTGCATATCTTTCCGAGCGATTCTGGATCGACAAAACCCGAGGTTGTATCATATATACATCCTCGCTTAGGTTTCCATTTAGGAAAGCCGTTTTGACATCCATCTGCCATATCTCATAATCGAAATATGCAGCAATCGCTAGGATAATCCGAATAGATTTAAGCATTGCGACGGGCGAGAAGGTTTCATCATAATCAACTCCTTGAATCTGTTTAAAACCTTTCGCCACCAATCGCGCCTTATAGATGTGAACATTTCCATCCATATCGGCCTTTTCTTAAAAACCCATTTACACTCAATGGTTTTGACACCATCAGGTGGATCAACCAAGTTCCAAACTTGATTGTCGTACATGGATTCTATTTTGGATTTCATGGCTCCAAGCCACTTGTTGGAATCGGGTCCCACCATCGCTTCCTCATAGGTCTTAGGTTCATCGTTGTCCAACAACAATATATCACGTTGTTCCACACTGTGTACATCGGGCGCACGACGTGATCTTTCGGACCTCCGTGGGGTGGTGTATCTACAACCGGTGGCGCAACTCTTTGCTCCTCTGTTGTGGTTCGTGGTCGCCGAAACGTTTTACGGTGTTTCTTGAACTTCTTCAAGATGCACCCTGCTCCCACTAACCCTTCTTGAAAGAAATTCTTTCTCCAAGAAGACACCGTGTCGGGCGACAAACACTTTGCCTTGTTCCCGGTTATAAAAGTAATATCCCTTAGTTTCTTTAGGATATCCCACAAAGAAGCACTTGTCGGATTTGGGTGTGAGCTTGTCGGATTGTAAACGTTTTACATAAGCCTCACATCTCCAAATTTTGAGAAAAGACAAACTAGGGGTTGCCCTGTCCATATCTCATATGGTGTCTTTTCAACCGACTTAGATGGAACTCTATTTAGTGTGAGCACAGTGTTTCAAGAGCATATCCCCGGAAGGATAACGGAAGATCACTTTGGCTCATCATCGACCGCACCATGTCCAACAAGGTGCGATTTCTCCGTTCGGACACTCCGTTCCATTGTGGAGTTCTGCCGAGTCAATCGTGGAACAATTCCACAATCTTTCGATGATTACCAAACTCTTGGCTCAAGTATTCCCTCCACGATCGATCGTAGAAACTTGATTGTTTTCCCTAAATGATTCTCAGTACTTCATTCTGGAATTCTTTGAACTTTTCAAAGGATTCGGACTTATGCCTCATTAAGTAGATATAACCATATCTACTAAAGTCATCGGTAAAGGTAATGAAGTACGATAACCACCTCGGCCGTTGAGCTCATTGGTCCACATACATCGGTATGTACGAGTGCCAATAAGTCACTCGCTCTCTCACTAAGTCCCGTGAAAGGTGCCTTTGTCATCTTACCAAGTAAACAAGACTCACATGTCTCAAATGATTCAAAATCAAAAGAGTGAAGCAATCCATCCTTATGGAGCTTCTCCATGCGTTTCTTATTTATATGGCCTAAGCGACAATGCCGGATAAACGTGGGGTTTATATCATTAGAGAGTTGCCTTTCGTATTAATGTTATAGATGGGAGACGCTTCAAGATTCAAAACGTATAATCCATTCACCAATGGAGCATGGAAATAGAACATATCTCGAGATATATTGAACAACCATTGTTCATTGATCTAAAATCATATCCTTCCGCTTGCAAACACGAAGCGGAAATAACGTTTTGACATAGTGTTGGAACAAAATAACAATTATTTAATTCCAAAACTAATCCCGAACGTAGATGAAGTGGTACTGTCCGACAGAAGCGTAGCAACGCTTGCTCCATTGCCGACGCGCAGTTCACCTCGCCCCTTCTCAATCCTCTACTTCTTCTCATTCCCGCAACGATTTGCAAATATGAGCTACGATCCGGTATCAAATACCCAAGAGTCGGTAGGTGAAGTAGCAAGATTAATGTCTATAACATTAATACCTAAAGCGAAGTCGTACTTTGCTTCTTCTTGAGATCCTCCATGTACTTCTTGCAGTTCCTTTTCCAGTGGCTGTCTCCTTCCGGTAGAAGCAAACGGCATCGATGCCGCCGACCCCTTCTTGCCCTTCTTTGCAATAGAGGCACTCGCGATCTCATCGGGAGTTAACTTCCTCTTGGTGCAAAGTTTCTTGACAGTGGTTTGCGCTTAGCCTTCGCATCATCATCACATGATGACCGTTTTCTGGATACTCTCCTCACTGTCTTTAGCATCCCATGCAATTCAGCCAAGGTTCTATCCATATTGTTCATGTGATAATTCAATATGAATGGCTCGAAGCTCGGAGGGAGCGACGGAGAATCACATCGGTAGCCAACTCTTGGCTAAGGGGAAAACCTAGTTTTCCGGACTCTCAATGTAGCCAATCATCTTTATCACATGCGGATGACGGGATTCCCCTCAACAAGCTCGCACGCAAACAAGGACTTTGAGGTGTTGAACCTCTCGGCCCGAGCTTGGTTCTCAAACATGCCACGTAGTCCCCGAATAATAGTGTGAGCATCGCTACTCTCATTTTGCTTCGAAGCTCGGGGGACATTGTAGCTAGCATGAGACGGCTTATGTCTAGGGCATCATTAGTGTGCTTCTCGTAAGCCCTCCGTGCGGTTGCGGTGGCGTTATTTGGCAAATCCTCGGGATAGGGTACTTCAAGAACGTACTCCTTACGCTCTTGCTTGAGAACAATTCTCAAGTTGCGATACCAATCCATAAAGTTTGTTCCATTTAATTTTTCCTTTTCGAGAATAGATCGCAAGTTAAAGGTACTGGGTGTAGTATTAGCCGCCATTTATTCTACAACGAAAAAGCAAAGTTTAGCACAATGTTTATGCTATGTCTATTGTTAAACAATTTAACATTAGACTCCCGTTACGTATTTTACACCTTCCCTCTAGGTTACGTATTGGGTCAAGATCCACATGTTAGTTAATTTTCTAGTGAGCTTTGGCATCACTGCTAGAAAATTAGTAACATCGATAAGCAACTCCTTGCTAATCACATCTCTATGTGACTCTTGTTGTTGGTGTGGCATCTCCATGCCCGGCGCCAACCTATGCCCCAAGGCCCAAAACTGTTTTGATAGCCTTGTTAAGTAAACCAAATGCTCCTGCTGTATATGTCCGACATATACCCGCTCGTGTTATGATAGAGAATGGCACTCTGCTTTGGCGGACCCACCATTGACGAGCATAACGGTGACGGAGTGCAACATTTGGAAGGGCATCATTACTACTTAATTTTGCGAGGGATGCTATCCTATCAAACAAACATATCACATATGAAAGCAAGTAGAATAGCATGAAATAGTATGGCCCCCTTCACATGGTGATCTCTATCTCCATGCCGGTGTAGAGGATCTCCATCTTCATCACCGTTCTTCCGAGTGCCGAATGCTTGATATCTTCAAACTAAGCTACTACTATAGAAGCTCTAATTGAAGATTACATCGACTCGCAGTCGTGAAAGAATATTACAAGCATTGCACGTATGAAAGAATATTACAGGGATTGCACATATGAAAGAATATTACATGCATCACATGCATCTCATACATCTCATCATACAATAGGGCCATACCATCTCAAAGCATTCTCTGCAAAAACAAGTTAGGCGTAGAAACGTTTTCTACTTATCGCGAGCTACGGCATCGAGACGACCTATAAGGGGTACGCACACGGCGGTTAGCGGGCGGGGGTCGAGGGGAGCCGCCCCTCGCGGGCTTCGGGCAGCGCCGCACCACACGAAATTCATAGATCCAATCTATGAAATCGCTTATGGAAACCATATCGGCATAATCATATTATGCCGTCCCGATACACTATCAAGGGAGATGGTTTGCGTAGGCGCGAGGCAGCAACAAAGTCGGACTACGAGATAGCTTCGGTATAATCACATTATATCGTTCCGATACACTATCAAGGAACGCTATCTCGAACCCAACTCAAACCGAGTTATTTGGAAATTGCTTCGACGTAATCACATTACGCCGTTCCGATACACTATCAAGGAACGCAATTACCATCTACTCTCCTCAACAGATCCCGTAAAACCGATTGATCTAATCAACCCGTGCGCTAAACTTGTTCCAGATCCAATCTAAAACCCGAACTAAGCAAGATTAGCTCTGATACCACTGAAGGGTTGCGCGGAGGCTACGCTAGCCGAAAACAAAACTTTTTACCGCGCAAACCAGGAACACTTGCAAGTAAGGGCCGATAGATCGTTACCGATTGGAGTAGAGCGCAGCGGAATAGCCAATCTGGGCAATCCGATCCGGAACAGTGTAGCCGATTCCCGGAAGACAGCCGATTCGCCAATCAGCCGATTCGCGTCGTCCGGCCGCGTTCTTACGCCTCGCTCCGATGCGCCCGACCGCGGCCGATTCCTCCACAGCCGATCGCTCCGATTGCGGCCGATCGCCGATCAACGGCGCGCAACGTAGCGGCGCCTCTACCGGTATCCACACGTCCGGGGACGAACGCCGTACACCCGTGTGCTAGCAGGCGATGCAAGGCTAGGGTTTGGCTCGAAAGTGGGGAGGGTTTCCGTGGAGATTGATCTCGGCGACTTCTGTTGCACGCGATGCAATTGACGTACTACAGCTCTCCACCCCTCCCTCCTTTATATAGAGTTGGCCGACTGGGACTAGTGGCCGATTAGGACTCTATTTTGAATCGGATCTCATCCATATCTCATAGAGTTGGCCGCCCACACGTCGTAAGCCCATAGGACTCTATCCGATCGGATCCCTATCCGATCGAGCCGTATCCGAGTCCAACTCGAATATCTATTCTATCCCTTAAGTGTGCGACCCTGTAGGTTCAGGTATACTCGGTTTCGGCTATAGTCTAACTTAGCCGATCGTCGGCTCGAGTCCAACTCAGCCGACCGTCACGCGGCGCCTAGCAGCACATATTGACACCATAGTATACAAGAATAATATCAGCTCGAACCTGTAATGTGTACACAAATCCCTTTGCCTCACGATACCGGTTAAGCTATAGGCAAGATGTGTGCCATCCCTTCAATAGCTTAACCATTCACTCGAACCGTATTGGATTATCTGCTTGATTGACTCCTCAATCAACTTAGCATGGCCATGCATTTCCATAATCCATCACCTCGAGGGCCCGGAGATATCTCTCCAAAGGAGGGGCAAATTCCATCTTGATCACTCACATCCCACTCCATGTTTCATAGCAAACCCGAAAACTACCTTTATAACTACCCGATTACGGAATAGTGTTTGGTAGTCCCAAAGTAGGCTACTACACATGTTGGAATCCATGGTGATCTCGGGTCTAAGGACTTTGTACCAACACTACCGAGACCAACTAATGGCACATTAATTCTGTAGTGTCTCATGATGGGTCTATCCAACAATGTGTTCTCCAACACATATGTCCATGTTTATTGATTTGGTATCTCCATACCCATGATCTATGAGACATGATCATCAATCAATAAACATGTCGATCTTAGAATCATATTTGTTCCAACAATATGACATATGATCAAGGATCGTTTAGAAATAGATTCATACATATCGAGTCTCATAACTAAGTCACGTACTTATTGATCAATACAAGATGTCTATTTCATGGAACTGAATAACACTTTATTCATAAATACATAAACATTGGCGTGATATCCAACATCTCCATGTTGCCTCTAGGAAATATCACTAACAAACACCGCAAATGTAGGTTGCAAATGAAAAGAAAGGAGGTTCAACCGATAGAACTTACCTCGGCGAACTCGGCCGACGTGGCGTCGGAGGGAGCAGATGAAGATGCCATCAGCATGGATGAGGTCGTCGCCGGGAGATGAAGCCGTTGCAGTTTCTTGGAGCTTCGAGGGGATCACCAAAGAGATTTGAGGAATTTTCTAGCTGAAGGCTTTGAGTGCACAATTGATGGTGTGAGTTCTTTTTACGCGCTTGGGCGTTAGTTAAAGAGGCGCAGTAATGGCCGAAAAAGAAATGCTCTAGGTTTTCTCGGAGGGTAGGATAACACAAAATTCGCAACATTAACAATATCACGGACTTAGGGGGCATGTGTTGACGACCAAATTTGACAAGCTAATCCCTGGGTTTGAAACTACAACTGAAGCGGGATTGAAGGAATGCGCAATTCTCAGAGAGAGAGCGCATATCGGCTGCGTCCGAATCGTCTAAGGAGTCAGTTGGCTAAGACCAAGTCGGACAGGGATATCTGACGTAGCCGATTCCGATTGGGGTAACTAAATGTGACCGATTCCGGTGGGAAAGCATAGAGATCGTTATTGGATTCGGTTTCTAGTGTTTCAGAGATGTTGCTGTCTACGGATAAAGTCCTGAAAAGACAATTGTATCTCTTAATTAGGATGTTTTGTATAGTTTTCTTATAGATAATGTCAGTTTAGGCATATCTGTAATTCAATTTGTAGTAGAGATAGGAATCGTGTTCGTCACGGACTCATTGTGTATTTGGTTATAAATATGACCCGAGACCATGTAATCTTAATCAATCAATATCAGATCAATACAACCTTCAGCGCATCACCACCCTTTTCTTTTAGTTTATTTTGACGAGTTCTTGCTTCTAGTTGGGCTACATCGTTTGATCTCCAATGAAAAGGTGAATCTTGTCACAGCTGCTTGTGTTTTCGGGATTAGTGCTTCCATCATTATGATACTCTAATCTTGTTTATGTAAGTCATTGATTTATGATATATACTGTATAACCTAGATCGATAATATGACTAACCCTAATCGGCTAGTCTCTGTTATTAGATAACAGCCGATATGGTTAGGTTTTTTTTGATTTGGATAATATAGTATATCTACCATCTTGAAAGGCTGTCATTAAGCTATTTTAGATCTTATGCTTCTTTTGGTACTTAATGCTGCATCGGTTAGGTTGATCTATTAAGTCACCCTTAAAATCATTAAGATCTAATCTGTTTCATGATTGCTATTAGAGATAGTATCAGAGTTTCAACCGATCATACCTGATTTAACCATCTTGCTGGTTTTTCTTGATATGTTAAATCTTCCCTTTATATTAAGATCTCATTCTATTAAATACGTTAAGCTTGTTATTAATCTGTTAAGGCATCTTAATATTTGATTGCTTCTTGGTTAATGTATTTAGTCTGTTATGATATCTTCGTATATAGCAGTATCGGAGTACTGGCCGACACATATTAGATTTATCTCTTCGGCTATGCTGTAAACAAGTCTAATTCTTGTCTTATAGTATTTTTAGATCTAAGTGATTTATACTGCCTCGGTACAGTATCGATCTATCCCAGTCACTTGGTTTGAATGTGCTTTAAGATTTGGATTACATTCTGTTAACATCTACAGTCGATCGAACGAATCTAGTTGTTGTCGATTCAATGTAAATTGCATCAGCACAATACTAAAAGGATACGTCATCGGCCACCACCCGATCGACTAGCAATCTAACTTTGATTTCTCTTTCTAGTTTCTTGTTGGTTGCATGAAAAAACCAACGGCACGCCTACGAACCTCGAATCAATACTTTTGACCTGCACTAGAGTAAAGCAAATCTCTCAGGCCAGTGCGTGGGAAATTTTCTCATTAACACGCCGCTGCTAGCTGCGGGGGAGGAAGTCCATTGAGTCTGAATGCCATGCCTGGTGGCAGTAATATCATAATCAAGATGTTTAGAAATCAAGGTATATCATGGATTTTTTGTTGATTTTTCAAATTGATAAACAATAAAAAATGAGCCAATAAGGAGCAACAAGTGATTGATTGTTTCTCTCCTTCGAATTTTGATTTTGTAGATTTGGGTAGCTTTTTCACAAAAAGAAGTGCTAGCACATGTTCCCCTCATCCAAATCCAAGTATGCATGGAGATGGTGCTCATGTTGATTCCATAGCTGAGGAAGTGCTTGAAGAGCCTATTGAGACTGTGGTTGAAGATACACAAGAACAACCAGAACTTGAAGGTATTGATCTTATTAGGGAATTTGACTCAGAAGTTCATCTTGTTGTCAGTCCGATTCTTCGAATCCTAATAGAGAGATTCCATCTGGACATTAGATAAGAAGTTAGAAGGGCTTATTTATTGAAGGGACCTACCCAACCTAATATTACATTTCCTCGTAAAGGATATGGGTTTGATAAGAGATGTCCTTGAGTAGTGTGGTATGCTCAGTATGATTGGTTGGAATGTAGTGTGTCAAAAGATGCAGCTTATTGCTTCTATTGCTTTCTCTTTAGGCAAGAAGCCAATCATGAAAAATTTGGCCATGTTGTTTTCACAAAGACTGGATATGATGATTGGAAGCATGCATATAGAGCATTCCATGTTGATGTTGGTGGGTTTCCGGTTGCCATAATAAAGCAAGGAGATATGCTGACAGTTTTAAAAATCAAAGGGCAAGTATCTCACATAAAGTTGAGTCTTGTAGCAAAGAGTCAGAAAGTTGTATGAAATTCGTTTGACTACTTCTTTGGATATTGCAAGATATCTCATTTCGCAAGGTCATGCTTTTCGTGGTCATGATGAATCTCTTTCTTCCCTAAATAAGGAAAATTTCTTAGAACTTGTTGATTGGTATAAACAAAGGAATGAGGAGGTAAAAGTTACATTTGGGAGTTATGCCTAGAAAATGCTCGCATGACTTCTTATAGGATTAAAAAGGAGCTTTGTAATAGTTGTGCATAAGAGATTAGCAAAGAGAAAAAGGAATAGATTGGGGACAGTCTATTTTCTATTCTAATTGATGAATCTCGTGATATCTCAATCGCGGAGCAAATGGTTGTTATTGTGAGATGAGCCATGATTTATTTATATACTTTTTGGCTCTTAGTTGTCTTATTCAACTGATTGTGTGATGTGTCTTGTACGTTTGTGAATCACAATGGAATGGTTGTGGAAAGATTTTTGGGTCTCAAACATGTGGAGGATACAACATCAAATGCACTAAAGAAAGCTTTGCCTGAAATGCTTGCTAAGTATGATTTGCCCATTGAAAGATTAAGAGGGAAAGTATATGATGAAGCATCCAATATGAGAGGTGAATTCAATGGGTAAAAAAACAGATTCGTGATAAGGATCCTCATGCTTTCTATGTCCACTGCTTTGCACACCAATTGCAGTTGGTCATTGTTTTTCTGTTACAAAATGTTGCTTGTCTTTTGATGATTTCTTCAACCATGTGAATTTGATGGTGACAAGTACTAGTGCATCTTGCAAGAGGAAGGATGTGTTACTTGCAAAGCATCATGACATTATTTTGGAAAAGTTAGAGAGAGGTGAAATTTTTTTAGGTAGAGGAAAGAATCAAAGAACAAACTTGGTTTGACTTGGAGATATAGATGGGGTTCTCATTTTACAACATTAGTCCGCTTAGAGTCAATGTGGGATTTTGTGGTCAAGGTGTTAGCGATGATTCATGCGGATGAGCGTAATCCTAGTCAAGCCGGTGGTTTGGTGCGCAAAATGGAGAGCTTTTCCTTTGTGTTAAATATGAAGTTGATGCTGAAAGTATTTCATATTACAAATGACTTATCTTTTTTGCTACAAAGAAAGGATCAAAATATAGTTTAGGCCATGCAATTGCATGTTGATGTCAAAGCGTGCTTGATCACCTTGAGAAATCAAGGTTGGGAGCCATTATTTGAAGAAGTCAAATAATTTTGTGGCACAAAAATATTTCAATACCAAATTTGGATGAACCGGTATCAAGATGGGGTCAATCAAGTCTTGATGGCAACTTAATCACACTTGAGCTTCTCTACCGTGTTGACACTTTGTTTGCTACTCTTTATTCTATTATCATGGAGATGGATCATCGCTTCAATAAGGTATTATCCGAGTTGCTTGTTTGCTTCTCTTCTCTTGATCCAAGAAAGTCCTTCTCTAAGTTGATGTTGATAAGATAAGCACGTTTGATGGAGATCTATGACCAAGATTTCTCACCTCTTGATCGTTCTAATATAAAGGATAACTCGAAACATTTATTTCACACGTGCGATGTATTGATGATTTTACTACTTGTCATGATCTTGCTAATTTGACCTTAAATATGGTTGAAACACAAAAGCATATTGTTTTTCCATTGGTCTATCGTCTTATCGAGTTAACATTGCTTTCACCTGTGGCAACGACATCTGTTGAAAAAGCTTTCTTGGGCTATGAATATAATCAAGACAGATTTGCGCAATAGGATGTCCGATCAATGGCTCAATGACTTGACATTATGCTACATTGAGAAGGAGATTTTTAGAGGACTTGATTTGAAAAGTTAAACAAAGGTTTTAAGCCATGAGTGATTAGCGAATAGAATTGCCTAAGCGAGTCCCTAGAAAGGCTTTGTGATATTAGCGGTATGTCTTCTCATATATTTTTCAATTTTTAAAGATATCTATCAACCGTGCTTTATGAATTGACTAATATTTGCAAATTGACATGTTTAACTTTGGTGTAGGATGAATTATTTATGGTGCAAAGATTATTGCTTTATTTTAAAATGGTTCTTGTTTGTGTTAAATTATTGATTATACTATATTTTATATGATTACAGTATAAATATGATATTTGTTACGTTTAGTTGCCCTTATGAAGCGAAGCGAGCAT
This sequence comes from Oryza australiensis, assembly GCA_019925245.2. Lineage (NCBI taxonomy): Eukaryota > Viridiplantae > Streptophyta > Magnoliopsida > Poales > Poaceae > Oryza > Oryza australiensis. The sequence continues at coordinate 903,652 of JAIFGZ020000160.1, read as the reverse complement.
CTCCGTCCCATCTGTTTTTAATCCTGCGTCCGTCACTGAGTATCACTACTACAGAAACTGTTTTTCTGGACGAGGCCCCATTAGGTTTCAGACGGATCATAAGTGGTCGCGCCTAGAAAAATCGGTCCCTTGGGGTGGTTGTATTATCCTATGCCGTCGCTTAAGTGAACCGTACGGGATATTATCGCGTGCAGCCGCTTAAGTGGACCGCACGCGATAATGTGCATTATCGTATGCAGTCCACTTAAACGACCGCATGCGATAATATCCCGTGCGGTACACTTAAGCAACCACATGGGATAATCCATTTTCCTGTGCGGTCGCTTAAGTGGACCGTACGGATGCTGCTCATATATTTTTGTAAACCAATTTAGAGATGTAAGGTTTTAATTATCTATAGACCTATTGAATTCTCCATCTAATTCTTAGATATATGATAGAATTAAATAGAAAAAATATTTTTTTCACAACACAAGTGGCAATATAACTTCATATATTGTGATATTAAATTAATGTTAATGTTATGTATAAATTTGAGATGCATTTAGATGAAATTAGGTATATAAACTTGAAGGTATATAAACTTCTTATAAGGTATATAAACTTGAAACTTAGAGTTTATTTAGATAAAATTATAACAGAGTGGCTCTACTGCACATATAATACAGTTTGTGAATGTGTTCTAAGTTTTTGCACGCATTGTTCCCGTTTCGTCCTTTAATTCGGAGTCGGTTTTAAAATGACCATAACTTTCGCATACGGACTCCGATCGAGACGTTCCATATATGAAAATTGATCGAAAAAATTTTTGGATGTGTTCGTCACTGCTTAGCCGCGTTCGGTGATTTTATTTTCGCCAAAAATGGCTTAGAAGGTTGCGTTTTGAAGCGAGAAGCTTTTTTTGGATTTTAAACGTGTCTTCGAATTTTCTACGAGCCACGTCTTTTGCTTGTTTAGGCTCAAATTTTCTGTGCTTACCTCTCATGTGCTCCTATGTCAATAAAAAATATAAAAAAAATCAAAATTTTCCTGTCTTGGTTAACAGCAGATAAAAAAGAAAAATAGAAAAGAGCAAAAGAAGAACAATATCTAGAGGAACACATAAAGATGTGCAATCTTAATTATATAGTGTTATGACCAAAATTAAGTTGTCATGTCGACTTATAGATTTTTTTGACCAAATTTAGATATTATATAATTTTTTAGTCCAATTTAGAGTAATGATTATCGCGTGCGGGCTGCTTAAGAGCCCACACGGAAAGATTGTTTTCCGTGCGGTGCGCTTAAGTCGCCCGCACGAAAGATAATCTTTCCGTGCGAGCCCTTAAGCCGCCCACACGGAAAGAGTATCTTTCCGTGTGGGCACTTAAGCCGCCCGCACGGAAGATCACCACCGCCTATATAGGTGTGTGCGTGGGCTCAGAAATTTTCTAACTTTTGACTAAATTTTCTAGATCCCGCCACGGTTTCTCACCGACCCGTCGCCTCCACCGCCGAGGGCCTCCACCGCCATCTCGATCGACCACGACAGGCCTCGTCCACCTCCACCGACCGCACCCGCCTCCTCCACCGTCGGCCTCCGCCGCCACCTCCTCCGACCGCGGCGGCCTCGTCCACCTTCACCGACCGCGACCGCCTCCTCCACTTGTCGGCCTCCACCACCACCTCGTCCACCTCCACCGACCGCGCGCCGCCTTCTCCCACGCCGCCTCCACCGCCGGCCTCCACCGCCACCACCACCGGCCGCGACCACCTCCTCCACCATCGGCCTCCACCGCCGCCTCCTCCGACCGCGGCCGTCTCGTCCACCGTGGCCACCTCTACCGCCGGCGTCATCAAATTATACATGTGAAATTGATGTAAATTATACATTGTATCCATTGTTGTAAAATTATACATATAAAATTTGTGGTAAAATTGTGATGATGTGAAATTATTTTTGTGCAATTTGTGATCTGATATTAGTTATCGATTTAATTATATAATTTAATAATTTAATATGTAATATAGGACGGATGTATCTTTCCATGCGGGCCACTTAATTTGTTCACATGGAAAGATCAATTATCCCGTGCGGTCGGCTTAAGTGGCCCGCACGGAATAATCGATCTTCTCGTGCGGGCCGCTTAAGCCAACCGCACGGGATAATTGATCTTCCCGTGCGGTTTAGGCCGCCCGCACGCGAAAAGGTTCTTTTCCAAGACCTTTTCAGGCGTGCGGACAAACCTTCCGTACGAAAAGATGCTTCCGCACGAAAAGATGCTTTTTGTTCGTATGAAAAAATCGATTCTGCACTAGTGTGTTAGAACGCATTAGCCATCAAACTTGTGCGCCATACATGCTACTGGAATTGATACTTCATAAACATTAAAATTTCATTCATACGATGAATTAATGCATTAATTATTTTCCAATTTATCCGTGGAAACTTTTTTAATGAATTTGCAAATGCAATATATGGTGATGATAATACGATCCACAGAGCAGGACAGAGCATATGATGAACGTGACCACGTGGGAGTTTTCCCCTAGTGTTAGTACAGCTCTGTAGATAGATAACACTAGCATTAGTCAAGCAAATACAACATACAACATGTATACGTTTTCATCACGGTCCACCGCTCGGATACGCACATCGTCCTCCGTCTTCCACCCGGAGCGCGGCGGAAGAGCTGCTCGAAGCGCCGTACAGCGGGTGCAAGAACCCGGCGTCCATGGCCGCCGCGGGCGCCGGCTTCCAGTGGCGCTTCCGCTGGTTGATGAACCAGTTGGTGATCTGCTTCTTGTCGAGCCCCGTCGACTCCGCCAGCGCGGCCTTCTCCGTCTCCTGCACACGTACATGTACACTATACCAGCTCAGTGTATGTACCATTATTCAATGACGGATCCAGAAAGAAGCACATACAGTCGAGGCTAAACAAACTATAAAAAACTTTAACCCTTTCTCTATAGATGAACGGAAAAAGGATTTAGAGGGAGCTCAGTGAAGACCCCTAGCCTAACAATGATAGTGAAGGCTCGAGCCCTCTTCACCTCAAGGTAGATCTCATGGTATTATTTTACCTAGCTAGCTCGTCTGCAGATGCAGCGAGAGAGCTCAAGCTATAGCAAAGCAGCCATGGCGTGTTCAGTGGGTTAATTTTAATTATATACCGATGGATAGGGCCATCTGTAGTGCAGGTGCCACCATTGGAGGAGCTTGTGGCGAGCGTCCCGGGGAAGATGCCCCGTGCTGTTCTTCTTCTTGTTGGAGAGCTCCGTCCATAGGCTGCTCAGGTTGCCCCTGTACTTGTCCAGGAGGTGGCTCGTTGTCACCTCCTTGTCTCCAAAAGCAGCGCCGCCGCCGCCGTTCTCCGGCAAGCCGGCGTGTTCGTCTTCGGAAGAACCGTTGCCTTCGTAGCTGACGTCGTCTGCAGATGAGATATACATATATACGCTTTGAACATATTGCATATGGAGGCGCAATAATCCAGCACAGAGAGTAGTACAGATCAACGATACTTTGGATAGAGTAATCCTATAGCTGCACCGTGTGTTGTGAAGGATAACAGAGTATATGTTATTGTGCTGAAGGAGAGAAAAGAAAGGATATCTCCACATTTCTTCTTGATAAAGCAATTAAGCATGTCAAATTCCTGTTGAAATTGCAGTTCTTTAAAAGCAAAGAAAAGAAATTTACTTGTGCGCATTCGTGCATATATAGACAGCCCACTAAACCACAGTATTCTCATATTGATTTTGCATCATACTCTTTCTATTTTAAAACATAGGATGTACATTATTTTTTTCTAATGTTTCATGATATAAGACGCATGTAATTAATTAACACCTCCCTCCTTCCTAATATATTTTTGTTAATCTTTCACTCTTAGGATCTGTAATCTTATTGGATACATTTATTATATTTAGTAGGATTATCCCAACGTTAATAATAGTTTTGTAGTGTTTGTATTAGTGATACTTGTGTCTTATATATTGAAATAAAGAGAGTACATAAGTTGATGTAACCATGGCTATTATTGATACAAACGTTCACATCATAGATAAACCGAAAGACATCAGTATCAAGCTATCTAAGTTCTGGAATCTAAATCGGCCACCTGCTATAGTGCTGACTTTAAACGGCCATCAAATATGCATAAGAGCTTCATTTTAGGCCTATGAGTACTTAATGGAAAGCCCTCAGAGTCCTCTTTTCAACGGATCCAACCTCATTTCTAAATTCCATCCCAGTAAGCCGCAATCATAAAAATGTGTTGCATCACCTATAATGAGCTTATGGGCTTGTAACTTCATCTGTGACCCTGGCCCAACTTAGGCCCAAATAGGGCGTGCCCCAATGTGGTGGAGCACGACCCTAGAGACTCTTAGGTCATTCTCCCACCTTCTTAAATAGCTAGCTACCCCCTCTGGATTTTTTGGGTTTTGTTTATATTAAAGTTTAGCCGTTACTATTTTACCTTTACTTACGCGTGTCGGATAGATTGTCTAATTACTCGTCTTCGAAACCCCACCTTATCATGAGCTTTAATTCCTAGTTGTAATTCAGATTGCTTTTATCTTGGTCTTGTTTGTTTCTTCGATTTGCTTATAGGAATAAGGTTGATCTGCATCGACAAGATCAATAACACATGAAGAGATGCATCGAACGCTAACACACAGCACAAGAACGTTTTGTACGGTTGTAGTCGTGTTATTAACATTTTTTTCAAATCGTAGTTATCATCAACTCACCGAAAGATCAGACCAATTAAAACTGTGAGATTATCAAATGAAGCTCAGAATTTATCATAAGTACTTATAGTGGTGCAAATTAAACTAGCTAGCCAAATTTCAGTTTACAATTACTGCAAAACTGTCGCATTAATACCAAACCAATCCAAACATGCCGAAATTAAACGCGATGTTGCACTGTTGCACACCCCCATCTCCATGTATGCATGGATTCACAGAATTGGAGAGCTCATGCATGCATGCATGAATCAAGCCAATTCTGTGGCTACCTCTAATAAATTAATCATGCATGCGGACATGCAGGGACAGAGTAATAACCACCGATTATATTAGATGCAGAACTCGCGGCGACAGGGAAGAAATCACAACCAGGCTTTTCCACGTGCTAATGCAGAGATTTGGCTGGCAAAGAAAAGGGACGCTTGAGAGCTAATGCTATGACCTCAAGCACAGTGTTTCTGCTGCACAGATATAACGATCCAGCTAGCATATGACTCGTGACTGGACATGTGATTTGGGTGGAGCCCCACGTATGGATCATGCCGGCAAACTGACCAGCATGCATATGGGTGAAAATCAATTGCTACTAACAATTCAAATTAAGATATATATAGGGTACGTACAAACATATGTTGTTATATTCATCGAAATTAATTGGTTTCTTAATATGTACACTACTAAAAAACATGCATAGGTGTTGGTCTAATAGATGTCGGTTCAATAAAAACCGACACCTATTAAAACAATAGGTAGCGGCTTTAACTATATTATATGTGTCGGTTTTTTAAAAAACCAACCGACACCTATAATATATTATAGGTGTCAGTTTTTTAGAAAAACCGGTACGGTGTCGGTTTTTTAAAAAAACAGGCACCTACAAAACCATCGACCGGACCGGTTGCCGCGCCCCTCCTCTTTAATATCAGGCCTTATCCCCTTCTCCACCACCCATCCTTATCTCTTTCTCTCTTTCTCTTATCCCCTCTCATTCTTATCTCTCTCACTCTCCATCTCATTCATCTGAGAAGGGACGGCGACGGGAGGCCGGGGGACGGCCGGAGGCGGCCGGGGCCACGGGAGGCGACGCGGGCCGTGCGGGCGACGGCGCCGGCCTCCCTCTCTCTCTCTCCCCCTCTCCCTCGGATCTGCGGCATCATCTCCCCTCTCTCTCTCGCCCCTCTCTCCCTCTTTTTTGTGATTGATTGATATATGCGGATGAATTTGTATTTCTTGTGAATGAATATGTGAAATTTGTGTTCTTATGGATTGGATCTGTGGATGTGGATGTGGATTGGATCTATGAAGCCGGTTCAAACTGATGCAAGCCGATGAACCAAATTTTTTTGATTTGTTGAATCTTAAAGGTGTCGGTTCTTAAACCAACATCTATTAATTTTTATAGGTGCTTGACCAATAGGTGTCGGTTAGAAAACGACACCTAAATGGGTTTTTCAACCGGCACCTGCCGGTTTCTGTAGTAGTGGTATAATGGGCTTTGGGACAATATGTCGATCGCACACTCAAAACTCGGATTGAATTGATCTTGCACGAAGAAAATTGTTGTTCGTGTCACATTGCCCATGACCAATTAATTAACACGCACTTTCCCTTTGCACAATATGTCAAAACAAGTTCCGTTTGCTAGCTATGTCATGCATTGAAACCTTGTATCTCTCTCTCTCTCACACACACCCCTCACGCATACTCAAAATCAAGAAAAAAAGATAAGTCTCTCTCGTAAGACATTTTAATGTTGTCGATCGAGTTAGGATTTCACCCAAATTTCATAGCATAATATAGTGAAAATTTAAATTTAAAGTAAAAGGTATAATATATAACATATTATGCAGTGATGATGATGATGATGATGATATATATATATATATATATATATATATATATATATATATATATATATATATATATATAGATATATATATATATATATATATATATATATATATATATATATATATATATATATATAGTGTAGAGGGAAACCGTAGGATTGTAAAGGACTTTCTCATCCAAAAAATCGTTAATCAGGTGAGAGGCTCTCCCACTTAGGCTCCTTGTCCTTTCACAACTAATATGTGACTATTCAACGATCTCTCCCTTCATACATTGTTATCTTGCAACCATTCACTACAACTTTATTGCTGCATCTTCACTGTACACTGATGGTCCATCAGGCCTTCACACTCCATCAGGTCAGAGAATTAGCCAGGCTATTATACCGATTATAGGATAGTAAACAGCATTTCTCACCAAAATGTTAGCCAGTAAAGTGAAAGGTTTTTTAACTTATTTATTAGGTCTATTAATCGTCCTTTCACAACCAATATAAGACTATTCCATATAAATATGCATCCATGACGATGCAAAGTGTGATGTACTACGGATAGAATGTCATATGCCATGGTATTTTAGGGGTGATAATGGACCGAACATTTTAGCACACAAAATGTAAGGGCTGGGTTAAAAAGAGTTAGGATGAGATTTAATAGAGTTTTTCCATTACCACCCCTAGATACGTTGGCACATGCACTCTAGCTACACACCTAAAAGGTAAGAGGTAAGAGTAATTTTAACCCTTACATCAATTTACAACAAATGGTTCACAAAGTTTTAGGTGTACCATAAAATCCTATTAAAAATGTGTCATTAATTAATGTGTTCTACACGGTCACGCTTCACAAGTAATTAACAATCCATACACATATTTTGCGTGTGCAGCTAGTGTGAATCAAACTAGCTTGAAACCTAATATTTTGAGCGTGCACAGATCATTCTCGAAACCTGGACATGTAAGAGCTCTGGATGAATAACACTATCTAAAAGCATGCCAACAGCTATCCTATACTACTCCCAGTCCTAGAATTTTGAATTTTGGTGAAAAAAATTGGCTCCACCAGCTCCCCTATAGAGATGCGCAAAAAACTGAAAACCCTGTCTCCATATATCTAGCTATCCACAAGTCAGGAGTCCTCCTTATTCCCAATCCGTGGATCCAAGGAGGAAGTGCGTAGGATCGTCAGCAGCAGGGAAGGGTGATTGCGATCACCGCGGGCTTCTGGGTACACTTCTTAGTTTCAGGCCATTTGTTTGAAAGATGAACATTTTCACGCCTCAAATTATGTTTAGGATTCTTGAAAACAAACTTGAGGATAGATTTTTGGGTATCTCTCGGTGATTCTCTAAGCAACATAACCTTAATTAATTTATTTGTTCACTATATATAATGGGATAAGTGTTCGGTTCCTCTATCATTCTATGACCTCTAACGATTAGAGCCACGTGGGATTAGTTTTTATCAGCTTAAATTATTTTCCGAGAACCCATTATAGATCAAGGGACCATATGCATCTCTAGTTAACCGTTCATAATTAAAAACTTATTATTTTATAATGATTCATGTTATAACTGTTAAAGATTAGCGTAAATCAATACACACTTGTGGATTTAAGAAAAATTACTCAGTACTAGAACTGTTAGAGACAAGGGACTAGGGAGTAGGGACTATTATGTAGTGGTGTTTTCTTGTGTTTCCGGCCTTTAATCGACAAATAAGCGTGTACTAGGATACCTGCACAGCAAAAGCTGCTGGCACGCACTGTCGCAACACTCAAATCTGAACAGGAAAAAACCAATGATTAATTGACAAAATTTAACATCATAGTGATCCGAGTATATGCACCTACTGCCAACGAGTCGATCTGCGCCTCAATGCCTCTGAAGAACTCTTCCGCTTCTTGGATTGGCCTCGCTAGCTCCTGTCCGTACCTCGCCAGCATGTAACAGTAGGTTTCCTGTGCACAAAAGATCGATTAAAAAAGTACTTAATCTGATGTAACAGTAGGTTTGCTGTACACAAAATATTAAAAAAGGTACTTCTTGATGAGGATATATAGCTCCAGCATCCAGTATATATATGAACCCATTACCATGAATTGGTTGAGCTCAGGGTCATCAGCCGGCTGTTCTGCAGGATGCCAGTCGCCGGAATGCGACCTGAGCTCGTCGGCGAGGGAGGAGAGCCGGCCAACAACTTCCGGTGGCGCTCCGACCTTATGTACGACAAGAACCATATTTGCATGGAAATAATTAATTAGAGCAGGAGAAAATATATACATGAATATTGGAGAAACCAACAAGATCACCAAACCACGTACGATTACCTTCCTGCAGTCGACGAAGGCTCTCAGGAGAGACGGATACAGAGGGTGCGACATGATCTTGGCCTTGATCATGGCTTCCGATGATTGGCCGCAGCTGCCATGGCTGGGTTGCTCAGAGGCCGCCGGCGGCGAAGTGGACGTGTGATCACGAGCGAGGCAGCACGGAATTATTGCGGGGCTGGTGGCCTTGGAGCCGCCGCTTACAAGGAGATGATGGAGCTGCTCCATGTGAGTGTCCACGAATTATCTTCTCGATCGGCTCTATCTCACTGAGGTTAACAAATAGTAATATTTGTGTTAGGAGCTGGAATATTAGGGCAAGGAGAAGCTTTCTGTTGGGTCTCCTTTCTTAGTCCTGGATCAGATTTTATTGAGTGATTGAGAGGGAGAGGACATGGTTTGTGCTTACAAAATAAAGATATAACCATATGGGAGAGGAAAAACACGCTCCATATATTAATCAATATTTTATTGGTGGTTGTTGAATTAAGGGTATCTTTGCTTATTAATTATTATCTTTTAATTTCTTATCCAGTAAAGCTTCACCAGTTAGGAAATGATCGAGCAAATGATAGTAATTAAGCACCCCTAGCTAACTAATTATGTTCCTTTCTTGAAATCTAAGGCTGCCCACCATCGACCCCTATATCACATCATGTTGCATATATATCTAGCTACTACTTCCTCCGTCACATAAAACGAAACACAAATTACCTAGTCTGAAGTATGTTCTTTTCTATCTGGTAAAAAATCACTTATAGGATGTAACATATTTCTAAGAATATGGACATACGTATGTATTAGGTTTATTTTTTAGCAGAAAGAGTATTATGCAGCATATTTCTCCCCTCAAAACATGGGGGAATGCCGCATTAATGCTATCCCTGTCACTTTTAGCACTTTTGCAGAATGCTCTTATGCTTGCAGTTGAAAGTAGAGCGCAATTCCTTGGGCCTTTTCTTTCTTACAAATTAAAGAGTTTAGTATGAAATGAGACACCACTTGATACCGTTCTATTGTTGTATTAGGAGATTTTTTATGTATTTTTAGGCAATACCGGGAAGGTAATATTTCTAATGCTCCATCCATTTAGATTATTTGTAGTTCTAGCAAATTTCACGCATAACAAGTAGGTGTAAAAAACTACGTTGTTTTCCTCCTTACTACATCTCTTAATCATCATTTTCCAAATTAAGTAACATCAAGTTTGATTGCAGTTATGCATGGTTACATTAATAAAGGGTAGAGAGAAACGCTGAATGACAAGTATACTCTCTATTTCATATTATGAAATATTTTGGATTTTAAATAGATTTATGTAAGAATGTTAGTGAATTAAAATGAGAGATGAAGATACCAAAACGTTTTCTGATATAGAATGGAAGAAATGTTTTAATGAACGAATTTAACGTTAAAATAAACCATTAATCTCAAATAGAGAGTCTATATTTTTTACTTCACTACGACACTATAGAGGTACCATAAATTACACCAAAGACCGGTGCCTTTCAAAGTACCTCTTCGAAGACCAAAAAATCACTATCCACTATAGGAAAGCTCATGTTTGCCGAGTGTAAAATTGTTTACCGAGAGCTTTATATCGGGCACTCGACGAACAATCTATTTGCCGAGCGGGCTCTTGGCAAAAAAACACTCGGCAAAAGTACACTTTGCCGAGCGTTTACACTCGACGAACAAAAACACTCGGCAAAAAGACCTTTTGCCGAGTGCCTCCACAGGACCCTCGGAAAAAGTATAATTTTGCCGAGTGCCAATAAGGGACACTCGGCAAAATAGTAACCGCCATCAACGAACCATCCAACAGAGCCGTTTGTCAACATCTTTGCCGAGTGCCAGGGCTAGGCTCTCGGCAAAATACCTTCTTTGCCGAGTGTCAGGGCTAGGCGCTCGGCAAAATACCACCTTTGCCGAGAGCCTGGGCTAGGCGCTCGGCAAAATGCCCCCTTTGCCGAGTGTCTTGCCCTGGCACTCGGCAAACTTGTGAAAAATTTTCCTCACCTATTGTCACGCACAGAAATTCAGACCCGAATTTTCGAAGCTATATATGTATTAAAATCCCTGTCCAGGACCAGCTAGGATACACATATGACAATGGTCGATATTACGTTCCACGTCTTAGAAACAATAAAAAGATTACAAAAGGGCGGGAAAAAGAAAAAGGGCCTAAGCCTAAGCTTGACGCCGCCACGCGGCTTTGACCACTCCACGGCAGATTCCGAGTGTAGGACAAGCCTACTCCACTTCTTCTTCTTCTTCAGCTTCTGGCTCAGGTTCTGGTGAAGAGGCAAGGATGAGTACTTTCACGTACTCAGCAAGTCATACCGGAAGGGGAGAGGAATAAATGCAGGGAAGACAAGGGTTTGGCTAAGGTTTGCTTTTGCGCAAACAGTAGGGGTTTTTCCAAACGAAAGAATTTTTGAACCTAAACAACACAATAATAATTTAAATAATTTAAGCATTTTGAATACCAACACTATCCAACGTTATCCCCACGTTGTGACAGGCCCAAACCATCCACCTATACTAGTCATGTTCCTTTAATCAGGGTGTAATAGTGTGAGACTAATCACGGAGAACTCGGTCGATCGCCCCATTACCGTCGACACGGCTATTCGAATAGGTTTACTCTGATCAGAGGTGTACAACTGTACCCACAAGACACAGCCCCACAACACGGTCTCCCGTGCACCGGAATACCACCGCGGTACCCCGGAAAGGGAACTCTGATAGCACCTTTCGTATAACCCCCACTAACCAAGCGAACCCCACCAAGGTTTCGCCCCCACTCCCGGACCCTGGGAATGGGTAGCCCCCCAAGTGCCTCGGTGAATCCTGCAGCCCAGCAACCCTTATACCGGGGCCGACTGAAACTCCATCCCGCTCACCCTTGCCGATGGGTCCGTCAGCTAGGAGAGGCTACACTACGGGACCTATCTTACCCATTTCGGCTTGTGGTTTGCATGGTCATTCTCCCGAGGGTTCCCGTGAACCGGTCCTTAATTGCCATGGGCGTCGCTAACCAAAACCATAGCGCCCACAGCCCACCATTTGTCATATTTTAGTTGTTAATCCGGTTCACCTAAACACTAATTATTATCCCTCCGAACAGATGTCCAGGAGAGGCATATTAAGTGAGAATGACTCATTTAGAGAGCTAGCTAGTGAGTCTAAGCCGGGGTAAGCATAACCTAGTCCCGAATCTATTCATATTATTTTCCGAAGTTTAATCAAAGGATTTGGGGTGCCAAACCTAAGGCATAGACTAAGCATAAGGTGTACTATTTCCCATGAAATGACATTATAAAAAAATACATATAATTTCATAGAATAAAACAGGAGTTTTAGCAAAATGGGAGCAATATGATCAATAATATAGTATGACTTGCCTTGCTCTTCGGCTTGGGGGACTTCAGCGACGACTTCAAAGTAAACCGGGACGGCGGAACTACCGAATCTACACGGCAAACAAGCACTTCAACAAAAAGGCTAAAAAGCTATCAAACAGGGACCAAAACCATTTTTAATGGATTCTTGTCATTTTTATGAATTTAATGAAATTTGAATGGGCAAAAACCAAGGTCGGATTGAAGAGATATGATTTTTAGATGTTTTCTAGTTTTTTACTAAACGAGAAAAATCCTTAAGTGATTTATTGCGTAATAAATCCTGGGGGAGGCGTCAGCGGCTAGGGCTGACGTAAGCGTCCGAGGGCTGACGTCAGCGGCCCGCGGGAGCACCGGTCCACGGTGGACCGGGACCACGGCCGGACCGGGCGGTGCACCACGTGGCGCACACGTGGTGCCGAGGTGGCGACCACGTGGCTTGCCACGGGTGAGCGGGGACGGACGGTGCCGATCGGACGGCCGAGAGGAAAGGGCACGGGCGCGGTCGGCCGACGGCGACGGTTGGTGGCCGGAGGCCGACCGGTGCCATACGGGCAGTGCGGGGCAGCGGGGTGCCACGGATTACGCGCAGGTGGAACCACGCGCACCCGAGAGGCGGCATGAGCGACCGAGAGCGGAGAGAGAGGGACGGCTCACCACGGGAGTTGCCGAAGTTGAGGAGGACGACGGCGACGGCGACGAGGGAGACGACGGGAGCTCGCGGGGAAGGGTGGCCGAGGTGGCGCGGGTGCCGGGAAGAAGGAAGGAGACGGCGGCGAGGTCCAGGACGGCTCGTGACGTCGGGATGTCGCGGCCAAAGTTCGGCGGCGAGTTTCAAAACAAGAGCGCACGCGCGCGGGGACGACGGAGAGGAGGATTAGCTCGGGTGAAGGTGTGGGGAGCTCGGGGGGGCGGGGGTGCTTAAATATGGGATGGGGATGTCGGCGGCGACCGGATAAGGATGGAATTACTCGTCGGTGCAAATTTGGGAAGTAATGACCGGTGATGAAATCCGGCCATTAGGGCGTGCGGGAGCGGCGGCGGGGGCTTTGAATGCCGGTGGGCACGGTGGGGAGTTAAGGTGATGGGATCCCGGAGCGCGGGGAAGGCGAGCGCGCGAGATCCGAGCGGAGGGAGGCGGCCTGACAGGCGGGCCCCACCTGTCGGCGTCCCGGGATAAAGGAGGATGCGAAATAGACTTGTTTGCAGGCGCGAGGGTTTAACGGGCCGCGTCCTTCGGCCGGCCCGCGAGGGAGGAGAGAGAGAGCGGCGCGCGGGCGAGATCGGGCGGGCGTCGGCTGATCGGTGGGTCGTCAGGTGGGTCGATCAGGGCGGCGCGAGGAGGAATGGGCCGTCGGCTCGGACCGGCGGCCCACGGCCGATTTTGGGCGGGAAAGGACGGAGAGAGAAAGCCGATTTTTCCCAACATTTATTAATTTCAATTTTTATTTTAATTGGTTAAAAATTATTTTTAGTGCTCAAAATTTCACTAAAAATCCTGTTAATTTATTTTGATATGTAGAATTTTAGAAAAATCGTACCATGCCATTTCCATTTAGCATTTGGCTTTTAAAATTGTTTGTTCTTTCCAGTTAATTCCAACGATTTTCGTTTATGATTTTTCTTTTGGATTTTTAACGGGAAAAACACCTCATTGTGTTACATCTATCCTCCAAACTTTCTCTATTATGTAAATACAACATGTAATCCCTAATTATCAAATTTGGTAATTTTTCGATTGGTTTTGCTATATTTCTTTGATTTATTGTATTTTCGTGAATTTTTTGGCAAGTCTCAAATTAGAACGCAAGTGGTTAAAAAAATAAAAAAATTAGTGCAAAAATTATATTCATGTTATTTAGACCCTTTTGGGTCATTATATGGTAAATGAACAGAAATTTCAAAATTTTTCTTCATGCAACATGGTTAGGAACATGTTAACCGAATGATTTCAAAATTGTAAAAATAACAAACGAAGTTAGAAAATCATAAAATTTGTTAGGATGTCATGATATCATACGTCAAGGCTGGGGTAAAAAATCAAGAAGGTTTCGAATATTTTATCAGGTACGACGCTCATAAAACCAAAGATTCTCTGAAGAAGATTATAAGTGTTGAGAAGGATTGGTTAGATTTAGAGATAAAGTGACGGCCGAATTATCGTTTCATTTCAAATCTTTTTCCCTAGGCAAAAAATATCATATATTGGTTTATGCAAAAATTTGGTAATTTTTTGAATTCATTTGATAATTTTTAAATTATTAGAAGCATAAAAACTAAAGTTTTTGTTGCCGAGTGTAGCACTCGGCAAAGTATCACACACGGCAAAAATTATACAAAAAGGTAGTGTGCACAAACTTTGCCGAGTGCCTAGAGCATGGCACTCGGCGAAATTAGTCTTTGCTGAGTGCCACCGATCGGCTCTTGGCAAAGCTGATTTTGCCGAGTGCCCGGATCGGGGCACTCGGCAAAGCCGTAGCGCACGGCAAAGTTTTTTAATATGCCCGCCTTCTCCTGTGTGTTAACACCAAAATTTGATAATTATATCCCTAAGTCCGAGCGAGGGTGAAGCGAATCGGATCGGCTGGTTTGGTGGAGAAACAGAGGCCGCATCGGCCGAGAAGCGATCGACTGCGAGGTCGGTCGGCTAAGGTTGGATCGGACAAGGGCGACCGATAGCCGATTCCAAGTTCGGAAGAGATAAAACTATTTCTGGTATAGCTGTTTGAAGATAAATAGAAGATTCGATTTTTAGATTGCGCGTTATATGATATTGTCATCTATGGATAGAGTCCTATAACGGCAATTGTAACTCGTAATTTAAGAGTTTGTTTAAACTATTTATTGTAATGCGGCATGGGTCCTTCCCGGGATAACGTCGTGTTTTTTAAATAGTAGTTTGGATAGAGTCCAGGGTTTGTACAAATAATTTTATCTTGGGTATAAATAGGACCCGAGACCCCCTGTAAATGACATTCAACACAATCACAATTAATCAACCTTCGGCGCATCGCCAACCTTTTTCTTCGGACGAGCAATTTGTTTGGCTACGGGCGCATCGTTTCGATCCCCGGATCTAGGTAAATGCTTGTCATTAGTGGTATGATTTGCTGTTTCTAATGCTTCTATCGTAATGACACATTAGATTCAGGAGTTCATACTGTGCTATTTATCATATAGTGCATATAAATTAGATCAATGTTTAGATCTATCTTATTATTGGCTAGTTTCAGCAAGAACTTGCAGCCAATAAGGCTAGATCTAAAGGTTGACTGGTTTATATGCGGTATCCACCGTCTTGAAAAGATATAAATTGGCTACGACAGATCAGGATTGTTCGTTTTATACTCAATGCTGCATCAGGTTTGAACTATTGAGTTGTTTTTAGAACTGCCAATGATCTGTTCTGTTAGATTTATATGTTTAAGAGAGAGTGCCGGGTTTTAGCCGGCCTTATCTGCCCTAATATATTTCTTTTAGTATATTTATTATTGGATTTATGTTAGGACTATCTCTTATGTTAAGATCTTGTTCTTGTCGGACCTTCTGAGCCGAAATCGACTGGCCGTAGACAACTGACAGTCGATTTCTGAGCTAAGCCTCTGGTTCAAGAATGATATCTTTTCATAAGATTCGTCGGAGTACTAGCTGATTCCTTGTTAGCTTTCCAGCATCGGCTAGGTTATCAATACATATATCTATTATCCTTTACTGTATTTGGGTTAAACGGCTAATGCTGTCTCGGTATCGCCGATCCATTCTAGTCGCTTGGCTTAAATATATTTTAGGATAGCGTATACATGCTTGTGGATTCCCTCGGCCGATTCAGGGGATCTAAACGTTTCTTCGTTTTTCTTGTTGGTTAACATATCAAACCAACTGGCACGCCCTGCACTGCACAGGCAGCCGAGAAGGACCTGCACTAGAGTCAAGCAGATCTCCCAGGCCAGCGCGTAAGAGAAATTTCTCATCAATACCATGCCACGCTCAGTTTCGGACTTAGAAAAAATTTGGGCACACGCCCCGCCGCCTCCCCGCGCCCATCTACCGCCGCCGCACCGTTGCCGCCGCCTCGCCCCCCCCCCGGCGTCGCTGCCCCACCGCCAACCGCCGCCCCCTGCCGGCTAGCGCCTCCGTGCTACTGCCGCCACTGCCGGCCGACGGGCTCCTCCTCCGGCCGACGCCCTCCCCGTGCCGGTTGCCTCCCCTGCGGGTCGGCGGCCTCCTCCTCTTGCCGACGCCTCCCCGCCGACGCCCCCACCTCCCCACCCCGGGCCGACGCCGCCCTGCTCCCCCGGCCAACGCCCTCTTCCCCTCGCCGCCGACGGCCCACCGCCGCCGTCCCGTCCTCCTCCAGCCGACGCCCCCACCCCTCCGCATTTTTCCGGTAAACACGTTTTGTCTTTGTTATTTCTTTGTTATTGCAACATTTAGTTCAAACAAAATTAGATTTGTTATTATATAAACATTTAGTTCAAACTATGACAATATTTAGGATATTATTGACACATCAAAAATGAGTGATATTTAGGTATTTATTAGAAGCAAATCTATGGTAAAAACAATGGTATTTATTAGATACATATCTATACTCCTTTGATTTGAGTAGAAAATATATGCTATATGCACGTATATATTTTGAAATTTATTGTATGCACATATGTTCGAAGCCTTTTTTTTGAGATGATGAATGGAGTCGCATCGCGCAGCCATGCCGTCGCTTGTGTGCCGGCCATCGAGCCGTGCTATCCTATTTTGCTGGTGCCGCTGTCTTTACCGTCGTTTGTCTGTGTATAACGTAACCTT
This sequence comes from Oryza australiensis, assembly GCA_019925245.2. Lineage (NCBI taxonomy): Eukaryota > Viridiplantae > Streptophyta > Magnoliopsida > Poales > Poaceae > Oryza > Oryza australiensis. Next base: position 886,530 of record JAIFGZ020000160.1, on the reverse strand, counting down.
AGGCGTCTCTCGTTCGAAAGAGATACGGATGAAAATATGTGTCTTCTTGCATATCTTTAACCGTATCTTTTCAAATTGTCCATGTTTTTGGACACCCCAAGGATGTGTAGATGAGTTTAGTTTCCATGGTCTAGTATTAGTCCGACTCAAAATTTCGGTAGTATCTCCCGCTTGTTCTCCGGATACACAATCTCCTGTCGGGACGTGTATTTGGAGAACAGGCGGGAGATCTTGCCGAAATTCTGTCTCGGAGCGGAGTACTAGAGCATGGGAAGTAAACTCATCTACACATCCTCGGGTGGGATTAGGACCTATCTTTACCTATTAGACATTATAGGCACTCGGTAGATGGAAATAATAGTTATATGATTGTTCGATATGATAGAGGATGGATGACCGTGAGTGGATGTATACGGACCACTCAAGTCACGGTTCGTTGACATCAAGAAGACCGATGCTTTCTTGGAACTTGCATTTGCCAAGGTTAAAGGAGCACGTACCACATGGTGTCCCTATAGCAAATGTGGTAACATGAAGCGACAAACAAAAGAGATCATGGGCAAACACCTTTGCAAGAATGGTTTTAGACTGATTATACCCGGTGGACGTTCCATGGTGAAGCCTACCGTGGGAGAGAGACGAGGTCGTCCGACAACGCATCGAGGAGTTTGATTCGATGCCGGGGTAGGAGACATGTTAAATGACTATGATGAAGCACACTTTGATGAAGGATGTAGGGAGGAGGAGCCGGAGCCTACCGCAAAGGTGTATTACGACATGTTGTCTGCGGCACAGCAACCCCTTCATGGGCATACAAAGGTTTCTCAACTAGATGCCATTGCACGGCTAATGGCCGTAAAGTCCCAGTTTAGCTGGAGTAGAGAGGCCTTTGATGTTATGTTGACAGTTGTTGGGAGCCTGCTTCCGAATGGTCACTTTCTGCCAAAGAGCATGTATAAGGCACAAAAACTCCTTCGTGCACTTAAGATGCCATATGAGCAGATACATGCTTGTCCGAACGGATGTATCCTATTTAGGAAAGAGCATGCGGAAGCAAAATACTATGCAAAGTGTGGATCCTCTAGATTCGTAGAGGTAGACTCTGGTGATGGGCATAAGAGGCAGCTCGCTATCCCCATGAAGATCTTACGGTACCTTCCGTTCATACCGAGGATCCAACGGCTTTACGTGACCGAGGAATCCGCGAAACAGATGACATGGCACAAGCTCGGACGTCGATACAATCCTGAGAAACTTGTACATCCATCCGATGGTGAAGCTTGGAGAAGGTTTGATGTGATTCATTCTGGGAAAGCTCTAGAGGCTCGTAATTTACGGCCACCACAGCCTGTGGTATTCACTCCTCCACATCCTATTGTAGGCACTCCGGTAAGTCACTTAACCTCGCATTTAATTTTCTTATTTGTGAATGTTACTATCTTGACAACCTATACTATTCTATTTTCCTTTTGTGCAGCCTCAGTCGGTGGCATCAAATAACCCCAGTAATGACCATGTAGGTTGGGCGCCGTGGCCACCTCGGTAATTTTCTTTGAACAATTGTAATTGTGGACTACCTACTGTGAACTACTATGTTTTCTTTGAATTTCGTTTGCGAATTATGGACTATGTACTGTGAACTACTATGTTTATGTTTTGTGGATTGTGACTGTGACTACGATTGTGGATTATATTTATGTCTTGTGGATTGTGAATTGTGGCTAAGGTTGTTGTGATTGTGGTTGTCGATGTGGTTATGCTGATTGGGGTTCGATTGGGGATGTGGAATGATGCTTATGGGGTTGTGGAATGATTGGGGTTGTGAATGTAATGTATATTTTGAAAAATTTTGAAATATGCGACGAACAAATAAAACAGGGTTAAAATTGTCACTTTGCCGAGTGTAACACTCGGCAAAAAGGGCCTTTGCCGAGTGTAACACTCGATAAAGAGGGCCTTTGCCGAGTGCAATGGCCAAAACACTCGGCAAAGAGGGCAACCGAGGATTCCGGGAACCTTCTTTGCCGAGTGCGCAAACTTCGCCGAGATCCGTGACAAAAGCTCTCGGCGAAATTCCCTTTCGCCGAGTGTTTTTGCAAAACACTCGGCGAACTTTTCAATTTCGCCGAGAGCATTTGCAAAAACACTCGGCGAAGTGTGGGATTTCGCCGAGTGTTTTTGCGGCTCTCGGCAAAATTGAAAAGTTCGCCGAGTGTTTTTTTGCCGGCACTCGGCAAAATTTTTCGTCACCATCCACCCAACCTAACGTGTACTCTTTTTTGCCAAGTGCCGAAGGGACACTCGGCGAAGATTTCGCCGAGTGCCCGATGGAAAACACTCGGCAAAGAGCTCTTGCCGACCCATAATTCACCTTGTGAGATATGCCGAGTGTAACACTCGACAAAGTGTTCGTCGAGTGTTTTACAGCCTTCGCCGAGTGTCCCGGCACTCGGCAAACAGGGATTTCCGTAGTGATCGGGTACTGATATAAAACATGCATAATTTGTCCTTTTGTTGTAATGGTATCCTACCTAGACAAGAGCTCCACAAAAAGTAGGAGTCATCCTTTCTTTTTACTCTTTTGTTTCTATTATCATTCTTGACCTTTCAAAATATATCTTTTATGTTTATGATATAGATAAATAAACATCTATTTTCATTATAGTACTTTTAAGACTGATTTATATTTATGTTATTCTATTTCTTACAAACTAAATATTTATTTTTGAAGTTATTAATAGTCAAAGTTTTAATAGTTTGATCAAAACCTTATTCAAAATGACAAAAATTATGGAATTGGAGGGAGCGAACAAAACAACGAAAAGAGTTGATCGAGGAGAGAAAGCCTTGGAAGGATAGGATAATCCTAGCCCGAAACTATGAGACAGTTTTTATACTTGGCATGTCATATCAATACTACGTATAAAAACTATATGTTTAATAGGTGATGTTTTCAAAATAAATTCTTATCCAATCACATCTCTTCTCTCTCCTTATCCACCTATTCCCTTGTTTTTATTTTTAGTTCTTGTGTAGAGCTGATTTCTTGCATAAAAATGATGTCTTCATCTTTTTTCCTTTCTCTTTATTAACTCTCTTGCCACCTCGGCTTTTTACTTATATGATAGTATATTTAATACTATGAAAACTAGCTGAGGTGAAGGGTTAGGACTGCCCTTACAAGCTTGGTAAGTTTGTAGATAAATTGATATCACAGGAGAATGGGTATGACTTGGTTTAAAAATTAAGAGAATTAAAAACTGGTTGTTAACTTTCTTTGATCAATGTCTTCTTCCCAAAATAATACTACCTCCATCCAAAAATATTAGAAGTTTTATGGTTAGTATAATTAAATGGGAGAAGGTTATGATTGGTTGAGAAGAGAATGTAGATGAAGAAGTTGTTATGTTTTAGGATAAATTTGGAAGGCTAGAAGTTGTTATAATCCTTCCGAGCAGATAATACTTGTTGTTTTGGACAAGGTTATTGCCAAACTCCACCACTATAATACAAAAATTAAATTAAAAATGTTTCTGCCGATACTTTGTTAAGCCATCTGTGTTTGAGTCGGTTTTTAAGTTCGTAGTATAAGAAATCTCTTTAAAAACTAGCATGTTAACCTGGGACGAGTCGGACTTCTAATTGCTTCAGAATTCTTGCGATGCCATAAGAAAGCAATGTACTCTACAAGATATGGCCATTATCCCAACAATGGTGTCAAATTTGATATCAATACTATCTCAAATAAAAATTTCATATACACTTTAAAAAGAAAAATCTATCTATTTAAACATAGCTTAAAAAAGCACCACGTTCATCCTGAAGCTATAGTATTACCATGTTAATAAAAAAGAAATATATATACTGCCAGGTCGTTGTGGGTTTAGATTATATCAATAGATTAAATCTCATATAGAACCGCCTGATCCATTTCATCCGTTAAGCTTGAGTTGTCTTCAAGTAGGGATGAAAATGGAACGAATAATTTTCGTTCACTCTGAAATAAAATGAATATGAATATTGTTTGGAGTGGATAATTCTCGAATAGTCTGGATACACATATGAATACAGATATTTTTTCCAGATATTTTTCCAGATACAAATACAAATATGGTAAGAGAGCTTCCGCCGGATATGGATAATACGGGTATCTGATGAACAGTGCTATTCGGATATCCACGGAAGACATGAAACATATCTTTTTCTAGCTATAGACCTTTAACCTACCTCACAACACTAGTACATACTATTAATATTATTTAAATTTAAAATATTTTTAAATTATACTATATGTATTTATACCAACAATGTTGTACATGTCAAACATAATTAGTATTTTTAGTCTACGATTAAACTGTTTATATAAAACGAACTAACTATGTGTGGTGATATTTGTTTGTATTAAAAGTTTAGGTGGTTTTCGCTTGTTTTAAGAAATATTTGTTTTTATATTTGTGTGTAATCATATTCGATCTGATCTATATTCAAGATAATTGTATTTATTTTTTATTTGAGCTATTCGTATTTGTTTTTATATCCGACACCTAAGCTTTCTTAATTTACAACACAAAACGCTGGGAATCACATCTAATTGATCGTGCTTCCCACACAATATGAGACACAAGGAGATCGTGTTCTATTTAAATCATGATTTCCACGCAACGCAATACAACAAACAGATTGCATCCTATTATGTTTCCAAAATCTGCATCTTATGATTTTCTAAAAAAATATCCAAGCGAATTCCCACAGTGAATTTGACCCTAGCTAAACCGTATAACAATAATACGATGAAAATAGCCTTCATCCATTACAACGCACTAATATTTTTTAATAACATTTAAAATATTTCTCTTAAAAATATAGTGACCATATGTATATAGAATGCTCTAAAAGTGCTTCAATAATATCATATATTTATTAATATTTATATATATATATATATTATAATAAAAAATAATGATCAAATTTGTTTTTTAAGATCATGTTCCTGTCTAAAACTATAATATTATTAGAAAAAAATATTTTGGAATGAATAAGTAGCAAACCTCTGTTTTTTTACCACAAGAGGATCCAAAGATATCATTACACAACAAATATGTCAGCTCAGCATGCGCATATCATCACTAAATTAATCAATACCGTTCCTGCTATCGCCTTAATTAATTCGGTCGTCACTGCGCCGTCAACAAATATATAAATGTATTACCTTTTCTTTTGCCGACGGACAACGTACATATCGCACGTGGCTATAATTCACTGGCTGAGATATGAAAAGCTTAATTTTGTACGGGTGTTGCCACATGGGAAGAATGGTGTGTACTGTTTCCAATTGTTATTTTACCATAAAGCATATCTGCAAGAAAGCAGAATTTTGACCATTCTCAGTTCGTACGGCACACAAGGCCTAATCTTATGCAGGCATGCACCCTACCATACCGTGGATTTATTGATGGAGCTTAATAATGTTAGTTGGTCTTGTGATCGTCCTCAACGTATGAATATATATTAAAACGATAGCCGCATATCGTTTAGTCAAATTTTAAATCCTAAATGTTAATTTTAGTATTGACTGTAATGTTTTTCAGCTTAGTTTATTTTTCAGTTTTTATGTCACTCCATATATGTCTATACGAGTGATGCTTCGGTGCTCTCTATTGGTATTATTATATTACCAGTAGAAATTGTTAATGATATGTTTTAGATGTAATATGAAGATGTTGGATATCACAGTCAATGTTTATATACTAATAAATAAAGTGTTATTTGGTTTCATAAAATAGACACTTCATATTGATCAATAAGTATGTGACTTATTTATGAGACTCTTTACGTATGGATCTATTTTTAAATGATTTCTGATTGTATATCATATTAATGTAACAAATATGATTTTAAGATCAACATGTTTATTGATTGATGATCATGTCTCATAGATCATGGTATGGAGATACCAAATCGATAAACATGAACGTGTATTGGAGAACACATTGTTGGATAGACCCCACTCTGAGACACTACAGGAAATTAATGTGCCATTAGTTGGTCTTAAGTAATGTTGGTGCAAAGTCCTTTGACCTCAGATCATCATGGATTCCAACATGTGTAGTACCTTACTTAGGGACTACTAAACGCTATTTCATAAAAGTAGTTTTCGGGTTTGCTATGAAACATGTAGTGAGATGTGAATGATCAAGATGAAATTTGCCCCTTCTTTGAGAGAGATATCTCTGGGCCCCTCGAAGTAATGGATTATGGAAGTGCATGGTCATGCCGAGTTGATTGAGGAGTCAAAATATAATCCAATACGAGATCGAGTGATTAACTAAGTTGTTAAATAGGATGGCGCATGTCTTTCCTATAGCTTAATTGGTATCGTGAGGCAAAGGGATTTGTGCACACATTACAGGTTTAGCCGAAATAACCCTCTTGTATACTTGGTGTCAATACGTTCTGCTAGAGGCCGCTCTTGATGGTCGGCCGAGTTGGACTCAGGTCGAAATCATGTATACCTAAGCCTACAGGGTCGCACACGTAACGGGAAAGAACAGACATTCGAGTTGGACTCGGATACGGCTCAATTGGATAGAGATCCAATCGGACAAGGAGTCCTGATGGGCCTATAGGCCCAGTCAGCAACCCTATATAAGGAGGCGAGGGTGGAAGGATTCGGTGTGCACAACCCAGAGCCGAATATATCATCTCCATGGAAACCTTCCCACGATCGAGCCAAAACCCTACCCGTACATCACGTGCTAGCACACGGGTATTCAGAGTTCTCGCCCTGGATGTGTGGATACCAATAGAGACATCGCTACGTTGCGACGTTCTTCGGCGGCATCGAATCTCGCCGAGATTCAAGTTAGCCGAATTCAATTCGGCGGCTTGGGGTCGGGGTCGGCAGGTCGAAACGGCCAGGCGAATCGCATCAGCATCAGCAAACCCTAAGCGCTACCAGGCGATCGGGCGGGACGCGTGGACTTGGCGGTAGGTTGAAAACAGACGGAATTTTTTTGCCCCAACCCGCCCGTTGTTCTACATTTGACCCAACACTTTTCGTATTTTTGGAAAATCCAGAAACAGAACGGAAGTAGAAATGATATTTTTTCGTCCGTTTTTTCGGAATTCCGTATTTAATCGGAATGTTTCCGGATTGTATCCGGATTTAACCTGAATTTCAGGCCCATCAATATTTGTGTCTCGAAGGCCCAGTCGTCTAGGTCCATCTAAATAAAACCTACCCTATCCTTCATCTCTCGGGAGGGTCGCTCCGGGGTCGGCAGTCGGCCGATCCGCTCCCGGAGTCGGCCGAGGCGTTCTCGGGTCGGCAAGGTGTTCCCGGGGTCAGCTGGGACATCCGCGAGGTCAGCTGAGGTCAGCAAGACTTGTTCGAGATTGAATAGCTCTTGCTTGGCTATTTCCGCTGCACTGCACGTCAAGAGGTAACAATCTATGAGCCCTTACTTGCAAGCTATCCTGGATTGCGTGGTAGAAATTTTTGTTTTATGCTATCATAGCATCCGCGTTCTCCTTCAGAAATGATGTGAATCGTTCGTTATTAAGGTTAAATTAGTAGTTTATTAATATAGTTATTAAGGGTAACTTTGTCATTTATGTTTTTTCCTGGTTAGATCGATATGTGTTCATCCATTACGCTGGTATCTCTCATATTCCATCGAAAAAGCAAAAAAAGAAGAGAAAATGTTTAATCACCATAAATGATGATTATCCACATCTTTTTTTACAATAATGTCTCTCTATGTTTCTACTATCGCTAACTAGTATGGTAGTCACTGCTAGCGAAATCTTTTGCCCTTTTTAGTCTCGGGTTACAAATCGGGACAACAAAAGCGAGACTAAAGATCCATATTTTTGATCTCGGGTGAAATAACCATGACTAAAAATAAATCCTTAGTCCCGGTTGGTAACACCAACCGGGACTAAAGTTACTGACGACAAAAACATATTTTTGTTTTTTTATTGTTTTTTCATTCACCGCTCATAGTTACCATCCCCAAATACCACAAATAAAAACCATCCCCAACTACCACAAATCAAATGACAGATCACAATCACAAATCATAAATCAAAATCACAGGTCCATCAATACATCATCACAAATCATCAAATACAGCAAAAAATACATCAAATAAAAAATACATCACAGATCTTGTCGGTGACCAAGATGAGGAACCGCATCGATGCGCGCGGGATCGTCTTCTACCTGCAGGACCGGCGGCGACCGTCCTCCGATCCACCCGCCTCGGCCCACGGCCGCCGTCCGCCGCCGCCTCCCCGCTACCGCCGCGCGGCCGCCGGCCGTCCCACGCCGCCTCGCGGCCGCCACCCATCCCGCGCTCGCCTCGTGGCCGCCGCGTGCCTCGCGGCCGCCTTCTCGCTCCCGCCGCGCAGCCGTCGACCGTCTCACGGCCGCCGCGCCCCGTCGGCCGCCGCCCATCCCGCGCCCACCTTGTGACCGCCGTACCCGCTGGCTGCCACTGCGTCCGCGCCGCCTCGTGGCCGCCGCGCCTCGCCGGCCATCGCCCGTCTTGCAACCGCGCGCCCCACCGCCGCTGCCCGTCTTGCAACCGCCGCGCCCCACCGGCCACCATATCGCCATATTCGAGAGAGAGAGAGCGAGCAGGAGCATCCGAGAGGGAGTTAGGGAGAAAGATCTGGAGAGGATTAGAAAGGGAGAGAGAGATGTGTGCGCATGCAGGCGCCTGAGGGAGAGAGAGAAATGAAAATCGCACGTGTTGGTCCCGAGACGAGCACTGTTCACATTGGTCCTGGTTGATATAAAAAGGGACAAATGTTGATTTTAGTTCCGGTTGGTATTACCAACCGGGACTAAAAATCATGTGGATCTGACACGGGCCGCGAATATTTTTGAACCGAACTAAAAATAGTTTTGTCCGGTTGGTGTTACCAACCGGATTAAAGATTTAACCGACTAAAAATATTTTTAGTCTCGGATACAATTGCAATCGGGACTATTGTGGATTTTGACAGATCAACCAAAGATCGTTTCTCCAATAGTGAGTATAAATAGATCTGAACCCTTCAATTATTTTTTACTATCAGTAGACAACATTATAGTCTAGCAACGTTGTTGGACAGCTGATCTCCTCCAGAAGCACATCATCGATAGTCACTTGGCCTGCCCTTTTTGCACGCTTGAGACGGCGAACCATATCCTTCTTGACTGTGTGTTCCCTCGGCAGGTTTGGCTCCATGTGTTGTCGCCTTCTGGCTGGCGGCCCTCTCCCCTCCCGTGGTAGCTGGCTCCAGGACTGATGACCGTCCTCCAGGGCCCATCTACTTAAGCACCTCCACGACAGCTTCAACTCCTTGGTTCTTTCGGTCTTGTGGCAGTTGTGTAAGGAACAGAACTCCAGGGTTTCTGACTCAGCACTCTTTTCGGCCGTAATGACCTTAGAGTCTATCCTATCAGAGGGCCAGTTATGGTCTTTATTTGGCTTGGCTGTTTTTTGGGACTTCCTGGAAGTGTAGCGTGGCTCTGCGCTCTTTTGTTGTTTGGAGTTGCGTTTAACCATCATATATAGCAGTTTTTGACTCGGTTTTTTTCTTATTTGTCCTCCCTTCCCTTAGTATAAGTCGGTTTGACTGATTACGCTGTGTATTTAAACTCTTATTCTCTAATATATTGATGTGTAATTTTTTGTGTGTTCGTAAAAAAAAGAAAACATTATAGTGGGACTCTATATGAAATGTTTACTCAACGAATAACAAAATCCATGCTGCAGAACAGCGGAAGCTGGCCATTTTGGGAGCATGCATGGTCCCATTCGTGCGTTGTCGTAGCATGCAAATTCAGTTCAACAGTGCTAAGTTGGCAACCGATTCGACGACATCAAATCATAAATGCACTTTATTCGATGACAACATCATAATTAAAAGCACTGAGTAAGAACTAAGTAGCAGTGGTCTGTTTCGGCAGCTATTGTGCTGTAGCTGCATGGCTGCATGCGGCTGCAAGCCAACAACACTGCGTTTGTGCCTTGTCTTGGCTGTGACAGTAAGGCTGACCCTCCTACCGAACAAACCCAGTATATATCAGCATTGAACTTTAATTCAAGAAAAATAATTAATATAAAGAAAGGGCTTAATCCAAGATTCAAAGGTAAAATAGCTAAAAAAAACTACCATGCAGTACTGAAGAATTGAGTTTTGCGTGCGGACCAAAAAGATACCTTCCCGTGCGGAAGGCCTGCCCACACGCGCGAGACGATATGGAAAAATCAAATTTTCGTATGCGAACGGCCTAACCGCACGGGAAGACCGATTATCCCGTGCGGGCGGTTTAAGAGACCCACACGGAAAGATCTATTATCCCGTGCGGGCCACTTAAACCGACCGTACGGGATAATAGAGCTTCCCGTGCGGACGTGTTAAGTGGCCCGCACAGAAAGATACATTTCTCCTAAATTACATATATAATTATTGAATTATATCAACAACTAATATCATATCACAAATTACAAAAAAGAAATTACATCATCACAATTTTACCATAATTTTACCACAAATTTCATAATTTTACCATAATTTTAAGCCACCCGCATGCGAAAATCTATAAAACTAATTAATTGCATTAAGGACCCTTATGGATGAACCTATAGAAATAAGGTTAAAAAGAAACAAAAAGTATATATGTGCTCCTATATTTGATTCTATCCCATATGCAAAAATTAGATGGAGAATTCAATGGGTTGCTATAGATAATTAAAACCTTATATCTCTAAATTGGGCTACAAAAATTGTATCTAAATTTGGTCAGAAAATTTTATAAATCGATATGACAACTTAATTTTGGTCTATAACACTGTCATAAAAAATTCAGTCAGTTTTGATCAAGTGAGACTATATGTTGTTCATAAATAGTTATACCTCTCTTATAGTTTCATCTAAATGAGCCCTAAGTTTCAAGTTTATATACCTTATAAGAAGTTATGAACTTATATGTATCTCAAATTTGTACATAACCTTAACATTAACTCAATATCACAACATATGAAGTTATATTGCCCTTCGTCTTTTGCCCTCCTCTTTTTTTCCCTTTTCTACTTGTTGTTGTTTTTTTGAAAAAAATAACTTTTTATTTTTATTTTTAAATATTTTTCTTGACTTAGGAGCACACGAGAGGTAACCACAGAAAATTTGAGTCTAAACAAGTGAAAGACGTGATCGGTGGAAAATTCGAAGACACACTCACAAATGAAAAAAGCTTCCTGGACTCAAAAAGGCAATCTTCGAGCTGTTTTGGAAAAAAATTTCTGATCAATTTTCATATATGGCACGTCTCGATAGGAGTCCGTATGCGAAAGTTATGACCGTTTTAAAACCGACTCCGAGTTAGAGGACAAAATAGGACCAATACGCGCAAAAACTTAGAACACGCGCACAAACGCATTATAGGAGCAGTGGAGCCACTCTATTATAGTTTCATCCAAATGAACTCTAAGTTTCAAGTTTATATACATTATTAGAAGTTATGAACTTGTATGCATCTCAAATTTGTACATAACCTTAACATTAACTCAATATCACAATATATGAAGTTTATATTGCCACTTGTGTTGTGAAAAAAATATTTTTTCTATTTGATTCTATCACATACCCAAGAATTAGATTGAGAATTCAATAGATCTATAGATAATTAAAACCTTACATTTGGTTTACAAAAATATATGGGCAACATCCCATGCGGTCCATTTAAGCGACCGCATGGAAAAATAGATTATCCCGTGCGGTCGCTTAAGTGGACCGCACGGGATATTATCGCGTGCGGTCGCTTAAGTGGACCGCACGGGATAATGCACATTATCACATGTGGTCCACTTAAGAGACCGCGCGATAATATCCCGTACAGTCCACTTTAGCGACCGCACGAGATATTTTATTTTCCCATGCGGTCGCTTAAGTGGACCACACGGAATAATGCAACCTCCTCAAGGGACCGATTTTTTCAGGCCAGGCCACTTATGGCCCGTCTGAAACCTACCGGGGGCCTCGTTCACAAAAAACAGTTTCTGTAGTAGTGATATACCTATCAAGCTAGTTTGTTCTGGCCCTGTTTGTTCTGGCCCTATATTAATACATCATCGACTTTTCCTTTCTAGCTTCTTTCCTTGCTTACGACTGCACAGATAGGAGTGCGGCTCGATATGAGTTGATTATCGCTCTACATATTATTGTTACAATGAGGAAAAATTGTGGTGTCTCAAACAAATATAGCACTTGCTATTTATGAAGTAATTAGAAAATAAAAAATGTTAGTTGAATTTGCTCGCCGTCGACTCATTCGCAAGATTCTTGCTCCGTCATCTTCCTCAGCGGTGACGAAGTCTTCTTCCGCAACAACGATAGTGACGAGACACTAGATTAGGGTTTAGGATGAGGCTTATGAGTTCATTAACGATATTTTCGAGAAGATAGTCCAAAGCAAAAAAAAAACCTATGAATTGGCAATAAGAGCGGTCGCAAGCACCCCAGGTGAGCAGAGTGTGCCCCGGGGGCACACTCGCCTCAGAGTGCAAAAGCTGCCCCAGAAAGTAAGACCCCAAGTGTCTCGAGGCCCTGGTTAGGGGCCTAAGCACGCCCCTGCCTCGGGCTCGCCGCGGGTTTCTTCACCCATCTAGGTGGGCCTGAAGGTTTGACTTCAACCAACATCATGATTTCTGTTCCAGGACAGTGCAACCTAGAGAACAGCTTACCCGTATATGCATCAAGGATGTGGTGCCGCCTCCCGCAAGCCCACGTCAACTGAAGGAATAGGAGGGGTGTGACGTGTTACACCCACACCCACACCCACATGATCCCACCTCGCCATCTCGCGGAGGCTGAATTATGGGCCCCAAGATGGCCGGGCGGAGACTTTCTAGCCTCCAGCTCCACCTGTCAGCCGGTAGGTGAAGCTATAACATCCGGTCGGTTTGGTAGAAGGGACATTGACAAGACTAAGCATACCAAACTCATGGGAGTGGGTATCGCTTCTACATGCACGTATTGGCACTGTGGACTCTTCTTCAAGTATAAAAGGAGGATCCATGCCACTGTTGAAGGGTTCGAATTCTTAGTAGTGACTACTCTCACAAGTGCCCCGAGCGTATTGTAATCTTGACATACATCCATAGTCCACAAATAGGAGTAGGGTATTACGTATCTATGCGGCCCGAACATGTATAAACGCTTGTGTTCATCGATCTTGGAGGAGACTCGAACTCATCTCGTCCTTCTGCCGAATCTCCTAAGGGGGTGTTCTCACTTCCCTACTAGAGGAGTTCCATACTTTGATAGATGCTATCACAAGAAAAAAATATAATACTATGTGGAGTGGTGTTATACTCTTGAAATTAGTAGCAAGATCCTTTTATTTCATTTCGGATGACATAATACCCATCGGATGACGTGCAAAAATCTATGTGATTTTGAAACAATTTTTCTTTTGAACTTGTTAAAGAGAGTTGGTGTTTGTTTCATTATCTTATGTTTTCATTTTTAGGTTGAAATACTTATTGGTTGTATGTCTTATAACAGAGGTTGAAGTTATAAACCGTTTTTGTTATCTAAAAATACATTAGTGATCACCAGTAACACTATGATCATCAGAAATGATGGCACCCTATTGATTACGTAGCTTCTAAGTTCTAAGTATGTGCAACGTTACGTTTCATGCACAAATTAACTGAACATCCGTTAATTATTTTCCTTTGGCAAGGAATCAAACCACACCTCCATAAAAAAAGAAAAAAGAAAAAAAAGAATCAAACAAACCAGTAAACGCGTGAAATCAGCATGACGACTAATCTCCCATCGTAACTGTGCGAAGTGGATCTCAGCATGCTTCTTAATCATCCATGCTTGGCAAGGAGTGCACATTCAGGCAAGGACATATGCAGGTCCATTGCTCAAAATAGTCGCTCTCAGGTCACATGCCCATATATATATAATACACCCTCTATGTTGTTTCATATTGCAACCCGTTTTAGCTTTTGTTCCAAGTTAAATTTCTTTAACTTTCGTTGGAGTTAACAAAAAGTACGCCATCATATATATCATTAGATTTGTTTTATTAAATCTATCAACTGTAGTTTTCATAAACTCGATTTAAATTAGAGAATTTCAACTTATTGAACAAAATTAAGCTAAATCGACTTATGAAACAGAGACAGTAGACATCACTTGCCGACCGGACGACCGATGATAACCGGCGATGATTGTTGGGGCGACCTATACCCCGCACCAGCGAAATGGTCTTATTTCAAAAAATTAAGCTAAAACGACTTATGAATGATGGATTTTTATTATTTTTATGTCTTTAATTTTTTAATAATAAACTAATTTGTTTGTCTTATTTCAAAAATATATGTTATTACAAGGTGTCATGGCAGAATAACCTAGCCACATATGAACATTACTAGCCACAATATGACACTATCGGAGAAATCATCTTTGATTTAAGCGGCAAAAACTACAATAGTCCCGATTAGAGTTGTACCCGGACTAAAAAATATTTTTAAGTCTCGGTTTAAAAAGACAATGGCTCGAACTTTAGTCCCGGTTCAAATCCTGTCAGAACCTATCAGGGTGCCTTGGGTCTTTAGTCTCGGTTGGTAACACCAACCGGGACTAAAGATGCTACTTTTGTCCCGGTTGGTGTTACAGGGACTAAAGATCAAAATAATCTTTAGTGCGGTTGGTAACACCAACCGACTAAAGATGGAGTTGCTTTTTATCTGTTTCTTCTCGCTTCACCAGAGCCTTCACTTGTCTTCAAACTTTTTTAGCTAGAGGGGAGGTGGTGTCAAAATTTTTGTGATTTTGTTTTAGTGATAATACACAAATTTTTGCTATCTACAAGGTTAGCAACTTCTTCCTCTTATGATCTATGCTTAGCACTTCGCTTTTTAGGTTGTTTTCTATACATTTTTCATCTCTAGATTTTTATGCAAACATGAAGAGAGAAAATTTGTGACTAACTATTTTACTAAACATATTATATTGTGTTGAGAAAAATATTTGAAAAAATAAAAAGCAAGAAAAGTATGCTTAGCACGTTACATTTATAGGAATTTATTACGTATAATTTTATCTCAAAAAATGTTTATGGAAAATGATGAGAGAGAAACTTTTGGTCAAAAAGTTATAAAATAGATGACAAAGGAAAAAATATAGAAAATTTGATAGTAGATTAGAAAAGTAAGGTAATTTTAAGATCGTTAAAATAGTTAGAAATATGTACAATGCGTACATTAAAAAGAACTTATAAAATAATTAATTAATTTTATGTTTACCACTTTAAAAGACCTTTTAAAAAGAATTCTAATTTTTAGAACAACACATTACGTATGTCGGATTAGTATATAATTATTGTCTAATTACATATATATAATTATTTTAATAATATTTAAATGGTTTGAATTTCGTGGATTTTTGTTATGATTTTTGTGCATTCCATGTAGATGGATCGGCAATGGATGTGCAACGCGGATCGACGGTCGACGAGTTTATTGAAGGTGTGCATTATTTTTTGAGTGTGGCCGATGCCAACAAGCAGAAGGGTTTCATACGTTGTCCATGCAAAAAATGCAAAAACGAGAAGAAGTATCTACATCAAGAATTATTCATGCCCACTTGTTTTAGTCGGGATTCATGCCTCACTACAATTGCTGGACATCGCATGGAGAGGTTGGGGTTGCAATGAAACAAGATGAAAAAGACGACAACAACATTCTGGACTGTGGTCAATACGGTGGGTTTGAAGAGAATATGGCAGGCGAGGCGGGCGGGGATGCTGAAGAAAACAATGGTTCCGATGAACTTGGTCAGATGTTGCGCGACGTACAGGGGGACTGCGAAGGTGAAAAGGAGGTGCAGAAATTAGAGTGTATGTTGGCGGACCACAAAACGTCCTTGTACCCAGGCTGTGAACAGGGGCACAAAAAGTTAGGTACCATGCTGGAATTTTTGCAATGGAAGGCCAAAAATGGTGTCGTGACAAGGCATTTGGCAAGTTACAAAAACTCGTGAAGAACATTCTTCCGAGAGAAACGAATTGTCGGAATCAACAAACGAGGCTAAAAAGTTAGTCTGTCCTCTAGGACTGGAGGTACATAAGATACACGCATGTCCTAACGATTGTATCCTCTACCTCGGTGAGGAGTATGAGAACCTAGAAGCATGTCCGCTTTGTAAAGCTCTTCGATACAAGATCAGACGAGATGATCCAGGCGAAGTTGACGAACGACCTTTGAAGAAAAGGGTTTCTGCTAAGGTGATGTGGTATTTTCCTATAATACCATGGTTGAAACGTCTGTTTAGGAATAAGGAGCATGCAAGGATGATGCGTTGGCATGCGGAAGAACGCCTACAAGACGGCATGCTGAGACATCCCACCGATGGGTCACAGTGGCAAAACATCGACAGAACATTTAAAGACGTCGGCGAGGACGCAAGAAACCTAAGGTTCGGCTTAAGTACGGACGGCATGAATCCTTTTGGAGAGATGAGCAGCGGGAATAGCACTTGGCCTATAACGATGTGTATCTACAACCTTCTGCCTTGGCTATGCATGAAGCGGAAGTACATTCAGATGTCAGTTATTATTCAAGGCCTAAAGCAACCTGGTAACGACATCGATGTGTACCTGAGACCGCTGATCAAAGATCTAAAACTGTTGTGAAAGAAAGAAGGTGTCCCCATGTGGGATGAGGATAAATATGAGCAGTTTAACCTATGAGGGTTGCTGTTTGTTACCATCAACGATTGGTCTGCACTTGGCAACCTATCCGGACAGTCAAACAAGGGGTACAACACTTGCACCCATTGTTTGGATGAGACCGAATGTACGTACCTGAAACACTGTAAGAAGGTAGTGTACATGGGCCATCGTCGCTTTCTTGTTGCAAGCCACCCTGTCCGAAGAAGAGGCAAACATTTTGATCAAAAGACAGACCATCGTACTAAGCCAAAGCATCACAACGGAAAGGCCGTGTTTGCCATGGTGAAAGACCTCAAAGTAGTATTTGGAAAGAGACCCGGCAACCAACCTATAGCAAGTGAAGGTGGTCACGTGGCAATGTGGAAGAAGAAGTCAATTTTTTGGGAATTTCCCTATTGGGAAGTCTTGGACGTCCGCCACGCAATCGACGTGATACACCTCACTGAGAACCTTTGCATAAACCTGCTGGGCTTCCTAGGTGTATACGGAAAATCAAAAGATACAGTTGAGGCACGTAACGTTGAAACATATGACACAACGCGATGGCCTTCACCCGCAACCAAAGGAGAAAGGAGCCCAATACCTAAGTCCAGCCAGCTACACTCTGAGCAAGGCAGAGAAGGAAATAATATTTGAATGACTGGAGAGCATCAAGGTACCGTCTAGATACTCCTCGGATATAAAGGGAATAATAAGCATGAAGGATAAGAAGTTCACAAATCTAAAGTCACATGACTGCCACGTGCTGATGACACAGCTGCTTCCCGTTATAATTTGGGGTATCCTTCTCGATAATGTCCGGGCAACAATAACAAAGCTATGTGCTTTCCTGAATGCAATTTCACAGAAGATCATCGATCCAGACAGACTAGAAGACTTTTAAAATGATGTGGTCCAATGTCTTATCAGCTTTGAGATGATCTTTCCGCCTTCCTTCTTCAATATCGTGACGTATCTCCTATGCCACCTTGTCAAAGAAATCCGTATCCTCGGTCCGGTATTCCTACACAACATGTTCCCTTTCGAGAGGTATATGGGTGTTCTAAAGAAGTATGTCCGTAATCGTTCTCATCCGGAGGCCAGCATCGCCAAGGGATATGGAAAAGAGGAGGTGATTGAGTTTTGCGTCGACTTTATTGAAGACCTTCGTCCTATCGGGGTGCCTGAATCAAGCCATGAAGGTAGACTACGGGGGAAGGGAACTCTTGGAAGGAAGACAATAATGAACATAGACAATGACTTGTATAGGAAAGTACATTGGACCGTGTTTCAACAATCTTCCTTGGTGACTCCTTACATCGAGGAGCACTTGTCGATTGTTTGCCTGGAAAACATCGGTAAGACGGATGCCTAGATTACACACCATCATATCGATGCATTCCCTGCTTGGCTGCGACAACGCCTCATGGGCAACGCGAGCATTGACCAACAACTAGCCTTCTTGACGAGGGGACCATCTTGCTCGATCACCACATTCCAGGCATATGAAATCAATGGGTACACATTTTACACACGGGCCCAAGACTTGAAGAGCACGAATCAGAATAGCATTGTCTGCATCGATGCCATGGGATACGATGGTACGGCTAGCACATATTACGGCAGCATCGATGAGATATGGGAGCTAAACTATGGACATCTGAAGGTCCCTCTATTTCGGTGCCAGTGGGTTAGGCTCAGTGGTGGAGCCGTAACCATTGATGCAAGTGGGATGACAACGGTCGGCCTGAGCAAGGTTGGATACTCAAACGAACCCTTCGTTCTTGCCAATGATGTATGACAAGTTTTCTATGTCAAGGACATGGCTAGCAAAGCGAAAAAGGGGAAAGGGTCTGACGAGCCAAAGCGCCACGTGGTTCTCCCAGGCAAAAGAAAAATCATGGGAGTCGAGGATAGAACTGACCAAGATTACGATCAGTTTGACCGGTAACCTCCGTTCGCGGTGGCGGTTGACCCGAGCATCCTCCTATCAAATAAGGACACCCCTTACTCATGCAACGATCATAACGAAGGAACAATTGTGTAGAAAAAGTACGTGAAGACAACCATCACTTAGCTAAATTTTTGTATGGACGATATCAATTAAATTGAGTTTTTGAATATTATTGTAACCATTTGAATTTATCGTAAATTATTGCAAATTATTGAATATTATTGTAAATTATAGATGATTGTTAGAATTTAAAATACTTTTGAATATGGCAAATGTTAATTACTTATTATTGTTAGAATTTCAAATACTTTTGAATAGGTCAAATATTAATTACATATGATTGTTAGAATTTAAAATAAGTCATATGTTAATTATATATTATTATTTAAATTTAAAATAGTTTTGAATATGACAATTATTAATTATATGTTATTATTTAAATTTAAAATATTTTTAAAATATGCCATATGTTAATCATATTTAAAATATTTAATTATAGATGATTGTTAGAATTTAAAATACTTTTGAATACGGCAAATGTTAATAACATATTATTATTTAAATTTAAAATATTTTTCAAATAGGCCATATGTTAATTATATATTATTATTTATTTAAAATAGTTTTGAATATGACAAATGTTAATTATATGTTATTATTTATATTTAAAATATTTTGAAAATAGGCCGTATGTTAATTCTATTTAAAATATTTAATTATATATGATGGTTATAATTTAAAATGCTTTTGAATAGGCAAATGTTAATTATATTTAAAATATTTAATTATATATGATTGTTAGAACTTAATTATATATTATTTATTAAATTTAAAATACTATATGATTATTATAATTTAAAATACATTATAGTAGGACACTCGTTTAAATTTTGAATCCCGTTTTTAACACAAACCGGGACAAAACATGAATTTGTAAAGACGAAAAACATCTTTAGTCCCGGTTGAAGACACCAACCGGGACTAAAGATGCTCACCTACCAGAGGGCATGTGGTGTTCGCATCTTTAGTCCTTGGTGTCTTCAACCGGGACAAAAGATAGATCTTTGCCCGGTTGGAGCCACCAACGACTAAAGTATCTTAGTCCCGTTCGTTATTTCAACCGGGACTAAAGATCCCGATATCTATATATAGCAAGGGCCACGGGGATCTAACACTTAGCCGTTTTTGCAACTTCTTCGTCTTCGTCACTGTCGCCGAGAACCCTAACGTCATCGCGTCGCCGATTCTTCTCCAGTCTCTGCCGTCATCATTGTCGGAGAGGAGGAGCCGTCGCCGGAGCCGCCGTCGCCATCGCCGGAGCCGTCGTCGCCGTCGTTGGGTTCTGCCGCAGGTTAGTCGATCCGATCGAAGCCCCCTTTTTTCCTCCTCTCTATGTGCGCGCGTTTAGGGTTTATAGGTCGGTCGGTCCGGCATGCGCAATTGCCGCCATCGTCGCCCCTTCTTGCCCTCCCCCACACGGCCCCCCCACCGCCGCCGCTCCTCCTCGACGCCACCGCCACACCCACACGCCGCCCTTCTCCCCCACCGCCGTTGCCTCCCTCAACGCCCCCACACGCTGCCCCCGCCGCCCATGCCGCATGGATGATGTGAAATTTTGAATGCATGGATGATTGAATTTTCGTTAAATTTGTAAATTTTGATGTGTATGGAATTTAAAATGTTAGAATGGACTTTATGTGTATGGATGATTTGAACGGACGTGAACGAACGATGTATTAAATGTGTATTAAATGGACTTATGGACTTTTATTTAATTTTGAATGCAAGAATGAATAGATTTAAATTTGAATGTGAATGTGAACTTGTGAATGTGAATTTTGTTTTTCCGAACGAACAAGAATGATAAAATGAACGAACGGACGTGAACGAACGAACGAACGAGTTTCGTTCGTTCATTCGATCGTTCGTACGTGAACGTACGATAGAACGAACGGACGTGAACAAACGATGTATTAAATGGACTTATGGACATTTTATTTAATTTTGAAAGCATGGATGAATATATTTAAATTTGAACGTGAATGTGAACTTGTGAATGTGACTTGTGAATGTGAATTTTGTTTTTTCGAACGAACGCGAACGATAAAACGAACGAACGAACTTGAACAAACGAACGAACGAGTTTCGTTCGTTCGTTCGCTCGTTCGTTCGCCGCGTTCGTTCGTTCATTCGTCGGTCGTTCGTACGTGAACTAAAGAACGAACGTGAACGAACAAACGGACGTGAACAAACAAATGAACGAACGTGAACGAACGAACAGACGTGAACGAACGAGTTTCGTTTGTTCGTTCGTTCGGTCGATCGGTCGTTTGTTCGTTCGGTCGTTCGTTCGGTCGTTACAACGTACCTCAGCATGCATCGTCCTCTCTTTCTCTCCTCTCCTCTCCACTTCCTCTCCTCTCTACCTTATCTCGCTCACGTCATCCTCCTCTCTTTCTCTCCTCTCCTCTTATCTTCCTCTCCTCCAGACGAGCGAACGTGAACGTACGATAGAACGAACGATAGAATGTACGATAGAACAAACGGACGTGAACGAACGAATGAGCGGTAGTTTCATTTGTTCGTTCGGTTTAGGGTTTAGGGTTTAGGGTTAGTGTTAGGGTCTAAAAAAGAGAAACAAAGATATGAAGATATGAAGAATATCACCATTATGGATGTGCATAATTGGATCTAGTGTCTGCCGAATTTCATCTATTATTTTCATCTTCTTCTTTTTGTCTATGTTTTTTTCTAGGTACACATACATGATTTTCCTGAATAATTGATACATGTATTAACCGAATAATATGTTCCTTGTTAGAGTTCTTTGATTAAGTCCTCGAACCCACAACAATCAAATGGCTGATCGTGACGACGAACAGTTTCTCCTTGATGAGATCGCACACGGTAGCACCCAGTATTACACTCGGAGGGGGACCGAGGATCCAAATCAATACCTCAACGAGGAGGGGAACGAGGAGGGAAATGAGGGGGAATGAGGGCTCCTCATCCGTTGAACGAAGAGGGCACGTGGGCAACGCAAAGTGTCGCAAGCGCATTGAGGGTCGACATGTCATAACGGAAGTAGCATCGGATGGTCGACCAAGTGCCCCAGCAGACGTCGCAAGGAAGTTTGTGGCACACAGCGGATGGGTGGTGAGGGATCACGTGCCCATCAGCGTTGTGAACTAGAGGCGATCAAGGACAGGAGGAGATGAGTAGAGCTATCTCCCAGACACAGAGAAAGAGATGCTCTAGACGACAATGCTGCAGACGTTCACCATCCCAGACTCCGAACAGGCAAAGGTCAAGGATTGGACGTTAAAGAAGATGGTGAGCTCTTTAGGAACTATAAGAAGGAGTTATACAAGAAATACGTCCCGAAGGGCCGAACCCGACTTTGACAAGTTCCCAAAGCTTAGAGATCACTGGGAGGCCTTTGTGGAACATAAGACCGGGGAAGAAACGCAAGCCCTCATTGAAAAGAACAAGGCCAACGCAGCTAGGAAGAAATACCATCACAAGCTTGGGTCGGGCGACTATCAAAAGGCAATGCAGAAATGAGAGAAGATGGAAGCCGACCTGGAAGCGCGAGGTATCGTTCTGGGCACAACCAACTGGCCGAAACGATCAAAACATTGGTTCTATGCTCACGGCGGATCGCTTAATCCTGGAGATGGATCAGTTATCTTCGGCGCTGAAATCCAAGAAGCCGGAAGAAGATTAGAGGAAGCGCTGGAGGCCTCTGCCTCGGGCTCGTTCAAGCCCGACAGAGAGAAGGATGAGCTAATGCTCGCACTCTAGAACCCAGAGCATCCAGGATGAACGCGAGGAAAAGGCGTCGTTCCCTGGAAATACGGGTTTCAAGTGGACGTCGACACATATACGAGCTGCATGAGGTCGAAGCGAGAGACGGATGCGAGGTTTGCAGAAATGGAGATGCGGATCTCGTAGATTGATCAGATAGTGGATCAAAGGTTTACCGAAAGGTTGGCAGAGGAACGGAGCCACTGGGTTAGCCAACAGCCAGATCCAGCAACAACAGCTCAACTACAGCAGCAGCTGCGCTTCAACAGGAAATGAAGGCGAGTTGGCCCCACAAGCTCAAGCCTGTCCGCCATGCCCTGTGGATGATATCACGCAGTGGACACCGTGTGAGCTGCACATTCCACTCAAGAACATAACAATAAAGGTATGTTCATAGTTTTATGTTGTATATTTTCTTGAATAACTTGACAATCAAGGTTCATTACTAACTAATAAGCTATCTTCTCGAATAGGTCGCGTCGGGCATGGCGATTCCAGTAGAACGAGACGACACCTACCACTGCATGCCCGTTCCACCTGCGTACTCAAAACTGGAAGTTGAACAAGTGAAATGCAGATATGAAGATCTCGAGCTGGATATCCCCGGAGGAGACGGGGAGACGACGCTAGGAGAAACAACTCACGGGATATTTCTTTGGAGGGAGCCCTTCATCATATCTCAGGACAAACAGTTTCTCCTTTCGTTCCACCGCCGTCGCCTCCACATGGACCGTCTCCTCAGCCTCCTTCACCTCCTCTGCCTCTTGCGTCACCTCCACGAGCACCGACTCCTAAACGGTCGTCTCCCACTTCACCACCTACTCAGCCTCCTCCGTCGCCACAACGAGCACCGACTCCTAAACGGTCAGCAACTCATCCTACTTTTCCTCTGTCGGATCCTAAGGGCACAGCTCGAGGTGCCGCAATCAATATCAACCGGTCTACCAAGAAGAAAACTCCAAAGAATTGACAGGCTCCCGCCATCCGCAAAGAAATCAGGGTACGACATGACTCCAGAGGAGCTGCACGAGGC
Organism: Oryza australiensis; assembly: GCA_019925245.2. Classification (NCBI taxonomy): domain Eukaryota; kingdom Viridiplantae; phylum Streptophyta; class Magnoliopsida; order Poales; family Poaceae; genus Oryza; species Oryza australiensis. The sequence continues at coordinate 863,013 of JAIFGZ020000160.1, read as the reverse complement.
CGTTCAAGCTGAAATCAAGACCCACTTCAAAAAGAAGTCTCCAGAGAAGCCTCCTGAAATCCCCTAAGAGACCAAAGACTTTTTTAAGAAGACGTACCTAACGCCACAGCCTAAATCGCAACCTCAACCACAGTCCGACTATGACAGGACTATCCGGAAGGCTGCTGGCAAGGCGCAAAGAAAGGACAGAGATGTACCACAGCTCGGCATGCAGCCTCAAAAACCCCTGGAGTTTAGCATGGTTCCAAATGTTCAAACGGAGTTAAGACAATTTATGGAATCTGTTGGAATAACAATGGATCAATTATCCGGGCGTGCTCCCCTCGCGAAGGCTCACCTGAAGAGTTCAAACTTGGAAAGCCTCTTGTAAAGTCGGATCAAGTTAAACAGCTACCTACACAGATGTACCGCTTCCATAAGTGGTACATGCAACAATCTAGCAGAGGTACAGAGATGGTCTCGGGCAAATACTCACTCGACTATTTTTTCGATGGAGGTGACCAATTCTTTATCCAATTCGAAGACATATTCGACCTGTACCAGCTTGATGCCCTCGACGTCTCTCTTCTAGCCACGCGGGTCTTGTAAGTATCATTTAATTATATTTATTTTGTTCCTTAGCTCCTTGTATTCAGCTGACTAAAATTCTTTTAACCGTTGTAGAATGGTGATCCAATATTGCAACAAGCAAGAATATCCCAAACATGGATTCATGGACCCACGAAAAATCAACACCGTGATGGTTGATTAATATCCGGAGCAAACAGAGGATAACATATACAATGTGCTGGTGCAGCACCACTACAAGACGTTTATCCTTCTGCCCTACAACACAGCATACGTTTTTTCTACCTTCCGTACCAATTTCAATCCCGTGCATACATAAAGTTTCATATGTATCATCTCAACCAATTTACAGATTCCACTGGGCTCTGTTCGTAATTGACATGGATCACTCGCGGATCCATGTCTTTGACTCAATGGATAAACCAGAGTCCACGTACGCAAAGATATTTAAATTATTAAACAGATAATGCCATCTTACTTGCTATTGCATATATGCAGTTCTCGGATAATTACTAACTATCTTTGAACTGCACGCAGGGCATGGGCACGACTCCGGGTGAATGTTCACGGGAATTGGAAAGATAAGCTCTCTGTGAGGATGAACTTTCTAGTGAGTAACATGCTCCAAAGTTGTATTGAATCATTAATTTGTTCTAAAATATGAAATGTATATTTAATCTATCGTTGTTTCTCCTTTAGTGTGCAAAACAGGCGCGGGGACCAACTTATGTGGCTACTACGTCTGCGAATACATTCACTGCTTTGTTACCGAAGTGACAAGTCTCGACGATATAGATGTATGTATAACAGCCATTCATACATTACGTATCAATTTTTTATTCATTTCATATTATTTATTTCTCGTTTATTCGAATTAATAACAGCTTATGAAAGCAAGAGACAACCTCTCCACGCGACTTTCATACAAGATGCTCAAGAAGAATTGATGAGATTTATAAACGAGCAGATCATTGATCCCGGGAGAGTTCTACTTTAGTTTGAGTAACTTCACCACTGGATCCACAAAGTAGACAATTTTTGTAACATACGAAATATATGTGGATATTGTATGTGTATACATATTTTGGTAATATATGTATATATTTCCTTTATTAAGTTCATTTATATGTGTGTAAAATATATATTTATACATATATATATATGCATGTTGCATATATATGTATAAATATAGGTATTGTAAAATATGTATGCATAATATATAATTAACAAGCTAGCAACTAGCAGGAAAAAATTAAAAAAACCTTTAGTCCCGGTTGGTAACATCAACCGAGACTAAAGATGGTGGAGCCAACCACGTGGCGTCGTCATCTTTAGTCCCGGTTATTTTACCTGGGACTAAAGATATCGATCTTTAGACTCGTTTTTTTAGTCCCGGTTTGAGAACCGGAACTAAAGAAGATTACGAACCGGGACAATAATGAGTTTCTCCCGTGAACAGTATTTCATGGTGCCACGCCATTGTTCATTGCGCCAACGTGACTGCCATGCCATGATTTTTGTTTACCAGTGTGGTGCAGTGATGGCCTGCCTTACCAATTAAACTCTATGTAAAAAGATTGAGCCGTGGAAATAAGTTTCAGGAGGTTAAAGAATAATTTAAAAATCAAAGGATTACCAGACGGGCAAGCTATTAATTCGTTCAAGAAGCAAAAATATGATCTAGCTAGCTAGCTAGCTAGAGAATGATGCCAGGAAAGGTCGGAAAAATAACGAGTGATTAAGGAGAGAGAATAATAAGTAAATAGTACGGGCAGACCTACCTATTGGACAGGGTGATCGGCTTATCCAGCTACATCCTGAATCGCCTCACATCTCCGAGAACCCCTTTAGTACGGTGCTGTCTATATTACTAATATAAGCTACCAGTCCATAGCAGTCCGTCAAATCGATAAAGTAATCCAAGCTATGCACGAGGCAATCGATCATTGTTTAATCTTTGTGACTACGCGCCCCTTGGCTCGAGCCCTATATTGTTCATCTTCATTGGTTTGTTGCTCGATGCACATTCACTTTGTTGCGTCTACTATGTCAGCTGCTCGATACATATTGGTCGCGCCTCTATCGGTCTGTCTTGGAGCCTACGATGTAGTACCCACTTGTCCTATATTCTAGCTAGCTCCCCACAGTTAGCTAGAGAGATAAGTGACTCTAAAATTATACTCAAATGTTTTTTCTTAATTTGTTGGGATTTATTGGGTTTTTTATGCTTTTTATGCGACTATGATATAAATATAATAAGATTGTTGTCGAAACTTGGTTTTGGCAATAGAATTTTGAGGGTGTAGTCAAGATCGTCAAGCACAATGGGTTAGATGGAAAACGAGGTTTAGACAGGTTCAGGCCCTCTCGTGAGGTAATACCCTACTCCTGTTTCGGGGACTCGATCCGCCGAGTGTCTTTATTGATCTCGTGATCTGAGGCTGAAAGCTAAAAGCTCATTAAGCATATCTCTCGAGGGACGCCCCTTACCCCTCTTATATAGTCTTGGGAGGCGGGCTTACAGATCGAAAACCCTATCTTACTCTAAGTCGGTTTCCTCAATCTTACCAAACCGTGACTATGGGCCGTTGCCTTATCTCAATCGGCAACGTAACACTCAAGTCATATTTGGTTTACATATCTGGTAGGTGCAATCTATCCTACCTCCAGTCGGATGAACTTGCCATGTAGATACCCAATTGCCATAATCTCCACAGTAGCCCCCGAGTCCTTTTCAGTCGACGAGACAACTCGGCTTCAAACCAAGGCAGTACACAGCCAAAAACCTCTTTGGCCGAGTGCTTCTAGCGCCGAGTGATTCCATCATCTCTGCCTGAATCTCCCGAGTGACTCCAAAGACTGTGAAGGGCTGGAAAATATCTAAAAATTCTCAAAATTAATATCTAAGCACATCTCTTGATGTACCTAATTAGATGCAGCCCCGACCGTATGATTAGCTAAAAATAGACCAAACATACGAGCAAGGACTATAAAAAATCATACTCATGTAAATGCTTAACTCATGTTAAAGCAATATATAAAAAATCTCATCACTCAGCAAGCTCATGCTCATCCAAGTGAATTTGCCCGAGTCGCCTCAAGACAAATAATTCAATCAATCCTCATAGGTGGAAGGCACTCGGTAAACTCATGCTTATCCGAGTGGATCTCGCCCGAGTCATCTCGGAACAAATATTTTAATCATCCCTCATGGGTAAACAAGTTTTTCAGTCATCGAAAAATATGACCAAGTTATTAAAGAGCTCCCGCCATAATACTCGATCTCAATCTATAAAGATCTTCACCAAGGTGGAAAAATAGCATTGATATAGTCATCCAATCAAATGCTAAAAACCAAACAGACCTTGTCATCAAGGCATATAAAAAGCTTAGCTGTTGGTCACCTCTCAAATTGCATCGTGCTAACCTCTCATGAGGTTAAGCAAACCGCGGTATGAAAGGATTTCCAAAGGCATAGGACATTCGGACACATGCATATTGCCAAGGCAAATCTGCTTAAGCTCATCCACTTAAGTCCCTAAGGACACGCGTCGGGCCACACCTTAGCTGGGCCGCAGGTTTCTCATGGGCTCGGCCCAATCACGAGAAAACCTAGTGCAACCCTCAAATCTTCTTTACAAAGCCTCGAGGTCATCCCCGCCACTTCGTCTTCCCGAAAATTTCCTCTTTTCGCAAAGACTGTTCACCGGCTCTCTACGAAAACCCTAGACTCGCGCGCACCCAAATCCATCGATCCAGAGCTCGTCCTTCGCCACAAGCTAGCCTCCGCATCCAGCTCCCGAGATCCCCATCTCAAACCTCCATCTTTTTAGCCAGATCCACTTCCCACACAAACCACATTCATGGCGAATGAGAAGAAAATCCCCTTCGAGCAATGGGCCACTTCAGATGTTAGGGAATCCACCCTCAAAGAGATGGTGAAGCACGGAGTGCTTCCTCCCAATGAGATCGTGGGCTGGCGCCCGGCGGCGGGTGAGGAGTTTCCTACCCCGAACACCGGTGAGCTCGTTGTTTTCACATCTTTCTTTTACTGCGGGTTCAGCCTCCCCACTTCCGAGTTCTTTAGGGGACTTCTTGATTATTATGGCCTTCGACTCTATCATCTGAACCCCAACTTCATGCTTCACATCGCTCTCTTCATTCATGTATGTGAAGCCTTCCTTGGCATCCTCCCCCACTTCTAACTTTTTAGTCGCATGTTTTACCTCAAACCGCATCCGAATAAGGACCATCCATGCGTCGTTGGTGGAGCGAGTTTTCAACCCCGCGGATCCCTCCGCAAGGAGTACTTTTCTCTTCCCTTGAAAACCTCTAACAAGGGCTGGCATGCGAGCTGGTTCTATATTTCCAATCTTGAGCCCAGCCTGCCGAACTTCGTTGGCCTTCCCTCTGTGCCTAAGCATACCTGGAGCACTGTGCCAGTGGCCTAAGATTGGGATGAAACCAACAAGCTGCTAGCGAAGATCTTGGAGATGAAGAAGAAAGGTCTTCGGGCGAACAAATCACTCGACATTTCATCAAGAGCCGACTGGCGCCGATTAAGGAGCGATCGAAGCCAGCCTTCGAATATGAGGGCGAGAGGGACCCCAATCGGGAAGACCGTGACTCCCTCAGCTTTGAGATCCTGAAAATCCGGATGTACAAGGTCTTTTCGACTGGAATTGCGGTCGAACGCAGCCTCATGCTGCCAGTCCTCCCCTTCAGTCTTTATCGACGTCCCCCTCTGGTAAGCCGACTGAACTCTTCCATTGCTTCGCAATCTTGATGTCATACCTCTTAGTATGTGAGAATTTTTCTTGCAGGAAAATGCTTCCATTATTTCAAAACCATACAAGGTTCCTCATGATGACGTGCCGCTTCGCCCTGCTAAGAAGCCGACCGGTGGAGTGAAGATCCAGAGCGATCCAGTCGGGAAAAGGGCGGCTCCGAGTGAGGACATCAGCAAACGGGCGAGCAAGAGGAGGCTCGTCATCGATGACTCGGACGATGATGTCCCAGCCCCTCCAGCCGAAGCAACCCCTCCAAGGCCGTCATCGAAGGCGACGCCGAAGATCCGTCGGTCATAGAGGTACGCCTTATGACTGTCGTTAGGCATTTTGTTGGAAATTTCTTTGTCTTCATTCCGACTGAGCACGTCGTTCGTTTGGCAGGAGGCCCCAAGATATAGACCCTGCTGGGAAGAGTGAAGGGCCAACTCCAGCTGCTACGTCCGAGGCATCCAAGCCTGTGGAACCAAAACCCCGGAACCCTCTCCCGAGCGAGAGCGCTCCGGGCAGAAAACCCTCGCCTCCAAGCAAAGATATCCCAAGGAGGGAGCCCTCGACTGCTAGCCGGGACACCCCGACTGGAAGCCAGTCGGCCATGGAGAGCCCCTGCTACGATCGAAAACCCCGACTGACGACCAGTCGGTGAAAGGTCAGAAGGAAAAGACCAGCTGGGCTGCTGCAGTCAAGAGTTCAGCCGACGAAGCCAGTAAGTCTTGAATCGAAACTTCATCTTTAATCTTCATTTTAACTCTTTCGTGTCTTCATCTGTTCCTCCCGATCTATTAGCCACAGAGAGAGGAGATCCCTGTTGCGGTCTTCGAAACCCGGGTCCCTCCGATTAAGATCGAGTGGCGAGATTCGAAGGCCGAGGCGGGGCATCATCTTGGATAAGCAATCGGAAAGCGAGGAAAGGGATGCCCTCGTCAACAGCCTGAATGAGGCGACTCGGCTACTCAATGTAAGCCTTGATCCTTTTCTATTGTTGCATCATCATTTCTTTTCAGTCGGTCAACTTCAGATCTTGTATGCAGAAAGAGTACTGCCGATCGATGGCCAAGTCCGAGGCACTCGAGAAGTTGGTCCTGCATCTGAACTCTCTGGAGGACATCCAGCAGAAGTTGAAGACCACTCGAGAAGAGGCCGCATCGAGGGAGGTAGCCCTGAGGAGGGAAATAGCTGAACTCCGGGAAGAAAACCTCGACCTTTGGGGTTCAGTCGGGAGTAAGCTTAACCCTCCCAGTCTCTTTATGGTTTCCATTTTGATCCTGGTTGCTGATAGACTTTCTTGTTTGTAGAAAATTCGTCGGAGGTCCACTCGCTCCAGGTCCAACTGGAGGCAATCAGCCTCGACAGAACCGAGTTGGAGGCCGAGTTCGAAGGTAAGCTCATTTGAAGTAACATTCTTCGTGCTGCTTTGTCTTTGAGTACTTTGCATGATCATGTTCTTTTGGCAGCTTACAAAGTCAAGACCCGAGCTCAATACGACGTTCTGCTTGAGAGGGTTAAACAAGCCGGACGGGTCTGAGAAGATGTTGCCAACGCCACGACACCGTCCTGCTGTCTTTATTTCATCGGGGAGTCGGGGCTAGCTCACTCGGACCCGGTCGAAATCTTCGATAAGCCGTGGAGAGCCCCGACCAATACTTGGCGAACATCACCGAGGCTGCTACCATGGGGGCTGGCCTTGCTCTTGCACAGACCAAATCTCTCTACCCCCGAGTGGATGTCAATTCAGTCGGGGAAGGCTTCGCCGACAGCACCTCAGATGAGCAAGCCCTGGACATAATTAATGAGGCGCAGGAGTCAGCTAAGAAGATTGCCATTGATGTAGTGAACAACTTTCGGCCTAATTGTTTTGTAAATATTGTATGCAACTTTCTGATGTAGACTTGTGAATATTCAGTTTATTTATGTTAACACCTTGATCCAAGTTTTCATGTACAATTTCTTAAGTAATTTCCGTCCGACTGTCACCAAGCCTAAGCCTGATTAGGTCATCGAAAAATTCTCAGTCCTTATGCATTGAACTCGAATCAAGGATCGTTAAACAATGATAAACCGAATCAGGCGCAAAAGTTGATGAGGAAAACTATGCTTTATTGACATATGTACAGCCCCCGACTGCTAGCTCAAGAAGTCATCTTGCTTGAGGTTGGCAGTCAAGGAGAAACATGAAACTTAAGTCAATTTAAGCGTAGAACCGTCGGAGATGTTCGATGTTCCAGGAATTCTCCACCATGGATCCGTCTTCACGCTTTAACCGATATGCACCTGGCCGAGTCACCTCAGCGATTATGTATGGTCCTTCCCATAAGGGGGATAACTTGTGATGGTCCTTGGTGGTCTGAACCTTGCGTAGAACCAAATCGCCAATGATGAAAGCTCGTGCTCGAACGTTGCGACTGTGGTATCGTCTGAGCCCTTGAAGATATTTTGCCGACTGGATGAGAGCTGCCTCACGGGCCTCTTCCAGTCGGGTGAGGTCATCCACTCGGTCTGTGTCATAGCGTTCGTCGTTGAAACTGTGGACTCGGAGGGATTCATACTCCATCTCGTTTGGCAACATGGCTTCTGCGCCATAGACCAGAAAGAAAGGAGTTTGGCCGATAGCCCGACTGGGTGTGGTCCGCAGAGACCATCGAACCGAGGGGAGTTCTTGAACCCACTTGCCTGCGTAAGGACTTAGGCGATCGAACACGTGGGCCTTGATACCTTGAAGGACCATGCCGTTGGCACGCTCGACTTGTCCGTTGCTTTCGGGATGGGCGACTGACGCATAGCATATCTTGATTCCGAAGTCTTCGCAGAATTCCTTGAAGATGCCTCCCGTGAATTGGGTCCGTTATGATTCTGTTTGGGATGCCGAAGCGGAGCGGTGCACGATATTGAGGATGAAGTCCCGTGCTTTGTCAGCGGTAATTGTGGCAACCGGCTTAGCTTCAATCCACTTGGAGAACTTGTCGATTGCGACGAATAAGTGTGTGAATCCTCCTGGAGCCTTCTTGAAAGGGCCGACCATGTCTAAGCCCCATACCGCAAACGGCCAGGATAATGGGATTGTTTGTAGCTCTTGGGCTGGGACATGGCTCTGTCGGGCGAAGAATTGGCAGCCTTCACAGGTTCGTACCACTTTGTTCGCGTCGGAGATCGCGGTAAGCCACAAAAAACTCTATCTGTAGGCTTTGCCCACCAAGGTGCGTGCTACCGCGTGGCTTCCGCATATGCCCGAGTGGATGTGTTGGAGCAGCTGTCGTCCTTCCTCGGGTGTGATGCATCTCATCGGGACTCGGAGGGGCTTCTCTTGTATAAGTCGGAGTCAACCATGACATAAGCTTGCAACGACATCGGACACGTTCTGCCTCATCCCGGTCTTCCGGCAGCTCTTGCTGTGTTAAAAATTTGATGAGTGGTGTCCTCCGGTCGGCGTCGATCATGGCGACTTCGTTTGCGGCTTGTTCATCGGGAGTTGGCTTTGCCGCAACGGTTGGTTCATAGAGGTGCTCGACAAAAACATCTATTGGGGCGGCTTCACATTTGGACCCGAATTGTGCCAACTCGTCAGCTGCTTCGTTGTTGTGTCTTAGGACGTGTGATAGCTCGAGTCCGTCAAACTTGTCTTCAAGTTTGCGAACTTCCTGTCGGTAAGCCTCCATAGTGTCATTTAGACAGGACCAGTCCTTCATGACTTGGTTCACGACCAGCTGAGAATCCCCTTTCACGACGAGCCGACGTATCCCGAGTAAAACTGCGAGCCGCAGTCCATGTAACAGGGCTTCGTACTCGGCGACATTGTGTGAGGCGGAGAAGTGGAGGTGGAGGACGTATCTTAGCCTTTCTCTAGTCGGGGAGATCAGCACAACTCCTGCTCCCAAGCCGGTGATCCTCTTGGATCCGTCGAAGTGCATGGTCCAATATTGGAGGTTTTCCCGAGGTACATCTTCTTGTTGTTCGGTCCACTCGACCAAGAAGTCCGCCAGGGCCTGTGACTTGACAGACGTCCTCGCCTTAAAAGTTAAGTCCAGCGGCATCAGCTCCAAGGCCCACTTTGCGATGCGCCCAGTTGCCTCCCGGTTGTGGATGACATCACCGAGTGGAAAGGAAGTGACGACGGTGACCGAGTGACCCTGAAAATAGTGTGCCAATTTCCTCGCGGTTATCAGAACACCATATAGTAATTTTTGTACCTGGGGGTAGCGAATTTTGGCTCCTGCCAATACTTCGCTAACAAAGTAGATTGGCCTCTGAATCTTCTGGACCCGCCCTTCTTCTTCGCGCTCGACCACGAGGACTGTACTAACCACTTGGTGAGTGGCTGAAACGTACAGTAGCAAGGGCTCCTGGGGCTGGGGTAAGGCTAGGACGGGCGGCGTCGTAAGGAATTCTTTAAAATCTTCAAAGGCCTTGTGGGCTTCCGTGGTCCATTGGAAGTCGTCCGTTTTCTTCAGCAATCTGAAGAAGGGCATGCCTCGTTCGCCAAGTCGAGAAATGAATCGGCTTAGCGCCGCCATGCAGCCGGTGAGCTTCTGGACATCCTTCTGGTTACTCGGGGGCTTCATGTTCAAGATAGCGTTGATCTTTTCTGGATTGGCTTCAATGCCGCGATGTGATACCATGAAGCCGAGCAGTTTGCCTGATGGGACGCCGAAAGTGCACTTCTCCGGGTTCAACTTCATTCTGAAGGCCCGGATATTTGCGAAGGTTTCTTCTAGGTCAGCGATCAGGTCTTCTTTCTGCTTGGTCTTGATGACGACATCGTCGACATAAGCTTCCATGTTCTTGCCGATCTGCGTCTGAAAACACCTCTGAATCATGTGTTGGTATGTGGCACCGGCGTTCTTCAGGCCGAAAGGCATGGTCATGCAGCAGTAGGCCCCAAACGGCGTGATGAACGATGTCTTCAAGCAATCGGATTCTTTCAAACTGATCTGGTGGTAGCCCAAGTAACAGTCCAAAAAGCTCAGGAGTTGGCAGCCGGCTGTTGAATCTACGACTTGGTCGATGCGAGGCAGCCCGAATGGATCTTTGGGGCAGGCTTTGTTGAGGTCGGTATAGTCAACGCACATGCGCCATTGCCCCGTCTTCTTCCAGACCAGAACTGGGTTGGCTAACCAGTCGGGGTGTAGAACTTATTTGATAAAACCGGCGGCCAAGAGCTTTGTGAGCTCTTCCTTGATGGCATCTTTTTGACCCTGCGCGAATCTGCGTAATCGTTGTTTTATCGGCTTTGCGTCATCTTTGACATGCAAAGAGTGCTCGATCACCTCCCTAGGAATTCCAGGCATATCAGATGGTTTTCAAGCAAAAACATCTTTATTACTTTGGAGGAAGGTGACGAGCACGCTTTCCTATTTAGGATCTAGTTCGGCGCCGATTACGGGTTTTAGAGGGATCCGAAGGATCAAGGGAGATCTTCTTGGTCTTGGCGTCGCCGGTTCCGATTTGGCTATCTTCTTCGCGGGGATTTCACCCTGTGCCGAAGTCGATGCGGCCAATCAGATTTCTTGCTGGCCACGTGATCTCTTACGAGATTGGGCCATGTCGCAGCTCTCCTTGTCGCAGGTTAAGGCTTGCTTCACGTCACTGCGAAGAGTGATGACACCGTTGGGACCCGACATCTTCATGCAGAGGTAGGTGTAATGGGGTATCGCCATGAACTTGGCGAGTGCAGGCCTTCCGATGATGGCGTGGTAGGCCGTTTCCAGAAATTCTCTCGAACTCCGAAAGTGACCAGAAGGGCGATGTGCCCGAGTGGTGTAGATGACAGCCCCGGGATAACTCCATGGAAGGGGGCTGAGCTTGCCTTCAGTTCGGCCCTCGGGATCTGCATCTCGTCCAAGGTCTTGGCGAAAAAATGTTGAGGACGCTGCCCCATCGATGAGAACGCGCTTGAGCTTGATGTTGAGGACCACCGGGTCCAAGACGAGTGGATAGCGCCCGGGTGAACCACTCGGTCGGGATGATCCGAGCGGTCAAAAGTGATGGCCACCTCCGACCATCGTAGGTACTGTGGGACCTTGGGTTGTGCCGCGTTGACCTCTCGGTCAGTTAGCTTCTGTTTCCTTTTGGATTCATAGGCTAGCGACCCCCCGAAGATGTGATTCAGCTCACCCACGGGGTCTTGGAAGGGCTCGGCATTTTCAGCCGCGTTGTTTTTCTTGGCGCCCGATGGACCGACTTCATCAGTCGGCTTCTTGTTGAGTTGCGCCGCATACTGCTCGACGAACTGTTTATAAATAAAGCAGTCCTTAGCCACGTGCTTGTGATTGGGATGATGCGTGCATTGAGCGTTCATGATGGCGTCGTAGGCCGCGACTCGGGGCGGCGTTGGGAGTTGGAAGTTGCGGCAACCAGGTCTTTGGATCGTCGCTTGCGGTCCTTTTGGCCCCGATTGTTGTTGTTGTTGCCGTTATCCTTCTTAGGATTCCGGCTTCCTCCCGCCTGCTTGTCATCCCACCTGTCGGGCCGGTCTTGGCGCGCTGCTTTGATGGCATCATTGGATTTGGCGTAAGAATTTGCCGTCTCAAACATCTGCTTCACCGTCTTCGGTGGCTTGCGCCCGAACTTCCCAATTAACAGCTCATCACGGACTCCCTTCTGGAAGGCGGCGATGATGATGTCGTCGGTGATGTTGGGGATCTTGTTGCGCTTTTCGGAGAAGCGCCGGATGTAGTCCTTCGAGGGTTCGTCCGTCTTTTGGATGACGTTGTACAAGTCGAAGTGGGTGCCGGGCCTCTCGAAGGTGCCCGAAAGTTGGCGATGAAGTGGTCCCTCGGCTCACTCCACGAGCCGATTGAGCCTCTTGGCAGCTCGTGAGCCGGTTCCCGGCCGAGTTGGCGAGGGCCACGGGCGGTAATTGGCCATAGCTTTGTTGTCGCCGCCAGTGCGCGGATGGCGAGAGTGTACACGGTAAGCCATGACTCGGGTCGGTCTTGCCGTTATATTTCTCGATTCCGGTTGGCTTGAATCCATTCGGCCAGTGCACTCGCGAAGCTCCCGAGTGAAAGCCGGCACTCCATCGTCATTGCTATCGGGTGATCCCCTCCGATCTTTTCGAGTGCGTTGATCTCGCTCTTGGTAGCGGCGATCGAGGACTTCCCGCGATCGCTCGGCGGGTCCTCGGTTGGTCGGTTCGGTAGGCCGGAGCTGTTGTTGCGGCGGACGCGGTGGTGGACGGGTGGACGTCCATGTCGCTTCTCGCGGGAGTCGGTCGTTTGCTCCTGATGCTTCTGCATGGACTCGTGGTGTGGGCCTCTTGGCATAGTCGTCGACCGGTCTGGCTCGGGCCTTTTGTAGTCTCCTGACCTTAGCGGCGGGAGCCGGCTTTTCGGGCGTTTGGCCACGGACTCGGTCGGCCTTCGTGCTGAGGTGGAGGGATGACCGTTGGCGTGGCTGCGACGATGGTCTTAATCTTGTCTAGTATTGGAGTCACGTCGAGGGTGCCGTCTCGATGACGATGTCCAAGAGTGTGAGGGCAGCAACAGCGTTCTGCTGTGGCGTCTGGAAGATATTGGTGTTGCGGAATCGCGTTTGAAGAATGGCCTCCTGCGCAGACCGTCCGGCTGCCCTAGATCCTGCTTTCTTCTGTCGGCTTCTTCTTTGCGTTTCTTTTCCTCTTCCGCCAGCTTGCGCTCTTGCTCGATCCTGGCTCGCTCTTCTTCTGCAAGCCTGCGGGCCATGGCTGAGTCGGACTCGGCCACCTCAGCCATGAGGACATCAAAGCACTTCGGCTCGTAGTCCTTGTTGCAGTTGGAGTCGTCGGCTTCGTCCGAGGGGATGCCATAAAGGTCGTCAAAGCCGGAGGAGCTGAGGTACTCGTTAAGCTCCGAGGATGAGCATGAGCCGAATGGCTGGAGGATGACGGCGATCTCCCTAGACCTTGGGTTGCTCGGGTCTGGATCGTTCCAGTCTGAGTCAGAGCTTGAGGATGTGGACTCCTCCGCGTGGGTCGACCTCGACTCGGGGGAGAGGAGCTTGCCGTAGATCTCAGCGACGTTTGGTAATCCAAACGGCGCCGAGAGGTCTTCTTCCGAGTAGATCGTCTCTGTGGGAGACGAGAAGATTGGTGCCGATTTCGACGGTGTTCGGTAGTCCGAACGGTGCCGAGTGATTTCCTTCGTCGGAGTGGGTGGACTACATCATGGACTCCAAGATGTCGTCGTAGATCTTGACGCTGTTCGGGAGCCCGAACGGCGTCGAGTGGGTCTCTCCTTCCGACTGGTTCGAATCCGAGTCGAAGGAGGAGAATTTGTTGAAGTCGTTGGCGGCGAAGTCGCCGAATCCTGAAGAAGATCCCATCACGCTTGTCGGCGAGATTGTTGAAGAAGTCTTGACGCGCGGATCCCTACAGCGCGCCAACCGTCGAAACTTGGTTTCGGCAATAGAATTTTGGGCGTGCAGTCAAGATCGCCAAGCACAATAGATTAGATGGAAAACGAGGTTTAAACAGGTTCAGGCCCTCTCGTGAAGTAATACCCTACTTCTGTTTCGGGGATTCGATCCGCCGAGTGTCTTTATTGATCTCGTGATATGAGACTGAAAGCTAAAAAGCTCATAAAGCATATCTCTCAAGGGACGCCCGTTACCCCCCTTATATAGTCTTGGGAGGCGGGCTTACAGATCGGAAACCCTATCTTACTCTAAGTCGGTTTCCTCAATCTTACCAAACCGTGACTATGGGCTGTTGCCTTATCTCAATCGGCAACGTAACACCCAAGTAATATTTGGTTTACATATCTGGTAGGTGCAATCTATCCTACCTCCAGTCGGATAAACTTATCATGTAGATATCCAATTGTCATAATCTCCATAATTATGTTTTGTATGGTTATTTTTGTCAAGCATCTCCGTTCCACCTTTAATTTTAGGGCACTCTTAGTACGTACTAGCTACTAGCTGTTGGTTGTTGTGTCGCATTCCCATGGATCAACTAGCTAGCAAAACGTCTGTGGTCACGTACGTACGCGTGGCATCCTTGTGTGTTGCTAGGGTCGTCATCTCACGCTGCGCGGTCACCGTCTTCCCCGGCGCCGTCAGGACGTCGCTGCGCCCGTGAAAGGCCGGCCGCGATCGACGGCGAAGTGAAACTGGCCGGCAGGTACAGGCGATATGATCGGTCGCTTGTAGGTTCACGACCAGCCGACCACGTGGAATAGAACCGGGAGCGAGCGAAGGTCTCATTGTCAACTTAGTTGCACATGTGCATACGGTTGATATCATGTGTGTTGACACTTAATTGACAGCTCGATTACTTTGTCTCTGGGAGACGGCTGTTTGTGGGATATTCAACAACCTTATGGTGAAATTGTTACTAATTGTTGGTAGTTGAGGATAATTAATGAGACTACCCATACAAAATCTCTTTAAAAAATCAAATATAACTACCATACAATTATACTTTATTGTAGATAATTACAAATGTAACCAATGTAAGTGAAATATAAATCACAAAATACATTAATTGTTGCTCAGTGGAGAAATACGTGTGCATGCTACTGTTGGGCTGGGGGTTTGATTCCTGCCAATTGCAACATGTGCAAATTTTTTCTATGTCAAGCACGAATCTTATAGCACCTCAAACGGCCCAAAAAATGATAGATTTGGTCTGTCGCAAGTTAATTACCATTTTCGACAACTGATTGTTTTTTTTTCAAAATTAGGACCACCCTATATTTGTCTCTAGTGAGTAGTGCTACTGATGGGGATGGGCCGGGGAGGGTTAATTAGAGCATCGTAAATGGTTGCCTAATATTATATTCCCTTCTGACATAATTATGACGTTTCAGACAACCAACTTACAAGAAAATAAGCTAAAACTATTGTCTGAAACGTTAATAAATTAGTTACCAGAGGTAATATTCCACGAAACTTAATTGAAATCTTCCCTCTTCCCACGCGCATGACCACACCCCTCTCTCCACGTGATTTGGTCACGGTGGATTGGGAGTCAACGCTTTCCCCAACTAGTGAAGAATGAGAAGAACTAGCAAGAGGATTTCAATTTTTATCAACAACTAAATATAAAAACTATTGGAACCAACCTTCGACCAATAAGCCTAAAATTTTGGAATGAAAATTATATCGGGCATCGGTTGATGATGGGTAAGGGGTATGGAGGAGTTGTCGTCTATGGGTAGATTAGAATGGATACTTAAAGGTGGGCCACCTCCAAATTCTGTCAATCAAATTAAACACCGTATGGCCGCCTTAGCTCATTGGACAGAAGAGGAAATATTTTTTTCTAATTGGAAATATTTTTTATAGTAAATACTCGATGTAAGACTTGTCCAAGCAGTGGATAGAGTTACTTGATCAGTTAAGGAAAAATGAAAAATTAGCTGTTGCAAATTAAAAATATTTTTGGAGATTCAAAGTTGCAACATGAACTCGTGATTATTTGTACTCAAATGGATTTGCAAATTAAGAGTAAAATTATGAGCTCATTTTTATATATGAGCATTGATAGGACATTTATAAGTATCTGTGGCCGGTTCAATTCATTCACTTCAAAACAATTGAACCGACGACGGTTCAACCAAATATTAACAGCCGTACAAATAACCGACACCTTCATTGGTTGGTTCGTTGAGTATGCTCCATAGAAATGGAACGGGTCGGATTGCACATCCCGTTCCCCATGGGCACATTATTCAGCTATTCTCTTTGTTTCAATATAAATACAACTAGTACGAATGTGACATATCTAAGACTATGAATCTGGATAAACAATATATCATATCTGTGCTATGTTGTATTTATATTGAGACGAAGAAAATAGGTTGTATTTATATTGAAATGAAGAAAGTAGTAAATATCATTCTCATGGGTCTCCCTTCCTGATGAGTAGGCTACAAAACAAAGCCATAAGGACTTGTTCAATAAATCACTTCTTTAAAGAGATTCAAGGGAAAGTAATTTAAGTAGGGATTAAAATGGGTGCGGAAAAATCCCGTACCGACCGACACCGTATATCAAAATTCCGACCGAATACCGTATCCACGAGAAAAGGGAATGGGAAAAAACGGAAAACGAGAACGGGAACAGGTTGGGGTGTTTTTTCAACCGTATTCACGGATCCCGTATTTATCCGAAAAAATTCCCGCGGGAAATTCCCATTTATCAAACCATCTAAACCAAATTTGGCCCACCAATCCACCCCACCTAGGCCGGCCACCACCCAGCCACCCGGCCCAACCCCCTCCCGTCCTGGTGCTCTGCGGCCTAACAAGGCCTCCTAGCCCTAGCCGCCGGCACGCCAGCCACAGCCAAAGCAAGGCCAGCGCGCCGCGCCCTAGCCCCGACCTCGCCAGCCACCATTACAGTCGGACGCGCACCCTGACCCCGGCCGACTCCGCCCCGCCACACCTCGCCCCGCTGCCCGGTCTCTCGCCGCCGCCGCACCTCCCTCCCCGCCCGTACCTTCCCAGACACGCCAGTCTCCACCCGCCCGACACCGGCCGTGGCCACCAGCTCTGCTCTGCTCGACGCCAGCCGCCAGCTCTGCTCTGCATGTGATATGTAATCTTCATGTGCCCGACGGCGACCACGACCTGGCGATGACTCGACGACCCCTCGGCGACTCGACTCCAGCCGCCGCCCGCGTATCTAGAGCGGTGGCGGTGAAGTGGCTCGGCTTCGGGACGGTGGACGAGAGGGTGGAGGCCACGGGGAGGTCGGGAGGCTAGCACGCTCGGACGAGCGGAGGAAGCAGCTGCTGCCCGAGCTCGGTGTTGTGTCGCCGCTCGTCTCGATGCTCGCCGACGCCAGGTGTTGATGTGAAAATTTCGCACGCATTGGCCTAAGAGATCTGCTTAACTCTAGTGCAGGTCCAAATTATTGCTTCAAGGTTCATAGGCATGCCAGTTGATTTGATTCTGCAGTCAACAAGAAACAATAGAAAGTATTAGCTTGCAAAAGATAGCCAATCGGCTGGTGGTCGATGACATATCGTTTAGTGTTAAGCCGATGCGGTGCATACTGAATCGGCAACGATTAGATTCATCCAATCGGCTGTAGATGTTAACAGAATAGAATCTAAATCTTAAAGCATATTTAAACCAAGTGATTGGGATAGATCGGTAGTATACCGAGACAATATAAATCACTTAGAAAAATACTATAAGATGAAGATTATACTTGTTTACAGCATAGCCGAAGAGATTAATCTAACATGTATCAGCTAGTACTCTGATATCACTTTATACTAAGATATCACTATTAGCCAAATATATTAAACAAGGACCAATCATATACTAAGATAATGTAACAGATCGATTACAAGCTTAATATATTTAATTATAGAGAGATCTTAATATAAATGACAGTTTTAACATATCAAGTAAATATAAAACATACAAGACAGTTAAAACAAATAAGATCGGCTGAAACTCCGATACTATCTCTTGTAATGATCATAAAACAAGATACATCTGTTATGATTCTAAAAGCGACTTAATAGATCGAACTTAACCGATGCAGCATTAAGTACCCAAAAAAGCATAGGATCTATACGAGTCTATGAACATCTTTCAAGATGGTATATATACTATATAATCCAGATTAACATTGAAATCTAAATCTACCGGCTATCATCTAGCAATTGATGCTAGCCGGTTAGGGTTTAGACCACGATATCGATCTAAATTATATAGCATATATGATAACTACGTAAACTACGAAGACATGATTAGAGTATCATGACGATGGAAGCACTAATCCCGACAATGCAAACCGCTGTGACAAGAATTACCTTTTCGCTGGAGTTCAAACGATGCAACCCAACTAGAAGTAAGAACTCGTCGAAAACTATTAAGGGAAAAAGGGTGGCGATGCGCCGAGATTGTATTGATTGTGTGATTGATTCATTTTTAAATTACATAGTCTCGGGTCATATTTATACCCAATTACAAACAGAGTCCTTGTAGGACACGACCCTTATCTCTAACTACTATTTAAAATACGACAAATATCTGGGACAGGGTCCCGTGCCATGATCTACACGAAAACTATACAAAATATCCCAACTCAAAGATACAATTGTCTTTTCAGGACTTTATCCATAGATGGCAATATCTTTGAAGCACTTGGAAACCGAATCTAATGATGATCTTCATATCTTCCTTCCAAGATTGATCATATCTGTTATCCCAATTGGAATCGGCTATGCCGGATATCCTCATCCGACTCGGTCTCAGCCGATTGACCCCTCAGCCGATTCAAACTCAGCCAACGCGTACTCTGTTTCTCGAAAATCATGCACTCCAATTCCGCTTAGATTGTAGCTTCAAACATAGAGATTTGGCTTACCAAATTTGGTCGTTAACACATGCCCCCAAGTCCGCGATATTGATAATGTTGCGGATTTTGTGCGATTCTATCCTCCGAGAAAACCTAGAGCATTTCTGTTTCGGCCGTTATCACACCCCTTTAAATAACACCCAAGTGCACCGAAAAATTTACGCCGTACCTTGCGCACTCAACACCCTCAGCCAGAAAATTCCCAAAATCCCTCCGGCAATCTCCTCAGAGCTCCCAACAAGCTTGCGGCGATTTTCCTTTTCGGCGATGAGCTCATCTCCCTCAATGGCATCCTCATCTGCTCCATCCGATGCCCCATCGGTCGAGTTCACCAAAGTAAGTCCTATCGGCTGAATCCCTTTTCTTTTCTGCTCATAGCCGTAGATTTTTGTTCTTGGCCTCTAAAACTTGGTTTTGTTCCCCCTTCTCATTGTAGAATCTTGCTCACCAAATTGCTGTCTCCATTTGCTTAACAACGAGAGGTACTTTCTAGGGCCTATCGGCAACATAGATCCTACCGAAGTCATATATGCCGAAACCAATAGGATGCACTATAGGATTTCAAACCCTAGCATAGCACACTGGAACAAAACTTTCAAATCTTGGCCCTCAAAGGACAAATCTTGGCCGACTTGGTACCAAAGGATGGTTGCCGACAAGCAAACCCATTGGAAGGAAATAGCTATAGCTCAATGCTTAGCTCTTACCGTAGCCGATCAACCAAAAGATGAGCCCCTCATGTCAGCTGCCACATATTTCTGGAACAACACCTTTAACAATTTCTTCTTCCAGCAAGGACCCATGACTCCCACCTTAGCTGATGTATTTATGATAACTGGCCTAGATATATTGTCATCGGCTAACCCAAATCGATGTGACGCTAAGTGCCAGTACTCTTTCAAGACCAAGGCCATTGGAGGTTGGAATGGTTTTTATAAACCAGAACACGGGCACTGAATCAGTAAACCCCAAAGAACATGTTGCCTTCTTAATGATGTGGCTCAAGAAATTCATCTTCTGTGGTTCTAGCTGCGGCCCCATAGCTAACTAGCAACAACATAGCCGAAGCCTTGGTGTCGAAGGAGAAAATTTCTTTAGGGAAATTTCTGCTAGGTATCTGTACCAAACCCTCAACCATGCACCAGCTAAGATTGCTTCTGATTCAGCCATAGGAACTGGGGATCCCTGGTGGTTTCTGCAATTGTGGTTGGTCCTCTTGACACAAAAAATCGCTGGTAGACCTGCTCTGACCGACACCGAAGTTCCAAGAGGAGAGCCGATTGAAGGCGAAGACGGCGAAGAAATAACCACACGCAGGTGCATGTCCTTAGGAGAAGCTGCCGCTGTCCATCTCGGCTCCAAGTTATCAAATCAGCTCTTAGCCGATTGGTTCACCGGCTTTGAAGATGGTTTTTCCAAGAACAATCGGACCTGGTTCTTTTATTCCAACTGCCCAGAGTTTGAACTCCCCCTGGATCTCAACTTTGATGAACTCAACTCTGAGAAATTTGAAAAACCAAGAGAGATCTTCACCACAGCCAGTTCCCCTTGTATTTTACCAATCGGCATCCACCAAGGCAGAAACATATCCAAGTCCTACGAATTCTATTACACATCATCGGCTGCCAGGCAAATGGGACTAGGACAACTACCGATTGGATTATATTTCTCAGACAAAATCCAGACAAGAGGAGAGATTACTTCAATGATAATGATGAATCTACTGATGAACATGGAGGTCCCCCTCTTGGCAGTATAGAGGTTTTGGAGCTGGCATTGAAAAGGAGCTCAGCTTTTGACAGATGGTGGACTGAAATCAAAAGACATATCTTCCATCAATCATCTTCGATGTATCTGAGCACACTCCTTTCGGACTTGATCCCTGATGTAAGCATCTTCTTCTCTTTCAATTTTTTAAGTCATCGGCTAACATCCGCTTAATACTTAATCATTGTTCTCCCCTTTTTGTAGACAACCGATTCCTCTCCCCCTCATGAAAGCAACTCAAGGATTGAGATCCACTATGCCTCAGGGCGGATTCCAAGCGGAGGACTTGCTCCATCAATCATTGGCTTCAATGCACCGAACGTGACAACATTGCTACATGGCCAAACCCGAGAGGCATTATCAAGGAAGAAGAGGCCGAAACCATCGGCTGCTGGTCCTGGGCTGCGCCAGAAAGAAAGCGAAGAAACAAAAGACTACGCCAGCCGATGACTTTCCTTCACTTGACCCAAGCGTGGAAGAAGCCCTCGAGCAAGAAGTCATGGAAGAAGAAATCGATCAAGCAATTGAGGAAGCTGTAGCTAAATCCAGCCACTCAAGCAAGTATGTTCAAACACCATTGGCCGATGATCAAGCTCAACAAACGCCATCTCCTCCCCAGCGTCCTGCTCGCCCTCAACCAGTACGTATCTTTCCTTTCTTGAAGTTTTGGCAATTTAAATTTTCTTCAAATCTCTTTGTTCTTAACCAAAACCCTTTGCTTGCAGCGCAAAAAATTGTCTCATCGGCAACCACACCCAGCTTCACCAGTAAAACTCCAAACTCACCTCTCTTTTTGTTTCCCTGCCGATTTTAACTAACACTTAGTCTTTTTCGTATAGTCTCCTCTCTCTTCATCGGCTGCCCCCATGCATCAAGCGAGCACACTCCATCGGCTAGGGGTAGCCACCACATTGAAGAGGTAGAACCGGCAACAGCTCCCACTGTTAAGGTATGAAATTTTCTCAAGAACAGAATCAGCTACTTAAATTTCTTTATACTTCAATAAACTTGACTTGTATTTTGTAGGCTTTGGCCGATATGTTCTCTTTTGATATAAGGGAGTTCATTGGTGAAGAAGAGGAGACCATCAGCAAGGCGCAAGCTCCGACAGCCGATGAGTTGAAAAAAACTCCTAGACTTAGCCCATCGGCTAGATGCCTCTCTGGATTGCCTGGCCAGCAATTGTGGGCCGATTAGAGCCAGGTTCGAAGAGATCAAAGACCAGCTTCCAGATGAAATAGCTGATACCATTTCCCAGGCTACTCATCTTGATCAATATCGTCATAAACTAGAAAGGACAAGGCAACGGATTGCTGACAGAAGGGCGAGAGCCGATCTTGAGGTGATGGTAGAAACCAATCAGCAGTCTATCATCGTTAAGAAAGCCAAGCTAGATGAGATGACTGTAGGGCCATCTTCTATTGAAGCCAACATCGATCGACTGAACATTGATGCAGCTGATGCCCAAACGATAGATGAGATTGAGCATATCATACAAAGGGTGATATCGGCTATTAACCGGCTAACCGGCAACTGAGTTGATCTGTAATAGGGCTAGCACTTGTGAACATTGGAAACACATGCACCACATTCTTTTGCATCAGCAAACTTGTAAACCTTATTGTTTTTGTTTTGTAATATAATCTCTGCTGATTCCTGCAAACCATCTTGCCTTGAAAAGAAATTTCAAAGTCCACAAAAAATCTTGAAGTCCACTTGATTCTGACTTTGGATATGTATATATATATTCCCTCCTAATTTTACCATGTCAACCGATCATTGGTAAAATTATAGCTCAAAGACAACATAAGAAATCGGCAATCACGTATATGTTAAATCATAACCGATTATGATAAGAATGAAATGACTAAGGGCGATATACTTTATATCGGCCAACAAATATCGGCAGAGCACAACCGATTATGGTAAAATTGAAGAGACTAAGGGCAATATGTATTATATCGGCCATCTAAAGGCGATGTAAACACATTGGCTATCAATGTATCGGCTCAATCCAGCCGAATCACGAGTTGATCCATATACTGGGATAATATTTCTTCAAATATTTTCCGTTCAGAGCCCTTCCAAACACATCTCCACCAATCCTTCTAGCATGTAGGCTCCCTTGGAAACACATTTGTGGATCTTGAAGGGCTCTTCCTAGTTAGGTGACCACTTGCCGAATTTATTATCTCTTGTACCAATCGGCAAAATTAATTTCCAAACCAGCTCGCCTTCTAAAAACGATTTAGGTACAACTTTCTTGCTATAATAACGAGAAACCTTTCTTTGTCCCTGGTCACCTTTTCCAAAGCACGCATTCTGGATAAAACCAAGTCTTCCGATTCATCCGCCATTAGGTTGTGGTAATCATCAGTTGTCAACTCATGTTGTAATTGAATCCTCCTTGAGCCGATGACACTTTCCCATGGTAGCACGACATCATGCCCATATACCAATTTGTAAGGGGGCACTTGGATTGATCCATGACAAGCCATCCAATAAGACCACAATGATTCGGCCAATCGTTGCCATTGCTTTGCATACTCGAGAGATCTTCCTCTTTTCAATTTAATCAAACTTTTGTTGGATGCTTCGCCTATCCATTAGTTTGTGTATAATATGGTGAAGAATTTAACAACTTAATCCCCATGTTTTCGCAACTGGACAAACTCATCTCGAGACAAAGATAGACCCCGATCGGTTGTAATTGTCGAGGTACGCCAAATCGATAAATAATGTATTCTTTGATAAACTTGATTGCGTCTCCGAATCAACTTTTTTCGAGGGAATAGCTTCCACCCACTTTGTAAAATAATCGGTTACCACCAATATGAATATCGGAGACGCCCGGACCTTCCGTTCTATTTGAAATGTGAGTTGAAATGGTTCAGCTCATAAGACAAGTAGAACGAAGCACCCGAGGTCCCGAGAGAGGGATATGTGAGAGATTGCTAGGCCTTTAGCCTGCCAGTCAACTTCAGCCTGAGACGTGCCCGTCAAACCACTCGAAGGTGGCGACCAGATGTGTTACATGTTCAGGAGACTTGACGAATTTGGCTAAAGATCTACAATGTCTCAAATATTCCTAACTCATACTCGTGTGAATCTAACTCTCAGGATGTGCGTTAGATTCACACTTTCGTCTCAAGCATGAATTTACATAGCGAATACATATAGCTGAAAGGAACTTAGAAGATTACATTACTTAGATAATTACATGGCCGACCGGCCAATAGAGATATAAATCATAGTACAGCGAACAACAGTGGCTTTCTACCCATTCCACAAGGACACTGACTAGGGGTTTACCCCGTTGAGTTCAATCCTAGGAGAAGCAAATCGGGAATCCGCATCACTCAAGAACTAAAACTAAACCTGCAGACAAAATGGATATTCCAATCGACAAGAGTCAGTATATTAACGAGTAATGTACTAGCAAGCACTAGTCAAACCTAACATACTACATGATGGGCATATAATCAAGGAGAGGCTATATGAGTAGTTCATTTTCAGCCTAAATCAAGTTTTATTTCACAAATCTTTTGAGAAGGAGTTGACAATTAAATTAACAAAACAATCATTTTAGTTTCATCATTAATTTCGTTTTGGATCCATCATAATCAATATCTTGTCATCCTCCATAACAACAAGTCACATTATCTTATCACACTCACACTACTCAACACCATTTGTTGAAAACACAATAATCACATGTTTAAAACAATTGAGTCTATACTCATGACACCTCACCAAAGCGCTCTTGACAGTGAGCACGACTAATCGATTAGTTTTTATAACTCTGCAGAGTTTGTATAGCTTCACCCACATGAAGTGAATCGCTCTAGTTTATTCGGTACCCGTTGGTATGTCACACCCTGAGGTGTTTTCCCCTTTTAAAATCATAAAGGAAAAATCACAAAAGAAAATAGTTGGTATTTAACCTGGAGCAAATAAATAATTTTAAAGGCAAAAATCTAAATGGAAATGGCATGGTAGGATTTTTCCTAAATTCTACATGTCAAAATACGCTAACGGATTTTTAGTGAAATTTTCGAGCAATAGAAATAATTTTTAACCAATTAAAATCAAAATCGAAATTAATATATCCCGAGAAAATGTTTTCTCTCTCCTCCGTCCTTTTCCCGTGCAGTTCAGCTTTGGGGCGCGGCCGGCCGCTAGCTCGGTCCCCTCCCGCGCCGCGCCTCCCCTCTCCTCTCCTCTCTCTCGGGCGCCGAAGGCCACGGCCCGTTACCCTCGCGCCGCTAAAATAAGTCCATCTCGCCTTCCCTTCTCCCCAGGACACCGACAGTGGGGCCCACCGTCGGGCCGTCCCCTACCTCCAGCCGCCCGCCGCCATTTGCGTCGCCCCGCCCGCACGGATCTCGCCGCCCGCCTCTCCCACGCGCCCTTAAGGCCCCGCCCTAACTCCCCCGTCTCTCCCGCCACCCTTAATCACCCCGACCGCCGCTCCCGTGCCCCCTAATGACCGGATTTGATCGCCGGTCATCAATTCCCCCAAATCCATCTCCTCTTTACTCCGACGAGTAATTTCCCCTTATCCTAGCCTGCACCGACCTCCTCATTCCCTTTAAAAGCCGGCCACCAGACTACCTGAGCCCCCCACGCCCTCTTTCGAACTCCCCACACTCTCTCTCAATCTCGCACCGTGCGCCCGAACTTTTTCGCTCTTCGCCGGCCTTCGGCCGTGATTCCCCATCGTCCCAAGCCGTCCCAGACCTCGCCGTCGCCTCCATCTCCATCCCCGACGCCAGAACTCCCTCAGCCGCCCCTTTCCATTGCCGCCCGCTGTCTCCCTCACCGTCCGTGCCATCGTCTCCTCTAACTCCGGCGACCCGCGGTGAGCGCCCCTCCCTTTTCCCCTCTCGGCCTGAACGCGCGTTGCCACTCCCAAGTGTGCGCAGCTCCGCCCGCGCGTGAGCCGCGGCACTCCGTCGCCCCGCGCCGCCGCTCGGATGGCGCTGAGTGGTCTCCAACCACCGTGCACCATCGCCGACCGACCGCACCGCCCGCCCTCCCCGGTCGTCCGTCTGCGTCGGCGATCGGAGCCGCCCACCCCCGCCCGCGTGGCACGCCGTGGCCGCCGCGTCGGCGCCACGTGTGCGCCACGTGGTGCACCGCCTCTCGGCCCGTGGACCCGGTCCACCGTGGACCGTGCTCCGCGGCCAAGTGACGCCATCGCTGACGTCAGCCCTAGCGCTGACACAATTCCGGGATTTATTGTGCAATAAATTATTAAGGATTTTCTGTTTTAGTAAAAACACGTTAATCTTCTAAAATTCATATCTTTTCAATCCGAGCTCCATTTAAGCCCATTCAAATTTTATTAAATTCATAAAATGCCAAGAATCCATTAAAAATGGTTTTGTTACCTGTTTTAGTATATTTTTAGCCTGTTTGTTGAAGTGCCTTGTTTGTCGTGTAGATCCGGGTAGTTCCTCCGATCCCGTGTACTTCGAAGTCGTCGCGGAGTTTCCTCAGCTCGAAGAGCAAGGCAAGTCATGCTACATTTTGATCATATTGATCCCCTTTTTGCTAAAATACCATGTTTATTATTCTAAACTGCATTTATTTTTGAATGTCATCTTATGGGGAATATTACACCATATGGTTAGAATTAAGCCCTAGGCTTGCCACCCTAACCTCTTTGATAAACTTGGGAAAACAACATGACTAGTTTATAGGCCTAGGTTATGCTTAGACCTGCTTAGACTTACTAGCACACTAAATGGGTAATTTCATCTAGACGACATTATTTTGGACACATGAAATGAAAGATATAATCCGAGGACTTTATGGACCGGACAAATAACTAAAACATGATAAATGGTGGGCTCTGGGCGCTGTGGTTTTGATAGTAGTGCCCATGGCATTTAAGGACAGGTTCACGGGAAACCTCGGAAGAATGACCGTACAAACCACAAGCCAGAATGGGCAACGGTGGGTCCTGTAGTGTAGCCTTTCCTAGCCGACGAACCCTAGCAAGGGTGAGCATGACGGAGTTGCAGTTGGCCGGGGGCTTACCGGCTGCTGGGCTGCCGGATTCACCGTGGCACTCGGGGGGCTGCCCATGGCCCAGGAAAGGGAGTGGGGACGAAACCTTGGTGTGGTTCGCTTGGTTAGCAAGGGGTTATACGAAAGGTCCTATCACAGTCCCTTTCTGTGGTACCGTGGCGGTATTTCAGCACACGGGAGACCGTGTTGTGGGGTTGTTTCTTGTGGGTATAGATGTACACCTCTGATCAGAGTAAAACTATTCGAATAGCCGTGCCCACGGTTATGAGCGATCAACCGATTTCACCGTGATTAGTCCCACACTGCTAAAACCTGTTTAATGGACCATGGCTAGCATAGTTGGGTGGTTTGGGCCTGTCGCAATGTGGGGATAACGTTGCATAGTGTTGGATTTAGTATGAATTAATTAATTAATTTACCGTTTTTCTTTTTCATGTTCAAATCTCCTTTTGTTTGCAAAAACCCTAGCTGTTTGTGCTGAAGGCAAACCGAGCCAAATCCTTGTCTTTCCCCTTGCATTCATACCCTCTCTATTCCGGTATGACTTGCTAAGTACGTAGAAGTACTCATCCTTGCCTCTTCATCAGAACCTAAGCAAGAAGCTGAAGCAGAAGAAGAAGTCGAGTAGGCTTTGTCCTACACTCTGGAAGATGCCTGTGGAAGGGTCGAAGCCACGTTGCAAGCGTCAAGTTTAGGCTTAGACCCCTTTTCTTTTTCCGTTGCTCTTTTGTAATTTTTTTGTAATATTTCTAAGATGTGGAACTGTAATATCAACCATTGTCTTATGTGTACCCTGGCTGGTCCTGGACAGGGATTTTAATACACATATAGCTCTGGAAATTCTGGTTTGAATTTATGGGCGTGACACAGTACCACAATACTCTACACATTGAGTATAGTCTAGAGGTCACCACGAAGCCTTTATAGTATTTAGTTCCTAGCCTTGCACTAGCACGATATGTGTTTCCTCCATCCTAGGTCATACTGGAATAAGACCTAGAACCGTTAAGTGGAGGGCTCACGCCTTAACTTAACACCGTGGTGGCGGATACGACAGAAACCCACCCACGTGGCACGATATCATTGTATTGGACAGACTTAGTCGCCTAAACTACCACAACGGGGTAAATAGGAAGTCACTCTAGGTTATCCGAACCCATACACACCGGCCTACCATAATGCAAGGCTAGGTGCTAAATAGATTACTCGGCTAAGGCTATCCCATACTAGCACATGTGGATATACGGTATCTTTGAGTTGGTGACACAAGTTCGGTCCTTACGGCAATGCAAATACATCAGTTGCACGCCACTTGCCGCCCAAGTCAAAATTATATTTTTCACACATTTTAGTTTGTGAATACACAACACATTAAGCCCATTCCAGCAAGGGCACATTTTGGCAAAAATTTACATTTTACATATAGATGGAACGAGTATTCGCAAAATACTAAGCGAGGCTAAGCAAGTGGTTGTTTAAAGCATATAAAATCCCATTTGAGCACATGCTGTGTACTCTAACCCTCCCTAAGGGTACAAATAGCAAGGATGTAATTATCAAGGAAGGAAATGCAGCAAGTAGGTTATATCTACCATACCCAAGTTTTAAAAATACCGATACAACCTATGTTCACATGCAATTTTGCAACCATATAATTTCATCCCTCAAAACATGGGATTCAAGGTGTTCAAAGAGAAGAGGGGAAAAACTTGCTTGTCTTTTAGAGAACCTTCTGGGATGAGTTAGAATGCAAATCTTCTCACCGTCGCGAAATTATCCGCTAAAGGAAAATACCGATAACGGGTAAACACCAAAACATGTAAAAATTAAATATGCTCTAAAATGCATGGATTCTTTGTGTGGCTAGGTTCTGTTTGGATACGATTTATGGTGAAGGAATTTTTATTTTACCTCCTCTATTTGTGGAGCTATTAATTTTTAAAGTTAGCTCGGTATAGCATAGGATTTAACTATGTATTGTACTAGATTGTTTTTGTCACTTGACTAATACTAACATTGACCTACCATAGATAAGGGAAAATGTTTCCTAGGACTAATGCAATTTATTTCATAATTTTTGGAGCTATATAAATTTTAGTAAGTATTTTATGAAACTATAACGTGTTTTAGGCCTATAGTACTCTATAGTTGTGGCCCTAGGGTCTTAAGTCTCAGAACTTGTTATTATATTTAGGAGGGCCATTAATGGATAATTTATCTAAGAAACTTAATCCTAATTGCTAAGGATTTTTGGAGTCTAAGTTGTTTCACTACTTAGATGTCTTCCTAGGTTAGGAAATGTCACTAGGGTAGGTGTTTAATATCTTCACCTAGGTTTTGCTTATAGAGTCATTTGTACTAAGTATTTGTGAACTTAAATTAAAGTGCGGTTCACTGGTCCATGGGTCCTTTTCCATTTTTCCTAGAGCTAGAATTAATTCCATGTTTATCTAATCATATATATACACATTCAGATGTATTTACATATGACATGTACCTTGTTTAGCACCCAGGCTACCTATTTAGAGTCTTCTCTCTATATTTCAGTGGATGAGTGGCTATGTTTTATTTTACTAAATGGGAGTTCATTAATCTATGGTCTTATAGAAACTTGTTTCACCTAAAAAGGATAAAAATTGGATTTTCCACAATTCTTACATGTTAGTGGGTGCATTAAACCATTAGTTTCACTTGTAATTAGGTTAAGGCATTATACTACACAGAAGGTATATGATATTATGGTATATTCTAAAAGTACATGTTTGGGTGATTCTACAAAATCTAAGTTTACCCAAAATTATGGTAAAATGAATTTTTAATAAATCCCTTAATGTTGACTGTCCCTAAGTGTATCTTTTCCCTAAAATTAGTTTTACCAACATTTGACGTAAGGAAAGTATAACTTTTTATTTTCCCAGGCCTGAGAGAGTGATGAGGAATCTATTGGGTTTGGGTTTGCTCAAATTGAAGTTAATTTGAATTTCCTAGGGATTTTACAAATTCTCCTTTGGTTTATGTGTGTCCTGACTTATTTAAATTTTTGGGATATTTCCAGTATAGTGAGTGGCAAGTTTTATGGTTCCATATTAAATTTCATTATCTAAGGAGCCCACAGAAATTTGTCTCATCCGAAAATGTTTTCAAATGAATTTTATAGGGATTTTTGAAGGTGTGTTCTGCTCTCTGTGAAAATATTTTTCTGTTGCCTTCCTTGTGTGCCTCTGCGTGCGGGGCCCATGGGTCAGCTACTGCGGTTTTGAGAGGAGGTTTGGCGCCTAATTTGTGGGATCGGCTGTCGGCGAGATAGAAACAGGGGAAGGAGGCGGAGCGCGGCGGACGGCGAGTTTCGCGGCTGTGCCGGCGGTGAACGGCGGTGATTCGGGGAAGAGATCAAAAGGAAAAACATGAAGCGTCTTAGTGCGAACCTATAGGTAGTGGTCTCGGGCACTGTGGTGGTCGGAGTCAAGCCGGCGACGTGTGCGGGCGGTAGCCAGGTTCAGTTCGAGTGGTACAACTAAACTAGGGGCCGATTCGTGTCAAATGTATGCGTGAACAAGCATCCTCAAGTGGCATATGGGCTAAAGATGGCAACGGTAAAATCTGCACGGATACCGTATCTCAAACCCGTATCCGCAAGATTAACCGTGTGCCCACGGCCGCGCCCGCTACCCACCACGGGTATCATCATTCGCCCCCGCCCGCTATCCGCGGGCAAAACATGCCCGCGGGCATACCCGCATACCCGCCACCATACACAAAGGTTTATTCCACAACCAGAAATCAAGAAGGGGAAATCACATACACATAAGCAGCAGATAGTATCATCCACAACCACATACACATAAGCAGCATATAGTATCATCCAACAAGGGGAAATCAAGAAATGGTACAAGATTTTACCTTTGAGGTTTACACCTCCTCTTTTGCCGGCGGCCTACGGATTGGGGGGATCGGGGCGGCTGCGGCCGGCGTCGAGCCCCACGTGAGCCCGACCGGCGTCGAGCCCGGGGCAGCTGCGGCGTCGAGGCCGGGGCATCGAGCCCATGCATAGAAGGGGGCAAGTGGCGGGACGTCGGCTGCGGCCGACGTCGAGCTCAGCGGTTCGGCGGCCTTCGGATCGGGGCGAGCCGCGCGCGCACAGCGAGGAAGGCGGGCGGGCGGGCACGGATGACTTCGAGCCCGACGCTCGCGCGCGCCGATTGGGGCTATCCGCGTGCGCAGCAGGGGGCAAGGGGCAGGCCCGCGGCTGCGGCCGGCGTCACACGGCGCTCCAGTGGCCTTCGGATTTGGGGCGAACCCACGTGCGCGCAGCAGGGAGCAAGGGGCTGGCCGGTGGCTGCGCGAGTCGGGAGGATGGGGTGGGGAACGACCAAAATGAAACCCTAGATTAAGTGCTTATATACCTCTACTTTCGTGGTCCCACATGTCGGTGCGGGTATGCGGGTTTGTGGGTAGGGTATACTCAAATTTTACCCACATGCAAATACCCGTTGGGCACAACCCTATGCCCGTACCCATGCCTGCGGGCACGGGTTCGTGCCCGTATCCGCGCCTGCCGGGTCGGATGCCCGTGGGTACACGGGTATTTTTCCGTTGCCATCTTTAATAGGGGCTTACCCGAGGGCACGAACGGTCCGGTGGAGCTCGAGTGATCCCGCGACGTGAATCCCAAACGGCGGCGGTGGCAGAACCGAGAGGACGACGGCAATAGCTCGACTCAGCCAATGCTTCACTAGGAGAAGTTAATCATTAGGTCGTTGGGTACCCCGAGATGGTTCAAACGCGAGGAATTCGGCAAAGACTCACCGGGGCGAGTAGAATCGACGGCGGCGACCCGTGGCGGCGGTTGGTCGGTTTCGAGGAAGACGGATGTCGATCTCTTTCCTCGGTGCACTGTTGGCTGGGATCTTTGAGGGGAAATGTTGAGGAAGTCAAGGTGATGCTATTGGCGCGAGGACTTGGTTTGTCCCGGTCTACATTGCCGGAATGGCGTCGTGGATGCGGCGGCGATGTTCGGTGCATGCTCCCGGCGTTGGTGGTGCTCGTCTGCGTTCTAGTGGCTACAAGGGATGAATGGGGTTGACGTCGATAGAGAAAATGTTCGGCATTGGACGAGGATTAAGGAACGTGGGGTAGAATTGGATGACCGTGGTTTAACAGCGACGGTGGTGGGTGTCTTCTTCGTGGCCGGCGACGGGAAGGAGAGCGAGGGGAGAAGCTAGGGCTGTGTTCCTTGATTTTTCTTGACACAGAAGTGATTAGCGCAACAGCGAGCTTGCGCAACAGCGACACCTCACGGCCACGCGTTGACGACGCTCGCCGTGTTCGGCCCGGGCGCTGCATCCTTCGGCGGTGGGGAGAAACTTCACCGCGTGATAGCTAGCTGCTGAGGCTGACAGTGGGTCCTACATCATGGTAACCTAGACTGGAGTGAGGGAGTGGGTAGGTTTCTGTGTATATCTCCGTTTGGAGGTGAGTTTTCGGATTATTTGATATGTCTCACTTGGCAGCTCTATAACTCCTAGTGTGAGTTATGTAATTTGGTGAAACATTTTTCTGTAGGCAGAGGAGTAGATGAAGAACCCATTTTCTTTGGTTCCATTCAAAGATCTCTCATGGTTTGCTCATAAAAATTCGACAAAATTTGGGTATTTTAAACCTTGTTTGGATTTTTAGGAGGTTCAAATAGTCAAGAAAATTTCTAGAAAAATCATATTTAATTTTGGCATTTAACCTAGTATTCTTGAATAAATTATTTTCCTTTACTGCGTTATGTGCACTTTAATTCACTTTTGAGTGAGACTTGGTTTTTGCCGATTAGGATTTATTAATTTGCCCATTACAGTATTGTTTTGTTTAATTTGTTTGAGGCATCAAACCTAACCATTTAGTTGTTCAAAAATTATATTTGGGTTGTTCACAACTTTTAGAACCTACATAAATTTTCTCTTGATTTTATCTTATTTGCATGGTCCTAGAAAAATCTGAGAAGCCTCTCTTTGTTTATGCATCCCTTCTACGTTCATGTTTCTAATTTGGTAATAGGGTTCCCAATAAATTCTCTTAGGCTGAGAAGATGCACCTATACTGAAATGAGGGTTCAAAAATCTAAATACACAAAGGTCTCTTTTAGTCTAGAGATTTTATGCGTATGCAAGCTCACAGATATAAATGGACCGATGTTTGAGTCTGAAAATTTTTATTTTAATCTCAAAGTTTTAATCATGCCTTAGGTTTTTTTAAAAAATACTCCACCTGGTTAGAAATGAAAATTTTTGGGTCAGGGAATTGGAGATCCTTACTTCTAGATTTGTCTTGACATAGTTTTACTTATCCCTAGGATTTGGGTATGTGATAATGAACTTGTGTCCTTTACTCGAGGGTGGATTAATCTGGTCGATCATATCAATTCTCCATCCTCGGAACGACCAAGGCTTGATAATAGGGTTCATAGCCAACGCCGGTGCTCGTTGGATCGCTCCAAATTTCGACAGTCTTGGCATCCCTTGTAATATTTGAAACAATCTTCCAAAGCATCGTCGGCCAAAAATAATCAGCTCTTGAAGCAACCATTTCATCTTGTGAGCCGATTGATGAGTACCACAAATGCCTTCATGCACTTCCCCCATTACAACTTTTGCTTGATCGGCACTCAAACACTTGAGTAATACTCCATAAATTGTCCGATAGTAGAGATCATTGTCGAGCAAAACATATCTCAAAGCCTTGTAACGCAACTTCCTCAAAGCTGATTGGGAAGGGTTCTTTAAATAAATAAAAACCTCATATATCCAATCATCGGTGTGATTGCTGCAACCTCAACCCCTACATCTTTGGTCATCGGCTTGTAGCCCGATGCCCCTTGAGCCAAAACGTTTGCCTCAACGCTCTACTCTCAAGGGATATGTTTGAACGTTACTAGTCGAAAACCATCCATCAATTCTCGGTATTTTTGATTGTAGACCATCAACATGTCGTTCTTGCATTCATACTCTCTTGCTAATTGGTGATGACCAACAAAGAATCGCCCATGATTTCCACGCATCGGCTTCAACCTCTTTCAAAAGTTGTAAACCCTTGAGGACTACATCGTATTCAGCTTGATTGTTTGTAGCGTGACGTGCAATAGTATAAGCAAATTCAAAACTTGCCCCCTAGGTGATATGATAACCAAGCCGATGCCACAGCCATGAGTGTAGACTGATCCATCAAAAAACAATGTCCAAGACACCATGTCGACGAGCCGATCGAATCATCTCGGTGTTCAACGATGAAATCGGCTATAGCATGTCCCTTGACTACCTTGGGTGCCTGATACCTTAGGTCAAATTCGTTAAGGCAAAAATCCACTTCCCAACTCGCCCTTTCAAAACTGGAGCCGATAGCATGTACTTGACTACATCGGCTTTGCAAACAATGGTGCATCCGTTGGATAATAAATAATGCATTAACTTTGTACAAGAGAAATATAAGCACAAGCACAACTTTTCCACAGGAGGGTACTTTGTTTATGCATCCAAAAGTCTTCTGCTGAGGTAAAATATTGATCTTTACTTGCCTTCAAACTCCTGGATTAAAACTGAGCCGATTGATTTTTCATCGGCTGACAAATACAACTTAAAAGGTACTCCCTTCTGCGAAGGGATCAAAGCTGGAGAGGAGCTTAGATAATCCTTGATGTTGTTCAAAGCTTTCTGCTGCTCTGCCCCCCCAAGTAAACTCTTGATCGGCTTTTAGCCTTAGCAAAGGCGTGAATGGCTCCATCTTCTGAGATAAGTTAGCAATGAAATGCCTGATGAAATTTACCTTGTCGATCTGAGATTGTAGCTGCTTCTTGTCCTGTGGAGGCTGAATATTTTTGATTGCATTAACACTTCTTTGTGTCACCTCAATTCCCCTCTCATGAACAAGAAACCCAAGAAATTGCTCGGCCGATACACCAAAAGCGCATTTTGTAGGACTCATCTTCAAGCCATATTTTTCGTTCTTTCCAATACTTTCCTTAAATCGCTATGTGGTCTTCGACTTCTTTTGATTTGACAACTACGTCATCAATGTAGATTTCCACTAAGAAGATGATTAAATCATGAAAAATATAGTTCATGGCTCTCTGATAAGTAGCCCCAGCATTTTTCAAGCCCAATTCATGACGACCCATTCATATAAGCCGATTGCACCAGGACACCTAAAAGCAATCTTATGAATGTCCTCCTCAGCCATGAAGATTTGATTATAACCAGCATTGTCACCCATAAAACTTATGATTTTATGCCCTGAAGTTGCATCGACCAATAAATCGGCAATCGGCATGGGGTACTCATCCTTGGGGGTGGCTTTGTTCAAGTCACAAACATCGATGCACACCCTAAGCTTGCCGTTCTTCTTGATTACTGGGACTATGTTTGATACCCATTCAGCGTATCGGCAGGGCCAAATAAAATGAGCATCATACAGCCGAGTAATCTTGGCTTTAATCGCCTCATACATATCGGCTTTAAACCTCCTGGGAGGTTGTTTGTATTGTCGATATCCTGGTTTAATAGGGAGCCGATGTTCTACAATCGATCGACTAAGTCCTGGCATCTCAAAATACTCCCAAGTAAAATAATCTTTATATTCCTTTAAAAAATCAATCAGCTTGGTTCTAAAATGAGAAGACAAGTTTTTACTAATGTATATCGGCCTAGGCCTATCTCCTGTCCTATATCAACTTCTTCGAGCTCATCGGCCGACATAAAGCCTTGTTCTACCTTGCCATCGAGATCGTCCACGGTATCCTTGGTGTAGACGCTTGAGCCCTCCACGATGCCCTCAAAGTAATAAATTGAGGCTCCTCGTCTCCAATTGGTTGTATAGTAGAATCGGACACCTTTAGAAAATCGGCCTCCCAAACTTTGTCGGACAAGCATTCGATGCCATCGATTTCCCAAAGTGTTAAATCAGCATCGGCTACGTTTACTGACCTGTTGGCTGGCACGATTTCAATCTTGTCGCCTTGCCATTGGATCAAGCTTTGGTGCATGGTGGAAGGAATGCGGCAATTAGCGTGGATTCAGTCCCTCCCTAGCAGCAGGCTATATGACCCTTCCCGTCGATGACAAAAAAGGTGGTAGGCACTGTCTTACTGCCGATGGTCAGCTCAACGTTAAGAACTCCTTTGGTCTCAGATGGGTTTCCGCCGAAATCCTTGAGGATCATGTTTGTCTTTATGAGATCATCGGCACCCTTGCCTAGATTTCTAAAAGTAGCATAGGGCATCAAATTTACGGCGGCTCTCCCGTCAACTAGCATCTTTGACATCGGCCTCCCATTGACGAATCCTTTGACGTAGAGAGGCTTGAGGTGCCGATGTTCTGTCCCTTCTGGCTTTTCAAAAATCGCTTGCTCCGGGGATAACACAAGTTTAGCCGATGACTCCTCTACGGCGTCTACATTGGCTTAGCCACTTCAAATTCGGCTAGTAATACAAAAATCATATTAACCGACGCAGTGGCCATGGCCTTTCCCTTGGCCTTTCTTTTTTCCTTGTCAGCTTGGTCTTCATCGGCCGGCATATTCTTGTTCTTCACGCGCCATTGTTTCCTTGGGCGCTCTTGTTCTTTCTTCTTTCTTAGCCGATAGTCGATTTCGGCTTGGACCTCTTTCAGTCGACCCTCGCTCTTTAGCCGCTGCACCTTCCGCTTCTGGGTCTTCGTGAAAGTGTCGGAGGGACACCATTGCGGGTTCGTAGCCTATGCTTCGTCATCCTCGAAGTCCTCCTGAAAAAAATCTTCATGGATAGGGCCCAGCCTTTGGTGCACAGGGCGTTTCTTCTGTCTTGGCCGATTTTCCTTGGGCAGAAATCGGCTGGAGTTCTCGCCCTGCTCATCTTCATAACCACTACATGCCAAGCAGTCTTGGAATGATGGTAGTCTCATCCCCGATTCCAAGATAACCTCGAAGAAACCGCAGCTCCAATGGGGATCGAAGCCATCATGTTGCCGATGGTAAGCCTCTTCATGCCGATCGTGTCTTCTTGGATGCACTTTGTGAACTCTCTCTGTCTCCCTCTCTTCATGTTCCTTCATGAATTTGACTAAGCTATCCATTTTTCAGCGATGATGACCGGCTGATCGGCGGTGGCATAAACCATGTTAACAGGAAAAGGATTCCCATCAACTCTCATCGGTTTTTTTGGATCTTCAAATTTGATTTTCCCGGCCTCTATAGCCGACTGAATTTGCTGGCGAAACACCTTACAGTCGTTTGTGCTGTGGGAACCGGTGTTGTGCCACTTGCAGTATTTTCTCTTCTTCAACTCTTTAGCCGATGGGATGACGTGATTGGTCGAGAGTTGGATTTGTTTTTCCCGGAGCAGTAGATCGAAGATTTTATCGGCTTTGGTGATGTCGAAATCATATTTCTCCTCTTTAGCCGAATTCTTCACTTATTGGCAAGTTATGATCTTCTTGTTTCTAGCCCATTCGCCTTGCTACTTCGGTCTCGTTGTCGGTTGAATCGGAGTCAGAAGCATAGGCAACATGGCTAACCTTCTTGAAGGATTTCTTGGCCTCCTGAAAACGTTGCTCGTGGGCAGTGATCTTCTAGGCCAAGTGTGCCAAGCTTTCAAAATCTTGGGCCGAAAATCTCTCCCTGATGAGTGTTAGCAAACCCTGGAAGGCAAGATTGGCTAGCTGGGAATCGGATAGCACCAGGCTGTAGCATCGATTCCTCATGTCTCTAAATCTCTGGATGTTGTCCTGGACCAATTCGTCATGCTTCTGCCTGATGGCTGTTAAATCGGACAGCTTTATCTCTTGGATGCTGGTGTAGATATACCGATGAAATTGCTTCTCCAAATCGGCCCAACTCTGTACAGAATTGTATGGGAGCGAAGAAAACCAGGTAAAAGCCGATCTAGAGAGTGAGAGGGGAAAAAGCCTAACTCTCAGGGCGTCTGTAGCCGATGCCTCTTCGCACTGGGCTAAAAATCGGCTGACATGCTCATAGGTAGAAACGTTGTCCTACCCTAAGAACTTGGAAAAATCTGGCACCTTGTATCGGTTAGGCAACGGAACCCTTTCAAAATACTCAGGATAAGGATACCGATACATGTTGCCTATATCCTTGGGTTTGTTAACGACCAAATTTGGTAAGCAAATCCTAAAGTTTGAAGCAAGGATTGAAGCGGAATCGAAGGAGCATTTGAACCTCGGAGACAGAAGCTGCGTCGGCTGAGTCCGAATCGGCTAAGGAGCCAATCGGCTGAGTTCGAGTCGGACAGGATAGCCGATAGCCGATTCCGATTGAGAAGCGGATGAGACCAATCCCTGAAGGAAAGCATGAAGATAATTATTGGATTGGGTTTCCAAGTGCTTTTAAGATATTGTCATCTATGGATAACGTCCTACAACGGCAATTGTATCTTTAAATTAGGATATTTTGTATAGTTTCTTTATAGATAATGTCGGTTTGTTTAGAATATTTGTAATCCAATCTGTAATAGGAATCATCTCCGTTATGGACTCATTGTATATCCGAGTATAAATATGACCCGAGACCATGTAATTAACAACACGCAACTCAATACAATCTCGGCGCATCACCGGCTTCTTAATTTCGATTTCGACAAGTTCTTGCCTCGTCTTTGGGCTGCATCAGATTCCGATCTCCAAGTAAGATAATCTCTTGTTACAAGTGGTTTGTGCTATCGGGGTTAGTGCTTCCATCATCATGACACTCTGATCTTGATGTTACGAATTGCTTAATTTATTATATATGACATATAATTTAGATCAATGTCTAGATCTATCCCATGATCGGCTAGAGTTTCCGTGAAGACAACAGCCGACAAAGCTAGATCCAGAGGTTGATTTAGGTTATATGGCGTATCCACCATCTCGAAAGGTTTTCATCAGCTTATATAGATCTCATGCTTCTTTTGTACTTAATTCTGCATCAGTTTGATCTATTTAGTCGCTCTTAGAATCATATAGATCTATTTGGTTCGATGACTGTTATTAGAGATAGTATCAGGGTTTCAGCCGATCTTACCTGTTTTAGCCATCTTATATGTTTTATTACTACTAGATGTGTTAAAGCTATCTTTTATATTAAGATTTTATTCCAGTTAAATCTGCTAAGTCTGGTATCAATCTGTTAAGTCATATTAACAGCCAATTGATCCTTGTTTAGTATATTTAGCTTAGAATAACATCTTGGTATAAAATGTATCGGAGTACTAGCCGATTCACATTAGATCTACGACATCGGCTAAGTTATAAATATATATAATTATTGTTCTAATGCATTTTTAGATATAAGTCATTTATACTATCTCGGTATACTATCGATCTATCCTAGTCACTTAGTCTAAACATGTTTTGGAATAGTAATTATGTATTATGAATTCTACAGCCGATCGAGTAGGATCTAATCATAATTTGATTATCTATTCTTTGTTTCTTGTTGGTTACAGGATCAAACCAACTAGCACGCCCTGCAAATCACCAAAGGCGATCCAATTTGGACCTGCACTAGATTTAAGCAGACCTCTCAGGCCAGTGCGTGGGAAATTTCTCATCAACACGCTTTTGGCACGCTTAGTGGGACCTCTGCAACTTCTAAGTCCGACACGATGGTTGAAGTCAAGTCTACTGACGTGGACCAGGAAAACATCATCCCTGTCACGATGGACAAGCTTTATGCCGAACAACAAGCTGACTATCGGCAGATGATAGAACGATTGCAATCTCACTATTTGCAGTCGTTTACCCAGACTAGGTATGGGGCAATCGTTCAGAAGTACAAGTTCGTGATCCCCGAAGAATTCTACTCTGGAGCCACCTCTAGCAAGAACAAGGGGAAGGAAAAGATTGAGGAAGTCAAACGGGAAGAAGACGGCTTGGAACTCCACACGCTACAGGACAGAATCGATTCGGCTGTTCACCACGCTCTCGTCAACCAGTCTGGGATACTGGTCAATACCTTAAATAATATTATCAGCACCGTGGTAGATCCCAAGATAGCCAAGCAGCTGCCAAGGGGTCCAGTCTTCCTCCCTAACGGCCGATTCCCCAACTACAGGACTCTCTCAACGCACGGCTGCCGATCCCTCCACTAGGGCAGCCAACGCCCCCCGGGGGAGTCCTTATTCAGCCGAATGTGCAGTCATCGGCTGTCAAACCACCGACAAAGCTTCTAACCAGGGAACCACCTCAGCATCAGGGCCACGAGGTTTCAATACTGTCCCAAGAATAGGTGGAGAACATGTTCGGCGCCGATCGGCAACCTCTCATACACAAAGTGCCGATTAGCAACTATACGTCGGATCTGCCTCAAAACTCTGGTAGTGTTTAGCCTCCCCCTGAGCAGCAGCCTCCTTCGATGCCTCAGCCGCCTCTTGACATGAATCAATTACCACACCAGTATCTAGGGGGCAACTTTGATCAGTATTACCAGCCTCATTCACCGTAGCAGTATCGGTAGGCCCCCATTCAGTATGACCAATACGAGCCGATACGGCAAGTTCAAGCTCAAGAGGCACAGCTGAACAAGCCTTGGGCCAATTTGATTGCAGACGTCATGCGTGATCAGTTCGACCTCAAGTCCAAGGACTCCGGCAACATGTACCGATACCCTTATTTGGAACACTTCGAAAGGGTTCCCCTGCCAAACCAATATAAATTCTTCGGGCGAGGACAATGTTTCAACATACGAACACGTCAGCCGATTTTTGGCCCAATGTGGAGAGGCATTGGCTACGGACGCACTCAGAGTGAGATTGTTTCCACTCTCCCTATCAGGATCGGCCTTTACCTGGTTTTCTTCACTGCCTTACAACTCAGTGCAAAGCTTGGCCGATTCGAGAAGCAATTTCATAGCTACTTCTACTCCGGCACGCATGAAATGAAGCTGTCGGACCTCACCAGCATCAGACAAAAACACGACGAGTCGGTTCAAGACTACATTCAACATTTCAGGGATATGAGGAATCGGTGTTACAGCCTGGTGTTGTCCGATTCACAACTAGCCGATTTAGCCTTCTAGGGTCTTCTAGCGCTCGTCAGGGAGAGGTTTTCGGCTCAAGATTTTGAGAGCCTAGCCCACTTGGCTCAGAAAATTACGGCGCACGAACAATGATTCTAGGAGGCCAAGAAAGCCTTCAAGAAAGTCAGCCACGTCGCCTACGCATCGGACTGGGACTCAAGCGACAGCGACGCCGAAGTGGCGGTAGCCGAGTGGGCCAAGAACAAGAAGACCATCACCTGCCAGTGGGTTAAAAATTTGGCTAAAGAGGAAAAGTACGACTTTGATATTACAAAGGCCAACAAAAATTTTGACTTACTGCTTCAAGAAAAGCAAATCCAGCTTTCGGCCAATCATGTCATCCCATCGGCCGAGGAGTTGAATAAAAAGAAGTATTGCAAATGGCACAACACCGGTTCCCACAGTACCAATGATTGCAAGGTGTTCCGCCAACAGATACAATCGGCCATCGAGGTGGGAAAGATAAAATTTGAAGACCCCAAGAAGTCGATGAAGGTTGATGGGAATCCTTTTCCCGTTAACATGGTCTATGCCAGCGACGGTCCAGCCAATCGTCGGCCCAGGAGAACGACCGGCCAGTTCAGATTCATGAAAGAATTCGACGGGGAGGACTCAGCGGAGCGCCGGCACAGGAACATGGACAGCCGACTCTGATTCCAGATGAGGGTCCAGAAGGAAGAGGCCCAACGTGGCAAGCCTTATCAGAGGGCGCCCGATCGGCTAGGGATGGCCTACTTCCGTCGCCATGACGGCTACGATCCCCACTGGCGATGTGAATTTTTCAGGTTCTACTGGGAGCAAGGGATGAGGCTGCCCACATTAGAAAATTGCCCAGCCTGCAGCAAGTTCAGGGAGGACGAGTTCAGGGATGAGCCGATAGAGATCTCCAGTCAGTTCATCCCAAGGGATGTTCGGCTCAACTAAATAAAACTCCCTGTCCATGAACGACTCGGCCCGATCCAAAAGGACTTCTTCCGGGTCAAAGACGAAGAATATGATGAAGGAGAACAGCCTACCAACCCCCAATGGTGTCCCTCTGGAGTGTTCACGAAGACCCAGAAGAGAAGCCTTCAGAGGATGAAAAGCAACGGGCAGGAGGAAGAAGTTCAAGAAAAGATCAATCATCGGCCACAACAAGGCAAAAAAAGTGGCGCGTAAAAAGGGATGCCGCCCCAGCCGATGAGAGTCCAGCCGACCAGGCCAAGAGGGTGGCTAAAGGAAAAGCAGTAACTGCTGCATCGGTCAACATGGTGTTCATATTGCCAGCGAGTTTGAGGCTGCCGAAGCCAATGCAGATACAGTGGAGGAGACCTTGGCCAAATTAGTATTGTCCCCAAAACAAGCGATATTTGAAAAACCTCGGGGACCGAGCATCGGCACCAAGCCCCGTACGTCAAAGGATTTGTAAACGGAAAGCCGATGTCGAAGATGATGGTCGATGGAGGAGTTGTCGTCAATTTGATGCCTTATGCTACTTTCAAGAAGCTTGGCAAAGGAGCCAATGACTTGATTAAGATGAATATGGTGCTCAAGGATTTCGATGGGAACCCGTCAGAGGCCAAGGGAGTTCTCAATGTCGAGCTGACCGTCGGCAGCAAAATCGTGCCCACAACGTTCTTTGTCATCGACGGGAAGGGGTCATACAGCCTGCTGCTTGGAAGGGATTGGATCCATGCAACTGCTGCATCCCTTTGACAATGCATCAGAGCTTAATCCAGTGGCAAGGCGACAAGATCGAAGTCGTGCCAGCCGACAGGTCAGTCAATGTAGCCAATGCTGACTTAACTTTATGGGAAGTCAACGGCATTAATTGCCTGTCTGGCAAAGTTTGGCAGGCCGATTTTCTAAAGGTGTCCGATTTTGATATACAACCAATTAGAGACGAAGAGCCTCAACTATTACTTTGAGGGCGTAGTGGAAGGCTCGAACATCTACACCAAGGACACCGTGGACGATCTGGATGGCAAACTCGGGCAAGGTTTTATGACAGCCGACGAGCTTGAAGAGGTTGATATAGGTCCAGGAGATAAGCCTAGGCTGATATATATTAGTAAAAATCTTTCTTCTCATTTTAAGACCAAGCTTATTGATCTGTTAAAGGAATATAAAGATTGCTTTGCTTGGGAGTATTTTGAGATGCCTGGTCTCAGCCGATCGATTGTTGAGCATCGGCTCCTTATTAAGCCTGGATATTGGCAATACAAATAGCCTCCTAGGAGGTTTAAAACCGATATGCATGATGCAATTAAGGCCGAAATCACTCGGCTATATGACGCTGGTTTCATTCGGCCCTTCCGATACGCAGAATGTGTTTCCAATATAGTTCCAGTAATCAAGAAAAAGGGCAAACTTAGGGTGTCATCAACTTCAGAGATTTAAACAAGGCTACCTCTAAGGACGAATACCTCATGCCAATAGCTGACCTGCTAGTACATGCAGCCTTTGGCCACAAAATAATAAGTTTTATGGATGGCAATGCAGGATATAATCGGATCTTTATGGCCGAGGAAGACATCCATAAGAGAGCTTTCAGTGTCCAAGGGCAATCGGCTTGTATGAATGGGTCGTTATGACTTTTGGGTTGAAGAACGCCTGGGCTACATATCAAAGGGTCATGAACTATATTTTTCACGACTTAATCGGCTTCTTGGTTGAAATCTACATTGATGATGTTGTCGTCAAATCTAAGGAGGTCGAAGATCACATAGCCGATTTGAGAAAAGTCTTAGAGAGGACCAGAAAGTACGGCCTAAAAATGAACCCCACAAAGTGTGCTTTCGGCGTATCGGCTGGCCAATTCTTAGGATTTCTTGTTCACGAGAGGGGGATTGAGGTGACGCAAAGAAGCATCAATGCAATCAAAAGTATTCAGCCTCCACAGGACAAGAAGCAGTTGCATTCTTTGATCGGGAAAGTTAACTTTATCAGGCACTTCATCGCCAACCTATCTGAGAAGATGGAGTTGTTCACGCCTTTGCTATGGTTGAAAGCCGATCAAGCGTTTACTTGGGGGCGAGCAACGAAGGCTTTAGACAACATCAAGGATTATTTGAGCTCTTCTCCGGTATTGATCCCTCCATAAAAAGGAGTGTCTTTCAAGCTATATCTATCACCCGACAAGAAATCTAT
Organism: Oryza australiensis; assembly: GCA_019925245.2. Classification (NCBI taxonomy): domain Eukaryota; kingdom Viridiplantae; phylum Streptophyta; class Magnoliopsida; order Poales; family Poaceae; genus Oryza; species Oryza australiensis. Next base: position 819,406 of record JAIFGZ020000160.1, on the reverse strand, counting down.
CGGCTCAGTTTTAATCCAGGAGTTCGAGGGGAAGGAGAAAGCAATTTTCTATCTCAGTAGAAGGCTTTTGGATGCATAAACAAGGTACTCTCCCGTGGAAAAGTTGTGTTTATGTCTATATTTTTCATGTAAAAAGTTGAGACATTATTTATTATCCAACGAGTGCACGATAGTCTGCAAAGCCGATGTGGTTAAATATATGCTATCGGCTCCAGTTTTGAAAGGAAGAGTTCGGAAGTGGATCTTTTCCTTGACGGAGTTCGACTTGAGGTATCAATCGCCCAAAGCAGTTAAGGGGCATGCCATAGCCGATTTGATTGTGGAACATAGAGACGACTCAATCGGCTCGGTTGATATCATGCCTTGGACACTGCCTTTTGATGGATCTGTTTGCACAAGTGGATGCGGCATCGGCTTGGTAATCATCTCACCCAAGGGGGCAAGTTTTGAATTCACGTTTACAATTGCGCCTCACACTACCAATAATCAAGCCGAATACGAAGCTGTCCTCAAGGGTTTGCAGCTGCTGAAGGAAGTTGAAGCCGAAGCTGTTGAAATAATGGGCAATTCTATTGGTCATCAGCCAGTTGTCAGGGTAATATGAATGCAAAAATGACGCGTTGATTGTCTATTACCAAAAATGCCGAGAGTTGATAGATAGTTTTTGGCTAGTTACCTTGAAGCATATCCCTAGGAAGCAGAATTTAGAAGCAAATGATCTGGCTCAGGGAGCATCGGGCTACAAGCCGATGACAAAAGAACTTGAAGTGGATATTGCAACCATCTCGCCGACGACTGGAGGTATGATGTTCACAGCTATTTACAAAATCCTTCCTAGTCGGCTTCAAAGAAATTACGTTACAAGGCTTTACGATATGTTTTGCTATATGTTTTGCTCGATGAAGATTTATATTATCGGACAATTGATGGTGCGCTACTCAAATGCCTAAGTACCGATCAGGCCAAAGTTGCTATGTGAGAGGTCCACGACGGGATCTGTGGTACTCATCAATTGGCCTACAAAATGAAGTGGCTACTTCGAAGAGCTAGTTATTTTTGGCTGACTATGCTGGAAGATTGCTTCAAGTATTATAAAGGCTGTCAAGATTGTCAAAAGTTTGGAGCCGTCTAGAGGGCACCAGCATCGGCTATGAATCCAATCATCAAGGATTGGCCGTTCAGAGGATGGGGAATTGACATGATCGGCCAGATTAATCCATCCTCGAGCAAAGGACACAAGTTTATATTGGTGGCAACCAATTGTTTTACCAAGTGGGTGGAGGCGATTCCTTTGAAGAAGGTTGATTCCAGGGATGCAATTGAGTTTGTTAAAGAGCATATCATTTACAGGTTTGGCGTCCCTCAAACCATCACCACGGATCAGGGGTCTATCTTTGTCCCAGACGAGTTTGTTCAGTTTGCCGACAGCATGGGAATCAAGTTATTAAACTCTTCACCATATTATGCTCAGGTTAATGGATAGGCTGAAGCCTCTAACAAAAGTTTGATCAAGTTGATAAAGAGAAAGATCTCTGAGTACCCAAAACAATGGCATAGCCGATTGGCTGAATCACTCTGGGCTTATCGGATGGCCTGTCATGGATCGATCCAAGTACCTCCTTACAAATTAGTCTATGGACATGAAGTTGTTTTACCATGGGAGAGCGTCAACAGCTCACGAAGGATTCAACTCCAAGATCAGTTAATAGCCGATGATTATTACAATCTGATGATAGACGAATCAGAAGACTTGGTCTTGTCAAGGATGCGTGCTTTGGAAAAGTGATCAGGGACAAAGAAAGAGTGGCTCGTCATTATAACAAGAAAGTCGTGCCTAAGTCTTTTGAAGAAGGCGATCTGGTCTGGAAGTTGATACTGCCGATTGGTACAAGAGATAACAAATTCGGCAAGTTGTCACCTAACTGGGAAGGGTCTTTTAAGATCCACAAGTGCGTATCTAAAGAAGCCTACATGTTAGAAGGATTGGATGCAAAGGTGTTTGGACGGGCTCTTAACGGCAAATACTTGAAGAAATACTACCCCAGTGTTTGGATCAACTCATGATTCGGCTAAGTCATTGCCGATCCATACTAGCCGATGTGTTGTGCAATCATATACATCGCCTTTAGGATAATTCTACTACAAGTTTTTCCCCTTTGATTTTTCAAATCGGCTGGTCCTGGCGGACAGGTGTTAGTTGGTATTATTCTATAATTTTATCAATGTTGCAGGCAACATTGAAAAATTAGGGGGCATATATCATACAAAATCAGAGGACTTCAAAATTTTTCACGACTTCGCAAACTTTCGAGAGACTCAAGACATGGAAATTGAGGAAATCGGTAGAAGAGGAATATATTATAGCATTCAAAGCACATTAGTTCGCCGATTACAAAATTTATATACATTACAAAGTGTTCCAAAAAGTTTTTGAAGACTAGATTTTTACATGCCGAGAAAGTGCTCGATGGTCGATATCACTTTTTGCTTAATGGCCTTGATTTGGTCGATTGTTGCAATGTCTTTTTCTTCGGTGCCTTGAATCACTTTTGCCGATTTGTTCAAGTCTCTCAAGTACTTGATAGATGTTGCCACCTTGTTTCTTTGGTCCTCAGTAGCCTTAGGGAGATCGGCTATTATTTTCTTTCTCTCGGCAATTTTGGCATTACATTGCTCCAGCCTCGCCTCTAACTTGGCTTTCTCTATTTCCAGCCGGTCAATCTCTGCTTGAGTAGCCAATCGTCTAGCAACTAGCTCGTCCAACCTTGCCTTGTCATTAATAATGCTCTGCATGGCGGCATTGATCATAATCTTCAGGTCGGCTTGTGCTTTCCTGTTAATCATCCGCTGCATTGCCCGCTCCAATGTGAATCGGTGTTGATTGATATAGGTAGCTTGGGAGATCATCTCCGCAAGTTCTTCAGGGATTTGACCATGGATGTTGTTGAAGCGCGCCTTGATCGACCCACAATCGGTGACCAATTCGTCCGGTGGATGTCCACCAACGGATGATGTCCAAGAGCTTTTCTTTAAGCTCGTCGGCTATCTAGGCCTGGTCTTGGCTTGTGATTTCCTCATCCTCACTGATGAACTCTTTGATGTCGAAAGGGAGCATATCGGCTAGAGCCTGCAGGCAGAAAATTGAGGTGATCAAGCCTTAAAGTGAAGTGCAAATAGCCGATATAAGTTCTTGAGGAAAAATGTTCCTACTCGGACGGCGGGAGCTGGCGTTTGTTCTTCTTCTTTGATATTGTGGCTGCCCCTAGCCGATGGAGTCCTTTCACCTGATACACGAGGGGCAACCGATGGAGATCGGGGGGGCTACAAAAGACAGGCATTAGTTTAAATCGGCCAGGTAAAAGGGGAAGCAAGAAGAAGATAGAGTTAGAAATTACTGGAGAAGTTGGACGTGGAGGCCGATTTGCTAGTCTTTTGTACTGGAAGAAGGAGTTTGGTTAGGGATCAAATGATTATAATTCAGAATCAGACTTAAGGAATCAAGATACATACCAGCGGGCGAGCAGGGCGTCTAGGAGATGATGGTGTCTGCTGGGGTTGGTCGTCGGCTACAGGTGTTGAAGCACTATGGCTTGAGCTGTTTGTTTTAGCCGCTTCTTTGATGATCTAAGAAATCTCTTCTTCCATGACCTCTTTGTCACGGGCTTCTTCTATACTTGGATCAAGGAAGGGTAGGTGTCGGGTGCGGCGGGCTTCGGTTTCTTTTGCTTCTTGGTTGGTGCAGCGAGATGGACTGCGGAACGAGGCTAGCCTTTTTTTCCTTGACATGGCTTCACGAGTCTGGCCATAGAGAAAAGTCTTGACTTTCGGCGCCTTGAAGCCGATGAGCGGTGGAGCGTGTCCTCCACCGTTTGGGACCCGCCCTTGGCGGTAGTTGATTAAAATTCCTGAATTGCTTACCACGGGAGGATCCGAGTTTGTGCCTAAGGAAAAAAATGACTAAGTATTAGAAGATAACGACACGATTGCTTAAAGAAGGAAATACTTGAGGGCAAGAATACTTACGGCGGGAATCGATTCGCGGGAGAGTGGTGAGGTACATCGAAGCTATGCCTTTTGATGGAAGATATGCCTTTTGATTTCCGTCCACCACTTGTCATAGGATGAACTTCTCTTATGGGCCAGCTCTAGTATTCCAATGTCCTGAGAGGGGTTGCTCGTATTCATTAACCGATCCATCATTATCCTTGAGGTGATCTCCCCTTTCGTCTCAATCTTATCGGCATAATAAAAGTCGATTGGTAGCTGTCCGAGGCCAAGTTGTCTGCCAGCCGATATGGGGTAGTAGAATTCATATGACTTCACAACGTTGTGGCCTTGATGCATCCCGATCGGCAGAATGCATGGAGTGAGCGTTGTGGTGAAAAGTTCTCTGCACTTGGGATATTTGTCTGAGTTCACTTCGTCAAAATTCAATTCAATCGGCACTTCGAATTCTGCACAGTCTTCATAAAAGAACCAAGTCCGATTGTTTTTGACGAAGCCATCGTAGAAGGATATGAATCAGTCGGCTAGCAGCTCATTTGACAGTTTTGATCCAGTATGAACAGCGACAGCCTCCTGTTAACACCGAAATTTGGTAATTGAATTCCTAAGTCCTAGCAAGGGTGAAGCAATCGGATCGGCTGGTTTGCGGAGAAACAGAAGCCGCATCGGCTGAGAAGCGATCGGCTGTGGGGGCCAATCGGCTAAAGTTGGATCGGACAAGGGCGACCGATAGCCGATTCTACGACCGGAGAAGATAAAGCCATTTGTGGTGTAGCAATTTGAAGATAAATAGAAGATTCGGTTATTAGATTGTGCGTTAAGCGTATATTGCCATCTATGGATAGAGTCTCGTAACGACAATTGTATCTCGTAATTTAGGAGTTTGTTTAAATTGTTCATTGTTATGCGGCGTGGGTCCTTCCCGGGATAACGTTGTGTTTTTAAATAGTAGTTTAGATAGAGTCCAGGGTTTATACAGATAATTTTATCTTGGGTATAAATAGGACCCGAGACCCCCTGTAAAAAAGAATCACAATCAATCAACCTTCGACGCATCACTAACCTTTTTCTTCATACGAGCAATTTGTTTGGCTACGGGTTGTATCGTTTCGATCCCCAGATCTAGGTAAATGCTTGTCATTAGTGGTATGATTTGCTGTTTCTAATGCTTCCATCGTAATGACACATTAGATTCAGGAGTTCATACTGCGCTATTTATCATATAGCACGTATAAATTAGATCAATGTTTAGATCTATCCTATCATTGGCTAGTTCCAGCAAGAACTTGTAGCCAATAAGGCTACATCTAAAGGTTGACTGGTTTATATGCGGTATCTACCGTCTCAAAAAGATATAAATCGGTTACGACAGATCAGGATTGTTCTTTTTATACTCAATGTTGCATCAGGTTTGAAGTATTGAGTCATTTTTAGAACTGCCAATGATCTGTTCTGTTAGATTTATATGTTTAAGAGACAGTGTCGGGGTTTCAGCCGGCCTTATCTGCCCTAATATATTTCTTTTAGTATATTTATTATTGGATTTATGTTAGGATTGTCTCTTTGTTAAGATCTTGTTCTTGTCGGACTTTGTGAGCCGAAATCGGCTGGCCGTAGACAGCTAACAGCCGATTTCTGAGCTAAGCCTCTTGTTCAAGAATGATATCTTTTCATAAGATTCGTCGGAGTACTAGCCGATTCTTTGTTAGCTTTCCAGCATCCGCTAGGTTATCAATACATATATCTATTATCCTTTACTGTATTTGGGTTAAACAGCTAATGTTGTCTCCGTATCGCCAATCCATTCTAGTCGCTTGGCTTAAATATATTTTAGGATAGCAGATACATGCTCGTGAATTCCCTTAGTCGATTCAGTGGGGATCTAACCTAACACTTAATGCACGTTTCTTCATTTTTCTTGTTGGTTAACAGATCAAACCAACCGGCACGCCTTGCACCGTACAGGCAGCCGAGAAGGACCTGCACTGGAGTCAAGCAGATCTCCCACGCCAGTGCGTGAGAGAAATTTCTCATCAACACGCTTCTTGGCACGCCCAGTGGAACTTTCTCTGTCGGTTCGACTCGGACGCATAGACTCAGTCGGCAAGATGGTCGACTCTAAGAGCCCCAACGTTTCCCAGGACAACATCGTGCCTATGAAGATGGAGCAGTTATCGGCTGAACAGCAAGCCGATTACAAGAAGATGGTGGAAGAACTCCAGGCTAACTACTTGCAATCTTTCACCCAAACAAGATCGGGGCCGTGCATTAGAAGTATAAATTCAGCATGGACAATCTTAAGGCATCCTCTTCTGGTGAGATAAAAGGTAAACAGAAGGTGGAGGAACCGATCCAGGAACAGGACGATTCGGCTCTATATTCCCTGCAAGACCGGATCGACTCGGTCGTCCATCACGCACTAGTCAACCAAAGTAGCATCCTGGTCAATACTCTCAACAACATGATCGCTACCGTGGTCGACGCCAAAATAGCTGACCAGCTACAACGGGGGCCGACGTACTTCACAGATGGCCAATTTCCTAGTTACAGGACGTTGGTCAGGCAAAATTGGTCGATCCCAGCACTAGCACAACAAGGGCCGCCAGGAGAGATTCTCGGTCAGCCAAATCCGACTGAATCGGCTATACGGCCAGCTATCACCATGCTGAACCGACAGCAACCGCCACCCCAGGATCAGATTGCTAACATGTTCAACGACAATCGACATTCAGAGCCGATTCCCCATATTGACTGGACGGCGGTACTATTCCGGGACCACCAACGCCACCACCGGCACATCGGCCACCTCCCGCCGATCGTCACTACCGGTATCAAGGAGGCCGTCGGGATCATCACTATAGGCCTCGAGACGCCACCACCACTGTATCGGCAAGCACCGCGCCGTACGAACCATACGAGCCAATACACGGGACAACCGGACTGGGCCGATCGATCGCAGATGTCATGCGCGATCAATTCGGCCTCAAGCCGAAAGACTCAGGAAACATGTATCGGTATCCGCTGCACAACCGATACAAGATCCCAGATTTTTCAAAATTCTCAGGGCAAGACAACGTTTCAACTTACGGTATGTCAGCCGATTCTTAGCGCAGTGCGGCGAAGCATCGGCTATAGACGCCTTGAGGGTTCGGTTGTTCCCCCTGTCTCTTTCGGGATCGGCTTTTACTTGGTTCTCTTCACTGCCTTACAACTCAATTCAGAGTTGGGCCGATCTCGAGAAACAATTTCACAGCTGTGAATCTGGCATGAGACTACCTACACTAGACGATTGCCCAGCATGCAATGATCGCCGCGACGATGAATGCAGGAGCCCATCAGCTGCAAGCCCAGCCCAATTCGTCCCTAGAGCCGTTCAGCTGAACCAAAGGCGGCGGTCCGTCCATGATCGACTCGGCCCGATCCACCAAGATTTCTTCGTCGACGAAGACCGCAATAACAGCAACCGCGACGATGAAGAGGCCGACGATGAAAAATCGGCCAACCCCCAATGGTGCCCGTCCGATCTCTTCACGAAGACGTAGAAAAGAAGAATTCAACGACTCAAGCATGAAGGGAGAGAAGACGAAGTTCGGCAAATGATCCACGAACTACGCCATCGGCTAGGCAAGATCAAAAGGCGATGGGTTTCCAAAGAGAAAACCACCGCACCGACGAAGAGCAAGCCGAGGAAAGCCGAGCCGATCAAGCCAGGAGGGCAGCCAAAGGGAAAGGCAAAGTTTTTGCATCGGTTAACATGGTGTTCATGCTACCAGCCAAGTTCAGTGCTCCTAAAGTCGATGCAGACGCCATCGAGGACGACCTGGTGAAGCTAGCAATCTCACCGGACCAGGCTATCTTTGACAAACCCGAGGGAACCAAAAATCGACACTTGAAGTTGTTGTACGTTAAAGGATTCGTCAACGACAAGCCGATTTCCAAGATGCTAGTTGATGGGGGAGCTACAGTCAACCTCATGCCTTACGCAACATTCAGAAAACTAGGCAAGGGGGTCGAAGACCTAATAAAGACCAATATGGTGCTCAAGGACTTCGGCGGCAACCCATCAGAAACCAAGGGCGTCCTCAACGTCAAACTGACCGTCGGCAATAGGACCATGCCCACAACATTCTTTGTCATCGACGAGAAGGGGTCTTACAGCCTGCTGCTCAGAAGGGACTGGATACACGCTAACTATCGCATTCCTTCTACGATGCATCAGAGCCTGATCCAATGGGACGGCGACAAGATTGAGATCGTGCCAGCCGACAAGTCAGTTAGTGTCGTCAGTGCCGATTTGCCGCTTTGGGAAATCAAAGGCATCGATTGTTTGTCTGGGAAAATCTGGCAAGCCAATTTTCTAAATGTATCCAATTCCACAATACAGCCAATTGGAGACGACGAGCCGCAACTGCTGCTTTGAACAAGACATGGTGCGTCTTCGGCATGGACACCGCGGACGAAGACGATGGCAAGCTCAGGCAAGGTTTCATGTCGGCCGACGAATTAGAAGAAATTGACATCGGCTCTGGTGACAAGCCGACGCCAACGGACATAAGCAAAAATTTGTCACCTCATTGTGGATCCCAGCTTATTGATTTATTGAAAGAATTTAAAGATTGTCTCGCTTGGGAATACTTCGAGATGCCCAGCCTCAGCCGATCGATAGTGGTCCATCAACTGCCGATTAAGGCAGGCTATCGGCCGTTCAAACAGCCTCCCAGGAGGTTTAAGGCTGATATGTATGATGCAATTAAAGCCGAAATTACTCGGCTATACGATGCAGGATTCATTCGGCTTTGCCGATACGCCGAGTGGGTCTCAAACATTGTCCCAGTGCTGAAGAAAAATGGTAAACTTAGGGTGTGCATCAATTTCAGAGATCTAAAAGAGGCAACCCCTAAGGACGAATACCCAATGCCGATAGCTGATTTGCTTATCGATGCCGCATCAGGCCACAAAATTATCAGTTTCATGGACGGTAATGCAGGGTATAATCAAATATTTATGGCCGACGAAGACATCCACAAAACCGCTTTTCGATGCCCCGGCGCAATCGTCTTGTACGAATGGGTAGTAATGACATTCAGCTTGAAGAATGCTGGGGCAACATATCAACGGGCCATGAACTACATTTTTCATGACAAGATCGGCTCGCTAGTAGAGATATACATTGATGACGTAGTTGTCAAGTCAAGGGAGATAGAGGGCCAGATAGCCAATCTGAGACAAGTGTTAGAGTGGACGAGGAAGTATGGCCTGAAGATGAATCCGCTTAAGTGCGCGTTCGGCGTATCGGCCGGGCAGTTCTTGGGATATCTTGTTCATGAAAGAGGAATTAAGGTTACACCAAGAAGCATAAATGCTATCAAGACAATACAGCCTCCGAAGGACAAAAAGCAACTCCAGTCATTGATCGGCAAGATAAATTTTATCAGACGGTTCATAGCCAATCTCAGAGAAAAGATGGAGTCGCTCACACCACTGCTTCGGCTGAAGGCCGATCAAGCATTCACATGGGGGGCAGAGCAGCAAAAAGCTTTAGAGAACATAAAAGATTATCTGAGTTCCCCTCCAGTTTTAATGCCTCCGCAAAGACGGATACCGTTTAAGATGTACCTATCAGCCGATGATAAGTCAATCAGCTCCGTCCTAATCCAAGAGGTTGAGGGCAAGGAAAAAACCATTTTCTATCTCAGCCGATAGTTGCTGGATGGGGAAACAAGGTATTCACCTGTGGAGAAGCTATGCCTATGCATCTACTTTTCATGTACGAAGTTAAGGCATTATCTGTTATCCAACGAATGCACAATAATCTGCAAAGCCGATGTAGTTAAGTACATGTTGTCGGCTCCGGTCTGAAAGGAAGAATTGGGAAGTGGATTTTCGCGCTAACGAGTTCGATCCGAGGTATCGGGCACCAAGGGTGGTCAAGGGACAAGCCATAGCCGATTCTATTGTGGAGCATAGAAATGACTCGATCGGCTCTGCGGAGATTATGCCTTGGACTTTGATGTTTGACGGTTCAGTTTGCACCAACGGCTGCGGCATCGGCTTGGTCATTATTTCACCTAGGGGAGCAAGCTTCGAGTTTGCTTTTGCTATCAACCACCACGCTACAAACAACCAAGCCGAATACGAAGCTGTCCTTAAAGGATTACATCTACTCAAGGAAGTTGAAGCCGAGGCCGTCGAAATAATGGGAGACTCATTGTTGGTCATGTTTGATATGCCCTAGAGGCAACATGAAGATGTTGGATATCACGTCAATGTTTATGTATTTATGAATAAAGTGTTATTCAGTTTCATGAAATAGACGTCTTGTATTGATCAATAAGTACGTGTATTGAATATTTATGAGACTCGATATGTATGAATCTACTTCTAAATGATCCCGATCATATATCATACTATTGGAACTAATATGATTCTAAGATCGGCATGTCTATTAATTGATGATCATGTCTCATAGATCATGGGTATGGAGATACCAAATCAATAAACATGGACATATGTGTTAGAGAACACATTGTTGGATAGACCCACCATGAGACACTACAGGAATTAATGTGCCATTAGTTGGTCTCGTAGTGTTGGTACAAATTCCTTAGACCTCGATCACCATGGATTCCAACATGTGTAGTAGCCTACTTTGGGACTACCAAACGCTATTCCGTAATCGGGTAGTTATAAAGGTAGTTTTCAGGTTTGCTATGAAACATGGAGTGGGATGTGAGTGATCAAGATGGAATTTGCCCCTCCTTTGGAGAGATATCTCTGGGCCCCTCGAGGTAATGGATTATGGAAATGCATGGCCATGCTAAGTTGATTGAGGAGTCAATCAACGACGGATAATCCAATACGGTTCGAGTGAATGGGTAAGCTATTGAAGGGATGGCACACATCTTGCCTATAGCTTAATTGGTATCGTGAGGCAAAGGGATTTGTGTACACAGTTCGAGCCGATATTATATTCTTGTATACTATGGTGTCAATATGTGCTTGCTAGGCGCCGCGTTGACAGTCGGCTGAGTTGGACTCGAGCCGACGATCGGCTAAGTTAGACTATAGCCGAAACCGAGTATACCTGAACCTACAAGGTCGCACGCTTAAGGGGATGGAATAGATATTCGAGTTGGACTCGGATACGGCTCGATCGGATAGGGATCCGATCGGATAGAGTTCTATGGGCTTACGACGTATGGGCGGCCAACTCGTGAGATTCGGATAGGATCCGATTTAAAATAGAGTCCTGATCGGCCACTAGTCCCGTCGGCCAACTCTATATAAAGGGGCGAGGTGGAGAGATGTAGTATCGCATTGAACCGAATCCGCACGAAGTCGCCGAGATCAATCTCCATGGAAACCCTCCCCACTTTCGAGCCAAACCCTAGCCTTGCATCGCGTGCTAGCACATGGGTGTTCGACGTTACATTCTGGGACGTGTGGATACCGGTAGAGGCGCGCTACGTTGCACGCCGTTGATCGGCTACGAATTGGCTGCGGTCGAGCGCATCGGAGCGAGGCGCGAGAACGCGGTTAGACGACTCAACGAATAGGCTACATCGGCGAATCGGCTGATTTGTGAATCGGCTATCCCCAGGAATCGGCTAGCGGCTTGCGGGAATCGGGCTGTCATCGGCCGGCACAGTTCCGTCGGATAGCCACGATTGGCTATTTCCGCTGCATACTCCAATCGGTAACGATCTATCTGCCCTTACTTGCAAGTGTTCTTGGTTTGCGCGGTAGAAAAGTTTTTGTTTTCGGCTAGCGTAGCCTCCGCGTAACCCTTCAGTGGTATCAGAGCTAATCTTGCTTAGTTCGGGTTTTAGATTGGATCGGAACAAGTCTTGCGCACGGGTTGATTAGATCAATCGGTTTTACGGGATCTGTTGAGGAGAGTTGATGGTAATTGCATTCCTTGATAGTGTATCGGAACGGCGTAATGTGATTACGTCGAAGCAATATCCATAGAACTTGGTTTGAGTCGGCTTCGAGATAGCGTTCCTTGATAGTGTATCGGAACGGTATAATGTGATTATGCCGAAGCTATCTCGTAGTCCGATCTTGTTTGCTGCCTCGCGCCTACGCAAACCATCTCCCTTGATAGTGTATCGGGACGGCATAATATGATTATGCCGATATGGTTTTCGTAAGCGATTTCATAGATTGGATCTATGAATTTCGTGTGGTGTTCCGGGCGCCGTGTGCGTACCCCCGTAGGTCGTCTCGATGTCGTTTCTCGTGATAGGTAGAAAACGTTTTCTACGTCTAACTTGTTTTTGCAGAGAATGCTTTGAGATGGTATGGCCCTATTGTATGTATGAGATGTATGAGATGCATGTGATGCATGTAATATTCTTTCATATGTGCAATCCTGTAATATTCTTTCATACGTGCAATGCTTGTAATATTCTTTCACGACTGCGAGTCGATGTAATCTTCAATTAGAGCTTCTATAGTAGTAGCTTAGTTTGAAGAAATCAAGCATTCGGCAGCTGGGAAGAACGGTGATGAAGATGGAGATCCTCTACATCGACATGGAGATGGAGATCACCATGTGAAGGGGGCATACTATTTCATTATATGCTATTCTACCTGCTTTCATATATGTGATATGTTTGTTTGATACGATAGCATCCCTCGCAAAATTAAGTAGTAATGATGCCCTTCCAAATGTTGCACCCGTCACCGTTATGCTCGTCAATGGTGGGTCGCCAAAGCGAGTGTCATTCTCTATCTTAACACGAGGGGTATATGTCGGACATATACAAGGAGCATTTGGTTACTTAACAAGGCTATCAAAACAGTTTTGGGCTTTGGGGCATAGGTTGGCGCCGGGGCATGGAGATGCCACACCAACAACAAGAGTCACATAGAGATGTGATTAGCAAGGAGTTGCTTACCGATGTTATTAATTTTCTAGCAGTGATGCCAAAGCTCACTAGAAATTAACTAACATGTGGATCTTGACCCAATACGTAACCTAGAGGGAAGGTGGAAAATACGTAATAGGAGTCTAATGTTAAATTGTTTAACAATAGACATAGCATACACATTGTGCTAAACTTTGCTTTTTCTGTTGAAGAATAAATGGCGGCTAATACTACACCCAGTACCTTTAACTTGCGATCTATTCTCCAAAAGGAAAAATTAAATGGAACAAACTTTATGGATTGGTATCGCAACTTGAGAATTGTTCTCAAGCAAGAGCGTAAGGAGTACGTTCTTGAAGTACCCTATCCTGAGGATTTGCCTAATAACGCCACTGCAACTGCACGGAGGGCTTACGAGAAGCACACTAATGATGCCCTAGATATAAGCTGTCTCATGCTAGCTACAATGTCCCCTGAGCTTCAGAAGCAATATGAGAGCAGCGATGCTCACACTATTATTCGGGGACTGCGTGGTATGTTTGAGAACCAAGCTCGGGCCGAGAGGTTCAACACCTTGAAGTCCTTGTTTGCGTGCGAGCTTGTTGAGGGAATCCCGTCGGTCCGCATGTGATAAAAATGATTGGCTACATTGAGAGTCTGGAAAAACTAGGTTTTCCCCTTAGCCAAGAGTTGGCTACTGATGTGATTCTCCAGTCGCTCCCTCCGAGCTTCGAGCCATTCATATTAAATTATCACATGAACAATATGGATAGAACCTTGGCTGAATTGCATGGGATGCGAAGACAGTGAGGAGAGTATCCAAAAACGGTCATCATGTGATGATGATGCGAAGGCTAAGCGCAAACCACTGTCAAGAAACTTTGCACCAAGAGGAAGCTAACTCCCGATGAGATCGCGAGTGCCTCCAATGCAAAGAAGGGCAAGAAGGGGTCGGCGGCATCGGATGCCATTTGCTTCTACGCAAGGAGACAGGCCACGGAAAAGGAACTGCAAGAAGTACATGGAGGATCTCAAAAGAAGCAAAGTGTAACTTCGCGGTATTAATGTTATAGACATTAATCTTGCTACTTCACCTATTGACTCTTGGGTATTTGATACCGGATCAGTAGCTCATATTTGCAAATCGTTGCAGGGAATAAGAAGAAGTAGAGGCTTGAGAAGGGCGAGGTGAACTGCGCGTCGGCAATGGAGCAAGCGTTGCTACGATTCTTGTCGACACGGTACCACTTCATCTACCTTCGGGATTAGTTTTGGAATTAAATAATTGTTATTGTGTTCCAACACTATGTCAAAACGTTATTTCCGCTTCATGTTTGCGGGCGGAAGGATATGATTTTAGATCAATGGACAATGGTTGTTCAATATATCTCAGAGATATGTTCTATTTTCATGCTCCATTGGTGAATGGATTATACGTTTTGAATCTTGAAGCGTCTCCCATCTATAACATTAATACGAAAGGCAACTCTCTAATGATACAAACCTCATGTTTATCCGGCATTGTCCCTTTGACCATATAAATAAGAAACGCATGGAGAAGCTCCATAAGGATGGACTGCTTCACTCTTTTGATTTTGAATCATTTGAGACATGTGAGTCTTGTTTACTTGGTAAGATGACAAAGGCACCTTTCACGGGACACAGTGAGAGAGCAAGTGACTTGTTGGCACTCGTACATACTAATGTATGTGGACCAATGAGCTCAACGGCCGAGGTGGTTGTCGGCACTTCATTACCTTTACCGATGACTTTAGTAGATATGGTTATATCTACTTAATGAGGCATAAGTCCGAATCCTTTGAAAAGTTCAAAGAATTCCGAATGAAGTACGAATCATTTAGGGAAAACAATCAAGTTTCTACGATCGGATCGTGGAGGGAATACTTGAGCCAAGAGTTTGGTAATCATCGAAAAATTGTGGAATTGTTCCACGCTTGACTCCACCAGGAACTCCACAATGGAACGGAATGTCCGAACGGAGAAATCACACCTTGTTGGACATGGTGCGGTCGATGATGAGCCAAAGTGATCTTCCGTTATCCTTCGGGGATATGCTCTTGAAACAAGTGCGCTCACACTAAATAGAGTTCCATCTAAGTCGGTTGAAAAGACACCATATGAGATATGGACGGGCAACCCCTAGTTTGTGTTTTCTCAAAATTTGGGGATGCGAAGCTTATGTAAAACGTTTACGTCGACAAGCTCACACCCAATTCTGAAAAGTGCTTCTTTGTGGGATATCCTAAGGAAACAAAAGGATATTACTTTTATAATTGGGAACAAGGCAAAGTGTTTGTCGCCCGACACGGTGTCTTCTTGGAGAAAGAGTTTCTTTCAAGAAGGGTTAGTGGGAGCAGGGGGTGCATCTTGAAGAAGTTCAAGAAACACCGAAAATGTTTCGGCGACCACAGAACCACAACAGGAGGAGCAAAGTGTTGCGCCACCAGTTGTAGATACACCAGCCCCACGGAGGTCTGAAAGATCACGTCGTGCACCTGACAGGTACACAGGTGCAGAACAACGTGATATATTGTTGTTGGACAACGATGAGCCTAAGACCTATGAGAAAGCGATGGTGGGACCCGATTCCAACAAGTGGCTTGGAGCCATGAAATCCGAAATAGAATCCATGTACGACAATCAAGTTTGGAACTTGGTTGATCCACTGATGGTGTCAAAACCATTGAGTGTAAATGGGTTTTTAAGAAAAAGTCCGATATGGATGGAAATGTTCACATCTATAAGGCGCGATTGGTGGTGAAAGATTTTAAACGGATTCAAGGAGTTGATTATGATGAAACCTTCTCGCCCGTCGCAATGCTTAAATCTATTCGGATTATCCTAGCGATTGCTGCATATTTCGATTATGAGATATGGCGAGATGGATGTCAAAACGGATTTTCTAAATGGAAACCTAAGCGAGGATGTATACATGATACAACCTCGGGGTTTTGTCGATCCACAATCGCTGGAAAGATATGCAAGCTACGAAAATCCATTTATGGATTGAAGCAAGCATCTCGGAGTTGGAATATTCGTTTTGATGAAGTAATCAAAGGGTTTGGTTTCATCAAAAATGAGAGGAGGCATGTGTTTACAAAAGGTCGGTGGGAGCACAATTGTATTTCTAATCTTATATGTAGATGACATATTACGATTGGAAATGATATTCCTATGCAAGAATCCGTCAAGTCTTCATTGAAAAATAGTTTTTTCATGAAAGACTTAGGGAGAGCAGCATACATATTGGGCATTCGGATCTATAGAGATAGATTCAAGAGGCTAATTGGATTAAGCCAAAGTACATACATTGACAAGGTGTTGAAAAGGTTCAACATGCATGATTCCAAGAAAGGTTTCTTACCCATGTCACATGGCATTAATCTTAGCAAGAATCGGTGTCCTCGGACACATGATGAGCGAGAATAAGATGGGTACGGTTCCATATGCTTCGGCAATTGGATCCATCATGTATGCCATGCTTTGTACACGTCCGAGATGTCTCGTACGCTTTGAGTGCTACGGCGAGATACCGTCGATCCAGTGAAGGTCACTGGACTGCGTAAAGAATATCCTTAAGTACTTGAGAAGAACTAAGGATATGTTCCTAGTCTATGGAGATGAAGAAGAGCTCGTTATAAGGGGTTACACCGATGCTAGCTTCCAAATAGACAAGGATGATTATAGATTGCAATCGGGTTCGTGTTACGCCTAAATGGAGGCGCGAGTCAGGAAGAGTTCCAAGCGGGATACTATTGTTGATTCTACAACGGAGGCCGAGTACATTCTTTGCTGAAGCTTCAAAGAAGACTGTTTGGATCAAGAAATTCGTTTCGAGCTTGGTGTGATGACCGGTGCGGCGGTCCAATGTCTCTCTATTGTGATAATAGTGGAGCCATTGCGCAAGCCAAGGAGCCAAGGTCACATCAGAAGTCCAAACACATACTTCGGCGATATCATCTCATCCACGAGATAGTGGACAGAGGTGATATAAAGATATGCAAAGAGCACACGGATCTAAACATAGCCGATCTGTGACAAAACCTCGCCCTCGGCCGAAGCATGAGGCGCACACAAGAGCAATGGGTATTAGATACTTACATGATTGACTCTAGTGCAAGTGGGAGATTGTTAGTGATATGCCCTATAGGCAACATGGAGATGTTGGATACCACGTCAATGTTTATGTATTTATGAATAAAGTGTTATTCGGTTCCATGAAATAGAAGTTTTGTATTGATCAATGTCACGCCCGAAATTCACACCGAATTTCTGCAGCTAATTTGTGCATTACACCCTCGTCCGGGCATCGTGAGGTACACAAATCGACGTTATTGATAATACGAGAATCCTCGTCTTAGAAACAATATAAAGAGTTACACAAATGCGCGGAAAGGAAAAAAACTGACCTAAGCTAAACTTGACACGAGCGAGCGGAACACCAACTCCACGGCTAAACCTTGACGAGAACAAGCCTACACCTCCTCGGAGACCTCGATCTCAACCTCGGCACGAAGGGGGAAAAGAAGCAAGGCTGAGTACAACCACCGTACTCAACAAGTCACAGGAAAAGGGGACATGATGCAAGATAAATTACAAGGAAAGGTCAAAGGTTCAATTTTGCATAAACAGCATTTGCGAGAATATAATAATAATATTTGAAGACAAGAAAACGGTAGTAATATTTAAGCGTATTAAATAAACACTGTCCAACGCTCAAACCACGTTGCAACGAGCCCATCCATCCACCGCACTAGTTATGCTCCAACATTTCATTCAAATAAATAAATGAGACTAATCAAGGTGAATCGGTCGATCGCCCGTAACCGTTGGGCACGGCTATTCGAATAGTTTTTACTCTGATCAGAGGTGTACAACTGTACTGTCGAAACTTGGTTTCGGCAATATATTTTTCGGGGTCGCAGTCGAGATCGCCAAGCACGATGGGTTAGGAGGAAAAGAAGATTTAGACAGAGTTCGGGCCCTCTCGTGAGGTAATACCCTACTCCTGTTTCGGTGGATTCGATCCGCCGAGTGTCTTTATTGATCTCGTGATCTAAAGCTCTCGCTTATGAAGTTGAATCTCAGATCTAGTGTTGGAATATCCCTCAAGGGACGCCCCTTACCCCCATTATATAGTCTTGGGAGGAAGGGTTTACAAGTCGGAAACCCTATCTTACTCTAAATCGGTTTCCTCAATCTTACCAAACCGTGACTATAGGCCGATTGCTTTATCTCTATCAGCAACCGTAACACCCAAGTCAAGTTCGGCTTACGAGATATGGCGGCGCAATCTATCCCTACCTCCAGTCGGATAAGCTTGCCATGTAGATACCCGATTGCCACAATCTCCACAAGTAGCCCCGAGTCCTTTTCGGTCGACGAGACAACTCGGCTTCGACCAAAGCGGCACCCAACCAAAAATCTCTTTGACCGAGTGCTTTTGGCGCCGAGTGATTCCATCATCTGCTGAATCTTCCCGAGTGGCTCCAAAGGCGTGAAGGGCTGAAAATATCTAAAAAATTTCTCAAAAAAATATCTAGGTGCATCTCCGATGCACCTAATTATAGGTGTAGCCCCGACTATGTGGTTAGTCAAAAATAGACTAAGCATATAGTCAAGAACTATAAAAAATTATTCTTATGTAGATGCCTAGCTCATGCTAAAGCAATCATAGAAATCTCATTACTCAGCAAGTTCATACTCAACCGAGTGAATTTGCCTGAGTTATCTCAGAACAAATAATTCAGTCAACCCTCATGGGTAAAAAGCACTCGGTAAGCTCTTGCTCATCCGAGTGGATTTGCCCGAGTATTCTCGGAATAAATATTTTATTCATCCCTCATGGAAAACAAGTTCTTTTCAATCATTTGAAAGATATGACCAAGTTATTAAATAGCTTATGCCATAATACTGGTCTCAATCTCATAAAGATCTTCACCAAGGTGGAAAATAAACAGCATTGGTAAGATTACCCGACCGAATGCCAAAAAACCAAACAGCCCTTGTTCACCAAGGCAACTATAAAAACTCTGCTGTTGGTCACCTTCCAAATTGCATCGTGCCAGCTTCTCATGAAGTCAGGCAAACCGCGGTATGGAAGGATCTTTTAAAGGTATTGGGCACTCGGACACGCGCATATTGCCAGGGCAAATCTGCTTAAGCTCATCCGCTTAAGTCCCTAAGGACACGTATCAGACCACACCTTAGCTGGGCCGTAGATTTTCTTATGGGCTCGGCCCACTCACCAGAAAACCTAGCGCAACCCTCAAATCTTTCTATAAAGATGCGAGGTCGTCCCCGCCTCTTCGTCTTCCAAACGATTCCCCTTCTCACGGTACTATTCAACAGCTCACCGCGGAGAACCCTAGACTCGCGCGCTCCCAAATCCGTCCATCTAAGAGCTCGATCTCTGCAACAACCAGCCTCCACAGCCAACTCTCCCACATTCCATCGCCAAAGATCCAACTTTTTTCGGCCGGATCCACTTCCCATCAACCCATTCTTATGGCGGAGGAAAAAGGATTCCCTTCGACCAATGGGCCGCTTCGGAAGTGAGGGAATCTACCCTCAAGGAGATGGTGAAGCACGGCGTGCTTCCGCCAAAGGAACTCGTGGGGTGGCGCCGGCGGCGGGGAGGATTTCCGACCCCAAACACCGGTGAGCTCGTTGTCTTCACTTCCTTTTTCTACTGCGGGTTCAGCCTTCCCACCTCCGAGTTCTTCCGGGGCTTCTTGACTATTATGGTCTGCATCTTTACCATCTGAACCCCAACTCGATGCTCCACATAGCCCTCTTTATTCATGTGTGTGAAGCTTTTCTCGGCATTCTTCCTCATTTCAATCTCTTCCGTCGTATGTTCTACCTGAAACCCCATCCAAACAAGGACCAACCTTGTGTTGTTGGCGAGCGGGCGTCCAACTTCGCGGATCTCTCCGCAAAGATTACTTTTCTCTCCCTTTGAAATCTTCCAACAAAGGGGCACGCGGGCTGGTTCTACATCAATAATCTTGAACCCAGCCTGCCCGCTTTTGTTGGTCTTCCTCTGTCCCCAAGCCATCTGGAGTACCGTCCGGTAGCCCAAGATTGGGACGAAGCCAACGATCTACTCGCGAAGATCACGGCGATGAAGAAGAGGAATCTTCGCGGGGAACAAATCACTCGGCACTTCATCGGTGCCGACGGCGCCGATCAAGGAGCGGTCGAAGCCGGCCTTCGAGTATGAAGGCGGGACGGACCCCAATCGGGAAGACCCGGATCCACTCACATACGAAATCCTGAAGATCCGGATGTACAAGCTCTTCTCATCGGGATTTCGGTCGAGCGGGCCCTCATACTGCCAGTCCTCCCATTCGGCATCCACCGACCTCCTCCTCCGTAAGCCGATTGGTTGCTTCATAGTATCTTTAATCTTGACGTCTCGTCTCTTAATGTTGCACTTTCTTTCTTCTCGCAGAAAACGCCTCTATCACTTCCAAGCCATACAAGGTAGCTCATGATGACGCGCCGCGTCGCCCCGCCAAGAAGCCAACAGGCGGAATCAAAATCCAAGCTGATCCAGTCGGGAAGCGGGCGGCGCCAGTGAGGACTCGAACAAGCGCGCAAGCAAAAGGCGGTTGATCGTCGAGGATTCGGATGACGACGTCCCGGCTCCTCGGTCGAGACCCCGCCTCTAAGGCGATCGCCGCGGACGGCACCAAAGATCCGCCATCATCCGGGTAAGCTCAAACCGAAGTCTTGAACTCTTTCGCGGATAACTTTTCTTTATCCCAGCGTATTCACTTTCGCAGAGACCCCAGGACATAGATCCTGCCGGAGGGGTGAAGGGCCGACTCCGGCCGCTCTCCCAAGTGCCAAGGCCATCGAGCGAACCCGGAGCCGCGGCAGAGTGCGACCGTTCCGGAGAAACACCTTCGCCTCCAAAGGAGGATGCTCCTAGGGAGGAGCCCTCGACTACCGGTCGGGATATCCCGACCGGAAACCGTCGAGCTGGGGAACCCACAGTGCGGCTCAAGCGCCCCCGGGGGGTCACTCGGCACGAGCCCGAAGAAGAAGAAGAGTCCTGCCCCCACCTAGGCGGCGACCACCGAAACCGGTGAGACTCGCTCCGAAGCGTTCCTTCGTTCTTTCAATCTTGAATCCTTCATGTCTTCATTGGTTTTTCTTGTTTGCCGGCCACGGTAGAAGAGATCCCGTGTTACGGTCTTCGAGACACAGGTTCCTCCGATCGAATCGAGTGGCGGGATTCGGAAGGCGAGAGACGGGGCATCATCCTCGGCCAGGCAAGCGAAAAGGATGAAAGGGATGCCCTCGTCGAGAGCCTGAATGAGGCAACCCGATTGCTCAACGTAAGCCTTCGTCTTTCTTTTCGATTATATCTTCGTTATCCTTCGATCGATCATCCTTACGCTTTCGCATGCGAAAAAATATTGCCGCTCAATGGCGAAATCCGAAGTGCTAGAGAAGCTAGTCCCCCACTTAAACTCCTTGGAGGACGTTCGGCGACAGTGAAGGCCACTCGGAGGAGGCCGCATCAAGGGAGGCCGCTTTAAGGAGGGAGATCTCGGAGCTTCGGGAAGCGAACCTCGACCTCCGCGGATCAATCGGAAGTAAGCTGCCTCTCCCAGCTTCACTATGATTCTTATGTTGATCTTGGCTATTGTTAGCCCTCTTTCGTTGTAGGAAATTCTTCGGAGGTCCACTCGCTTCAAGTCCAGTGAAGCGGTCGCCTCGACAAGGCCGAGATGGAGGCCGAATTTGAAGGTAACCTTCTTTGAAGTCAAATCCGTGTCTTGCTTTATTTCCGAGTGCCTTGAATGATGCGGGACTCCTTGCGCTTATAAGATGAAGACCCAGAGCCCAATACGACGTCTTGCTTGGGCGGATCAAGTCCAGCGACGAGATACGGGAAGAGGTCGCTAACGCCGCCACGCCGATCTTAACATCCTTGTTCGATCAAGGAGTTGGGGCCAGCTCGCGAGCCAATCGAGATCTTCGACAAGCTTCGGTGGCTCCCGAACGATATCGAAGAACATCACCGAAGCGGCCAACATGGGGGCTGGTGCGCTCTTGCACGAGCCAAGTCCTCTACCCCAGTGGATATTCATTCAATCGGGGAGGGCTTCGACGAGGGGACAACGATGAGCGAGGCCTTAGATATGCTCGGCGAGGCGCAAGAGGCGGCGAAAAGATCTCTTTGGATGTAGTGAACAATTTTAAGCTCACGACGTACTCGACTTTGCTTTGTAGATATCATGTGATTGTAACACTCGACGTGGAACCTTTGTGACTATTTTTAGTTTATTTATGTCAATGCCTTGATTCGAGCCTTTGCGTGAAATTTCTTAAGTAGTTTTCGTTTGTCATCAAGCCTAGGCTCGATTAGGTCATCGGAAAACTCTCGGTCCTTAGACACGAGCTCGAGTCGAAGGACATTAAACAATGATAAACCAAATTGTGCACAAAAATTTGATGAGGAAAATTTGAGCTTTATTGATATGTGTATCAGCCCCATGCTAGCTCAAGAAGTCATCTTGCTTGAGGTTGGCGTCAAGGAAAACATGAGGCCTTAGCCAAATTAGGCGTAAAACCGTCGAAGATGCTCGATGTTCCGGGAGTTCTCCACCATGGACCCGTCTTCGCGCTTTAGCCGTAAGCACCGGGCCGAGTCACTTCGGCGATTATATACGGTCCTTCCCATAAGGGAGATAACTTGTGTCGGTCTTTGGTGGTCGGATCTTGCGTAGGACCAGGTCGCCAACAATGAAAGCTCGTGCTCGCACGTTGCGGCGTGGTATCTTCGAGCCCTTGAAGGTATTTGGCCGCTGGATGAGGGCGCCTCGCGGGCCTCTTCCAATCGGGTGAGGTCATCCACTCGGTCGATGTCGTAGCGTTCATCGTTGAAGGCTGCGGACCGGAGGGACTCATACTCCATCTCGTTTGGCAACATGGCTTCGCGCCATAGACCAAAAAGAAAGGAGTTTGGCCGGTGGCCGGCCGGGTGTAGTTCGCAGCGACCATAGAACCAGGGAAGTTCTTGGACCCACTTGCCGGCGTAAGGGCTTAGCCGGTCGAAGACGCGAGCCTTGATGCCTTGAAGGACCATGCCGTTTGCTCGCTCGACTTGCCCATTGCTTTTGGGGTGAGCTACGATGCGTAACGATTTTGATTCCAAAGTCTTCGCAGAATTCCTTGAAGATGCCTCCGTGAACTGGGTCCCATTATCGGTTATGATTATTTGGGACGCGAAGCGGTGCACGATGTTGAGGAAAAATCCCGTGCTTTGTCGGCGGTGATTGTGGCAACCGGCTTGGCTTCAATCCACTTGGAGAACTTGTCGATTGCGACGAAGAGGTGTGTGAAACCTCTTGGAGCTTTCTTGAAAGGGCCAACCATGTCCAGCCCCCATACGCAAACGGCCGGAAAGTGGGATTGTTTGAAGCTCTGGGCGGGACATGGCTTTGTCGGGCAAAACGGCATCCTTCGCGGGTTCTTACGACTTTATCCGCGTCGGAGACCGCGGTGAGCCGAAGAATCCTTGCACGTAAGCTTTGCCGACTAGAGTGCGTGCCGCCGCGTGGCTTCCGCATATGCCCGAGTGGATATCTTGGAGCAATTGTTTCCCTTCTTCGGGTGTGATGCACCTCATTAGAATTCCGAGAGGGCTTCTCTTGTATAGATCGGAGTCGACCATGACGTACGCTTGGCAACGGCGCCGGACGCGTTACGCTTCATCCCGGTCATCCGGCGGCTCTTCTTGAGTTAAGAATTTGATGAGCGGCGTCCTCCGGTCGGTATCGATCATGGTGACTTCGTTCGTGGTTTGCTCGTTGGGAGCTGTCTTTGCCGTGACGGTTGGCTCGTAGAGATGTTCGACAAAGACATCTGTTGGAGCGACTTCGCACTTAGATCCGAACTGTGCTAGCTCATCGGCGGCTTCATTGTTATGTCTCGGGACATGTGAGAGTTCTAGCCCAACAAACTTGTCCTCAAGCTTGCGGACCTCTTGTCGGTAGGCCTCCATAGTGTCGTTCAAGCGGGACCGTTTCATCACTTGATTGACGACCAGTGGGAATCGCCTTTCACAATAAGCCGACGAATCCCGAGTGAGGCTGTGAGGCGCAGTCCATGTAAAAGAGCTTCGTATTCGGCGACGTTGTCCGAGGCGGAGAAGTGGAGGTGAAGGGCATATCTTAGCCTTTCCCGGTCGGGAGATCGGCACAACTCCTGCTCCCGGCCGGTGATCCTCTTGGATCCGTCGAAGTGCATGGTCCAGTGTTGGAGGTCTTCCCGAGGCACGTGTTCTTGCTTGTTCAGCCCACTCGGCCGGAAATCCGCTAAGGCTTGTGACTTAATGGACGTCCGGCTTGAAAGTTAAGTCCGGCATCGGTTCTAGGGCCCACTTGGCGATGCGCCCGGTTGCCTCGCGGTTGTGGATGACGTCGCCGAGTGGGAAGGAGGTGATGACGGTGACCGAGTGACCACGAAAGTAGTGTGCCAATTTCCTCGCGGTTATTAGAACACTATAAAGCAATTTTTGTACACGAGGGTATCGGATTTTGGCTCCTGCCAATACTTGCGACAAAGTAAATTGGCCTTTGAATCTTACGGGCCCGTCCATCTTCTTCTCGTTCAACCACAAGGACCGTACTAACCACTTGGTGAGTGGCTGAAACGTACGGCAACGGGGTTCTGGGGCTGAGGTGAAGCCGGGGCGGGTGGCGTGGTAAGGAACTTTTTGAAGTCTTCAAAGGCCTTGTCGGCTTACGTGGTCCACTTGGAAGTCGTCTGTCTTCTTCACGGCTGAAGAAGGGCATGCCTCGTTCGCCGAGTCGGGATATGAAACGGCTCGTGCCGCCATGCAGCCAGTGAGCTTTTGGACGTCTTTCGATTACTCGGGGCTTCATGTTTAAGATGGCGTTGATCTTCTCTGGGTTTGCTTCAATGCCGCGGTGTGATACCATGAAGCCGAGCGGTTGCACGATGGGACGCCGAAGGTGCACTTCTCCGGGTTCAACTTTATTCGAAGGCCGGATGTTTGCAAAGGTTTCTTCTAAGTCGGCGATCGGGTCTTCTTTCGCTTGGTCTTGATGACAACATCGTCGACATAAGCTTCAACGTTTTTGCCGATCTGCGTCTGGAAGCATCTTTGGATCATGCGTTGGTATGTAGCTCGGCGTTCTTCGAGCCGAAAGGCATGGTGATGTAGCTGATAGGCCCGAACGGCGTGATGAAAGATGTCTTCGGGCGGTGGATTCTTTCAAACGATCCAGTGATAGCCCGAGTAACAATCCAAGAAACTCGGAAGTTCGCAGCCAGTGTTGAGTCGACGACTTGGTCGATGCGAGGCAGCCGAACGGATCTTTGGGGCAGGCTTTGTTGAGGTCGGTGTAGTCAACGCACATGCGCCATTGCCCCGTCTTCTTGCGGACCACGACTGGGTTGGCTAACCAGTCGGGATGAAGGACTTCTTTGATGAAGCCGGCAGCCAAGAGCTTTGCGAGTTCTTCTTTGATCGCGTCTTTTCGATCCGTGCGAACCTGCGTAATCGTTGTTTTATTGGTTTGGCGTCATCTTTGACGTTCAAAGAGTGCTCGATCACCTCCCTAGGAATTCCGGGCATATCGGATGGTTTTTGTGGACCCCCATTTTTGAGACGGGAATCTTTCGTGTTCATAGTACCATTTCCTGGATCGAGTAGTTGGTACCCACGAATACAGCACTGGATAATCAAGTGCACATGCACGAATAGTCTTACAATACCATTATTACATTAACAGGCCCGAAGGCATTGTTCATCCCACGGACCTTATGGTCCGAATACAACATAAAAACGAATTTAGATAAGGCGGCGGAGAGAGGCGCGGCTCGTCAATTGCCACGAGCAACGACCGGGGCTAAGGTCTAGTATGCGCCGTCGGTTCCTTCGCCCTCCGGGTAGTACGCGTAGGGGTCTTCGGCTCTTCATTTCCATCAGGAGGTTTGTGCGTATAGCAAGGGTGAGTACCAACCGTACTCGGCAAGCCAACACGAATTAATGCATATGATAGGGTTATTCAAAGAACACGGCTAGAGTTATTTTTGCGTAAAGCCGGTTTTCACAATTCTTTTCACAAGCCTACCGACTAGCCAAATCAAGTTTTAATTTCATAGTTCATTAACCCGGCGACGGTTCGTCTACCATCCATCGTGATTCCAAGGATGGCTTCCGTCTCCGGTTCGTCATGATTTTCTGGGAGTCCACCCCTTCTCGCATTCTCGAGAAGTTGATCCACCAAATGAAACCATCATGCATACCCATCCCAGCGTTTAAGTTTAAAAATCTAGCCAAGCGAAAGTCTTGTCACGATGCTCAATATCCGCGAGCACGGCTATTCGAATAGATTGATTCACTCACACTGCGGTGGATGTACACTTTACCGTACTCGCGACAGCCCAACAAATGAGCCTACGCCTCAACACATGGGACGGTCACGGCAAAGCCTTTCGATAACCTTGCTTTGGCGTGCACCGCTCCATGAACTTAAGCCCTCATGCACTCTAGCCGTCCTTTTCTAGCAGGTGAGAGGAGTTACAGCGCACCGGGGGTAAGGGAAGTCTTTCCAAATCTTTAAGTTTAATTAACATCGGTTTAATCCCACCATTCATAACAAAGGCCGTAGCCTCATTCTCATC
Source organism: Oryza australiensis (assembly GCA_019925245.2). Taxonomy (NCBI): domain Eukaryota; kingdom Viridiplantae; phylum Streptophyta; class Magnoliopsida; order Poales; family Poaceae; genus Oryza; species Oryza australiensis. Next base: position 792,833 of record JAIFGZ020000160.1, on the reverse strand, counting down.
CCATAACCACCTCATAGAGAACCATCTATGCAAGGATACGCCTCCGCTCGGCTATCTAATCAGCTAGGTCTATACCCATTCGAGAAGTACGGTTGTGCTGGCTCGTTTCCGGCTATCTCATGGCTCGGTCCTTAATTGACCGGGTCGGCACTTGCCTTTTCCGGAATCCACCCAAATCATCCGGCCGCCCGGTCTAAAACATTTGTATAGTACTTTCAATTTCCACCAACTTAGTTCATCATGGCCATGTGGCGCTCATGTCTCCACATGCCGAATCTCAACTACCTTCCCTAAGGTAGTTGCCCAAGCACAAAGCTTTTTCATAAAGTCATGAGTATGCATAATCTAAGTTTAGCGGGACTAAGCGGTTTGCGAAGCTATTCTCTGGTCATTTGATCACATCGAGGGTTACAAGGAATAATTCTAAAGGTAATCAATGACAAGGTATGGCATAATAAGTATAGGTAACTCTGTATAGCATGCATGTTTAGAGTTTAAAATAACATCATTTCGCGTTGGGATCAATATGTTCAAAGAGTGTGATGACTTGCCTTGCTCGCACACTTGAGGGGTGGGATCTTCAGCGGTGTCGATGCCGGTTTCTTCGGCGCTACCCGTACGTGCGAAAGATCGATTGAATTCAGTTAGAATTCAACAAAACACCGAGAGATCGAAAAGAACCACAAAAGCCATGAAAACAACTCCAAAAGTTTTGCTTTGGAAATTCTACTCGAGTTAGGACAAGGGTTGCGAGGAAAATCCGGTTTTTGGAATCGAGCGATGACCTAGGGTCTTCGCAAAGTCGGCGATCGCAATTAAATTTGGAATTTACGTTTGAAAATATCAGCGAAGAAAATTCGTGCTCGAAATTTGAGGGTTTGAGCACAAAAGCGAAACCTATTTCGATGGCGGGAAAGAATTAAACGGAATCCGGATTGAAAAACGATGCGAAATGAAATTCGGAAAACGTCCGATTCCGATTTTCAAACTTTGCACGAGAAAATATGCGAGAAAATAATTTATTTTTGCCCAAAATTTTACTCAAGTCATCCCAAAATATTTTTCCAAATTTTCCAAAATTTTTCCTAATTTTTCCCTATTTTTCTTTTTCTTTTTTTCTTTTTCTTTTTCTTTTTCTTTTTCTTTTTCCTTTTTCCGCGCACTTGTTCAATGCCCGCAAGGTGTTCGACCGGTGCGGAGGAGGAAACAGGCGGCGGCGGCGCTAGCATGAGAGGAAAAAGGGGTGGCGGCGTGGGCTTACCGGCGACGGCGGCTCACGACGGTTAGGGCGGCGGGGCTCGGGCGTCGGCGCGCGCGCAACAACGGCGACAACGGCCGGTGGTTAGGGCGACGGCGGCGGCGCTCGGAAGAGAGAAGGGGACCGGAGAGGGAGAGGGGCGCTAGGGGCGGCGATTGTGGGGATAGATGGGGTTTGCCCCCTCTTTATAGGCGCAACCGAGCGGGGCAAAGAGAAGCGGGTGGGGCCGGCGCGGCGGCCAGCGGCGAAACGCACGCTGCGCGCGAGTGTCCGGGCGGGCGCGCGGAGTGCGGGCGCGCGGGCCGAGCGCGGGCGGCGGCACGTGGCGAAGCCGAGGACGGGGCCGGGGTGTGGCGGCGACGGATGGCGAGCACGGGCGCGGGGCCGGGGTGTGGCGGCGACGGATGGCGGCGCGGGCGCGGGCCGGTACGACGGGCGGGCGCGTGGCGGCAACGGCGCTCGCGCGGCGGGCGGGGCGGCGCGCGGGGGCGTGTCCGGGGGCCGGGCGTGGCGCGTGCGCGCTCACGCGGCGCGTGGCGCACGCGGGTGCGGCGCGGTACGGCGCGTGACGCGCGCGGCGGGCGTGAGGCGGGCGGGACGGCGTCGAACGTTTGTGACCAATGAACAGTGCACCTAGTTTATTTCCCGATTTTCTATTTTCTTTTCCCATTTTCTATTTTCTTTCCTTCTAAAAATTCTAAAATAAATCCTAATATTCCAAAAATAATTTTTAACTTTATATTTTAAACTTTTTCTTGACTTTCATTTTTCCATAATTATTTTTCATACTTATTTAAATTCTTTTCCCTAATTTTCATAATTTACCCATTTTTAATAAAAAAAAATTTCCCAAATTTCGAGTACGCCTCCCGAGAATTTTATTATTTATTTTGTGTCTTAATTCATCTTCTCCCAACCAAAATTTTATTTTATACTTCCCAAACGCGCTTTCGCAAATCCGCACTTTCCCTCAAATTCCTTTTTAAAACCACGATGCGGCTTTCGCACCACCGTTTTGACAACTCCGAAACCTCCAAATACACGAAAAGGAATTGACCACGACTAAATTTATGCAACGAGTGGCAAATAAGAAGCAACAAACCGAGAAGAAGCAATAAGCCACGGTTTTTGAAAGTTCCGATTTTTACGTTCCGATTTCGGTTCTCCGATTTTCGGGATGTTACGAGACCTACCCCCTAACAATAAATCTCGTCCCGAGATTTCTTACGTGCCGAGTAGGTGTGGGTATTCGTCCTCGGGAACTCTTCGCTCTCCCGGGTAGCCTCTTCTTCCGTGTGATTGCTCCATTGTACCTTGTACATGCGCCATGATTTGGTCGTGTCTTCTTTTACGCCTCGTCTAGTATCTTGATTGGATGCTCAGGGTAAGTAAGATCACTTGTGGACATGGATGGCTTCTAAAGGAGCTTGCTCTTCGGTACTCGCAAACATTTCTTCAATTGTGACACGTGGAACACTGGGTGGACATCGAGAGAGGTTCTCGGGCGGTTCCAATTGGTAAGCCACTTCTCCTCTCCTAGCGCTTATCAAGAATGGGCCCACGTATCGTGGTGCGAGTTTCCCTTTGACTTTGAATCTCGAGTTCCCGTAGTGGTGAGACCTTTAGATACACGTAGTCACCTTCTTTAAATTCCAATTCTCTTCGTCGAGTATCCGCGTAGCTCTTTTGTCGTGATTGAGCGGCTTGTAGTCGGTCCGGATCAAGCGAACCTTCTCCTCGGCCTCCTTGATTATGTCGAGGTCCGAATACGGTTCGTTCACCGGTTTCGACCACATCAATGGGGTTCGACATCGGCGACCAAATAAAGCTTCGTTTGGCGACATCTTCGGCGGCTTGATAGCTATTGTTGTAAGAGAACTCGGCGTACGGCAAACATTTCTCCCAATCCTTGGTGAAATCCAACGCACGGAGCTCTCGGCATGTCTTCTAGCACTTGATTCGTCCTCTCGATCATCCGTCGATGCGGGTGGTAAGCGGTACTAAAAGCGAGGTGACTGCCGAGTGCCTCGTGGACCTTGCTCCAAAAATGAGATGTGAATTGGGTACCACGATCCGATATAATCCTCTTTGGTACACCGTGGAGACACACAATCCTACTCATATATAGTTCCGCTAGCTTGGCACTTGTTGTAGTTAGTTTTCACGGGAATAAATCGCGAGTCTTGGTGAGCCGATCTACTATTACCCAAATGGAATCGTAACCGTCGCGGTCTTAGGTAGTCCTACTATGAAATCCATACCTATCTCGTCCCATTTCCATTCGGGAATCTTGAGTGGCTGCAGCAAGCATGGCGTTGATGTTCGGCTTTCACCCTTTGGCACACATCGCACACGGCTACGTATTCGGCTACATCCCTCTTCATATTAGGCCACCGGTATTCTCCTTTCAAATCCTGGTACATTTTCGTGCTTCCGGGTGTAACGAATATGCCGATTCGTGGGCTTCCTTTAAGATCAATCCTCTCAAACCGCCTCGTTCGGGCACACGATTCTTTTCTTGTACCACAGGATTCCCTTGTCATCTACGAAAACTCCTTAGCGCGTCCGGCGGCCATGCGTTCCTTGATTTCTGGGTTTCCTCATTCCCTTTTTGGGCTTCCTCTATTTGAGTTCTCGGTAGGGGTTGGATTTCCGGTGAGTTCACTTCTCCGTGAGGAATCGGGTGCGAGATTGAGTCTAGCCATTTCTTCTTGGAGTTCGCGGCCATACCTCCCAATCCCAGTGGTTGCATTGGGCTTTGCGGCTCGGCGCATCGGCCACTACATTTGCCTTGCCGGGATGATAGTGGATTCCTAGGTCGTAATCCTTGATCAACTCCAGCCATCGCCTCTCGTCGTAGATTGAGATCGGGTGAGTAAAGAAATATTTTAAGCTCTTGTGATCGGTATACACATCACGGTGGTTCCCGATCGAGATAGTGTCTCCGGATCTTCAATGCGTGTACAACCGCGGCTAATTCCAGTCGTGTGTGGGATAATTCTCTTCGTGGGGTCGTAGCTGAGAGGCATACGCTACGACCTTCCCATCTGCATTAACACTCCTCCCAATCCTTGCCGGGATGCATCACGGTACATCACGAAGTCCTTTCGGTTGTCGGGTAAGGTCAAGATTGGGGCGGTGGTTAACTTTTCTTTTAATTGGTCGAAGGCTTTTTGGCACTTCTCATTCCATTCAAACTTCTTTTCCTTCTTCGAAGTTGAGTCATAGGTCGGGCTACGGTGGAAAACCCTTCGATAAACCGTCGGTAATATCCGGCCAAGCCCAAGAAACTCCGAACTTCCGTCACGACTTGGGTGCCTTCCATTCCATAACGGCTTCGACCTTGGCGGGGTCTCTTGCTACTCCTCAGGCTGAAACCACGTGGCCAAGAAAAGCGACTTCCTTGAGCCGAACTCGCATTTGCTTGAACTTTGCATACAGTGGTGCTCTCGTAGCTTTTCCAGTACTAGTCGTAGATGCTCCGCGTGTTCCTCATCGTTCTTGGAGTAGATAAGTATATCGTCGATGAATACCACTACGAATTTGTCCAGGTACTCCATGAATACCTTGTTCATTAGGTTCATAAAATATGCAGGGGCATTGGTCAATCCAAGGACATCACTTTGTGAACTCGTATAAGCCATAACGTGTAGAGAACGCCGTCTTAGGAATATCTCCGGCTCTAATCTTCAACGATGGTATCTGACCGTAGATCAATCTTTGAGAACACCTGTGCACCCTTAAGTTGATCGAATAGGTCATCGATCCGGCAGCGGGTACTTGTTCTTGATAGTTACTTCATTCGGTGATCGGTAGTCCACACACATTCTCATACTCCCATCCTTCTTTTGACGAAGAGTCTTGGGGCTCCCAGAGAGAGAGGCTGGGCGTACGAATCCCTTCTCTTGTAGTTCTCTTATTTGCTTCTTGAGTTCCTCCAACTCGTTGGCCGGCATTCGATAAGGCCTCTTGGATATGGGGGTAGTACCGGGCATTAGATCGATGATAAACTCTATGTCGCGATCCGGGGCATTCGGGCAATTCCTCGGGAAACACGTCCGGGTATTCTTGTACTACGGCATTCCGCCTAGAGGTAGCATGGTGAACACTCCCGCAGCTTGTTCACATAGCTTTGGGTTTTGATCCATAGTTATGCTCATCGGTGATCCCCACGGGGTGGATACCGTGACTTCCCTCCGATTGCAGTCTATAATTCCATTATTCTTGGTCAACCAATCCATTCGAGTATGACATCTATGGTTTGTGGTGATAGCACCATAAGGTTTGAGAGAAACACCACGTCTCTAATCCGTATGGGCACATTAATGCAGGCATGGGGTACGGTTATGTCTCCCCGGTGAGTGTACCAACATAGGCCTCTTAAGTGCTACTTGGTGTAGGTGGTGTTGTTTGCTTACTTGGGAAGATATGAATGAATGCGAGGCTCCGAATCGAATAAAACTTTAAGCTGGTGTAGAGTTGATAGAGAACATACCCATCAATACGCTCGGTCCTCCAGCTTCTTCGCCCGCACATGATTCACTGGCCACGTCGAAACCCGGTGGCGGCCTCGTTGGGTAGCGGGGTCTGAGCAGGACCTCGTCTGCCGCGAGGGTGGGGGTTCCTCGGACGGGCGTTGCATTGGCGCCGGTGCGCACGGGGGTGTTGCGTGGTTTTGGGCAGCTATTGGAGTAGTGCCCGAATTCTCCGCAATTGAAGCGGCTCACATTCCTTCTTCTGGAGCGGCTAGGGTTGGTGTGGGTGTACGAAGGCGAGGTGTAGGCGACTGTTGATATGGTCGGAAGCGGGAGAACGTCCGGTTGCGGGACGTTTGGCTTCCATCCGACGGGGTGGCTCCCTTGGGGCGTTGTGGCGTTCCACGAAATGGGCGAGCCATAGCGAGCCTCCTCTTGCGGTTATTGTCTACCACCTTTTGGTCATGCTCAAGCGGACGACCTTGTTGATGAGGCTTTGGAAGCTGGTGTGATCTGCCCGATCATTGGTCCCCTCGGTTCGTCATTTAGTCCCTCAATGAATTTGTCTATCTTTTCTTCCTCGTCGGCCGAGTCACGGTGGCGTAACGGGCAAGCTGGGTGAACTTGTTCGAGATATTCTTATCTGAGGTGTTCCCTTGACGCGTCTGCGGAACTCATTCTTCTTCATCCTCATAAGCTGCAGGTGGCACGAAATTCTCACGGAACGCAGCCGTGAATTCCTCCCATGTTGGTTCGCGGCGTCTTCGGCTCGTGTTTCCTTGTAGGTATCCCACCGGTCACTTGCGGGACCCTCCAGTGGTTAGTAGCGAAGACAACTCTATCGGCTTCTCGGACTCGACGAGGGTTAGCTTCTTCTCTATCACTCTTAGCCAATCTTCGGCGTCCATAGGTTCTTCGGCCGTGGAAAAAGTGGGTGGCTTAGCTCTCATGAATTCTCCCGGACTCGATCCTCCTCGACCTCCTTGATTATTAGCAATCGCTTGGAGTAGCTGGGTGCAAAGCCATGACCTCTGCCGGGGTGGAGGGGTTAGGTTCAGCGGGTTCTCGTTGGTCGCTGCGGCTCTGCGACGATGTGCCATCGAAGAAGTGAGATGAATCAAGAGATCGGACTAGTTTAGGTTATAGTTCACGGGGAATTTTTCTTCAAGTTCTTTCGAATGATCTTCAATCAACAGTCAAGGTGAAATAATAATAAGCATACGAATTAAGACATCGCAAGGCGATGCTCGGGTTCATCATATTACATAAGGGGTACACGGACGTACACACACAGTCCTTCATGCCGGGTAGCAACAATAGTTATATCGTCCAACTACATCAACTAATTAAGGGGATTAGGGAGTGGTTCGTGCCGCCGAGCCGGGAAGGTCTTCCCGCCTAGTCATCCAACCATCCGCAAGAGCCAGGCGCCGGAAGTGGGTGGTCCGCTGCTGAAGCAAACCGAAGTCCCCACGGCTCGGAGGTGGTGGCCTCGGAGTCACGCCGAATCTTCCGACTCGGTGGCCGCGTACTCTTGCGAGCGGTCAGCGGGTGAGGGGCCTCCGTGTGAGTCGGGCGACGAGGGAGCTTCCTCCTCCATTGGGTCGGTGTCGCTAGACTCCCATTTGATCTCCATGGGCTCGCCTCGGACTCCGTGTCGGTGTAGATCGGATGGGGTTACCCTCTCCGATCCCGGCTCGGAGGGTGCTGTACGGAGCTCGGGGTGGGTCCCATGGACGCGGCGGCGGGGGTGTCCACCGGTGCGGTGCGAGGCTCTGTGCTCAACATAAAAGCTTGCTCCATCATGGCTTGAAAGGTATCCAAGCATGCTTGGAGTCATAAGGTAATAATGGTTGGGCACGGGGCGGAGGTGATGGCACAAGCTTGGTGGAAGTACTGCGGCGTAGACGGGATGAGTGTGCATTTGCTCCTCCAGTGGTTGATTTGCTTGCTTGCTCTTCTGAGTTGCTCTTCCAGCTCTACCAGAGCTTCCCCGGCCATGTAGCGGTCCGAGAGTTGCTCGTCTTGGGCACCATTGGCTGCGGTGAGTGCGCCGCATGCTTATCTGGTCTCCACGGCCTTGGTGGCTGTTGACCGGATCATTGAGCGTGGCTGCTGATCGTTGATCTCGAGCGGGGCCTCCTCGTAACTGATCGTCTGCTTCTCCGCCAACGCGATAAACGCGTGACCATCGGGTTGTAGCAGCGGGGGTAGCCTCCACGGTGCGAGCCGGGTTGCCCTCTTCGCGGTAAGGATGATGCACGAACTCTGTCATTGTGAGTCCGGCACGGTGTTCCGCATTAAGGCGAAGGAAGGCCTCGCGAGGCATCCCGAATAGCCGCTTACGCTAGATCCCGATGGTAGCGAGTGTGGAAGCGGTAGGATGTCTCACTCCTCATGCGGGCTTCTATGGATACGTTGCCTCCCGGCTGGATACACTTCGAGCCATGCCTTTTGGTGTGATAGGTGGGTGGTTCCGGGTACCTCAAACACCATAGTAGGGATGGAGTTGGACCACGAACCCCTCGTCTCGCGGAATAGTGACTTCCCGAGTTCCGTCGTGGTTTGACATCGCTTTACGAGGCAACTTAGGGTTAGCGGGAGGGAGCCATCATAATCATTTGGTAAAAAGAAATACGGATGTAGAAAAGATATATTTGCATTTTTGGAAATAATAGTTTAAAACTGATCCTACGTAGGGATATTTCCCTTTAACCATCTAGTTAGGGGTAGGGCGCCATTTGGTCTTAGCCTACGGTCGCATGGCTCGATACCAGCTCGTGGACCCCCGTTTTTGTGACGGGAATCTTTCGTGTTCATAGTACCATTTCCTGGATCGAGTAGTTGGTACCCATGAATACGGCTTGGATAATCAAGTGCACATGCACGAATAGTCTTACAATACCATTATTACATTAACGAGGCCCGAAGGCATTGTTCATCCACAGGACCTTATGGTCCGAATACAACATAAAAACAGAATTTAGATAAGGCAGCGAAGAGAGGCGGCGCTCGTCAATTGCCACGAGCAACGGCCGGGGCTAAGGTCTAGTATGCGCCGTCGGTTCCTTCGCCCTCCGGTAGTACGCGTAGAGGTCTTCCGGCTCTTCATTTCCATCATTTGGAGGTTTGTGCGTATAGCAAGGGTGAGTACCAACCGTACTCAGCAAGCCAACACGAAATTAATGCATATGATAGGGTTATTCAAAGAACACGGCTAGAGTTATTTTTGCGTAAAGCCGGTTTTCACAATTCTTTTCACAAGCCTACCGACTAGCCAAATCAAGTTTTAATTTCATAGTTCATTAACCCGGCGACGGTTACGTCTACCATCCATCGTGATTCCAAGGATGGCTTCCCGTCTCCGGTTCGTCATGATTTTCTGGGAGTCCACCCCTTCTCGCATTCTCGAGAAGTTGATCCACCAAAATGAAACCATCATGCATACCCATCCCAGCGTTTTAAGTTTAAAAATCTAGCCAAGCGAAAGTCTTGTCACGATGCTCAATATCCGCGAGCACGGCTATTCGAATAGATTGATTCACTCACACTTGCAGTGGATGTACACTTTACCGTACTCGCGACAGACCCAACAAATGAGCCTACGCCTCAACACATGGGACGGTCACGGCAAAGCCTTTCGATAACCTTGCTTTGGCGTACCCGCTCCATGAACTTAAGCCCTCATGCACTCTAGCCGTCCTTTTCTAGCGGTGAGAGGAGTTAGCGCACCGGGGTAAGGGAAGTCTTTCCAAATCTTTAAGTTTAATTAACATCGGTTTAATCCCACCATTCATAACAAAGGCTGCAGCCTCATTCTCATCCCATAACCACCTCATAGAGAACCATCTATGCAAGGATACCGCCTCCGCTCGGCTATCTAATCAGCTAGGTCTATACCCATTCGAGAAGTACGGTTGTGCTGGCTCGTTTCCGGCTATCTCATGGCTCGGTCCTTAATTGACCGGGTCGGCACTTGCCTTTTCCGGAATCCACCCAAATCATCCGGCCGCCCGGTCTAAAACATTTGTATAGTACTTTCAATTTCCACCAACTTAGTTCATCATGGCCATGTGGCGCTCATGTCTCCACATGCCGAATCTCAACTACCTTCCCTAAGGTAGTTGCCCAAGCACAAAGCTTTTTCATAAAGTCATGAGTATGCATAATCTAAGTTTAGCGGGACTAAGCGGTTTGCGAAGCTATTCTCTGGTCATTTGATCACATCGAGGGTTACAAGGAATAATTCTAAAGGTAATCAATGACAAGGTATGGCATAATAAGTATAGGTAACTCGTATAGCATGCATGTTTAGAGTTTAAAATAACATCATTTCGCAATTGGGATCAATATATTCAAAGAGTGTGATGACTTGCCTTGCTCGCACACTTGAGGGTGGGATCTTCGGCGGTGTCGATGCCGGTTTCTTCGGGCGCTACCCGTACGTGCGAAAGATCGATTGAATTCAGTTAGAATTCAACAAAACACCGAGAGATCGAAAAGAACCACAAAAGCCATGAAAACAACTCCAAAAGTTTTGCTTGGAAATTCTACTCGAGTTAGGACAAGGGTTGCGAGGAAAATCCGGTTTTTGGAATCGAGCGATGACCTAGGGTCTTCGCAAAGTCGGCGATCGCAATTAAATTTGGAATTTACGTTTGAAAATATCAGCGAAGAAAATTCGTGCTCGAAATTTGAGGGTTTGAGCACAAAAGCGAAACCTATTTCGATGGCGGGAAAGAATTAAACGGAATCCGGATTGAAAAACGATGCGAAATGAAATTCGGAAAACGTCCGATTCCGATTTTTCAAACTTTGCACCGAGAAAATATGCGAGAAAATAATTTATTTTTGCCCAAAATTTTACTCAAGTCATCCCAAAATATTTTTCCAAATTTTCCAAAATTTTTCCTAATTTTTCCCTATTTTTCTTTTTCTTTTTTTTTCTTTTTCTTTTTCTTTTTCTTTTTCTTTTTCCTTTTCCTGCGCACTGTTCAATGCCCGCAAGGTGTTCGACCGGTGCGAGGAGGAAAACGAGGCGGCGGCGGCGCTAGCATGAGAGGAAAAAGGGTTGGCGGCGTGGGCTTACCGGCGACGGCGGCTCACGACGGTTAGGGCGGCGGGGCTCGGGCTCGGCGGCGCGTGGCAACAACGGCGACAACGGCTCGGTGGTTAGGGCGACGACGGCGGCGCTCGGAAGAGAGAAGGGGACCGGAGAGGGAGAGGGCGCTAGGGCGGCGATTGTGGGGATAGATGGGGGTTTGCCCCCTCTTTATAGGCGCAACCGAGCGGGGCAAAGAGGAACGGGGTGGGGACCGCGCGCGGCGGCGGCGGCGCGAAACGCACGCGGCGCGAGTGTCGGGCGGGCGCGGAGTGCGGGCGCACGCGGGCCGAGCGCGGGGCGGCGGCACGTGGCGAAGCCGAGGCGGGGCCGGGGTGTGGCGGCGACGGATGGCGAGCACGGGCGCGGGGCCGGGGTGTGGCGGCGACGGATGGCGGCGCGGGCGCGGGCGTACGACGGGCGGGCGCGTGGCGGCAGCGGCGCTCGCGCGGCGAGCCGGGCGCAGCGCGCGGGCGTGTCCGGCCGGGCGTGGCGCGTGCGCGCTCACGCGGCAGCGTGGCGCACGCGGGTGCAGCGGTGCGGCGCGCGGCTTGCGCGGCGGGCGTGAGCCGGGGCCGGGGCGGCGTCGAACGTTTGTGACCAATGAACAGTGCACCTAGTTTATTTCCCGATTTTCTATTTTCTTTTCCCATTTTCTATTTTCTTTCCTTCTAAAAATTCTAAAATAAATCCTAATATTCCAAAAATAATTTTTAACTTTATATTTTAAACTTTTTCTTGACTTTCATTTTTCCATAATTATTTTTCATACTTATTTAAATTCTTTTCCCTAATTTTCATAATTTACCCATTTTTAATAAAAAAATTTCCCAAATTTCGAGTACGCCTCCCGAGAATTTTATTATTTATTTTGTGTCTTAATTCATCTTCTCCCAACCAAAATTTTATTTTATACTTCCCAAACGCGCTTTCGCAAATCCGCTTTCCCTCAAATTCCTTTTTAAAACCCGATGCGGCTTTCGCACCACCGTTTTGACAACTCCGAAACCTCCAAATACACCGAAAAGGAATTGACCACGACTAAATTTATGCAACCGAGCGGCAAATAAGAAGCAACAAACCCGAGAAGAAGCAATAAGCGCGGTTTTGAAAGTTCCGATTTTACGTTCCGATTTCGGTTCTCCGATTTTCGGGATGTTACGGTTTCCAAGCAAAAACATCTTTATTATTTTGGAGGAAGGTGACGAGCGCGCTTTCCTATTTAGGATCTAGGTCGGCGCCGATTACGGCGTTTTGGAGGGATCGGACGAATCAAGGGAGATCTTCTTGGTCTTGGCGTCGCCGGATCCCGATTTGGCTATCTTCTTCGCGGGGACTTCGCCCTGCCGAAGTCGATGCAGCCAATCGGACTTCTTGTTGGCCACGTAATCTCTCGCGAGATTGGGCCATGTCACGCTCTCCTTGTCGCAGTGAAGGCTTGCTTCACGTCGGCGAAGAGTGATGACGCCGTTGGGACCGGCATCTTCATGCAAAGATAAGTGTAGTGAGGATCGCCATGAACTTGGCAAGCGCAGGCCTTCCGATGATGGCATGATATCTTTGTTTGCAAGTCGGCCACCTCGAAGGTGACGTTCTCCGTTCGGAAGTTCTCTCGGGCTCCGAAGGTGGCTGGGAGGGAGATGTGCCCGTGGTGTTGAAGATAGCCCGGATAACTCCGTGGAAGGGGCGAGCTTGCTTTGAGTTCGGCTCTCGGGATCGCATTTCATCCATGGTCTTGGCAAACGGGATGTTGAGGGCGCTGCCCCATCGATGAGGACGCGCTTAAGCTTGATGTTGCGGACCACGGGGTCCGGGGCGAGTGGATAGCATCCGGGTGGACCACTCGGTCGGGATGATCCGAGCGGTCAAAAGTGATGGCCACTTCCGACCATCGCGAGATCGAGGACTTCGGGTTGAGCCGCGTTGACCTCCCGGTCGGTTAGCTTTTGTTTCCTCTTGGATTCATAAGGTGGCGGGCCTCCGTAGATGTGGTTGAGCTCCCCCACTGGGTCTTGGAAAGGTTCGTCATTTTCAGCCGCGTTGTTCTTTTTGGCGCCAGATGGGCCAGCCTCGTCAGTCGGCTTCTTGTTGAGCTGCGCCACGTATTGTTATGAACCGCTTGTAGATGAAGCGAGTCCTTCGCCGCGTGCTTGTGATTCGGATGGTGGGTGCATTGGGCGTTCATGATGGCGTCGTAGGCGGCGACTCGGGGCGGCGTTGAGTATTGGAGGTCGCGGCCACTAGGTCTTCGATCGGCGCTTGCGATCTTTCGGCCATGGTTCTTGTTGTTGCCGCCATCCTTCTTAGGATTTCGGCTTCCTCCCGCTTGCTTGTCCTCTCTTCTCGGGCCGGTCTTGACGGGCGGCTTTAATGGCGTCGTTTGATTTGGCGTATGAGTTCGCCGTCTCAAACATCGCTTCACCGTCTTCGGTGGCTTGCGTCCGAACTTGCCGATAAGCGGCTCATCACGGACTCCCTTCGGAAGGCGGCGATGATGATGTCATCGGTGATGTTCGGGATCTTGTTGCGCTTCTCGGAGAAGCGACGAATGTAATCCTTCGAGAGGCTTGTCCGGCTTGGATGACGTTGTAAAGGTCGAAGTACGTGCCGGGCCTCTCGAAGGTGCCTTGGAAGTTGGCGATGAAGTGGTCCCTCGGCTCGCTCCACGAGCCGATTGAGCCTCTTGGCGAGTGGTGAGCCAATTTACGGCGAGTTTGCGAGGGCCACGGGCGGTAGTTGGCCATGGCCTTGTTGTCGCCACTGCAGCTCGGATGGCAAGAGTATATACGATTAACCAAGATTCGGGGTCGGTTTTGCCATCGTACCTTTCTATCCTGTTGGCTTAAAGCCACTCGGCCAATGCACTCGGCGGAGCTCCCGAGTGAAGGCGGTACTCCATCGTCGCCGCTATCGGGTGATCCCCTCCGATCTTCTGAGTGCGACGGTCGCGCTCTTGGTAGCGGCGATCAAGGACTTCCCGCATCACTCGGCGGGGTCTTACGTTGGTGATTGGGTAGGTGGAACTATTGCGGTGGACTCGGTGGTGGACGGGTGGACGTCCATGTCGTTTGTGGCGGGAGTCGACCGTCGCTCTTGGTGCCTCGGCGTGGATTCGCGAGGTGGGCCTCTTGGCTTTGGTTGTCGGCCGAGCGGCTCGGGCCTCTGTAGTCTCCGACTTTAGAGGTGGGAGCCGGCTCTTGTCGGCGTTTCGGCCACGGATTCGATCGGCCTTCGCGTCGAAGTGGTGGGAGGGCCGTTAGCCGTGGCGGCGACGATGGTCTTGATCTTATCAAGTATAGGAGTCACGTTGGCGGGGCCGTCTCCATGACGGTGTCCAAGAGCGTGAGTGCGGCGACGCGCTTACGCTGCGGCGTCGGAAGACGTTGGTGTTGCGAACCCGTGTTTGGAGGATGGCCTCCCGGCGGATCGTCCGGCTGCACGCGAGATCCCGCTTCCTTTTGTCGGCCTCGTCTTTGCGTTGTTTGTCTTCCTCGGCTGTCTTGCGCTCAAGCTCCACTCAAGCTCGCTCCTCTTCGGCAAGCCTTCGGCCATGGCTGAGTCGGACTCATCCGGCTCGGCCATGAGGACGCTCAAGCACTTCGGCTCGCGATCCATATGGCGTCGGAGTTGTCGGCTTCGTCGGAAGGGATGCCGTAGAGATTGTCGAGCCGGCGGAGGCGAGGTATCCGTTGAGCTCGAAGATGAGCGGGAGCCGAAGGACGGGAGGATGACGGCAACCTCCCTTGATCTGGGAAATTCGGATCTGGATCGCTCCGTCCGAGTCGGAGCTTGGGGATTAGGCTCCTCCGAGTGGATCGCCGCCAACTCGGGGAGAGCGATTGACTGTAGATCTTGGCGACGTTTGGTAACCCAAACGGCACCGAGAGGTCTTCACCGAGTAGATTGCTTACGTTGGGGAGGCGAGAAGATTGGCGCAGATCTCGGCGGCATCCGTAATCCGAATGGCGCCGAGTGAAGTCCGTCGTCGGAGAAGGTGGATCGCATCTTGGTCTTCAAGATGTTGTCGAAGATCTCGGCGTTGTTGGGGAGCCCGAACGGCGCCGAGTAGATCTTTCCCTTCGGCGGTTCGAGTCCGAGTCGAAGGAGGAGTCGTCGGAGAAGGCGGCGGCGAAGTCGCCGAGTCTTGAAGGAGATCCCATCACGCTTGTCGGCGAGATTGTTGAAGAAGTCTCGGCGCGCGTCCCCTACTGGCGTGCCAACCGTCGAAACTTGGTTTCGGCAATATATTTTTCCGGGGTCGCAGTCGAGATCGCCAAGCACGATGGGTTAGGAGGAAAGAAGATTTAGACAGGTTCGAGCCCTCTCGTGAGGTAATACCCTACTCTGTTTCGGTGGATTCGATCCGCCGAGTGTCTTTATTGATCTCGTGATCTAAAGCTCTCGCTTATGAAGTTGAATCTCGAGATCTAGTGTTGGAATATCCCTCAAGGGACGCCCCTTACCCCCATTATATAGTCTTGGGAGGAAGGGTTTACAAGTCGGAAACCCTATCTTACTCTAAATCGGTTTCCTCAATCTTACCAAACCGTGACTATAGGCCGATTGCTTTATCTCTATCAAAACCGTAACACCCAAGTCAAGTTCGGCTTACAGATATGGCGGCGCAATCTATCCCTACCTCCAACGGATAAGCTTGCCATGTAGATACCCGATTGCCACAATCTCCACATGTACCCACAAGACACAATCCCACAACACGTTACCGTGCGCCGGTGCACCACCATGGTGCCCCGAAAGGAAGCTGTGACAGACCCTTCACATAACCCCCTCTAGTCAATCGTACCACACCAAGGTTTCGCCCCATTCCCATCGAGCAATGGGCAGCCCTCTAGTGCCGCGGTGAATCCGGAAGCTGATCAACCCTTAAAACCGGGGCGACCCAACTCCATCACGCCCACCCTCTCGGGATACGTTAACTAGAGACAGCTACGCTACGGACCCGGCCATTACCCATGTTGGCTTGTGGTATGCATGGCATTTCTTCCGGGTTTCGAGAACCGGTCCTTAATCGTCATGAGCACACTAACCAAAGTCCAACCTTGTGCTCACGACCCACCTTTTCATAAATCAATATTATTAGAGACATGCTCACAACTTAACATCATCGAGAGTTAACTTCCGGTAATGAAACTTGATTAGAGTGATTCCCTTAAGTGAGCTAGTTGCGCTAAGCATAACTAAGCAAACCTTAAGCTAACATCTAGTCATATTGAACCCCAAGTTATCAATGGTATAAGGTAAACAATCCTATGGTTGAGTACAATAGGTATAATCATCCCATAAAATGACATTCTAAAACATATGCAGCATTTGAAGGAAAAAGAGATATTTACATAAAATAGGTACAATATGGTCAATGTAAGGTATGACTTGCCTTGCTCGAGGCGAGGAACCTCGGCGACTACTTCGAAGAACGGGCTCGCGGAAAACTTGGGATCTACACGACAAACAAAGCACTCAACAAACACCCTAAAAGTCTACTGAAACAGCACTGAAAAGTATTTTTAATGGATTCTTGACATTTTTCTGGATTTAATGAAATTTGAATGGGCTAAAACGGAGCTCGGATTCAAATGATATGAATTTTAGAAGTTTAATTGCGATTTTTAACTAAACGAGAAAAAATTAAAATGATTTATTGCGCAATTAAGCCCCGGGTGACGCAAGCATGGCGCAAGCGATAGGGCTGACGTCACGGCGCAAGCGGCCGACGCAAGCGGCGCGGCGCGGTCCACGGTGGACCGAGTCCACGGCGGCGGCGGAGAGAACGGGGCACGTGGCGCGCATCGGGGAGGGTGGCGGCGATCGGACGGCGGCGGCTTTGCGCGCGAGGGCGGTCGGATCGGCCCGATCCGAAGGATCGGACGGTGCGAATCGCGGCTAGGGTTAGGGTTCCGGCGGCGGCCGAGGCGGACACGCGGCAGCCATCCGGCGTGCGGCGGCCGGATCGAACGGCGACGGATCGATCGCGATCGGACGGCGCGGATCCTCCCGGTTCGAAAGATCGAACGGCGCGAGGGAGCGAGCGCGCTAGGGTTAGGGTTTGGGCGGCGGCGGCTCGAGCTCGCCGCCGGCCATGGCCACGCGGCGGCCGGCCGAGCTCCGCGGCACCGGCGGCGGCGGCGGAGTGCTGCGGCGCGGGAACCACGGCGGAGGGCGGAACGATGCGCGCGGGAGCGGTTCGGGAGGAGACCCGAGAAACCGAAGAGGAAAAGAACGGTGGCGCACTCACCGGCGACGGAGACGACGATGATGGCGACGGCGGATCCGAGGCTAGCGCAAAGGGAAACAAAGGAGAAACGCGGCGGCGAAGAGGAGTTTTATAGGGGTACAACGGGACCGAAACAAACACGGAAACGGCGGATTCGTCGCCGTTGTTCTCGGGAATCGGAGAGAGGGGAACAATCGGCGACGGATTCCGCGCGGATAGGGTTTCCATCGGGCGCGGGGTTGCGGAGATGGAAACGGCGTCGCGAGATTGAGCCGGCACGGGGCCGACGTGGCTCGGATTCAAACGGAAAGGAGCGGAGCGGCGGCGCGCATGGCGGGCGGCGGCGGGACCGGCCGGGCGCGGGACGGAAACCGACGGGTGGGGCCCACCCGTCGCTGACTCGCGCGAGCGGACGCCCCGCGGACTTGCGCGGCTGCGGCGGCGTTGCGGGCCTCGGCCCACGACCGGGCGCGCGCGCGGCGCTTGGGCCGGGAAGGGGCGGGCCGACGGCCCAAAGGAAAGGGCGGGAGTGCTGTCGTGCAGCCGTACGGAAAAAAAAAAGAAAAAGGGAAAAAGGATTTTGGGGGCTTAATTAATTCCCATTTCTTATTTAATTGATTAAAAAACACTTAGAGTGCTCTAAAAATTTCAGTAAAAATTTTGTTAGTGTATTTTGACATGCGAATTCAAGAAAAATCCTACCATGTCGTTTCCATTAATTAATTGCATTTTAAAATTATTGGTTGGCTCCAGGTTAATTTCAGAGATTCCGATTATTTCAGGGTAAATTATTTAAATGAATTAGGGAAAAACCCAGGGTGTGACAATCAATAAGTACGTGACTTATTTATGAGACTCGATATGTATGAATCTATTTCTAAATGATCCCTGATCATATATCATATTATTGGAACTAATATGAATCTAAGATCAGCATGTCTATTGATTGATGATCATGTCTCATAGATCATGGGTATGGAGATACCAAATCAATAAACATGGATATATGTGTTAGAGAACACATTATTGGATAGACCCACCATGAGGCACTACAGGAATTAATGTGCCATTAGTTGGTCTCAGGTAGTGTTGGTACAAAGTCCTTAGACCTGAGATCACCATGGATTCCAACATGTGTAGTAGCCTACTTTGGGACTACCAAACGCTCTTCCGTAACTGGGTAGTTATAAAGGTAGTTTTCGGGTTTGCTATGAAATATGGAATGGGATGTGAGTGATCGAGATGGAATTTGCCCCTCCTTTGGAGAGATATCTCTGGGCCCCTCGAGGTAATGAATTATGGAAATGCATGGCCATGCTAAGTTGATTGAGGAGTCAATCAATAGACAGATAATCCAATACGGTTCAAGTGAATGGTTAAGCTATTGAAGGGATGGCACACATCTTGCCTATAGCTTAATTGGTATCGTGAGGCAAAGGAATTTGTGTACACATTACAGTTCGAGCTGATATTATATTCTTTAATACTATGGTGTCAATATGTGCCGCTAGGCGCCGCGTTGACAGTCGGCTGAGTTGGACTCGAGCCGACGATCGGCTAAGTTAGACTATAGCCAAAACCGAGTATACCTGAACCTACGGGGTCGCACGCTTAAGAGGATGGAATAGATATTCGAGTTGGACTCGGATACGGCTCGATCGGATAGGGATCCGATCGGATAGAGTTCTATGGGCTTACGACGTATGGGCGGCCAATTCGTGAGATTCGGATAGGATCCGATTTAAAATAGAGTCCCGATCGGCCACTAGTCCCGTCGGCCAACTCTATATAAAGGGGCGAGGGTGGAGAGTTGCGTATCGCATTGAACCGACGCAACGAAGTCACCGAGATCAATCTCCACGGAAACCCTCCCACTTTCGAGCCAAACCCTAGCCTTGCATCGCGTGCTAGCACACGGGTGTTCGGCGTTGCTCCCGGACGTGCGGATACCGGTAGAGGCGCTGCTACGTTGCGCGCTGTTGATCGGCTACGAATCGGTTGCGGTCGAGCGCATCGGAGCGAGGCGCGAGAACGCGGTTAGACGACTCAACGAATCGGCTACATCGACGAATCGGCGATTGGTGAATCGGTGTCCCAGAATCGGTTGTCGGCTTGCGGGAATCGGTCATCATCGGCCCCACGGTTCCGGATCGGATAGCCACGATTGGCTATTTCATTGCATAGTCCATTCGGTAACGATCTATACGCCCTTACTTGCAAGTGTTCTGGTTTGCGCGGTAGAAAAGTTTTTTTTTCGACTAACGTAGCCTCCGCGTAACCCTTCAGGTCATCAGCCAATTATCAGGAGAATACGAATGCAAAAACGATGCGTTGATGGCCTATTATCAGCGATGCCGGGAATTAATGGATGTTTTTGGCTAGTTACTTTGAAACACATCCCCAGAGAGCAGAACACAGAAGCTAACGATTTAGCTCAAGGGGCATCAGGCTATGGGCCGATGTTGAAAGAGATTAACATAGAGGTTGCCGCCATTACAGCCGATGATTGGAGGTTTGAAGTTTACAGCTACCTCAAAAATTCCTCTCAATCAGCTACAAGGAAATTACGATACAAAGCGTTAAGATATGTGTTGCTCGATGAAGATCTGTACTATCGAACGATTGATGGCGTGCTACTCAAGTGTTTGGGAGCTGATCAGGCCAAAGTGGCAGCCGGAGAAGTGCATGAAGGAATCTGCGGCACACATCAATCTGCCAACAAAATGAAGTGGCTGCTTCGCCAGAGCAGGATATTTCTGGCCGACGATGCTGGAGGATTGTTTCAAATATTACAAGGGCTGCCAGGATTGTCAGAAGTTTGGCGCCATACAACGAGCACCAGCGTCAGCTATGAACCCAATTATTAAGTCTTGGCCGTTCAGAGAATGGGGCATCGATATGATCGGCCAGATCAATCCACCTTCAAGCAAAGGGCATAAATTTATTCGTGGCGACAGATTACTTCACAAAGTGGGTGGAGGCGATTCCCCGAAGAAAGTGGATTCTAAGGACGCAATCGAGTTTGTCAAAGAACATATTATCTACCGATTTGGCGTCCCACAAACGATAACAACAGACCAGGGATATATCTTCGTATCTGACGAGTTTTTCCAGTTTGCCAACGGCATGGGGATCAAGCTACTCAATTCTTCGCCATACTACGCACAGGCCAACGGACAAGCCGAGGCTTCAAATAAAAGTTTGATTAAGCAGATCTCATCCACAAGCACATTTGTGAAAGATTGAAAAAATATTACACAAAGGCCAGAGCCAATTACGCAAGTTGGGCGGTTAATCGAATTACGACATGTCACAAAAGTTCGGCGAATGTATTACAGGAGGCAGTAGCCGATTTCAGAATGTTAAAATGTTACAAGCTCATTGTTTCAAGAAATCGGCTATGGCCGACAACGCCGTCTGCCTGATCTGGTCTATCTCTTCATGGTTTTGACGTCGTCGGCCTCAGACCCAGCCACCGGCCGGATGCCCTTCACCAGGTCCCATAGATGCGCCACGGCCGCCTTGATACTTTGGCATTGAGCTTCAATCTCGACTGGCAAGCTAGTCATATACTCCTTGTGGATATCGATCTCGTTCATGATTTGAACGAGATCGGCCATCAGCTGATCTTGGCGTGCGAGGAGTTGCTCAAGCTTGGTCGCCGGCTTAGTCTTTAGGCGGTCAAAGGTGGCTTTTCGGCTCTCGATGGCGTCCTTGGTCGACTGGAGGGTGGCCGAGCATGCCTGGTTCTCGTGACGGTCAGCCATCCGCTGTCGTGCCCGTTCGTACTTGAGTTGGTGGGCTTCCATGAAGGTGGCTGGCACAATGGCATCGGCCAGAGCTTCCAGCAGCTGGCCTTGGATTTCCTTGAAGTCCGCGCGTATTGAACCGCCGTCGACCACCGGCGCATCCTGTGAGGCCTCCAACCGGTTGCCGATGTTGGCTAGAGTGGCCCTCGGGTCCTCGGCCGGTGTCACCAACGCCTCCTTGCTGATTTCGCCGGACTCCTCGAACTCTGACAAGTCAAAGTTGAGGAGGTCGGCTATGTTCTGCAAAGAGGATGATCAAGAAGATATCGAGCTGATAGAGCCGATCATCAAATTCAGTCGGCTTAACGTGGGCACCGGGGCTTAACATGGGCACCGGGGTTGGAGTGGTCGGCTCGGCTGGTTCACCACCTGCAGCCGTCGGGGCCTCTTCATCGGCGCCGTTGCCACGCCCAGTGGCAACCTCAACGTGTTCGCTGGCGCCGGGGCAGCCGAAGCGGAGATTGTGGGGGCTGCAAGAAGAGTTAGCAGTCGAGTCGGCTAATTTCTGCAAGTCAAGATGCAAGAGGTGATTACTGATGGCACAGGAGATGGAGTGCGGCCGGCCAATTTCTTGACCTGAAAAGAATGGTTCAGTCATATGCAAGTGATATCATCGTGAAGCCAAATTTGGTGAAGTAAGGGCTTACCGGCCGATTTTTATTTGGGGACTTGGGACCGACGGAACATCACCGGAGCGTTGACCGACTCATGGCTCGAGCTCCCGGTTCGGCCGCCACTCCGACGCCGTCGGCATTTCCTCGCCGATGACGGCGTCGAGGAACTGCGCGACGGCCGGGTCCAGGGGAGGCTATCGGCTGCGCTGCCGGTTTCTTCTCTTTCGGTTTCTTGGGGGCGAGGCGCGGCCGACGGGCTGTGTGAGTAGTGCAGCCCTTTTCTTCTGGGCGATCGGCTTGCGCACCTGCCCTCGTAGCAACGACGCCAGCTTCGACGCTCCCCAGCCGATGGCCAACGGAGCGAGGCCGCCCCCGTCCAGAACACCTAGACGGTCTTCGATGGGGCGCCCGGAGTCACTCACCGTCGGCCGCTCCGTCTCCATCTCCTGCAAACCAGAGGGCAAATGTTAATCGGTTATATCAGCCGATGATAAGAAGAAGATAATTTGGGACTTAAAGCTTACCGAGGGGATCTCCTTAGGCAGGAGGAGGTCGACGTAACAAGACGACCGCGGTGGAAAATGTGGCGCTTGATTTCAGTCCACCATTGGTCGTAAGCGGCGCTTTTCCTCGCCGCTAATGTCATCACGCCGATGTCGCCGAGGGAGGGCGCTATATTCAGCGGCCGATCCATTATCAAGTCCCGGCTTACCACTCCCCTCGTCTCAATCTTATCGGCATAAAAGAAGCCGATGGGCAGCTACCCAAGACCGAACGCTCGCCGCCGACACCGAGTAATAGAACTCGTAGCTCTTGGCCACCGATCGGCCCGGTGGATCCCGGTCGGCAAGATGCGGGGACAGAGCGGCGATGAACAGCTCCCCGCACCTTGGGTTGTCGGCTGAGTTGACGTCTTTCCAATTGAAGTCGGCCGCAACTCGAACAGTCCCGGTCCCGTAAAAGTACCAGGCGCGGTTCTCGCGAGACGCCCCCATCGTAGAGGGCGATGAACCATTCGGCCACGGATCGGGCGATTGCCTCGAGCCCGCATGAGCAGTGCTTCTCCGTAGCTCATGCATCGCGTGGTGGTGATCTCGGTTGTCGTCTTCATCCTCGATCATCTCCACCTTGGGAATACAGCTGCGCCGAGGAGAGCCGACCGCTATCGTTTGGGTCGCCAACACCGCGGATCTGTAGAAACCACCAGGGCCGTCGGTGTTGATTGGAGCGTTGGCGGCTATTTTTGCGGCGGCTTGATGCAACGTCTGTTATAAATAGGCGAGGAGGTATTTCCCAGCGCAAGTTTGTCCCCGTCGGCCAAGACTTCGGCTACGACTGTCGTTGGCGGTCGGCCGCAGCTCGATCCACGAACAAAAATTTTTCAAGCCACATCATCAAGAACGCAGCATTCTCCCTATGGCCGACCGATCCTTCCTTCATGTTCTGGGCGATGAAGCCGCTCCACCTGCCAATGGCCTTGGTTTTGAATTGATGCTGCCCCTTTCGGCTCAAGCTGCTGGGTTAGCCGACGACTCGATGTCCAACTTGTCATGTACACGTCGGCCGCCGATTGTCATCGGCCCTTGCGGAAGATGAAGGCGTTGAAGTCGTCGTTCCGAAATATGTTGCGCGACGTAAGTGGCTCGTCCTTTTTCATGCTGGCGATGGATAGGGCCAAGCACCGGACGATCCCGGTCTCCTCCCACCGTGTGTATTTGGCCGATCGCACCCTTTTGTACCATTCGACCTAGGCCGCATCGGTGGTCGACCATGATTTGAATGTCCCGTTCCAAGGGGCGAGGATGGCTTGTTGGTGTTGAAGGGAATCCTGTTGGTTTCGGCTATAATCACATCGGTTGGATCCGTGTTGCCGATGGGCCGAGGAAGTACCTCTGTGCTTGGGTCAGATTGGGGATGATTACTTGATGTGACATGTGCTACAGTGTGAAAGAAAGGAACTCTAATCAAGAATGGGTAAATATGCTACAGTTTGGATGCAGAAAAGTACTAATCGGGAGCAGCTAAAAGCAAGATGAATGCAACAGGGCTAGAAGCATAACTAGAGGAAAATCTGAGTAAATAGAGTTCTGGATCAATTGGGTACCTCAGGGAACTCGATGATGGCGGCGACCGGTGCGGCGGCAATTGTCAGTGCAGTGGCAACGGCTGGTGTAGCGGCGGTGGCCGGCGCGACGGAGGTACTTCACGCGGCGGCGGTGGAGGCCATCGGAGTTGTTGAGGGTAAAGACGAAATCCGATTCGTGAAGGACGTGGAGATTTGACGGACACCGGTGAACCACCGGAGAGGAGAGAGAAAGCATAGGCTTGTGTGCGAAGGGTTCTGAGTGCGCTTTGAAGGCGTGGTTGTTTCGGCCGAGGTGAGTGGCTATTTAAAGGGCACTTGAGGGGAGCCGAAGCGGTTTAGGTCAAGAAAAGAGCGGGAATTTGAACAGACAAGCAAATTCGTAATACTTTGTATCACGGACTTGGGGGCATGTGTTAACACCGAAATTTGGTAATTGAATCCCTAAGTCCTAGCAAGGGTGAAGCAGAATCGGATCGGCTGGTTTGGCGGAGAAACAGAAGCCGCATCGGCTGAGAAGCGATCGGCTGTGGGGCCAATCGGCTAAGGTTGGATCGGACAAGGGCGACCGATAGCCGATTCTACGACCGGAGAAGATAAAGCCATTTCTGGTGTAGCAATTTGAAGATAAATAGAAGATTCAGTTATTAGATTGTGCGTTAAGCGATATTGCCATCTATGGATAGAGTCTCGTAACAACAATTGTATCTCGTAATTTAGAAGTTTGTTTAAATTGTTCATTGTAATGCGGCGTGGGTCCTTCCCGGATAACGTCATGTTTTTAAATAGTAGTTTAGATAGAGTCCAGGGTTTGTACAGATAATTTTATCTTGGGTATAAATAGGACCTGAGACCCCCTGTAAAAAAGAATCACAATCAATCAACCTTCGGCGCATCGCCAACCTTTTTCTTCAGACGAGCAATTTGTTTGGCTATGGGCTGTATTGTTTCGATCCCCAGATCTAGGTAAATACTTGTCATTAGTGGTATGATTGTCTGTTTCTAATGCTTTCATCGTAATGACACATTAGATTCAAGAGTTCATACTGCGCTATTTATCATATAGCACGTATAAATTAGATCAATGTTTAGGTCTATCCTGTCATTGGCTAGTTCCAGCAAGAACTTGTAGCCAATAAGGCTAGATCTATTGACTGGTTTATATGCGGTATCTACCGTCTCGAAAAGATATAAATCGGCTATGACAGATCAGGATTATTCTTTTTATACTCAATGTTGCATCAGGTTTGAACTATTGAGTCGTTTTTATAACTGCCAATGATCTATTCTGTTAGATTTATATGTTTAAGAGACAAGTCTGGGTTTCATCGCCTTATCTCCTAATATATTTCTTTTAGTATATTTATTATTGGATTTATGTTAGGATTGCCTCTTATGTTAAGATCTTGTTCTTGTCGGACTTTGTGAGCCGAAATCGGTGGCCGTAGACAGTGACACCGACATTTCTAAGCTAAGCCTCTGGTTCAAGAATGATATATTTTCATAAGATTCGTCGGAGTACTAGCCGATTCTTTGTTAGCTTTCCAGCATTGCCTAGGTTATCAATACATATATCTATTATCCTTTACTTGTATTTGGGTTAAACGGCTAATGCTATCTCGGTATCGCCGATCCATTCTAGTCGCTTGGCTTAAATATATTTTAGGATAGCAGATACATGCTCGTGGATTCCCTTAGCCGATTCAGTGGGGATCTAACCTAACACTTGATGCACGTTTCTTCGTTTTTCTTGTTGGTTAACAGATCAAACCAACTGGCACGCCCTGCACCGTACAGGCAACTGAGAAGGACCTGCACTGGAGTCAAGCAGATCTCCCAGGCCAGCGCGTGAGAGAAATTTCTCATCAACACCTCCCCAAAAGACAGGCACTGCGGGTGGTCACCTCTTCCCCTTCATCATTTTCACGGCTCTACTAAGGGAAATCGCGCATCAGCTAGCCGTGGCCGTCCAGAAATCTTTTGAGTCAACAGCACTAACCACAACTGCAGAAACCACCAAGGGCCTCCAGTACCTATTGTCACATCGGTTGCTATCTTAGTCGATGCCCGGTTCAAAGTCCGGGATAAAGGTAGCCCAAGAGGAACTTGCCCAAAGGGATTTTTGTCTTATTGACTAGGGCTTCGGCTATCACCTGCCAATTTGTGGTTGGGCCGCAACTGGAGCCACAGAAGATGAATTTTTCTAACCACATCACATGGAATGTGGCGTGCTCTCTAGGGCTGATGGACCCGGTTCTCATGTTCATATTAACAAAGTCGTTCCAGCCCCCAATAGATTTGGTCTTGAAGGAGAACTGGCTTTTGTTGTCCAGCCGATTTGGGTTAGCCGACGACAGTATGTCCAATTCGATTATCATAAATACGTCGGCTAATGTTGGAGTCATTGGACCTTTTGGAAAAGAAAGGCGTTGAAGGTATTATTCCAGAAGTAACATGCGGCCGGTATAAGTGGTTCATCCTTAGGCATGCCAGCTGCAAAGACAGCTAAACATTGGGCTATGCCTATTTCTTCCCAATGGTTGTGCATGCTGGTTTCCATTCACTTATACCAAGAGGGCCAGGATTTGTCGGTCGATGGCCAGGACTTGAAGGTACCATTCCAGTGACCTAGGCTGGGGCTTGATACTCTATAAGGCATCCTATTAGTTTCGGCATTGATGATGTCAGATGGATCCTTATTGCAGATAGGCCCTAGGTAGTATCTCTTGTCATTGATCAAACTGGGAATTACTATTTGGCAAGCAAGATGCTACAAATGAAAAGGAAAGGTGAAATTAAGATTCTAGAAGCCTAGAGTTTAGCTTTACGAATAAAGGTGGAAAAGTAAGAGATTTAGCCGATTGGGCGTACCTCAAGAAACTCGGCGGGAAAAGGACCAAAGGGAGCAGCGGAGGACGCCATCGGTTTGGTTCCGGTCGCCGGAGGAAGAGGATCACCGCAAAGGGGTCAAGAACGCCGAGGAAATCACCGGGGAACTCGAGAACGTTTCTGGTTAAGGCTTATGTGGATTGCAAAGGTGACGGTGTGAGTTTGTTCCACGCGGAAGGGGCGTTATTTAAAGGGTTATCGTAACGGCTGAAACAGACTCGACTTAGGTTTTCTTTGAGGATGGGATCGCACAAAATCCGCGACATTATCAATATCGCGGACTTGGGGGCATGTGTTAACAACCAAATTTGGTAAGCAAATCTGCAAGTTTGAAGCAGGGATTGAAGCGGAATCGAAGGAGCGTTTGAACCTCGGAGACAAGCTACGTCGGCTGAGTCTGAATCGGCTAGGAGCCAGTTGGCTGAGTTCGAGTCGGACAAGATAGCCGATAGCCGATTCTGATTGAGAAGCGGATGAGACCAATCCCTGAAGGAAAGCGTGAAGATAATTATAGGATTTGGTTTCCAAGTGCTTTCAAGATATTGCCATCTACGGATAACGTCCTACAACGGCAATTGTATCTTTAAATTAGGATATTTTGTATAGTTTTCTTATAGATAATGTCGGTTTGTTTAGAATATTTGTAATCCAATCTGTAATAGGAATCGTGTCCGTTATGGACTCATTGTATATCCGAGTATAAATATGACCCGAGACCATGTAATTAACAACACACAACTCAATACAATCTCAGCGCATCGCCACCTTTTTAATTTCGATTTCGACAAGTTCTTGCCTCGTCTTTGGGTTGCATCGGATTCCGATCTCCAAGTAAGGTAATCTCTTGTTACAAGTGGTTTGTGCTATCGGGGTTAGTGCTTCCATCATCATGACACTCTGATCTTGATGTCACGAATTGCTTAATTTATTATATACGACATATAATTTAGATCAATGTCTAGATCTATCCCATGATCGGCTAGAGTTTCCGTGAAGACAACAGCCGACAGAGCTAGATCCAGAGGTTGATTTAGGTTATATGGCGTATCCACCATCTCAAAAGGTTTTCATCAGCTTATATAGATCTCATGCTTCTTTTTGTACTTAATTCCGCATCAGTTTGATCTATTAAGTCGCTCTTAGAATCTTATAGATCTATTCGGTTCAATGACTGTTATTAGAGATAGTATCAGGGTTTCAGCCGATTTTACCTGTTTTAGCCATCTTATATGTTTTAGTACTGCTAGATGTGTTAAAGCAGCCTTTTATATTAAGATCTTATTCCAGTTAAATCTGCTAAGTCTGGTATCAATCTGTTAAGTCATATTAAGAGTTGATTGATCTTTGTTTAGTATATTTAGCTTAGAATAACATCTTGGTATAAAATGTATTGAAATACTAGCCAATTCACATTAGATCTACGACATCGGCTAAGTTATAAATATATATAATTATCGTTCTAATGCATTTTTAGACATAAGTGATTTGTACTGTCTCGGTATACTACCGATCTATCCCAGTCACTTAGTCTAAATATGCTTTGGAATAGTAATTATGTATTATAAATATCTACAGCCGATCGAGTAGGATCTAATCATAATTTGATTATCTATTCTTTGTTTCTTGGTTACAGGATCAAACCAACTGGCATGCCTTGCAAATCACCAAAGGCGATCCAATTTGGACCTGCACTAGAGTTAAGCAGACCTCTCAGGCTAGTGCATGGGAAATTTCTCATCAACAGGGTTTGAGGCCGAATTGTTCTCTCATCACGTTGGCTATCAAGTCCACCCAAGGCTTGTTCTATTGAGGCACCTCCTGTGCTTGTTGCTACATCGGCTCGTACTGATCAAATTGGAGTGGTCCTTGCCGATACTGCATCCGAGGCGAATGAGGTTGATAATGCTGATTAAAGTTGCCTCCTGGATAATGTTGGGGAGATTGATGCACCATGGGAGGCTGTTGATCCTGAAGTGGTTGTGAGCCGATAGGATATTGTGGGAATCTTGATGGATAGGATCCTATCGGCACCTTGGGCAGAACAGGTGGCCGATCTGCACTGAACATGGCCACAATTTGTTTTGAGGACATCTGAGGGATCTCATGGCCTACATGGTGAGCTTGTGGCCTTATCAGGACCCTGAGTTGGAAGTCCGTCGGCTTTGATGCCGATGGTGGCACGAACGGCTTGAGGGGAACCGATCCTGGCGCAATCGGCTGTTCCAGAGGAACTCCTGAAGCAGTCGGTACCCCATCTGTTGCCAAGGTCCTATACTGAGGAAATTTACCCTCAGGGAGGAATACTGGTCCCCTGGCTTAGTGTTCGGCTATCCTGGAGTCAACAACTGTACTGATCATGTTGTTGAGGGTATTGACCAGTATCCTAGATTGGTTGATCAAGGCATGATGAACCGCATAGTCAACCCTGTCTTGGAGGTTGTTCAGCTCTGGCCCATCTTCCTGCTTGATTTCTTGAGGCTTTTGCCCTTGCCAGAGCTAGGTTCGGGCTCATCATCGGCTGGCAGTTTCACTTTGTACCTCTGGACGACCGTGCCGGACCGAGTTTGTGTAAAAGAGTGCAGATACTGACTCTGCAGCTTGTTCATTATCTCCTCAAGCTCGGCCTTTTGCTCTAGTGTTAACTTATCCATGGTGATCAGAATGATATTCTCCGGATCAACATCGGAGGTTTTTGATGTCTACCATGGCATCTGTCTAGTGATTTGGGTCTCACCAGACATGCCAAAAGCGTGTTGATGAGAAAATTTCTCACGCACTGGCCTGAGAAATCTCCTTAACTCTAATGCAGGTCCAAATTATTGCTTCAAGGTTCGTAGGCGTGCCAGTTGATTTGATCCTGCAATCAACAAGAAACAATAGAAAGTATTAGCTTGCAAACGATAGCCGATCGGCTGGTGGCCGATGACATATCATCTAGTGTTAAGCCGATGCGGTGCATACTGAATCGGCAACGATTAGATTCATCCGATCGGCTGCAGATGTTAACAAAATACAATCTAAATCTTAAAACATATTTCAAACCAAGTGATTGGGATAGATCGGTAGTATACCGAGACAGTATAAATCACTTAGATCTAAAAATACTATAAGACGAAGATTATACTTGTTTACAGCATAGCCGAAGAGATTAATCTTACATGTATCGGCTAGTACTCCGATACCACTTTATACTAAGATATCACTGCTAACCAAATATATTAAACAAGGATCGATCATATACTAAGATAATGCAACAGATCGATTACAAGCTTAATATATTTAATTATAGAGAGATCTTAATATAAATGGCAGCTTTAACATATCAAGTAAATATAAAACATACAACATAGTTAAAACAGATAAGATCGGCTGAAACTCCGATACTATCTCTAGTAATGATCATAAAACAAGATAGATCTGTTATGATTCTAAAAGCGACTTAATAGATCGAACTTAACCGATGCAGTATTAAGTATCAAAAGAATCATAGGATCTATACGAGTCTATGAACATCTTTCAAGATGATAGATATACTATATAATCCAGATTAACATTGAAATCTAAATCTACCAGCTATCATCTAGAAATTGATGCTAGCCGATTAGGGTTTAGACCATGATATCGATCTAAATTATATAACATATATGATAACTACGCAAACTACGAAGACAGGATTAGAGTATAATGACGATGGAAGCACTAATCCCGACAACACAAACCGTTGTGATAAGATTACCTTTTCGCTAAAGATTAAATGATGCAGCCCAACTAGAAGCAAGAACTCGTCGAAAACTTCTAAAGAAAAAGGGTGACGATGCGTCGAGATTGTATTGATTGTGTGATTGATTTATTTTTAAATTACATAGTCTCGGGTCATATTTATACCCAATTACAAACAGAGTCCTTATAGGACATGACCCTTATCTCTAGCTACTATTTAAAATATGACAAATATCTGGAACAGGGTCCTCTGCTATGCTCTATAAGGAAACTATACAAAAATATCCTAATTTAAAGATACAATTGCTTATTCAGGACTTTATCTATAGATGACAATATCTCTGAAGCCCTTGGAAACTGAATCTAATAATGATCTTCATATCTTCCTTTCAAGATCAGTCATATCTGTTATCCCAATCGAAATCAGCTATGCCGCATATCCTCATCCGACTCGGTTTCAGGCGATTGACCCCTCAGCCGATTCAAACTCAGCCAACACGTACTCTTTTTCGCGGAAATCACGCACTCCAATTCCGTTTCGATTGTAGCTTTAAACCCGAGGATTTGGCTTATCAAATTTGATCGTTAACACCAGAGAAGATAGTCTCGGTGCGAGGATGGCCGTGACAGGCATGCTGCTTGAGCTCGCCAGGGGAGCACACAGGTCAGTAGTATTACATTTACGTGTGTTGCGATTTGCTTGTTGCCTCGCGCCATCAACAGTTATTCAGTTTCAGTTCGTTTTTGAATATCACCATTCTCAGTATGATAGTATCTAGAGTTATGTATTAGATGAGTTATAATTCTTGGGATATCCTTTATTAATTGATTAGTGTATAGAAACCATGCATGTAATGAAATGGATAACCAAATGGATAACCTGCTCAATAATCTAAATCAAACGGATCTTATGCACCAAAAAGTTAAATCAAAATGTTAAACTAATTTTTTTAGATAAAGAAAAGGTTAATCTGAATATCTAATAGGAAAGTTAAAATAGAAGTTTTACGGTGGTTGAAAAATATGGACCGTTCATTGTTTTAGATCTAACGATAAAGAATTAGGAGGAACTCAAAACAAAGAACTAGAAGGAACCGAGAAGAACTAAAAAGAAAGTGGGTAGTATAGTAAAATAACACGTAGGTCTGAACTAAAA
Source organism: Oryza australiensis (assembly GCA_019925245.2). NCBI lineage: Eukaryota > Viridiplantae > Streptophyta > Magnoliopsida > Poales > Poaceae > Oryza > Oryza australiensis. The sequence goes on along the minus strand of JAIFGZ020000160.1, from coordinate 761,496 downwards.
AGAATGGGTCGGAGTGTTCACAGAAGTTATTGCGTTCGCGGCCGTGCGGCGGCGGCGGCGGCGTTTCCCCATCCCGGAGTCGGCGGCGGCGGCGTCGCGGCGGCGGCTTTTCCCATCCCGGAGTCGGCAGCGGCGGCGTTTGTGGCCGTGCGGGCGGCGGAGTCGGCGGGTCGTCCTCATCCCATGGTGGCGGCGGCGGTGTTCGTTGCTCCTCCTCATCCCGGCGGCGACGACGGCTGCTTTCGGTGGTCTCTTCATGCCGGTGGCGGCCATAGCGGCAGTCGCGGCTCCTCCATCCATCGCCGCGCGCGCCAATCCCCTCCTCGCTCAAGCAGGTTCGGCATACTGTTAACAGAAAGTTGCTGCTATTGTTGATGAGCTACCACTTGGTCTATATGATAAATACCTCTTCTGTCTCAGGTGATCTGTACTACTATGAACCTATGATCCTATATTGATCCATCAATCTGTCCTTTTTGCATGTTATGCTTTTTGATATCTTTCTCCACAACTATTGTCGAAAACATAAGCTCAGTTATACACATTTGACACTTTATAATTTGTATTGCAGTCCAGTGGACATCCGTGATGATATATCTACTCAACGATTAATTCAGGCAAACATTTTTGCCCTACTATAATTCATTTATGTGTTTTGTGGAATCAGGAAACAATTTCACTGATTTCTTTGAGATGCAGTTTGCAGAAAATTATGCAAAGAAAGGTATTGTTCGACTTAAAGAGATATTTACACCTGGGACACTCCAAGTGCCTAAATCGCACAATCAACTGAAGGAGCTTGAATCGATTCACAAGGTTATTGTACATTTTTTCTCTCCAGTATAAAGCAGGATTTCTGCTATGCATATTATTTCATTCTGATGTGCATGTGTATTATCTAATTCTGTAAAGGTTGCTATCCATCTGTCCCAGTCACTTTCTTTCAGTGTACCATTGTTCCAAACGTTTGTACAACAGGATTGATCACGATAGCCTTCCATTTGTTACACCATTGTCCCTAAAGTCTGTAGATTTATCTCTGCAAACAGTTTCTACGGTTAGATCGGTCACTATGTCAAATGGTTATAAACGCAGGTCCTAGAGTTGTATGTATGGTTGAGCTTATCGGAGGATTCCTATCCGACCGTGAATTGGCAGCTTCCCAAAAGTCAATATGTAGCATGTGAGTTATATGCAGGGCTTCTTTTTATTTGTTTTACTGATAAATTCTTTGGAGGTCTTATTGCTGGTAATATCAGGTTGATCGAAGAATATCTGGAAAGGTCTGACTGGCAGCAAAATGGACGAAGGAACTTTTGCGAAGTCAAAAAGACTACACCAAGAACATGATGCATCACAATTGTATGACCTTTTCCTTTTCTTCCAAAATGCCTGGTATTATTTTCATTTTAATAAAGGAAATCTAACTCCACTCATGGGATACAAGCATTGGACAGTGGAAAATATATACCTGATGTGTCTGAACTGAATATGCATGTACTATAGTTGCTCTGTTACTGGACATAAGCATTTTACATCAGAAAATATATCTATGCTTATGCAATTGATTCTCTATGAAATGGTTATGATGACTTGCGCTGAATGTACTTGCACACTTGTGGGGAGGGCACAGAAATAAGTTAGATTCCTTATAAGCTTTTACAAATGCTACAGGTTGTATATAGCATTGCAAAACATATGAATTTCTAATTACCGAATACAATATATTTTCATCCCAACCTGCTGGTAAAGGTCATTTTGCTAATTTCGTTTTTCTTCTCTTAATTTTTTTCGATGAAAATTGCTAGTGTGATTGCTATATTCAGTTTTCAGTGCCTTTGTTTACTTAACTCTCGTAATGAACAGGAGCAAGTATTTTTAAGAAATTGACGTGAGATCAATATAAGATGCTTATGCTAGGTCGCCTCGCAAGTCACAACACATTTGCCTCCTCTGGTTGCATACGTTATGGTCGACGATAGGCGACAATACATTTTATGGATGACACAGGAGCCAAAAGAATCATCCTTCGCCAAAACCATTTCATTGACCTAGGCAGTCAATGTGGCAGCATATGTCCTCCATCCAAACAATTTTGTAGCTATTCTTTCATTACACTTTTTTTTTAATTTCTAACACAAATGGAGCTGTACATCACGATGAAACGTCTAATTGTTCGTTAAAGTTATTAACACAAGACAGGACGAAGCCACCTGTAACTTGCTATCAGTTCTGCATCTATGGAAGGTTGCAATTGCGGCTGTAACTCTTTATGTTATGGAAGGTGTAAATATATCAAAAGAGCAGTTGTGAAGTGCTGTTTCTTGGGCAGCTAAACACCTGATCTGTGAATGCCAAATCGCTTTCCTGTGAATGCTATGTTCACGCATTCTTTAGTTCTCGATGCCTCACAGAACATGCTTATATGTGCGAGCCAACGCAACCAAAACTTCATCATGAATCAGTCGTCGCCTTTTATCCCATTGTATCACACGTAAGATGATATTTTTTTTGCGAACACATAATCGTCTTGCACGTCAATATATTAATATATTAGTGATGTAAGATGATATGAGTTGTTGGTGATGAATGCCCTTAATGCTTCATTGAAACTGGTATTATCAATTTTCTCCGTAGTTTCTATGCAACATATAGCAAGAATCGTAAGTCTGTAACAGTTGAAAAGTAGGATAACAACAGAGTCACAGTGGCATTTGCATAAAACATTCCAATGAGCAGTAATGCATATTAAGATTCATGACCACAAGTTTTGTACAATACAACACAATGTGGACCGCCATAAGTGACCTCTGTCATTGAAAGGACCCAGTGTGCTTCAGATTTGTTACATGCGTCCTGAGAACTTGAATCTTTTTTGTACACTGACTGCAGATTCCTCTTCTCCAGCTTCTCCATAACAAGATCAAATGTCTCCTGTTTTGGAGTAAAACCTTTGGACACCATTTCCTCCAAGAACAGGCAAGACTGAGCAACCTTCCCATTTCTGCATAGCCAGCTCACCAACAAGGTGTAAGTGCTGAAATCAGGGCTAATGTCCTTCCTAAACATATGGCACACTAGGAACAGAAGTATCTTAACCCATTGGCTTGGAGGAGACCAGGTGGGCAAACCGTCGAACACCTCGCGTGCGCGGCCAAACAACGCCTCTCTGACTCCTCTGCCGCCCCAGCAGCGGCGCGACCTTAATCGAGAGCAAAGACTACAGCTCGGGAGGTGATGAGATCGAGTTTAATCGATGTGTGTATGGCAGCGACGCGCGCAGAAGATGGAGGTGGAGATTGGAAGGCGGCCAGGGGAGAAACGAAGCGGGAGAGTAGGGGGCGGCGACCCGCGAATAGCCGACGCCGCCGGAGCTCACCGGGCGGCGAGGAGGGAGGGGGACGGGACGACGCAGAGGGAGGAGAGGCGAGGCCGCCGTCGGGCCGGGGCGGCGATGAGGGAGGGGGACGGGATGACGCAGAGGAGGAGAGGCGAGGCCGCCGCCGGGCCGGGGCCGCGACGAGGAGGGCGCCGGTGCCGAGGAGACGACGACGCGGCGTGGAGCGAGGGGGACGCGAAGCGAGGGGGAAGCCACGCGCGGAAGGAGAAGAACGACGCCGCTCCGTCTCGTACATAACAAAAATCAAATTACTTACGTACCCTTAAACATCTTATTTTAATTAAATTTATTAAATAATTTTTAACGGTCAGAAAAAATTCATGAATGAAGGAACTAGAAAGAACTAGAAGGAATCACCCAACCACTGTAAAACACCTCAAGTTAAAATGGATGATGCATGCATGTGCTTGAACAGTATTCATTCCAGAACTCTGATTTCTGAACAAGATTTTAATCAAGAAGTGTATGAATTTGTAGCGTCTCACAAGTTCAATGTGAAATTCTATTTCAAAGTTGTCTTATATATGGGTCGACGTTCCTTTTTTTTACCGATTCTCGATCGTAATTGACATGCTCCCGACCATTCGCGACCGTTCCCTTTGCCCCGTATTACCGAATTCGTATTTCCGTTTGTCTTTTCCGTTTCCGTTTCGATCCCACCAAAAATATAGAAACGGAAATGGTTAAGGTCTTTTTCCAACCATTTTCATCCCTAATTTTCACACAGAGTGTAGTAATCAATTCCCTCTAATCCATTTCTGGTGAAATTATTAACCAAACAAGCCACAGAAGAGGAGGATTTCCCTCCGAACGGATCCTTTTTAGTTGAGCCTTAATGGGCCACGCGCCCATGCCCCCTGACCGTTGGGCCAAAACTTGATTGAAAAATGCACACGAACTTAAACGGGTCATTAATTCCTAGTGAATCTCCATGCGTCCTAACCTCCAGAAGACGATGGCCTTTTGGGCTTTATCACTGGCAATCTACTGTTACCAATGAAAGGTCAGCCACATTTATATACATGGGTATGGCTGCCGTTGTTAAACGGCTGGGTCTCTCTCCCCCCAACCTTTTCATTGTGTTTCTTTAGGACAAATTTGATGTCAACGCATGCATGAACGCATTGGAATGGGTTGGAACTGCCTGAACTGTATGCGTGATGTCAGCAATGAGTTGCTTGGCCGGATCTTCAGGTTTTTCATGTGCGTGTAATTTGGATTAATGTTACAGTCACGGCTCAATGATCTCATTTTTTTTAAGAAATAACTTCATGTTTTCTTTTTTTTAAGAAGTAGTAATTCATTTCAGATTAAAGCTTAATATCTTTGGACAACTTTTTTTTCCTTTGAAGAACTGACTTGATGTATCCCCATGAGAGAGGAGAAAAGGGTAATTATGCCAATTGTCAAAGACGAACATATCTAAAGTTTGTCTTAGTAATTATAATGGCTTATTAACTATAAAAATAATTTATGGTTAAATTTTTATATATGTGTTATATATTTATAAAAGTCAATATAAAAATATCATAAAATTAACTATAAAATTAAATTTTAAAATTTAAATTTTGGCTGCAGTTGATTTTTTTTTTCAAACGATGAAGCCCTTACAAGTAGCATATATAGGCCAGCTGCCCAGCCACACCGATGCCCGGATCCAACCTTGGTTTCGCAGGATCGGACTCTTCTAGGGACGAAACTACGAACGGATCGGTCAAACTGGAGGGACCAATCAAAGCAGCAGCTAAAGAAAGGGCGGAAATGAAAAACATGTATGGGCATTACGTGTATAAAAAGGTCCAAGATCATATCATCCCCTTCCGGCCATCACCACAAAATTCATCGTGTTCGTCGTCTCTTCTTCTACATCTGCAAGAGAGGAGAGAAAGCTTGGGCAAGCATGTGCTACCAGGTGAAGTGCGGGACCTGCGGCAAGTCCACGTGGGCGGGGTGCGGCCGCCACGTGGCGTCGGTGCACCGCCAGATCCCCGACGGCCAGCACTGCGCCTGCCGCGCCTGGCCGGGCGTCGCCGACAAGGCAGCCGCCGCCGCCGCCGACACCGCCTCCACATCCAGCACCTGCGCCATCCTGTGACGCCCCTCCCCGCACCGAATAAACAAACATCCGCGCCGTCATCTGCGCCTGTGCTAAGATTAACTTTATTGCGCGATGCAATTTGTGCTTGTGTAATCTCCGTTTAAAAGTAATGGAAGATTTTTTTTTGTTCGTTCATCATTGTCGACTAGTCAAGTGATCATCGTATGATCATCGTATCCTAGATAATGCAAATCGAAGCTATTTGATGTCTGACTCGGGCCTAGCCTATATGACCTATACCCCATTCTGTTCCCGTTATAAATGGATTTCGGGAGTACTCAAAGCCTGTGAAAACCAACTGCGGAATTGGTCTGAAACTCTGAAACAACATGCCCCAGCAAACAGAAGCGAAAGAACTGGTTTAAATGTTTTAGACAAAAACCAGAGAACTGCATCACCTGATTGTGGAAGACAGTATGACCAAAAGTATCACCAATCAATTGAAGAATCAAAACTTCGGTATGGCCAAAAGGATCTGACAAGTTGCTCAGGCATTAATGTTAAAATAAACAAAATTTTACCCTTTGCAACTAAGACAGATGGCGCCTTCGTCCATTTCTATGCTTCATTTTCTTTATATGCATTTCTATGTTTATTTTGTATATTCATTTGTGTGCTTCTTTGGTCACTGTATGTATGTCCTATCTGCAAAACTTATACGGTTTGCGGATTTACATCGGCGGAGGGTCCAGCGGGCTGTGGTGACAGACCTCTCTTCTGTAACCTGATGATGGAACTGAGCGATCTCACTGCATGCCGTAGCCGGTTTACAGGGAGTCCTTCCAACGTAGGGTGAGAAATGTCACTGGTTGTGGGTTTTTTGGTGTCTTCTTTGCAGCTAGATTCACCAGAATCTCCGCTTCCATCTTCATCTCTGTCAACATGAACTCCTTTCAAAGGTATGTCGTCAGTGTCAGCAAACTGACAGTAAGCAGAATGAAGGCGGTGGTGAATGTCATCCACTCTCCCCGATTGCTCATCTTCCCTGTCCATGTCGATTAAATCCTATGTAATAGAAAGAGAGAACTATTGTAAAAGATTTCATTTCAAGTATCCAGGGATAAGGATAAGGCTTCGACATATTTTTTTCTCTTTTTTTTGCATTTTGCATAAGAGAAGTGCAAGCTATCTACTATCAGTAGAGAGCACAAAAATGTAAACTGGCAAGTTTAGCCATAAATCCTACATAAAGGTGAACTCATACTAACCTGTGCAGGGAGCGTCTTGAATAATGGCCGAAGACGATTGCTGCAATACTGGTTGAATAAAAGAGTGAGGATGATGAGAGGTACAGTGAAGCCTGCAGCTACTGGGGATTCTTTAAGCCCAAAGACACCAAGACAGATGATCTGGGTGAGCACAATTGAGAATATTGTTGTGTAGTGTGCAATCGGCCAATACAGACCACCTGTGTCGTATTTTGTGCAATAAACGTTGAGGAACTGAAAATGAAAAAAAATGTTAGCCCATTAGATTGTAGGAACGGAGGCACAAAAAACAAAACTTTGCACTCTGAGAATTCACATTCACAAACTAGGAAACAACAATTTGCACAAAATTAGCAGCACATATATATGTAAAATGCATCAGTTGCATTTCCACCTTTAAAATGGCACAAATGCATAAACACTCGTACCAACTTTCCATAATTAGTCAGCATGGTCCTCTTCACTTTAACTATGGTTCAACAACATTCATAATTACGGAATTTATTTGTTTGGAATCAAAATTTAGTCTCTAGTTTCTCACCTGGTTGCGGTATACAACATAACCAAGAAAAAAGTACACCAGTAAAAAGGGCAAGATGAGAGGTGCCAATACAGAGCATGTGAAGCCAAGGAGTCCAAACAACAGAACTTTTGGTACTTCAGTGTGATAGGGAAATGACGGGACAAAGTCGCTATCCTCTTTCATTCTCAAAACATACTTCATTATAAAGTTCCATGTGAGACCAAAGAGTTGCATAAGTTCTGATGATAAACTAGCCCAACCAGAAGTCAATACATAGGTGGTAAAAAATGTAGCCTGAGACAAATAAAAACAGTATTAACAACATTATAGTAAAATTGAACACTATTAACAAATCAACACGTTGTATATGCATAACAGAAATACTTGCTGCATCTTGATAACCAAAATAAATGAGCATGCAATTCACCTGTACAGGTATCGCTCTAGCAAGCACCATAGGAATGTCCTTTGGGCTTGATAATGCATTCACTTGGCTAATTGCAGAACCTGATAGGACATTCACAAAGAACACATTCCAAATAGTGAAGTATAATACTTTACAGCAGGCACTTCTCTTCCTTTCACTGTGGGACACGGGTCCTTCTAATGTAGAAAAAAACATCATCGTTGGGGGAACAGTATATAAAAATATTTGCAATATGACACTGGGAAGATATCCAGTCACTAGCTGGGTTATGTACTTCCTGCAAGAGAAACAGACGTTTTTATGTTCCTCTACAAATAAATAAAGAAATAAAATAGCATGCCACAAGACAATACTGTGCATGCAATAATTATAATGTTACCTCAAGTTTAAAGCCTAAAAAACAGATGAGATGTTTTGAACATGGTGCATATGGCATGGCAACACAAACAAAAATATATGGAAGTGCTAACTAGCATCGAGGGAACTAACAGCGACCCACCCCTGAGAATGTAAATCCATCTCCCAAAGTAGTAAATATTCAGCTACAGTAAAAGCATCTCCCAAAGTATTAAATGCGTCCCCTGTGACTGTAAACAGACAGGGCACGCCCTGAGTACCAAATAGTAGATCTAGAAAAATGTAATATGGTACTATAATAAACTACTAATGGAAGAAATCGGTAATGACAGCAAGTCTACCTCCCAACGCTGGACTTCCAGATTTCACATGGAAAGGTCAAAAATGACTTAATTATCACATATATATGATGAAAAAATTTACTTTCCCATTTCTTAGCCATGTCTTTCCAATCAAATAAGGTAAATACTTAGGGTACATAAACACATCCAAGTACTCTCTGACATGCTCGATGCAAAAATCAATCTTGTTTTTTTTCTTTACGACACCAAGCAAAGAAGCAGTAGGTAGGCATTGAGTGTTTAGATTACTTACTTTTTTAATATGCCTTTTAGGAAAGGGAGCCTTTGCTGCAGCTGCTCCAACTGAGTTAGACCTTGTATAAATGTCACAGGTATGAGAAACAAGAACATAAAAACAATAGAACCCGAAAGTGTAACTATCCGGCGAATCCAAAGCTGCTTGTAGGGTAACCAAAGATTTGACCAATATACGTCATCTCGTTCTGGAGCAAGACTAGTAACCCATTCCATAGGGTTGGATGTCTGAACAATTTCTGATACGACCAGGGCTGCATACCGAGTTTTGAAAAATACAAAAGCAGCACCACAATCCTGCATTCATCTCCCAAAATAACATTACTGTTTTAGGCTAATTTAGTCACAACAGTAAATACTAAATAACCAATTTTGTTGTTATTTTGACCTTATCAGGTAAGCTCAACTCTGAATCATTCACATCATGTTTTTTCATCTCTTGCTCAGGTTCAACAGGAAGCAGCTCGAACGACTTTGATGATGCTCCACAAAGACCACATCTATATGTAATTGGTCTGCATCTCTGATCAACTGTGGTGCCCTTGAAATGTTTAAACTTCTTATAAGCCTTCTTTGCACCAGTCTGCCAAAAAAACAAAATTACCACTACAAACAGGGGAAATATATGAAGATGCAACAAACAAATTCATTCAAAGATCTGAAAAAAAATCCCTTTCCAGATATGGGACAAAAGTCATCACTACAAACAGGGAAAACATAAAGATACATCAAATGTGTTCATTCAAATATCTATGACTATGGTCAATCAATAATTTCTTTTTTCATATATTGGACAAAGTATCGTGGAGCAACAAACCTACACCAATAATTTGGTTTGTTAGCAGCTATGCATTTTAGTTATGCGACGGCATCTGTCACATGAATTAAAAATTTGGGTGTCATCCATTCAAACTACCCACCAAAAAGGAATTACATTTGCAAAGGGCATGATGAGCAAAAGCACTATAAAATGCAAAGATTATGCACAAGAACTTAGCAGAAGTATTGAGAGTTTTCTAGCATACCATGTCAGGAGAGGTGCTGACCACTGAAGTATATGAATGTTCAAGACAGGCCATAAGCAATATGCATAAATGACCTAGGTCAAATAGTGCACAGAACTTCTAAATGGCTGTGCCAAGTTCTTATTGTAGTCTTTATTTATCTGATTAAACAAAGATCTTGTGCTCTAGAAAGCTACGAAGATTCTGCACACTGGAAGTAAAAAAACATAATGTCTAACTGACAAGTGTCCGAGACCGCACCTGCCACTGCCAACCTTTGACAGAAGTAGGGATCAACCAAGCATAAACTATGGAAATTGTATTAACAAGAAAATCGGCACCCAAATTTGCCTCAACAAGGACTCAGAATTGGGTGGTCTAGGCGTACATCCACACCATCGACCAACTGAGCTAGGCTCAGTTCCTCACTAGCCAATCATATGCTGGATGTATTTTCCTATGTAAAAACCTTTGCAATCCAATTGTTAGTAAGATATTTTTCTCAAGAAGGTTGAGAATAACTGTTTAACCACACATCCACAACCATCCCATGTTTGCAACCATATGCCCTAACACTGAGCTAGAGGCGTCAAGCAGTCCTCTAACAGTACATCAGTTGCTTATCAACTGATTGGACTAACTATAAAAAGCAAGCAGATCCTAGTACTGTTATGATGCAGTGTGGGCATAAATAAGCACTAGGTATCATCTGGGAGACCCAAATTCCCTGTTCATCCCCATGGACAGGGCAGGATTATATTGCAATTTCTCGGTCATCCACAGGGATAGGTTGGGATTTTAGGTTTCCCAGACAATGCCTTAGGAGACTAATAACCAAATAACTAAACAACATTCATCGGATTTCTCGCTGGCATCGTTATTAAATTTTCTCATTTGGAAAATTTACCCAATTAATTATTGCAGTATTACTTACCATAATCTTCTGAAGTTTCCCGACTTTATAAATAATTTGATGAGAAAGGTAACTCGATGCATGGTACTTGGTGAAGAAACTCTCGACAGTGCGACTAATTGATTCTTTGGTTGATTTTGGTATTCCACGAACAAGCACAGTAAAATGGCTAGGATTGGTCGATGCTCGAGAAACATGAAGTAACCTCAGCTTAGCAATATGCTTGTACTCCTAAAGGAACCACATAAAAAATAACATAAATCAGCTAGTAAGGTCTAAAGATAAGATCAACCAACATTTATGAACTATTGAAAGATCAAATGACTTGATCTTACAAGGTATAGAAGAAGGCAAGCCACACCAGATATGATGTACAGCGCAACACAATGGACCCAGAGCCTGCAGTTATAGCCAATGTGTAAAAAGAATCCAAGAGGTAACTTAACTTTCTAAAATGTATGCCTAAACAATTCAGTTATCAGTGCATGCTATAAACGCTGAACTAGTTACTTTAGATTGCACATGACACCACACCAGCAGACAGTATAAAATCAGTTATGGACTGAAGATAAATGCATATAAGATGTTGTATTTAACATTTGAACTATTAAAGTTCAAACATAATCATGTAAGAGAAGCTCCGTAGCTCACCATCTTGATCTCTCTTGCATATTTCCTATTGTAAATGTCTCCAACGATGCTGAAGGAATCCGTACATGGAGCATATCTTGTCCGAAATAATTCAGTGGAAGAACTCCAAGTACACAAAGGAAAGCAGCTAAGGAGAATATGCGTATGCTATTGAAAAGAAAAATACATCAGCATATCTTGGATATGAAACCAAATTTGAAGACTAAGTAATATAGTGAGAATGCAGTAGGGAAATGAATATATATAAAGTAACTTAACTTTATGCGGCATACCATGTGAGACCCCGATGAATGTTGGTATGCACATTATCAACTTTGGCATAAGTTTTTTTATTATCATTAACTTTTTTTAAGTTATTTGATTCCCATATTCTATTTTCTGTATTTTTTAACCTATCCTATTTGACAGTGGAAATGACACATCATACCAGTCAACAATTAGAGATTAAAACCCACTAGTTTAAATAATCGTATTAAGCTTGATTCATTTTCAAAGCACCACTGCAAACCTTTTAAGCGAAAGTATAAGTTGATTCGTGATGGTCTAAATTCGCAAGACACAAACAAACAGCATAAAAAGAAACATATATATATAATTCAAACAAGATAAAAAAATATTAAACTGGAACAGAGAATCAAGTAATTATATACATACCTAAATACAAGAATCCTATTGAAGACAACTGCATCCAACCCAGCAGTAGCTAAGAGTTCATCCTCCGTGCATCGCAGACTTCTCAAAATCCAGCCAGCGGATGGAACAAATCTCTCCAAAATAAAAGCTTCCCTGAGCCTGCTATTCTCCTCAGCAATCCTTCTTCCAAAATAGACCTTAACATTTTGCGGTTGCTTCCTCAGAACGGAATACAGTGACAAAAAAAGTATACAGAGGCTAATGTTGATTCCAGCTGAGGTCAGAAGAGCGCCGACTTTCATCTCTGTCTTATGTCATCTGAATGCAGCAAACTTCATATCTCCTTTAATTCTGCAGGAAAAGATTGGAAGTTCAGGTTTGACATAGAAGAAATCATAAAGAAATGACCTTGAATAAAATGTGTTATCACATAGTTTCCATGTACACCAAAGAAATCATGAGAAGAGCATGCACGATAAAGAGCAGCACTGCAAGCCATCCCTTGGATTTCTTCAAGGTTATAAAATGTTTGATGCAGAAGCATATTTGAGGCAGCTGACTAAAGAGTAGCATAGGCTATTTTAAGGAGATAAAACCCTAATAATAGCTTAATAAGACATGGAATACACTTTAAGCATTCCATCAAGAGAAAAACTTAAAAGATCTTGGAACAGGCATCACGGAGGGACAAATTTGTACCAGAACAATAAGTCAGACTAAAATCAGGACAATAAGTCAGACTAAAATCAGGACACAAGTATACTAATGTGAATAGTTCACAACTCAGACCTGGTCCAGACTCAAATAAGATCCAAACAAATATATTTCAGATGGTTAACCACTTACTCTACCAGGAAAAATGTTCCGTCCTTATTCAACCTGGTTTATCTTTGTCCCTAAAGTGGCAGTATAAGAGTGCTAAGGAAGACGGTGAGTAGAAGTTTCATGCATGGAAGCAAAGCAACCACACTTAAATGCAGATCAAGTGAATTACGATATTCTGTCATCTTTTAGATTAGAATAAAATATATCCAGGAGTCAGGGGAAAGTGTGCTGCCAGGTAGGTTAGGGAGAAGAACTTTGGTGTGAAATCATGTTTAAATGAGGCTCAATGTGATGAAATTTGAATTATAAACTACTGTCTATTTAATACCAAGTTGTTATCTGATTAATCATTCATAAACTTTTCTATCAAGGTAAAGCACTGAAGTAGAATTTGTTCAGTTTTGTTTTCTGGCAAAAAAACAGTGTACGAAGGTTCTAAAAGGCAGTAAGTGGATATTCGTACAGCTACAGGTCACCCACTTTCTCCTTAATACCATTGACATGAAAGTCCTTCCTTTCATATCCAGCTTTTTACAGATCACCCCACTTTGTAGCAATTATACAGCCTAAAAGATTGGTTGTGGCCCAATTAGCTACTATTCCTTGAATATGCCCTAATTAGCAATTATTGGTAACAGGTTGGACACCCATTCCTTGTATACAGCCTTGTAGACCTTTCTTTAGAAAACCAAATGGATCCACCAAAAATTGAAATGACGGCCTGGTAGCAAATTAGTTCAAGTTGCCCTGGGGCTGATCTTCTATCGTGACCAGGCTCTATGAATTTCATAACCTATGTCTCACCTTGCTGCATTAGTATTGATGATTGATGAAAACTTCATTGCCCTTTCGTTTCTATTTTCTTTTTTTCCTTCAATTATTTCCAAGATAACATGGAACTCACCTCACCTTTTAAATACACCAAGTAGATCTAAAAGAAGCTATTGGGCCAAGGCAAGGAGGATTTGTTTTCAGTATACAAGCAGAGCAAATGTAAGTGACTAATAAAACAAAGCACTCAGATACGATATGCAAAGAAAGGTTGACTAAAAACGCATAGAAAGTATAAAATGGAATATCTGACAGATCTCATGGGAGGCATGAAGAATCTCAAGGATGGGAAGCATGAAGAATCTTAAAGAGAGAAAAAAGAATTTTGTCAGTATGGTACAAAGACAAAAACTAATCTGGATTCCACTATCCACAAAGGACGTTTTTACACTTGGAAGGCCGGTAGCCGTTTCAGAATTCATATTATTCTCTCAGCATCAAAAGATCGTTTTTGTCCTCTCCTCTTTTTAACTAAAGATAAAGAACAATCCATCAACTGTCAGAGTTTAAGCCTTCTAGTTCACTCAACGTAAAGGCCATATGTCATGCAGGCATTCCATTTGTCCGCTGTCTTAAACGCTAGGATTCGAGCAGCCAATCTCCTCAAACATCGTATTAAGAATTCATTCAACCCCAAATGCATCGGAAATTCAAAACTAAAACACGGTTGTCGCAATCGCCGCCGGCCCTCGTGAATCTACTGGAGACAACACACTACGCCGTCAGATTCAGATAGATGAACACAAAAACCGCCAAAGCCGCCTACTCCGCTCGCCCCGCGCCGCGCCGCACAAAATTGACAAAAAAACGACACCCCTGACGCTAGAGAGACGAAAACTTGCCTGTCGCCTCCACCCCGCGACAAGCGCCGAAATCTACCAATGCCGCCCGCCTCGTCGAAACCCTGCACCACTGCAAAACACCCCCCCCAACAAGTTCAAATCACATGCGTACGCAAAGAGACCAGAACAAATCCATGGAGCGAGGCGATCGAAGGCAAACCACCTCCACACCACTTGCCAGTCGACCACCGCCGCCGACGAGAACCAGGGATCTCCCCCTCCGACCGGGATTTCGGGGGGTGGGAGAGATCGAGGCGACGCTTCGAGAAAGCAATGGTGTGTGGAGGGAAAGTGGATTTGCGATTTGGTGGGGTGGGTTGAAAGTTTCGATCACAAGGAAGAAGGTAGAGAGATAAAAGGGAAAGCGACGGAAAGAGTGGGAGAGGAGTAGCAGCGCGGCAGGACGAGTCGTCAAGATTGTCAAAAATAATTAAGTAAATTTCGGTCTAGACCCACATTTTATTACAAGTGTTTTAGTATAAATCATCTTTTAACCAATATTTTTATTTTTTATTTTTTATTCTACTTTAGATCACTCAATTTTTTCTCAAATATATAAATAATCTCAACTACATTAACTACATTAGCGTCCACTCATCGATAAACTCCTAACTTATACGTAAGACTTTTTTCTTATGATAAGATGGATAAAATAGTTAAAAGTAATTTAAAATATCACAAAAGTAAAAATATTTGATTTAAAATAAAAACATTAGTTAAAAATATTATTCAAAACAAAACATTGATAGTAAAAAACCACGAAACTAAAATTATTTATTCAGAATAATTCGAAGTGGGAAGAGGCCGGCAAGGGCAGGTCCACTGTGAATAGGGGTGGGGGCGAGTGGCGACATGACAGAACATAACTGGTCGGTCGAGTCGGGGGAGCCAGGGGGACGCACCGGACAGGATGTAGAGGATCCTCTAGTTGCAAATCGCACCTGCAGTTGTTGCCGCCTCATGCGATGGTGATGCGATCGACGCTACGCTGTATCCATGAGCTAATTTAACGAGAGTAGTAAGTAGTGATCGATTTAGTGTTGTTTCGTATGATTAGTTGGTTAAAACAGCATATTTGTTATCCTAGTAATAGCATGTTTTATATAGGGTTTGTTTAATTTCCTACCGCTTTCAATCTTATTATTTGTTGATGTTAGAATTTTTATAAGATAACATACTAAACATATCCTTAACATTGCTACTCTATCTTGACATTGCTACTCTATCAAAATTTGACATTTTTGAAAAAAATATACAAATACTATCAAATTTGTCAACTCAGGTTTGTTTATATTTTATCTGGTATGAATGAATCCAAATGGTTTGTTCAATGGGGGGGTGCATTGCCTTTAGAGATATAACAAACAAATGTTTTTTCAAGTGTTGTTCAGGTGTTGTAACATGTCAGATATCTTGTACTTTTGTATTGATTTCAATGTACGCCCATGATGTATATGAACTACATGTATTTGCTATTGTCTATTTGGTTTTGCAATAATATCAGCTACCTCGTCTCAATGTACACCTTCTTCTGAGGAGCAACATAGGAAGGAATGAGAATAGCGCAAAACAACGTAAATCCATGCAAGGAAGAAGGCTGAGTCTAACCAAGTTATTAGTCCTTTTGTATTTACAACGCCAAAACCACTATCTCAAGCTGAATTCTTAACCAAAGAAAAGAAAGAAGAAATGAATAGAAAACAATGTGAATGACACACAAAGCGAAAGGCTGAGTCAAACTATTCGCAGTAGAATGAAATAGAAGAGGGCAATCGATCTGAAATGTCGAGCATAGATAAAAAGAGAGAAAAGAAGACCAAGTATATGCGTGAATGGCACGCACGTAAGAAGGCAAAGTTGAGCAATGTTGATGGTGGTTCTACTATACAAAGCACCCTTGTTATTGGTAAATATAAATTTGTTAGCTAGGTTTCATCTTCTTAATCTTCTGATTTCATTTTCTTATGTAGGTGCTTCATCCACTTTTGATGAAGGATCGCTACAAGGAGTGGTGTGTTCTACCAGTCTACAAGATGTGAACGTGGCTAACAAGGAAAATCGTGATCGAGATGAATGGCTACATAGAAACGATGCCTATATACCTTGATTCAGTGCAAGAAAAGCATCAGGCCTTCAAAAATTATTAAAGACAATAAAATTACACGTAGCGTTTAGCACGGGCATATTACTAGTACTATCAAATTTTAGTCGGCCTGCAAGCTAAACCCATTCAACATTACTAAAGTTGTGTAACACCATAGTGTGTCAAAATTTGACATTCTCAAATTTTGATAAAGTTAATTCTGAAAACCAATTGAACTAGCATAGATTTCTCCATTGCTTCTTTTATGGTGAAGAGAACGAGAGAGGCATCTTTTGCTCCTTGCTCAACCAAGAAATGATGAACATCCAAAATTTTCATTATAGCGACTCAAATATAGGAGTAGTATTCGGTAGGGAGGGAATGAATGTTCTTGCGGAAATTATAGCATGCCACATAAGTAGTTTAAGTGACTTTAAGGAGGTGGAAATTAAACAAACTAGTTTTTTTGAGAAAAATAAATAGCACCAGATGATACACAAAAGAATGTGTAAAGAACGTTGGAACTCAATGCTATGCTTGCAGCTATGGGCAACCCACACCATTCAAGTAGGGCTCTCGCGTCGTCCACACGCGGACGACTCGGGATGAATCCTAGCCCCCCACCGCCGCCACCCTCCCCTCTTCTCCACCACCTCGCCGCCATCGGAGCGCGTCGCTGGAAACCATGCGGCCAGCCAGGATAGTGGCGGCAGGGCCAAACTTCCCCGGCAGTGTCTCGTCTATGGCGCGAGGAGGCGGCATGGCATGCAGGGAAGGCCGCGCAGCGGCACGAGGCTACGGATCCAGTATCGCCATGACCGGATCTGCCCCTTCTCCCTATGGCTAGATCCGACGCTGTCGCTATCGAATCTGACCGGACGAGACGACTCGATGAGATGATGATGGCAAAGGGCCACGCTGGCGACAACGGCGGAAAGCTGAGCGGTAGGAGGCCGCACTAGCGATGGCGGCGGGAGGGTGTAGTGGCCGGCGACGGGTGCAGGTGCAGGCACGAGCGACGAAGAGAGAGGCTGCTATGGCCGACGACGACAGCGACTGGTCGGTGGGAGGCGTCACGGCGGCGGCAATGCGGGCGGCAACGCAACGACGGCCGCCTGCAGCGATGACAAGGTCGGCGTGGGCGGCTCAGGCGGTAGCGAGAGGCGTGCATGGATGGCACCGATGGCTACAGTAGGCCGGCGCTAGGGTGGATACCAAGCCGGCTCGGCTCGGTCTGGCTCGTTAGCCAAATGAGCTGGCTCGGCTCGGCTCGTTATGGAAACGAGCCAGGAGCCCGGCTCGGCTCAGCTCGGCTCGTGAGCCGGCTCGAGCCAGCTCGTTTGGCTCACGAGCCATTTCATCAGGATTGTGCCTTATTCTATATTTTCATCAGATTGTGACAACCGACAACATAATTTCATCCTTTGATTGATCTCTGCATTTCTGTTTTGGCGTAAAGTGCAAACCTACGAGCAAACTTCCTTCAGAAATACAAACATCTATCAATCTATGCAAGGCTAGGCTACCATTGATCTCTTATCAACAAACAACAAATAGTGAGAGCAACAGATGATTTCTCCCGTCCCGACGCGACGAGGAAGGAAGGGAGCCGAGAGTGACACGAGATGGGACGCAGCCGCCAGCGCGCGCTGCCGGATGGGCGGGCGCCCACGGATGGGGTGGTGGGGCAGCGCGCCGGCGGATGGGGCGGTGGGCGCCGGCGAATGGGCGAGGCGGCACCGACGGATGGGGCGGCGGGACGCGCGCGTGGGCGGTGGTGGGATTTCGGTGCGCGTGGGCGGGCGGTGGTGGAGCCATGGAGACAAGCAGATACCAAAGAGGAAAGAAAGTACTAGAAACTCTATGTGCCAGCAATTTTAGGGTTTCTAATTGGGCCGGGCTTTTTTTGGGCCATTCGGCCATGGCTTGGCTCGTTCAGCTCGCGAGCCGTCTCGTTATAGCTAACGAGCTAAAGTCTTGGCTCGACTCGTTACCTTTTCCAAACGAGCCGAGCCGAGCCGGGCCGGGCCGACTACGAGCCGAGCGAGCTAGCGAGCCACGAGTATTCTGCCCACCCCTAGCCGGCGCGGGAGGCATCGGGAGGTCGGTGCGGGCAATGGCAAGGAGGTCGACCCGATTGACAGCACGGGAGGCATATGTGGCGATAGTAGGGAGGCTGACGTGGTGGCGGCCGGAAGACCGAGGGCGACGGGTGTACCATGTGTCATGTGGATGCATCGGAGGCTGACCGGCGAGGGGGTCGGTTTAGCGTGTCCACACGCTGATGGAGGATGGCCAGTGATGGAGAATTGGAGCGGTAGCTCGAATCAATAGGGTCAGGCGGCAGATGTAAAACCTGGTTCAGCTTAGCCGGCCTGACAATGACGATGCTTCCGGCATCATTTTCCCTCCTGGAGACGCTATCGAGCCATCCCTCTTCCTCTGGTGGGGCTGCCGGGTGAAAACCCTATCTTGGTTCTCCTCGAGACCTCGACAGATGACGGCGGCGGTGCTCATCATCGCTTTCTCTCTGGGGACGTTGTTTAGGAGGCTCCCTTGCCAAAGCTCCTCTCAGACAGCCTGTGCATGCTCTCTCTAGATGTTTGTTCTCTTGTGACGGTGCCCTAGCTAATGCAAATTGACCATAGTGGCGAACCTAGTAGGGGAGAGCGGTTCCATTGTTCTCTCACCCTCTCCCCTCCAATCCCAAAGACGTGGTTGGAGTTGAGTACGGTGCTTGGCTGTTAGGGTTTGGCTTTGGGCGGTTTGGCTATAACGTCTTTGTTGGTCTAGCGGTGGCCGCTCATGCTTAGCGGTGCTCGGTCCAGTGCTAGCCTTCTCCTGGATTCTGTGTAAGTGTTGTCGGTGCGTGATGGTGATGGTGTTTTTTTTCTGGCTACTGCCTTCCAGGGTGCTAGCATTTGTAAGTTCAAGTGCCTTAATTTGGTTTTGGTGATTAATGACAATTCTAATTACGTGAGACTAATGTTTTTATGAGCTTATCTTTGACTAGTCTCATTTGGATACGAAAATAAAAATGATGAGAGGTTATTTCCCGATAATGGGATGTGGTAGACATGTGTCCTTTTGCGATGGATCTCAATCATGACGAAGATGAAATGCATGGAGATAAAACGATATGTATCACTTCTTATCTCCTACTTTTTAATAGGTTCATATATATGATTTCCATGTTATTGTTATAAAAGTGTGAGACTAATGATTACTTGAGCCTTAACTTATTTAGTCTCCTTTACTTTGGGAACATGAAGATCATAAAGGTATGTATTTTTGTTTGTCTTTATCATTGTTACATGCATTCTCCATGTATATAGGATAAATCACATTGGTTCTTCTTTACTTATGCATACACTTGTCTCTCTTGTATATTTCTTTGTATGCATATACTTAGGAGGAGCAAATCCTATATATTTATTGTGCATGTTATAGATCCATGTTGTTCACCTATTATTGATATTGGATCTTTGCACTTGAGTTTGCATACGAGTATATGATACTTGTGGTGTTAATGAATTCTCAACAAACATATCCATATCTTTCATATGCATCGGTTGATCATCAAGTGAAGGATGACAACCAATTTGTTGAGACTAATGTTTTTCTTTTAGTTTGTCTAATTGTGATGAGGCAAATGGATGACACCATTGGTTGATGGTCACCAAACCAAGGATATCGCCTTGTTGACAAGAATAAAGTAAAGCTTGTGATGAGAAGAAAGTCATGATAAAGAATGGACGAAGACCTCAGCATAAATATGGTTCAACCGAATGGTCACAAGTGTTGATCTCGGCTCAAGCTTGACCCCAAGTTGGATGGCGCAAGGCAAAGGTATAATGGAGCTAAGAATGTTTTCTTAGTCTTTTCCCGGTCTTGGTGTTTGGTGTAGACCGGATTTGCTAGATAGGCGTCGTACTATCAAGAGGGGTCTATGAAGCGAGCATGTGGATGATCTTGTGCCATACTAGTTCATATGCATATAGGTGCATTTTGTGGGCTTGTCTAGCCAAGTGTGATGAGTTTTCTCAAGTCCCAAACAAAAAGAGAAGTGGGTATATCCTATAGGTTTGAGTAGCCTCATGTGGTTTAATCCGGTGAAGTATCTTTTGGAGTGTAAGCCCTTTATCCCTGTTTTAAGTTGTGTTTCTTGGATGGATTGTTTATGGGTTGGATAGCCCTTTGAATAAGCTTTCCATAGAGTCCAAGAACGTCAAATTTCGATACCCGAGTCAAGAGATATTGTCGTTTTACTAACGGTGGGTTATGCTGAAAAGTGAACTGCGGTATGACCGCAGGTATTAGGACGGTCTGACCGTGGCTATGGGGAGGTCTGACCGGACGTTATCCACCGGTCTGACCGGCCGGGTGGATGCTGGTTGTGTGCTTGATCCAGAGCCACTTGAGCCGAGGCCGGTCCGACCGAGCCCGACGGCCGATGAGCCGGCCGACCCCGACCTCTGCTACCCGACCGGCCAGCCGAGTGGGCTCAATGATTGCCCTGTAACAGCTAGTTTTCTAGCCGTTACAAAGTAGTCCGGTCTGACCGGCCACCCTATGGCGGTCTGACCGGGCGGTGCACAGAGTTGGGGTATTTCGCCTTCAACGGCTAGTTTTTGTGAGTTGGGGTATAAATAACCCCTCATTGGCTGCAAGGGGGAACTCTTGGCACTCACTTCATTTGCATACACCCCTTACATCTCTCCCACACTCACTTGAGCTAGTGTTCATCCATTTGTTGTGGTTGAGGGTTGATTTAGCCAAGAGCCAAGTGCATTGCTTCATTGTAGAGCTAGTGTGGCACTTGATCATCTCCGAGCCGCGTCATTGCTTTTTACTCTTGGAGGTTGCCACCTCCTAGACGGCTTGGAGGAGTTGCCCGATGACCTCTCCGAGAAAATAGTGGAGGAGGCCCAGCGCCGGTTTTGTGAGTGGTTTGGAGTTCACCACCTTCGGAGCGAAGGAAGAACTACCCCTAGTGATCGAGGCTTGGGTAGTCCTCTCTCAGGCGGCTCCCACCTTGCCCACCCCTTGACGAAGGGGGCGTGCGGTGGCTTCGTGGTTCCGGTGGAGTTGGGCTCGCCTCAACGGGGATTAGGAAACCGGCGAGTTTCCGAACCTCGGGTGAAAAATTCCTTGTCTTTTGTCTCATTTACTTATTTCAATTACTTTTGTACAATTTATATTTGTAGAGACATACTTGAGCCATTATCACCCTAGGTTTACAAAAAATAACTTAGTTGCTTAGTTAGACTTGTTCCTCACGAAGCCTAGCAACTTAGGTTAGTTTTGATTTAGTGTCACTTAGTTTTAAATCGCCTATTCAACCCCCCCTCTAGTCGACATCTCGATCCTACAACATTGTATTTTTTTCCTACTCTATTTAGTGAATTATCACACCATCCATTGTTGGTCGTTCAAAAAAAATGCTACGCTTGTGATATTTAGACCTCTGGTAGGGCTCAAAATTATGTGATTATATATGATTCTTCCTGAATCACATGCTAAAGAGAATTAGAATCACTTCGGTTAGGTGTTTGCTAAAAACATTAGCTTTAGGTCCTAATAGGAGGACTTGAAGATAAATTGTCTCTACTACCCCTATACTACAAGACTTGAGATTAATATAGATATCTTCTAGGTTAATGTAATATGTACTAATATTAATATTTATTAGAAGTACTTAGAAATGTGTGCAACTATCCCAATACAATTACTTGTGAAAAATAACAAGCCACTGAAGATCATTTCTAAAGTTCAGTCAAGGAACTGCCTTGCATATTTCTACGTGAACACAAAACTTTTTTTTAGTGACCAACACTAGACGGTGCAATGATTCATAGAGCAAGAAAAATTACAAGACTAGCACCTTGGAAGGCAAGAGCCAGGAAAGAAAGAAAAACCATCACCTCGCACTGACATCACCTACATAGAAACTCGGAGAAGGCTAGAATCGGATCGGTTGCCACTAAGCGTCAGCGGCTACCACTAGAGCAACAAAGAAGCTACAACCGAACCATCAACAACCAAACCCAAATAGCCTAACACCGTACACAACTCTAACCACGCCTTTGGGATTGGAGGGGAGAGGGTAAGAGAGAAGATGGAACCGCTCTCCCCCATAAGGCCCCCAACATGGGCAACTTGCATTAGCTAGTGCGCCGTTGCAAGAGGACAAACATCCAGAGAGAGCACGTACAAGCTGTCTGAGAGAAGCTCTGGCAAGGGGGCTTTCTAGATGACATCTCAAAGGAGAAGAGCGACGATGACACCACCGTCGCCATCCATAGAGGTCTCGAGGAGAACCAAGACAGGGTTTTCGTCCGACAGCCCCACGAGAGGGAGAGGGACGCTCGACAACGCCCCCAAGAGGAAAACGATGCCCGAAACGTCGTCGTTGTCAGCCTGGCAATGCCGAGCTAGGTTTTGCACCTACTGCCCGTCCCTTGTTGATCCGCAACTACTACTCCATTACTCCACCATCGGCCATCCTCCATCAGCGTGAGGACACCGCTAACCCGATGACCCCCTCCAGTCAGCGGCTGCATGCCTCTGTGGCACACTTGCCACGCCAACCTCCCTGCCATCGCCCGCATCGACCTCCCATGCGTGTCTGTTGACTGGTCTCCATGTTGTCGCCTACACCGACCTCCCTGACCAACCTCCCACTGCCGTCGGCTGCGCCTCCATGCAACGTCGTTCTCCTGTGCCTCTGGCCGTGCATCCTCACGTCACCGATCTTCCGCCAATGTCGGTCGTGCATCTTGCGCCGCGCCGGCCTACCGTCGTTGTCGGCATGTGCCAGGCTCCGCCAGGGCCGCTCCACAGCATGTCCCCATCTGTCGCTGCCTTGCCTCTCCCCGGCCACCCACCGCCTTCACGACCTCCTCATCGCCTCATCCTCCTCGAAGGCATCGGATCTGCCAGCTCCGCGCTCCTCCGCGTGAGCGCATCGCAGACTCCTTCGCCGTCATCGTGGCCTCCTCCTCCTGCCCGATGCGGCATAGCGGGTGTTGCTCCCTCCCTATTTGCCTGTTAGGGGGCCAGATCCGCCTCCAGCAATGTCGGATCCGCCCGACCAGCCTCGGAGATGCCGGATCCACCATGACCAGCCACCGTCCATCCGCTTATTTCCCGTCGACAATCTAGCCGTGAGTCTTTGGGCGAAGGGAGAAGGCCCCACCGCCGCCCGGCTTTGCCGACAGCTGCTCGGGCGGCAACGAGAAGGAAGAGAGGAGAGTGGGGTTGGCGGCAGGTTTGCGACATCGTCACCCTTGTCGCCCTGGAGCAAAGCGACGCTCCTAAGCACAAAACTCACGTATATATGGAGTTGATATACGGTTTGTTACAGGCAAATTGGACACCTCCATCGAGGAGGTGCTGTACAATGTGTCGTTATCGATCTGAACAAATTGCCGGTACAATTGACCTATTTCTTGTGATATCATTTTCATATAGCTTTCAAGAGAGAGAAAACGAAGACAGTGTACGGTTCAATGTCAAAATCGTGGTAGTTTATGATGATCTATATTTTTTTCAATGCCTCCATCGACTCTTTCTCCCAATTGCTTGAATTAACCATTAAAAAGTAGGGCCTATAGAAAAGATTAAAAATCAGCATATTCTAATCAATATGTCTTCTTTCTTGTCCTTCATATAGGTCATTCTCATCTGAAAATCGTACACGTTTTGTTCATGGCATACTCAATTGTGCAGAGCACCAACTTAATTGGGCTTAAAAAGCATTGCATATATTATATTTACGAACTTTTGCTCCTTGATATTTATAGACTTTAATGCACCAGACGTCAAATGCAATCTTTTATCAGAAGCTGGTTCCAATACTATTTCAAATCATGTTGAATTGCTAATCTTCTTTAGAAGTACGTACCTGCCATTCATTAATTATATCTAAAACGTCGGTGGATCCATAATCTTAATTTTATTTTATTTTTAAATTTACAACCCACTACGTCTTAAATCTCAGCAGATGCCATATCATCATTCACTAACAATTATTACTCTTAAACCTCAAACCTCATACAAGCATGCTATATTATCTATATAATTTATTAAATTTTAGAGCTTTAAAATGTAAGCATCTAAATCATCATCTCACATAATTCATATGATATTTTAATATATATCTCTATTATATTTTTACAGTATCATCTATTTTTATATAGTTTATCCTCACTTTGTTATTACTCTCTTCTCTCATTAAGCTATATCATGTTAATTATTTTTAGCACTTAGATGATTAATCTATGATCACTAGCGGATCCAGGGATGATCCTGGGAAAAAAAATCTACCCCAATGCGCATATATATATACTCTTATTAATATATTATGATATACCTTTATTAACTTACAATCAATTATATTATATTTACGGTATTTTTAAAAAATATATAATATGTCACTGTCTATGGTCCAAATTATCTCAATTCTTTTTTCTCTCATAAAGCCACGTCAACTTACTTTTGTATTTAGATCATTATTTTATATACTATATAAATCACATCAACTTATATGAACTTGT
Organism: Oryza australiensis; assembly: GCA_019925245.2. Lineage (NCBI taxonomy): Eukaryota > Viridiplantae > Streptophyta > Magnoliopsida > Poales > Poaceae > Oryza > Oryza australiensis. Next base: position 736,547 of record JAIFGZ020000160.1, on the reverse strand, counting down.
GTCATGTAGTTATCTCACATATTATTTCTATTTATTATTGTACTAACCTCTGATAGCAACGTATAGGGTTTCACCTAGTGGTTTATACCTTCGGTATAGTCAAAAGCTCAACATGTAATATCATCACATGTTGGTAATTGTTTTTGATATTATAATACATCTAAAAACTTTACAAGCATTACACATCATCTATAATTTATTATATTCTTAAGCTCAGCATGCAAACATGAAATTACTATCCTCACATCATTTCCGCAACATCTCAACACATATATCTATTAATCATTTCTATCATATTTAACGCACAATCATCCATACATTCCGAAAAAATATATGATGCATCGACCAATCTATGGTTTCTATGTCGTTGAAACCCATTGCCACCTAAAACTCAACATCATCACTCACTAGTAATTAATGCTTTAGAGCATCTTAAATCTCATAGAAGTATAAAAACAGCTCCGTTTCATTGTATTTAGAGCTCAATATAAAAGAATATAAAATCATTATTCTCACATTATTTTTATAATATTTCAACATGTATACGTATATTATTTTTATAATGCTACATATGTTTACAATGCATCTCTATAAGACTAATATAAAAGAATCACCATCCTTTGAAACAAGTGGATAGCATTTGCGTTATAACTTTACACTTTCCACCTCTAATAGGCCTACTCTACTTTCTACCTAATAGTCATCTAATAGTCATCCAGCTTATCACCCTAATAGTCTATGTAGTGTCAACATTATCAAGGGTTCATTTAAAGAGCTGCTGGCAGCAACAACTTTTTTCAAAATTAAAAACTCTTCAAATAGTCTAACTTTTCATTTATATCGTGAGGAAGCTTTAGCTACATAATTAAAAAACAAATTAGAAAAAAACTTTTTTGTTTGTCACAAATTAAATTCATACGTTTCTCGAAATCTGAAGCTCCCGCAACAATCACCCTCCGAGTGTGAATATTGTGGGAATCCGTGGGGTGTGAAAACCAGCCTGGTGGTAGCAGAAGCATCTGATGCTGATGCTAGACACGGTGGATCCAGCACAGAAGATCCGCTAAAAGATGAGAGATACCACTCCCCCCGATTCACGCACACGCGCCTCCCATGCAAGCGACGCACCGTTAGTCGTGGAGCCGGTCCATGGACCGAATCACACGTACACGTCCGTGTGCCGAATAATCTACACACGTGCTCCGTCCCCGATTTCCGTCCGAAAAAAAAAAGTTGTCACGAGCTATGACATTAGCGATTGGCTAAAGGTGATGCGACGAGCAATCAAGCTGGTACTTCCGTACCGGACTCCGGACCTGCAGTCTAGTAAACAGTAGTACTAACTCGTATTGTTGTTTATTTATACTATTATAAAATAGAGGAGTAATTTAGTTGCGAGAAGGGGATGAACGCAGATAAACAATGGAGCACATAAAAAAGGTTGACGTTATGATTGATCGTTTGATTTGATCTATAAATTTTCGTTTCGATTACACGAGAAACGCACATACACCGTACACATACATACTATACATGTAATATCATATGTTTGAAAAAGACGAAAATCACTAGCATATTCTCAATATTCTATTAAATTCACTTGCAGATACGTAATATTCGTGAAAAACTGAAATCATGTATTCATAATTTCATCGTAACATCACTGATGTTTTCCATGACAACATAGTAGAAATAATATATGAGAAATCATATTTGTATTATCGGTGATAAAGACAAAAATATAATGAAATTGAATTTCAGCTACCACTTCCCACTCTCGTCTGACAAGACAACAACCAACGAACGGATAAGGGTATTTTTAAACACACTATTGTAAAAGGAAAATACGTAACAAAATGTCGTGCTTTTTGAATTTTTACTTAATTTCAAAACACAAAAGTTTCATGACTATCGAGAAGAGAAACACATGAGATAAACCTCGTACTTACTTTTGTTCAAAACTGCTGTAGAATGGTCAATTCAATAGAAATTTCAAAACAATGGATATGAAATAATTATTTGTTTCATATGATTATTTTTATAGGATCCAAAATTATCTAAATTTTCAATATTTTTTTAAAGGGGTCTAAACTAGAAGACGCTAGATGTAAGATGACTTGTACTACTCTTTTCGAATAGCTTTAGCCTAAAAATTACCCAAAGGGAAAACGAGTTGCATGATTTGTGAGACCCATGGGCATAGTAGGGTCCCGAAGTGGCGTCCATAGACCGGTCCCACGGAGACACCGGGACACATGCCGACAGCCCACGGTGCACAAGCAGGTGCTTCCAGCAATTCCCCCCCCGAAACCCCGGATAATCGTAAAAACTCTCAAACCCAAACACCAACCCCCGACCACTGCAGCATGGGCCCCGCACATCCCCGGACCCACCTGCAGCGGGCCAAGCCGCGCCACCGCCACGAACCAAAAACCACCACCGGCGTTCACACCAGTCCCTCCACTTGGCCCACATGTCAGAACCGCCACCCATGGCCTGGCCACCCGTCGCCTCGCCTCCGCGCCCACGCACGCACACGCACCTCCTCTTCTCCCCCTTCTCTTCACTTCTCTTCTCTTCCCATCTCGCCTCGCTCGCGCACACCACGCGGCGGGACGGCTCTCCGCTCTCCTCGCCTCTAAATAGCGCGGAGTGCGGGATTCCCCGAGCGCGAGAGGAGAGTGAAAGCGGGGAGGAGGAGGCGGCGGCGGTGGAGGAGGAGGAGGAGGAGGAGGTGGTGGTGGTGTTTGTGCGTCGCGAGCTCGGAAGGGAGAGGAGGCGGAGGTGCGGATCGAGGGGAGTGGAGGGAAGGGAAGGGGAGGGGAGTGGCAGCGGATGGCGGTGGAGTACCACTGCTGCGGAGCGCCCTTCTTCGAGCACATCCTGATCATCGTGGTGCTGGTGCTCTTCGCGGGGCTCATGTCGGGGCTCACCCTGGGGCTCATGTCCCTCAGCCTCGTCGACCTCGAGGTCCTCGCCAAGTCCGGCACCGACCAGGACCGCAAGCACGCAGGTGCGCCACGCCATTCCCCGTGCCCGCCCTCCAGGCGCTGAGTGGTTAGTTCTGGCGTTCGTTCGCGGCGGCTGTTTGTGGCGGTGGGTGTGCGTGAAGTGCCTGATTAGATGGGTTTCTGGTAGGATTTGGCTGTGCTTTTGCCCGAACTGGCTTGGCATTTTGTCGAACAGCCTGCGGGCGTCGGTTGGACTGGTGAATCGATGCATGAACTTTGTTCTGATGAATTTGGCAAATAGAGTGATTATTGGTAGGGTGATTGGAACGTGCGGGTCGTATATATTTTTTTTGGGTGATCAATTCATGCAATCTACACGCAGCCTTCCCGTGGTGCTTACCTTTTCGTTGATCAATCCATGCGATCCTAGAGGCGGCCCAACAATTTTTTGTGTATTTTCCTTGCGAAGATTTGGCTTGATCACCTGGTGTAGGGGATAGCGACATGCTGCGCTTTCTTATTTCGGAAAGTAAAACCTAGTGGCACAGCAAAAGGGGAAAAATAACACACTGTAAAATGTAAATTAAACCGTGGTGCTCGTCTATTTTTTTTGTTGCTATGTTGGGCGACTCATTGACAGGGTATTTCTTTGCCTGAATGAATGCATAGGCTTCTTCTCTTTTTTTTTTTATGAAATGGCATACGGCAAGTGCAGATCTTCTCATATTTTTTTGATACTGTTCATCTTAACCTTTTTCTTTTCCTTCCAGCTAAGATATTGCCTGTTGTGAAAAACCAGCACCTTCTGCTATGTACTCTTCTGATCTGCAATGCTGCAGCCATGGAGGTATTTGGCTTTATTTCAAGCTATTTGTAGACCAGTTAGAGCTTTTTAAGGTTCTCCAGATGAATGAATATGTGATGGCATGCTTCTCTATGGTTGCTAGGCTCTGCCCATATTCCTTGATAGTTTGGTGACTGCTTGGGGTGCAATTTTGATCTCAGTGACATTGATCCTGCTGTTTGGTGAGGTGAATTATATACTTTACTGTGATGTTCAGCTACAAGTCTATATTTTTGCACCGCACGCTAATATTCTGTTCTGGTATAAACAGATATTACCACAATCCATCTGTTCACGCTATGGGCTTGCCATTGGTGCCTCAGTTGCTCCATTAGTCCGTGTGCTTGTTTGGGTTTGCTTCCCTGTTGCATATCCAATAAGCAAGGCAACTATAATCACAGACTCAGTGCATTATCATTACATCAGTGTTCCTCCAATGCACAAGTATTGAACATTTTTACTTTTCTTTTTCAGCTGCTGGACCATGTGCTTGGTAAAGGTCATACAGCTCTATTCCGTAGAGCTGAACTAAAAACACTTGTGACCCTGCATGGAAATGAGGTAAACAAAAATATTGTGTCTTAAAGAAGAAATTAGATTATTGCTATATCATCCTATGTATGTGAGGCTACAAGGAATCATAGATCATAGACAGCTCCAGTTTGTAAGAATTTTGGTGTTAATACCTCTGTACATCATCCGATCTACGGTTTGAATCACCCCAGTCAGGGTTCTGATTCTTGGGTCGTGTGATGTGCAAAACCTTAGGTTTGGAGATTCTATGTGCTATTTTGAAGTAATTTGTTATCAATGTCACTTCCAAGGAAATAACAAAAGAAACGCAAAACATAAAAAGGAAAGGAGTGAACTTAGTGGAATCTGATGCACTCCTTCCTCATCCTAAGTGGATTTTGACTCAGAGGGCAGAGGCATGCTGGAATATTACTGATGAACTATTGCTTGGAGGAAGGCTTTTAGGTAGAATTGGCCCATTCTGCTCAACATACTTTACGCTATTCTTTTCTATTCATTCATGCTTTATATGGAGGATATGATTTTACTTCACAGGTTGTGATTAACTACTCAAGTTACCCTGGTTAGAATATAGATCTTAGATGTCCTAATGCAGCAGGTCATTTGGTAGGTTTTCTGCTTACAGGCTGTCCACAGTCCACACTTGAAACTGGAGGCTTAGAGAGCCGGTTGGTCTTATCTGTACCAACCATTGACCTAGTCGTGTAAAATGAATTCATGCTTATTGATCTTCCTATTAGTTTTTGCATGCGCATTGAGTTTACAGAATTCTGTTTTATAACTGTTTTACTTCAATTTCAACAGGCTGGTAAAGGTGGGGAGTTAACCCACGATGAAACTACTATAATAGCTGGAGCTCTTGAGCTTACTGAAAAGAAAGCTAAAGATGCTATGACACCCCTATGTCAAACATTTGCGATTGATATAAATGCAAAGCTTGATAGGTATTGGTTGTGTTACAATTACTCATGATTTAATTGGCCCTTTTGTTAAATGTCTTGTTACCTACTGTATTCTTTTCTCAACTGCATAGTCCTGTCATTCGTGTTCTGGTGCAGGGATCTAATGCAAAAGGTCCTTGACAAAGGTCATAGCAGGGTGCCGGTTTATTATGAGAAGAAGACAAACATTATTGGATTGATATTGGTAATGCTATCTTCTTCTTAAAACAATCATATGGTTCTTGTATGTTGTAACCAGTCTTTTGTCTGGATGAAACTTTTTTAGTTTTCTCTTATTCAACATCTACCTGTTTATGCATTGTTGCATTAAATCGAGCAGAACTTGATTCACATATTTGGCCAAGAACCCAAAATCACTCGTTACCATCCAGATATGATTTGTGTGCTTCTTATTTAAGTTAATACATCAAACTGTATGGTTTGTCAAAGTCTGGATCAGAGTATAACTATTGAAGTGCAGAGTCTGTTGGAGTAGATTCTTTTTAGTTGTGTAGTTTTATTATGAACTAGCATGCAACATTTTTCTCAGCAGAATGATAATTCTATACTGTACTTAGCTGTGTAAATGAGCATAAATTGTGAAGGAAGGAGACATTCAAATTTGCATGTTACATTCAAATTTGCATGTTATCAATTGCAGCTTGTAAATGTGCATTTAAATTTTAAAACAGGCAGGACAGCCAACACCCTGTATTTGTGCCATCTTCAACATAAATGCATAGCAGTAATGAGTCTTGTGTGACAGATCTGTATGCATTCATTAGATAATGTTATGATGTGGATTGGTGGATCTGCTCTCAACAACAAAAATGCATAGCAGTAGTGTGTCTTGTATAACCGTTATGTATGCTTTGGTAGCATCCATGCATTAATAATGTTATTGTGTGGATCAGTGGATCTTGATTTGAGCTGCTATTACATTACATTTGGTTTGCAATTTATTTATCTGGCAACTTCAGATATGTAATTGTGTTGTCACCTAAAATTTGTAATTTTCAGGTGAAGAATTTATTATCCATCAACCCTGATGATGAGATTCCTATAAAGAGAGTAACTATCCGCAAAATCCCTCGGTACGGTATAAAACTGTAAATTGTTATTTTATCCAACAGTTCAACACCTTAATGGTGAAATTGTTCAATACAACTGAATATTCCCCTCATTATGAAATTAAGGCCTGCTAACCACTGGTTTACTGCAAACACAAAGCAACAGCTGATATAGTTAGTTAGGTCATCTGCAAATGCTTAACTAATCCGTAGTATTAATTTTGTAGTAGAAATGAAGAGTTGTATACTTAGTTCTGAGTTCTGACATCTACACAGGGGAACTTATTTTACCTCCTGTTTGAACCATATTGCAAAGTGGATTCTACATTAACAGATATGGTATATAGTAGAAATCCAGGAAATAGTTCTGTTTTCTTCCTATCATGTTACAGTCTTGATCATGGTAGAATATCCCAACAGTTTATCTCTAATAAGTTGTAGCAAGTTACTAAATGACAGTGTTAGTAGCTACTTTCTAGATTAAATACCTGAAGTGCCTGTTTACCCCAAGTAAATGCTTCAAATGGAATAAGTGAACTTGAACGTAAGGTAGTTCAAGATTCAGCTGAGAGATAACACAGCCTTCATCTTGTTGAATGTCAGTGTTTCAGAAGACATGCCTCTCTATGACATCCTAAATGAATTTCAGAAGGGCCACAGTCACATGGCAGTTGTCATAAGACAAACCAATACAAATTACGCAGCTGAACCACCTGCGAATGACGGTGGAACTCTTGGTGAGCTCCAAGGCAGTTTTTCCTTCTAGGTAGCTTGCATGTGGCATATATAAGAGCCTTTTACCTTACCATTTTCTCCTTGTTTTCTTTCGTTCTTTCCATCTGGAACAAAGAGGTTGCGATCTCAATTGATGATAAGCATGGTGAGAAGGTTGTGAAGAACCTTCCTCCACTAAGAAGATGGAAGAGCTACCCCAACTCTCAGAATTCTAATAGAGGGAACAGGAATAGAAAATGGTCCAAAGATCAATCAGATGTTCTTCAGATACATGAAGAGCCATTGCCGACACTGAATGAGGATGAAGAAGCTGTCGGTATCATAACAATGGAGGATGTCATAGAAGAGCTGCTCCAGGTTAGTGGTTTGCAAACATTTATATATTTTTATTAGAGGTTTGTAAAACTGTCTGTCTGTTCAACTCTATTATTTTTTTAACACCTGCCAGTGGCGATTCAAAACAGTAAGATACGAATGATCAGCCAATCATATATAAAGTAGTTACTTTCATGTTTATATGTCCAACCATTGAACCAGAAGATGTGCTGAACTTCAATGCCCTACATTGTATTGCACTAAACAAAGTTGAAATCCAGTGCCATGTTCAATCCGAGCTAAATAGTGTTCACGTTTATGGTTACATGCAACTTCACTGTTCTATAATTATAGGGCCGCCATGTTGAATAAGAGTAGTATCATATCACTAATTCATATTTTTCATGGTGGCACAGGAGGAGATATACGATGAGACAGACGTACATGTTGAAGAACAATGACACATGCCGCAGTCACTTCCCATTTTGAACCAGAAAATCGGTGCTTTACCTTTTTTTGGCTGAGGGGAAGTGCCGTGTGCAAATGTGTTTATACTGATGATTAGTATGTAATATTGTACTCAGCGTAGATAGAAACGGAGGTTGAATTGGTTCATTTGAACAGCTGGTACGAATGTCTAGTAGTGCAGTAGTAGAAAGGGACAAAGGGTTGTGATTTTGCTTGGTCCTGGGACAGTAGGATTGCGTAGTTATGAAACTGTACTGGTTATCCCTGGATTTTGACGCGGTAATAGTGCCGCTCTGAGACAATGATGCTCCTTCCGAAGGCTTCGCTTTCTTGTGATGCTCACTCAAAGCGTCTGCACACAGGTCCTCTCATTCTGCCCTGGAGTAACAATAAAAAGCATGGCAACCTTATTTTTTTTATCTAAATCTGGGAAAAATCGCACTCTTATGATGGGAATGAGCGCCTTCAATGAGTGAACCACATGAGATAAATCGCTCCCGAGTCCCGGCTCCATGAGCACTACTCGTCCAGTCAGAACATCAAGTACCCGTTGTTTTCCTCTGAAAAGGAGGAAGAATGCCGTGATAGAAGCGCGTATCCGGTATGAGATGCAAACCCAGAAGACCGTTCGTCATCATCCTTCATACCTGCCTGTTGGCTGCCATTGCTGTGGTCTAAGCATATGATCAAATCATTCTAAGTAGTTTCTTTGTTTTAAATCAAGACGTGATTTGTAATAATTGAGCTCTTTTCTCATCCTTAAGGAGGTACCATGAGATATCCGATACTATGAGGTACCAATCTAATCTAGCCGTTAGTTCCGTAGGGGCATGATCGGGCTAAGAAGGCATTAGCGAAGGAAATCGTTGATTGGTGTTTTCGATCGACACCGCCCAAACCGCCAATAACGAGAGAGCGCGACGTCGCATTTCCCCTTTTTTTGTCTCTCGCCAGGTGTCGCCGTCGCTGGCAGAGCAGCTTCCTGCCGTCCCAACTCGTCGCTGGGCAGAGCGGTTCCTCGCCATCCCAACGCGGCCTCAAGGTCTGCATCCGCATTCACGGCGCCGCTTGCTGAGCGAGTCGGCTCATCGCATTGACGTCGCCGACACCACCACCAAATCGAGACTTCTTGATTCGCTACGTCGGCTTTGAGGATTCCACTTCAACACACACCTCGAGCACCCGTGGAATCGAGCACCCTTACTTCCGTTATCGTCCGTAACAGGAGGCAGTGGGAAGGTAATTTGCATGAATGAAAACTGATTCGCATCATGGATTTGTTTGTGCTTTGCTGGTACAAGCTTTGATACACTAAGCATTTAGTTGCTCGAACTTGAATGAAATCACAAACACCAATAAATCCCTCGACTGCACCCAACTCCATGGCTAGCGGCGACTATGCACCAGGTGGCGCTAATGCTGCCCGGTGGAAATCCCTCCCGACGACCCGCCGTTGCCAATGACCAAACACTACAGCGACGTCGAGTGGGCGCACGGCAGCCGCGACGAGAATCTGGGGTTTCCGGAGTGAGGCTTCTATCGAGACGGGAGGAGAAAGATGTTCGAAACGAATCGGGGCAAACAGAGAAAAACGATATGCCAAATTACAAGTATACCCTCTCACCCACGATACAACGCGGTACAAACCAATCTCAGTCATTGGATGGATCCAAATTGACATCCACGATTTAGTACCGCACAACCTCAAGAACAGTAAAAAAATCTCGTAATAATTGATTGCAGTGTCTTTTCGACAAAGTCCAAAACAAATTCTATTATTTAAAGAAAAAGAGCAAACCATTCTTTTGATGACAGTATACATGCCGCATGGAACTGTGGAGGCACTAGAGGTTTTTACTAACTTTTTATACAAATGATCAGTTATGATATCTATCAAACTGACCAGACGAGATCAAGCTGCCCCAAGCATTAGCTCCGAAATTCGCTGGACCATGTAGTCCCAACAATAAACTACTGTGGTACATTCGCTGGATCATGTAGTCCAAACAATAAACCAATATGGTCCATTCTTGTTGGTCAGGAGGGAGCAATGGCGCACGCGGACTTCCCTTTCCCGTAACAGAATTAATCGCATCGTTGCTACGGCCGTTTTGCGTGGAACGTCGCCGGCAAAAATGTAACATAAATACTGCAGTTCATCTTAGATTTTATCCCGATGAGTATTGCTAGTAGCTACTAGTACGTACGTATCTCCTCGGGATCCTACGTAGGAGTAGTAAAAATGGAGTTGATTACTGTCCTGGAACATCAGGATTTGCTCTGTTCCCAGAATAACGTGGAGAGCGTATATCCGTGCGAGTGACGGTCTGGAAGATCGGTCCCTTGTTTGTTACACATGATGATCGATCGCACATTGCACAACACATGAGACGATCAATAGCTCTGAGGGCAGAGCATGCTGCACAATAACTAGGCCTCACATTGTCCGCTTAGCAGCTTATCACCTATGTGATTTTAAGTTGAAGTTAGTCATTTAGGAGTAGTTTTTTTTTTCATCCTAGTCTGTATTTTCAATACTAACTTTTTATTCGCTAACAATTCTGACTAAAAGTTTTGTTCATAAATTTTTTTAGTGGTTTTATTTGTTTTCACATGTTTTTGTTGGTTCTACGCACGGCAAGACGCTGAAATGGTCTTGTTTTTGCGCGCGGCCCATGCGGCAGTATTATATACTCCTCTATAGAGCAGAGCTAGTGAATGCAAAGATATAAACAATATACCTTTGAGATACGAAGGAAGGAACATAGGGCGGTCCTTTGTCAACAAATATACTCGAAAAGAAAAGTCCATTTAACTTCCTCGAAATCTCAAACTATTTTATTGGAGCAATTTACACACTAAACTATCTTGTTATCATTTTATCTCTAAACTATTGATCTAAACTATTGAAAATAGTTCGTTTTATCGTTTATTAGCATTTTTCTTCTTTGATTTTCTTCATATAGACGTGTTTTGAGCTAAAACTTTTATAGTCATAGATGGTATCATTATCAAAGTTCCAAAATATTTTTAAATTTTTTCATGACTATTTGCTTACCATTTTAAACCTTGATATTTAGATCAGTTTTAGTCTTTCTAACTTATGTAAACAACTATAAAACATTCTAAAAAATATTAAGGGTAAGTTATAATGCATCTGTTAATTCCATCAATTTTAGTGTAAAATAGAAACATTATACTGTTGTTTTAAAGAGTAAGGGTTAGAGAGTAAGGTAAATCATTTTTAATGGTTCGGAATGTAAAACAAGTCAAAAAATTTATTTAGAGTGTTAAGTGCTTCGGCGAAATAGTTTGGGAAGTAAAATTGAATTTTTTTCATATACTCCTAGGTAGTACTAAAATCTAATAAAGTTTGCCACTAAATAAAATATTTGCAATAACTGATGTTTGTCCAAAAAGTGCACTATTGATCGATTTCCTCTCATATGCATTTATTATCTGCTAGTACTCTATAGTACGGGTATCATTTCCCATCTTATTAAAACAATTACGAGGGAGAATTTTGATTATGAGTTTACTTCCGTTTCATCGTTGACTCGATGATCCTACTGGTTTAACGTGTTTTATTAAGATATAGATTTTAACTTAGCATGATTTTTATGATTTTTATTCTGCTAAACAATGTATTTCGTACGAAAATATTTTATATAAAAATATATATGTTTAAAATTAATTAAAAATATAACAATTTTTTCACGTCTATATTTTTATCTCTATTTTTATCTTAGTAGATAAGAATCATCTCTCGTTAAATTTTCAAACTTTCATCTTAATCAATCATTATAACTATCTTTTGTTTAATTTTATATTTGTACTTAGTCATAATTTTTTAATTTTGGGACAGAAGAGGAGAGCTCAAGTTCGTGTGGCATTATTTTATAGCTATACCTGATGGCGCGGTAAGGTAAAACAAATCCTCGGGGAACCCCATGCGAGGGAACATGCTCTTACAGGCTAACGTGACATGCATTTACACTCGCTAATAGTATGCCATACGAACTAATACTCTCTCCGGATAAAAATAAATAAATCTATATAAAATATGGCACATAGTAATATTATGGTATGTTCAGATTTTTAATATTAAAATATATCATATTTAATTTTTTATTTGTTTATTTTGAAACAAGGGAACACGTCATACAGCAACGCTCGGTGTATATGCAACTTACGGCGCCGCATTAACCGCCTGCCAGCACGGTACCAGTAGTCCAGTACACTTAAGATGGCAAGGGACAGTCCATACATCGTATTTTGAGGTTTTACTATGTCATGATTTTTTATACTTACAAATAAATAATAATTAAGCAATAAGTAATGTCTTCTTTAAAAAATAAAAAATATAGTTAACATTTTTCTTAGGAGCCATTTATTTCGTGATCAAACGACTTAAGATCCTGAAAATCCGTCAAATAAGACGAGAAGAAAAAGAAAACTTATTATTGGATCAAACCGTTGACATTTTAGTTGAGTGTTCTGGATACTATTTTTTTCGTCTAAAAAAGAAAATAGCACTGAATAAGACATATCCTATTAGTATAAAGTTTTTATATTTTATAAATATTAAGAAGTGTCTCTTAGATTGTTATATTTTAGCAACCACGATAAAAAATAAGATCTTTCCGTTGAAAATTCAAATTTTCTATTGTTGACACGTGTTTTCCTCCACCGTACCACCTTAGATCATAGTCAATGAGGATCACCGCCTCTCTAGGAGAGTAAGGAGTAAGATTTAGAGCAATAATGATCCATCTGGATGTAATAAACCAAATTCAGTGAAGCCCAAGTAGCCTTGCAAATAAAGGACAATATGGACCTAATAATCTATTCTAGGCTAACTTAATGGCTAAGCCTTCCTTTTGTTGTTTTTCTTACACCCTTCTAATCTCTTAAAGATTTCTCGCTCTTTATGGTTGTTTTTCCTTTTCCTCACATATTTATAACGATTGGTTATTTTATTCCTTCTAATATATCCGACAAATGTCCTACCGTGTATTCAACAAATCTCCTACCATTTACAGTTTTTAAAAAAAGTAAAATCAAATGGTACTCCATATAAAAATGCTTATAATGTTAGAGAATACATCATACAGTATTTCTAAACTCAGCCAAATTCTAGAGTGGTCCATGATCTACAGTGCCATCTAGCTAGCTTCGCCTATGCACCTCCCGTGTTCCCCTGCCCCCAATACCTTTAATGTTGATTCTGTTTTTCAACTTTGATGAGAAGCTCATATGTTCTCAAGCCGATTGCCTCCTCACAACAATTTCTCTTTTTTCCTACAATGTCATTTTCGTCTTAGCCTCATTGCTTCCTCTATCTAGTATACCAATACAACTTTGATTGTCATCTTAAGTAAAACCTCAAACTTCTATCTCAAAACTGTATGCATGTGTTTGGTTTAAAAATAAGACATAATGGATTGGGTGTATCTTTGTTTTTAAGAGAGAAGATGGAAATGGTCCTATTTTTTAAGATGAGATAATATGGCTCATATGATATATTGGTCTGTTGGAACAATGTGCCGTGAGTCTTAAGGAAATATTCTCTCTAGCCATCGTCTCGTTTCTACCTCTCTCTCAACAAAACAACTTTGAAACTTTGAAAATAGAATAGCCCCCTTCCATCATTCATCTTGAACCAAAAAATAAAACACTAAGGAGATAGATGATCTCACTCATATGCAAGCTTAGAAAATGAACAAAGAAGTCTTTGGACACGAGGCTTGCACGATTGATTGCTGGTGTTGCTATGACTTTGAGGCTGTAACCAGCTGAGCGGAACACGTCTAACTAACGTCCATAAATTATATATTGTCATGGGAAATTGGACTGAAACATACATACATGGACAGAAAATCACGGTTAATCCGAAGATGGCCCACTTACGCGTCTAGCTTTCACATGGATAATCTGTATTATATCTTCTATAAAATTACAACCCACTAAACACTTAAAACTCAACCTATAAACACATAAACATAAATATTAGTACATCCGAAAGGCTCACATATAAATATAAACATGCCACATCAACCCACGTACCTACAACTCAACATGCATGTACAGCAATTACAGCTACAATTCATTAATTTTAAACCTCAACATACAAATATGCTAAGTTATTATTTCTCACATTATTTTCACGATGTTAATTAACCCAAATCAAATCTATCGATAATTTCTATGACATTCGATATATATTCATCTAATATTTATCCATATATCACACATCAAAACATGAGGCTTCTCCTATATAGCTAAACCAAAAACTTGACATACATTGAGCCACATTATTTAGAAAATAGTTGCTTTTGAATCCATCTCATGGCTTGATCTCAACCATCCATATGCCATATGCATTTATATTTCACTAAGTGTAGTTATTGTTATAAAGCTTAACGTATATTGAACCATGGTGCCTAGAAAAATATAACTGTTACATTCCTCTCATTCTTGAACATAGTTATTTTACGTGTCATGTACAATTAAAATTTCATATCAACTACTATAGAAATTAAAATAGGTATTACGAGCACATGATTTACAAAATCATTTTCTTCGAGTTTTCTTTAAAGTATGTTTAAATTACATGCGGGGTATCCACTTGTGACTATTGGTAAATTCCTAGGGATCGGGGCGGAAGCCTGATCTCCATTGAGAGGTAAGTATCAGGTGCAATCACCTAATTCGGTGCAACTACGTAACTCTCATCTTACACCGTTGGATCTGATGTGTACGTGATGGATGGAGCTCTCCTCCCTTGTCACGCATCTTGCACAAAACCGTCCACCTCCAATAATTTTTTTTGTTTTAGTCCTTGACGTCATCTACCTCTCTCCTGAACCCTCATCTCTCTCCTCCAGCCAGGCGTGCGAGCCACAAGCGACGACGTCGCTGCTCGAAGGGTGGAGGCGACGTAAGCGTGAGTACAAGTTTGACGACGGAGTAGTGGGGATGCATGGTGTCAGACAACTCGCCGCCGGACGGCCCTTCCCCAAGACAGCATATCGGCCCCATCCGTTCGTCCCACCCATCGACGTCGCCAGCTCGACCGCTCCTGCTCATTGCCGTCATCGGATCTACTCGAGCTACGACCAACCCAACGTCGCGGTTTCGCCTCTTGTGTCCCTAATTGCATGTGGTTTTGTGCAAAATAAGCGGCAAGGGAGTAGAGCTCAATCGAGCACGTACACATCAGATCCAATGGTTTAAGAAGAGAGTTGCATAGCTGCACCTAATTGTGTGATTGCACCTGATACTTTCCCTTAGCTACTGTACGAAAGAGCCAATGAGCTGAACCTCATTTTCCACGCATGATGGGTTGCCAAGGCAACATGACACAGTTGCAATGGCAGTTGTGGAGTACAACGTACGCTGTACAGTGCCACGTACGCCGCGTACCCCTGCGCCATTTTACCAGTACCACGCCCATCAGCCCATGAGATCGAGGAGGAGCAGCTACGCCTCCACTCGCACATGAATCATCAAATCACATTGATGGCCCTGCACAACAACATATACACACTACTGTTCTAGTACCTAGGAGTATGTCGCGTACTAGTACGTATTGCATGTACGGGGGCCGGTACACGGACCAATGGGGAAGGGAGCTGTGTAGGGTGTGTTAGTATGTCCGTTTAATATAGCTGCGGCACAGCACAGCACAGCTGCAGGGTCCGGGGCCTCCGGCCGGGGCCGGGCCGGCAGGGAGCGTAGCGCGCGTATCCCAGACATGCCGTGCGATGCCACGAGACCCATCAAATCTGTCATGTCCCGCGACGCGCGCACACGGGACCAGCGCGGGTGGGTGCCGGCTGCTGTCGTACGGGCCCCCGTCTCAGTAAAAGCACCCAAGGTTACGCTCCCCACGTAGCAAAGCATCGCGTCGCGCACGGGTTTTCACCGTAGAATTGAAGCCTAATCGTTTGTAGTTATAGCTGTATATAAGACTTGATTCTTATTAATCTCTCACTACTTTAAAAAGCAATTTTTTATACGATCAAAACTTATTTTTTATACGGTTAGATCGTCAATGTGTTCAAAAAGATTTACCAAAATAATAATTTTTCATCAGGGTGACGCACCCACACGCAAAAATCCATTTTTCACGTGTAGGTGCTTATGTCATCTGCCCACGAAAAAA
Organism: Oryza australiensis; assembly: GCA_019925245.2. Taxonomy (NCBI): domain Eukaryota; kingdom Viridiplantae; phylum Streptophyta; class Magnoliopsida; order Poales; family Poaceae; genus Oryza; species Oryza australiensis. The sequence continues at coordinate 720,522 of JAIFGZ020000160.1, read as the reverse complement.
TATAAAATTCTCAAAAATCGAAACCCAAAACCCTTGCCCCATCGCCCCCACTCCTTCACCGGCGGTGGCGGATCCCACTCCCGTCGGCAGGCCAAGCTCGTCACAACCATTGGATCCGTCCTGGTTGAATCCGTCGTCACGTGCCCTTCGGCCATCGACGGAGAAGAAGCCGAGGGAGGAGAGAGGTTGGGATCTACACGGTCGGAGAGCTGAGCCCGTCGCCACCCGAGCTCGCCATAGCCACCGCCGCCGCTCCAGCCATCCTCGAGCCCATCACCGGCGGATCCGTGCATGTGGGGGCTGTAGAGGCGACGGGATCCATGCGGGAGGGGGAGGGGCACAAGATCCGCCCCTCTCATCGTCGTTGCTAGAGATCCGCGCTCATGGGAGTCGTAGAGGCGGTGAAAACCAGGCATGAGGGGAAGGGATGTCAGATCTGCCCCTTCCGTCGTCGTCGCTGCCGTCGGATCCACGTGCGTGGGGGCCAGAGCGGTGTCCAGATCCGTGCGCGAGAGGGAGGAGGCACTAGATCCGCCCTCCCATCGCTAACGGGATCCCTCTCGCCTGAGCCCGTCACCCTTGCTCGCCACCACCGTCGTCCTAGACAAGCCCGCCACTGGAGCCCATCGTCGGAAGGAGAGGGAGAGGAGCGGGGCTTGTGAAGGAGTGGGTGGACGAGAGAGGACTTAGTGAAAGAGAGAGGAGGAGGAAAAATCGAAATAGAGGGGTATTTTCACATGCGAATCACTTAAGATGCCCGCATGTGAAAATAGGGTTATTTTTGCATGCAACCCTGTAAGATGTCGTCAAAAATTAATTTTTTACATACGGGTCTTTTAAGAAGCCGTATATGAAAATATAGGACGATTTCAGACCAGCTACGGTCTGCTTGTTACCCTCAAAGGTCCTCGTTTGAAAAAAAAATATTTTCTGTAGTAGTGTGTAGTGTGTTGGCATCCTCTATATATATTAGATTTTATCACTAAATAGTTAAATTAATAGTACGGAAATTTTAGATTTTTTTCCTGCTCGCGTGGACGGGAAAACATTCGGCGTACGGCAGCTCTGCTGCTTTCGCTTGATGCTTCCCTGGATGGATGGATTAATCCTGCTGCTGACCTGCTGTATGCGTGAGCCTGCGAGCGAGTGAGCGAGTGAGAGAGAGTAAATGCACGGGTGGATTGTTTATGGGCCCGGTCCGGTAGCTCGCTGTTGACGGGGCCCGGGGCTGCAGTGTCGTCATACGACATGAGACTGTTCGTGATGCTTTAATTATAACTTGGGAGAAATTCATGACAAGCGTAGAACACGTATACATTGTGGTAACGTTGAAAAAAGACGTACTGACCACGCGAACAAAATAAGGTGGCCGGCTTTGCGTCAATCACCTGATAAAATCTTAGCCATATTTTTTTTATGTTTTTCGATGGATAAGATGACTTCAAGATTCATGGAAGGATATTAACCCCAACCTCTCATATCTCTCAATGGCGAACAATGTGCCTCGTCGGTGTTGGTGAGGCCCGCCAGCCGTCGCCTCCCTCCCTCGCTCCTCCTCCTACTTAGTTGTCCTCATTTTATCTGCTTTTTTTAAGTCCGACAAGATTTTGTATTTTCACTTGTCTTTGTTGGACAAAAACGATACCCATTCTTCTGATCGGAAATGTAAATGAATCAACCCATGAACTCATTTAAAGATCATGTAAATGGATAACTCGTGGGTTCTCATGTCATGGCTTAGATTTGTCACACCTAAAAATACAAGTGGGTCGATGCGTAAACCCACTAATATACCAAATTAGTAAGCAACACACGAATCAGTCTGTGAGTTATTCATTAATATTGTTTAAAAGTAAAATCATGATCGGGTTACTTGCATCTCTACTCCTAACCACGTCGAACATGTAGATGGCCTCCACCACCAAACAATATCCCCGTCATCCTCACCTCTCCCTGTCACAGCCACCGCCTACCATCGGGCTTTTACCTCCTACGACATCCCTATGAAGCCTTCACCTATACCCAACTCTACCTGTACCCAACACCTCTCTGCTCCTCGTCCCAACCGTTAGTTCGTGATAACCTAATCCACACGAGCTAGTGGAATTTTTGGGCCACCAACACCACACCGTCGATATAGGAGACATTCTTATTAGTAAGTTTTCTGCAAACCACACTATAACGGGAATCATCATCTCAATCGGGCGGCAACCCACATCTGTGTCGGATACGGGACCCGTCACGACGTAAAGGTCAATGATGTGAGGAGTCATCTGTATCGGGCAAAAGGCCGTCACTAATACACTTATCTTTGTCGAGCCTAAACTAAAGCTGTCACTGATAGGTTTGACCCAGAAGACCAGTCAAATAAGAGCCTGTCACTGATGATATAATCTCAAACTGACTCCAATTAATGACTGTCATAGATGACTAACAACTCAATCGGGCTTTAACTTAAGCCCATCACGGATGATGTCATCTCCATCGAGCTTAAGTTAAAGCCCGACACTGATGAGTGTTTCTCAAAAAAATTCTGTTTTTGGCTAGCCTTAGGCCTTTGCTAGCTATGCCCGCTGAAAAATTTAAGAATAAATCTTCGAATTTATTTTTAAAAGGGAGAAGAATGAATCTTTGAATTTATTTTGAATCTCCTTGTACTATATAGTATATACTAGTATATAGTATATAGGACATAATACAAGTTTTACTAGTACAGTCATATAGTCTCACACAAGGCATATAACACACAAGCTTTTTATACTATAAATACAAGCTTTATTAGTATAGCCATATACTATAAATACAAGCTTTTTTATACACAAATCAACATATACACAAATTAAGAAAGTTTTACTAATACAGTCCATATACTGAGGAAATTATTTCTAAAGTTCCATTATACACAAATCAACAGTGAGGCAGAGAAAATTATACACAAATTATTTCTACTGTGAGGCAGAGGAAATTATACACAAATTCTTTCTAAAGTTCCATTATACACAAATCAATTATTTCTAATTTTAAAATATAAGACAGAACCGCTACACATAATGCACAAAACCATACACATAACACATAATCAACAGTTCCATTAACAATTCCATACACAGTTTCATACACATAATCAATAGTCCCGGCATACACAGAAGGAACCTTTCATCTCAGATCACAACACCAATTTAACACAATTTCATCTCAGATCTATACAACCAATATGGCATCTCACTTCATCTGAACGAACAACATGTCAGTTCATCCAAATCTTCACAAGACAATATACCAGTTGTCGGTGATATGGGCCCGGAGGTATGTCAGGAGTATGACATCTGAGAAAAGGAAGGCGCCCCTGCCCCGTCAAGGAGTGTCAAAGTTACACCCCGAATGGCTTAGGCGAGTCCCGGCCACGGGCTGCCACGCGGCCGCCCCAGAAGGGGCTCGCCCGGAGGCTACCCGGAGGCCACCGTACTCCCAAACGGCAGGGTCCGGGATCACCCGAACCCCCCCGTCGGTAGAGCCCTGGGTTACCCGGACCCCCCATCTCTCACCCCGCACCTCTCTGAGAGAGGGGTGAGTCCAACTACCAACCAACCCATTTAATGCTCAAAAAATAGGGGAGCTGAGCGTCTGCCACACCGCATTCAATGCGATGTGAGGCGCGGCTGTCAGTTGCTCTCATCATCACCCTTTTTGCCTGTCACGAGGCAAAGGAGGCCTAAAGTCTTTGACTAAGACCGTGGTATGGCCGTGCACCCACTCCACGCACGCCCCCCTCACGCCCTATCCGACGCATTTAATGCATTGGGCGGCCGCGTGGGAGAGAGAGTGCGAGCGCAGGAGGCGCGGTGCCAGTGCCTACCCGCGGGATGGGTCGCTGACCAGTGGGTCCCGTCGGAGTAGGTAGGCAAGCCATCATCGCGTCAGTAGCACGGCTACCACGACGACCACCCCTTTTTCCACTTACCATGACGCGGCAAACAGGAAAGAGCATGAATGGAATGGCTTCTTTGACAAGACAAGATAAAAACTACTCCTCACGTGGAGGGGAGTAGGGAAAGGTTGGGACTATTATGGTGTTCCCTTATACTATAAAAGGAGACCCAAGTCCATCATCAAGGGTGGTTGATTAATGGGCGGATCAGCCTCCTAGGCAGCAGCTAGCTCTTAGCAATCTCTCGTCCACCTCTGACTTCAAAGGAGAAGAACATTTCCTTTGTTCTTGGCAATTCCCCCCATATACCACATACAAACAGGAGTAGGGTATTACACCACGCCGGTGGCCGGAACCTGTATAAACCCCCGCGTCTCCGCAGTCTTGGTTCTTTTTTCCCGCCTCATCTGCATCATCCCATTTCCACCGCGAGTTTAAACCAGGATTCACCGCTCCCCGTGCCGAACCAAAAAGGGGGTCCCTCGGATTCCCGCGTGTCGATCTTCGACATCGACAGCTGGCGCGCTAGGTAGGGGGAGCACACTGTGTTTTGATTTAAACTCCTATTTTCCACCCATTTTCTGGCGGGAATCCTCTCTCCCCGTCTCCGCCATGGTCCACGGCCGCGCCCCATGCTCCGCGCCAAGCTCGCTCGCTACGCGCGGGCGCGACCTGGCCAACGAGGCGGCGGAAGAGGTTGACACGGGCAGACACAGCCCCAACTTCACCACCTCCGCTCGAGGGGAAGGATCTTTGTCTCCCTCACCGCCGCCGATGGTGACGGCGCGCGCGTGCCGCCATCTCCTCTGCTCGAGCGCGGCGGTTGCGGGCGGTGGGGCCCAGGCATCCCGCAGGGCTGACAACGCTCCTGCAGGATCCAGACCACGCCCTAGCGGGCGTACCGGCGAGCCCTGCCGAGGCGACATCCATCGCCGCCTGAAGTTTGGCATGCCTGAGGGTGCCCTGCAGGCGGCAGAAGCTCTTTTGCGCCACCCCCCGGTCACCCCTGGCGAGGGATCCAACGCCAGGCGGTGGTTCGATGACATGGCGAAGCTCGTAGGCACGGCCCAGCGCCAGCTGGCCGTTGACCTCGCTTCCTCCAGCCACCAACCGTGCGGTTCACATGCCGCGGTAAGTTCGTCCTTCCAGCGACGGGCTCGAAGGGCAGCAGCTGCCGCAAGGGCGGAGGAGAGCCCCTCAACGGCAGCCCAACCTGAAGCGCCCTGGAATCTGCTATATGCAGAGCGGGACGCCCGCCTCCGCATCGAGCAGCGCCGCGACGATCGTCGCATGGGGCGGGCACCGGATTGCGCCTCCTCGTCGGGAGGCGCCACCACTCGAGGAGGGGCCGCGGCGGCCCTCCCGCAAGTGGAGCCCCTCGGGGGACGGCGAGGGGCCGTGATGGCCCAGCCACGAGCAGGAGGCTCCGCGACGCCCAACGAGGCCCCGCAGCCATTGTCGCCCCCTCCGGCTGGCAATGGCTGCCAGGCCTTCGTTGCCAACCTCCGTAACGTGCGCTGGCCTAACAAGTTTAGGCCAGCCCTTACGGAGAAATACGACGGCTCGGATAATCCTACCGAGTTCCTCCAGATCTACACCACAGCCATTGAGGTTGCTGGAGGTGACAAGAGTGTCATGGCGAACTTTTTTCCCATGGCGCTCAAGGGCCAGCCCGCTCCGGGCGATGAATCTGCCGCCCGGTCCGTCACTTCTTGGGACGACTGTGCCGCCGCTTCACCTCCACTTTCCGGGCACGTACCGTGCCGGAGTGGAGGCAGACCTTCACATGGTCCGACGAGGGGAGACGAGTCCCTGCGCAAATACATTCGGCGTTTTGCTAGGTACGCAATACCATACCCTCCATCGCGACCATGCGGTGATCTTCTCCTTCCGGAGTGGCGTATGCCACGACGTTATCCGGAGAAGATCGAATCCAAGGCCCCCGAACTACCACGGAGCTCTTCGAGCTCGCAGACCGGGTGGCCCGCAAGGAGGAGGCTCGGGTTTGGAATCCTAGGAATCCTGCCCCGGCCTCCACCGGCGCAGCCCCCTCCACGTCCCGTGAAGAGCGACACGAACGGCGACGGAAGAGCAGGCCATCGCGCGATGGCGAGGAGGGTCACATCCTCGCCGCCGACGGAGCAGAGAAGCCCTCGCGGAAGGGCAAGCCCGCGGGCAACCGCAGGCGGTCCCCGGACCCTTGCCCCTAGGGTCGGGTCGGAGACAAATGGTGCATGGTGCACCAAACCTCCCACCACGACCTCTCCGAGTGCCGTACGGTCAAGAATTTGGCCGAGCGAGTGCAAAAGTACGAGCAAGAACGGAGGGAGAACGAGAGGGAAATCCGCCGCAAGGGCAAGGCACCGGCGGAGCGTTCGGACAACCGGCGAGAGGAGGCCAAGGATGCGGCCCCCGTCGGGGACGACGATGACAACCTGGGCTACCAGGATCCCCAAGACGTCGTCGCCACCATCGACGGTGGTGCAGGCACCCAGGTATCCCGTCGGAGCCTCAAGTCCATGAGGCACGAGCTCCTCGCAGCTGTGCCGTCTCACGAGGCGGCTCGGAGGTCGCGCTGGGCAGAGGTGCCCATCACCTTTGACCAAACCGACCACCTAGGGAACATTGCACGTAGCGGCCACTTGGCCCTCGTGACCTCCCCCACCATTTGCAACGTCAAGGTCTCCCGAGTCTTAATTGACGGAGGTGCGGCCCTCAACATACTATCCCCGAAGGCCTTTGATGTAATCAAGGCCCCGGGAATGGTGCTCGGGCCCTCTTACCCCATCATTGGGGTGACGCCCGGGAAGGTGTGGCCCCTTGGGCAGATCGCTCTGCCGGTCACTTTTGGGGCCCCCACTAATTTTCGCACCAAGCGGATCGACTTCGATGTGGCGGATCTCAATCTGCCCTACAACGCCGTGCTCAGGAGGCCAGCGTTGGTGAAGTTCATCGCGGCTACCCATTATGCCTACCGCCAGCTTAAGATGCCGGGCCCCGGAGGCCCCATCACAATCCACGCCGACATTAAAACCGCACTGGACTGCACAGAAGCGCGCGTGGACGACATTACAGTGGCCTACCGCGTCGAACCCGAGGGCCCCCAAGGGGAGACGTCGGGTTCCCGGGCCCCAAAGCAACGCATCACCTCTACCGATGAGGTGGTAATTAAGTCTATCCGTTTGAGTGATGACCCGTCCAAGACCGCCAACATTGGTGGCAACTTGGACCCCAAATAGGAAGACGCGCTCGTCTCCTTCATTCGGGCGAACGCCGACGTGTTTGCTTGGAAGCCGTCGGATATGCCCGGAGTCCCCAGGGAGGTGATCGAGCATCGACTTGCAGTACGGCCGGACGCACGCCCGGTCCGGCAAAAGGTGAGGCGGCAGGCCCCGGAGCGACAGGCGTTCATCCACGAAGAGGTGGCATGACTCCAGGAGGCCGGCTTCATCCGGGAGGTGCTGCATCCGAAATGGTTGGCAAACCCGGTGGTCGTCCCGAAGGCCAACCACAAGCTGCGCATGTGCATCGACTACACCGACCTCAACAAGGCATGTCCCAAAGACCCCTACCCTCTACCTCGAATAGACCAGATAGTCGACTCCACTGCAGGGTGCGACCTTTTATGCTTCCTAGATGCATACTCTGGCTATCATCAATTTCTCATGGCTGTAGAGGATGAGGAGAAAACTTCATTTATCACCCCTGTGGGTACATTTTGCTACATGTCTATGCCCTTTGGTTTAAAAAAATGCCATGTCCACTTTTCAATGTGGAGTCCGCATCACGTTAAAAGACCAAATAGGGCGCAATGTTGAGGCATACGTCGATGATCTCGTAGTCAAGTCTCGGGATCAAAGAACCTTGCTCCCAGATTTGGCCGAGACATTCAATAACCTCCGGTCCTCCCACATGAAGCTGAACCCAGAGAAATGCATGTTCGGGGTACCGGCAGGCAAGCTGTTAGGGTTTTTGGTCTCTGCCCGAGGCATTAAGGCCAACCCCGCTAAAATAAAGGCAATATAGGAGATGCGCCCCCCTAGAAAACTCAAGGACGTGCAGAGACTCACTGTTTGTGTAGCTGCCCTGAGTCGTTTCATATCCAGATTACGAGAGCGGGCGCTCCCTTTATTTAAGTTGTTAAAACGAACCGGCCCCTTCATTTGGACGGACGAAGCGGAGAAAGCCTTGGGCGAGCTCAAGCGCTACCTCTCCTCGCCGCCCGTATTGGTAGCCCCCCGGGAAGGAGAGCCCCTCCTTTTATATTTGGCGGTGACCCCCCAAGTGATTAGTGCGGCCTTGGTTGTGGAGCGCGACGAAGAGTTAGACTCTCAGTCGCCCCCAACCCCATCAAACCCGGAGGCAGGAGACCTCGAAACGGAGTTGGCCGAGGAGGCGCCCGAACCCGGAGGTGGCCCTTTACCCCCTGAGCTTCAGGGAGCCGCCCGGCCCCCTAGTCCGGGAGCCCCCGAGGCCCCCTCCACCCAGAGTGGCCCTGAGGGCCCCGGGGGAGGCGATGGCCCGGTAGCCCCGGACACCGAGATGACCCACCCCGAAGCGCCCGTGGCAGGAAGTCTCGGAGCGGAGTTGGCCGAGGAAGCGCCCGAACCTGGAGGTGGGCCTTGGCCCCCCGAGCTTCAGGGAGCCGCTCGGCCCCCTAGTCCGGGAGCTCCCGAAGCCCCCTCCACCCAGAGCGGCCCTGAGGGCCCCGCCCCGATGGAGGCGACGGCCCGGAAGCCCCGGACACCGAGATGACCCGCCCCGGTGTACCCGAACCAGACGCCCCTAACAAAGTAGTCAAGGCCCGCACCAAGGTGCAGCGGTCGGTCTACTTTGTCAGCGAGGCACTACGGGATGCAAAAACGCGTTACCCGCAGGCCCAGAAAATGCTCTACGCCGTGCTCGTGGCCTCCAGGAAGCTGCGCCATTATTCTAGGCGCACCGGGTAACGGTAATCACGTCCTACCCTCTTGGGCAAATCCTGCGTAACCGAGAGGGCACGGGACGGGTAGTCAAATGGGCCATCGAGTTGTCGGAATTTGATCTGCACTTCGAAGCCCGGCACGCAATCAAGAGCCAAGCCTTGGCTGATTTCGTGGCAGAATGGACGCCAACGGTCGGTAGTGATCCACCCCCGGGGGAACCCGAGAGTGCGGAGAATCGCAACCAAGGACCCGCACACAGGGTGATGAACTTTGACGGTTCACTCACCTTGCACGGAACCGAAGCAGGCGTGGTGCTAACTTCCCCAGCGGGCGACGTACTTTAGTACATTGTCCGGATCGACTTCCGGGCAACCAACAACATGGCCGAATATGAGGGGCTTCTAGCGGGGTTGCGAGCAGCAGCAGGTGTGGGCATCCGCCGTCTGCTGGTCCGGGGATTCTCAACTGGTTGTAAACCAGGTTTCCAAGGAATATCAATACACCGATCCCCAAATGGAAGCTTATGTCAAGGAAGTACGGCGTATGGAGCGCCATTTCGATGGCCTCGAGCTACGCCATATTCCCAGAAAAGATAACGCCCTGGCAGACGAGCTATCTAGGATCGCGTCCGCGCGAGCCCCGGCCCCGTCAGGTGCGTTTGAAGAAAGTCTCATAGAGCCGTCGGCGCACCCCAAACCGCCCTGCAGGCGTGAGCCTGGCCGGTCTCGACGCCCTGCTCCGGCGCGGGCCACCACACCGCCCCCGCCAGACCAACATCACGCGCCGGTGGCTTGGATTTCAGAAATCCGAGCGTACCTACAAGACGCGTCATTGCCCGAGCAATGCGAAGATAGCGAACGCATTGCCCGAACCTCCAAGAGGTACGTGTTGGTAGAAGGGACGCTCTACCGACGCGGCGCCAACGGAGTGCTCATGAAAGGCATTGCTCGGGAACAGGCTCTCGAGCTCCTAGCCGAGATCCATGAAGGTGAATGCGGGGCACACTCAGCCTCCCGAACCTTGGTAGAAAAGACATTCCGCCAGTGATTCTATTGGCCCACCGTGCTGGAGGACGCAGCGGACCTCGTGCGGCGATGCCGAGCATGTCAATTCCATGCCAAGCAGACGCACCTGTAGGCCCAGGCCCTTCAGACCATCCCGCTCTCATGGCCATTTGCGGTCTGGGGGCTAGACATCCTGGGCCCGTTCAAGCAGGCGCGGGGCGGATGCAAGTTTCTGTATGTCGCCATCGACAAATTCACCAAGTGGCCCGAGGCCTATCTAGTCAGCGTCATCGACAAACATTCGGCTGTGCGGTTCATGAGAGGCATCACGGCAAGGTTCGGGGTCCCCAACAGACTCATCACCGACAACGGCACCCAGTTCACGAGTGAGCTGTTCGGCGAGTATTGCAATGACATGGGCATCAAGCTCTGTTTCGCCTCGCCCGCCCACCCCCAAAGCAACGGTCAGGCCGAGCGTGCAAACGCAGAAATACTAAAAGGCCTCAAGACTAAGACCTACAATGTGCTCAAAAAGCATGGGGACTCGTGGACTGATGAGCTGCCTGCGGTCCTTTGGGCCAATCGGACAACCCCGAGCCGCGCCACCGGGGAGACACCTTTCTTCTTGGTGTATGGAGCCGAGGCGGTCTTGCCCTCCGAGCTCACCCTGGGATCGCCCCAAGCCACGTTATACACCGAAGCAGACCAAGGGCAGATGCGTCGTGACGATCTGGATTACTTGGAGGAAAGACGGCGCCGGGCAACGCTTCGCGCGGCCCGCTGCCAACAGAGCCTCCGCCGCTATCATCAAAGCAAAGTCAGCCCCGAAGCGCTGCAAGTCAATGATCTGGTCCTGCGCCGTGTGCAAACGCGCGCGGGGCTGAGCAAATTATCCCCGATGTGGGAGGGGCCATACAAGGTTATTGGCACCCCGCGTCCGGGAGTAGTTCGCCTAGCCACAGAGGACGACACTCCGTTGCCAAACTCGTGGAACATTTCCCACTGCGCGTGTTCTTTCCATAAGCCGCATGGTGCGCTGAAACACGCATGGAAGTTCATCCACTGCCTCCGGTGGCATGAACAATAAGTTTGCTATTAATTCCATATGTTTTTCTTGCAAAATACCTGTTTGTAGTGTGTTTTCCTCCATGTGCTGGAGCATGTACTGCGGATGCGGCTTTCCAATGGTTCCCTGGCCTTGCCCGCCTTAGCCTGAGAGTCCTAAAGGCGTCGAGGGTACAGCGATGCTGCATACTACCACGCCTGGGGGCAGTCAATGCCTGGGGGTTTGGGTGCGAACTAACACGCCCGGCCCGCCCGTTGCCGCTGCCCTCGCTGGCCTTTTTATGCCTTCGCTTCTACCCGAGACCCCGACAAAGGCACCAGCCAACGGCCAGTGCATGCTGCCCGAACCCGGAACAGCCCACCAACTACATGGGACAAATCATGGCGGAGGACCACACTACCGCATTCTTGCAATAACTGAGAGTTGAACTACCGTTGCAGGAAAGCAAACAGGCAGGGGCTCGGGCCAACTAACCGCCACTACGTACGCACTAAGTTGGCCGGGGGCTCCCAACATATACATACACAAATGAATCATCAAAAGCAGCCACGATGGGCTGTTACAGCGCAAGATCAACATAGCTAAGGCAGGTTCACCGACTTTATAAACAATACTATGAATGTCTTTATACACAGATGCAGATAGAAGCAAAAAAGGGGGCAGGAGAATCCTAAGTGGCCGGTGGGTCGCCGATGGCATTCTCCGGGGGGTCTTCGTCCGGCGAGTCCTCACGGAAGGCGAGCTGGAAGGCCGCCGGGGTGCCGTCAAAGCCATCATGATGGAATCGACGGCGTCTTGGACGCGGCGGTGAGCGGCCTCCTCGGTGCCTTCGGGGAAGTCCTCGATGGGGATGTAGGGGTCGAAGCCGGGGTCACGGGCTTGGTAGCTCGCCAAGATAAGCGACGCGACCTGGCGAGATAAGTCGTATGATGACTCCTTCGCCACCTCGTCGACCTCCTCCGGCACCCTCTTTATCCCCTCGGCCATCTCATCTATGTGCGTAGCCAATCCCCCCAAGGTAGGGACGCTGGGGGGGTACGGTTGACCCCCACCCGGCGCTCGACGGATGAGGTCAGGGCCGGACTCCCAGGCGCAAGGTGCGCTTCAGCTCCGCGATCCGGCGGCGCGCCTCCTCCAGGTCCGGCCCCGGCCCCCGCATCTGCGCCCGCGCGTCCATGACCACCTGCTCCCGGGTAGCCAGCTCCTGCTCCCACCGCTCCAACTTGTCTTGTCGGCAGCCCGAGGCGGCGGCGAGCAGCTGCTCGCGCTCCCAGACAGCCTTCAGGCATCGGGAGGCCTCCTCTTGGGCCTCCAACACCGCCACCTCTCGCCCCCCACGGCGGCCTCGCGCTCGGCGATGACCTTCTCCTGAGCCAGCACGTTGGCCTCCCGCGCGGCGGAGTCTTCCTCGGCCCTGGCGACGGCGGCCTCCCGGCTCTCGACCGCCCGCCACGCCGCCTCAAGGGCTCTCTCTCGCTCCGCCAAGCCAGCCTCGCGGGCCTGGAGGTCTGCGTCGGTGCTAGCGGTGGCGACCTCAGCGTAGCACAGGGTGCGCTCGCGCTCGTCGAGGCCCTGGGCGTGCTCCCTGAGGTCACGAAGGAACTGCCCGGCGGTGGTGCGAACCTTCTCCTCGGCGGCGGCGGCGACCTGCTCACGGAAGTCGACGGCGTGCCGCTCAGCGACGGTGTCTTCAAACACCTGGCTGAGCTCCTCCTGGTGCCGCTCGATCTCCGCCAGCTCCCGCCTGCGGACGAGGCCCTCCACCCTCGCCGTGGCCGCCAGCTCCTAACGACCCTCCTCAACCTCGACCTCCCGCCGCGCCACCTCAACCTCCCTGGCGGCCAAGGCCTGCACCTAGGCCCGGAGCCCCTCCAGGGAGATCGCATTGGCCTCCTCCAACACCCTGGAGACAACCTCCCTCGCCCGCTCCTGTGACCGGACGAGAGGCTCGGTGTCCAGGGCGGCCACGAACCCGACCGAGCGCCCCTAGATTCGGAGTCGGGGCTCGGGCGGGATCGGCCGCTCCGCGCAGCCGAGCCGCCAAGACCCCGTGGCCGGAGCCGCCCGCTCCTTGCCTTGGGGGCTCGCGGCAGGCCCGCGTCGGCAGGGCCAACGGTGGCCGGCGGGGCGACGGCGCCGCTGGGTGCGACGTGGGCGGTGGCTGCTGTGGTGGCGGCGATGGTTGCTGCGGAGGGGACCCCCGGGGTTGCTCTCCGCCGACCTCCGCTGCCCCCTCCGTGCCGACGCCGCCCACGGCCCGCTCTTCGTGGGCAGCCGGCGCTCCAGTCTCTGGGTGGGCCCCCTCCTTGGATCACACCGGATCCGGGACCGAACCCGTATGGGGCGACCCGGACCTGGAGGGCTCGGGCACCCCGAGCCTCTCCTGCGCTCCCTCCCGAGCCCGAGGCAGAACCACCCTTGGGTACAACCCTTGGGCGAAAATGCTCGTGCTCGCGGTGGAAGCGAAACATGAACATAATAAGGAATCAAAAAACAAAGACAAAAATGTAAGGCCCCAATGAGCATCCACGTATCGGCAAGGCGTATCGTGCGGGGTTGAAGTCCCCGGAGATCCCCGAGATGGCCCGCTTCTTCTTCGCAGGGCCGCCTGGAGGGCTCGCCGATCTCCTGCTCATCGCGTCCGCTGATGCTGAAGCCCTGCGGGCGGCCCCCGCCGCCGGCGTGCTCCCCGGGGATGCGCCCCGGACCTCTTTCGTCGTCGTCGTCGCCGCCGCCGTTGTGGCCGGCCTAGCCCTCGGCGTAGTGGCCCCTGGGGATGGGCCCGTCGCCCGCGAGCCCCGATCTGCGGGGAGCGGCACGCTCCGCTCCACCGCCACGTGGTGGAGATGGGGGAAGAGAGGGTCCTCCTCGGCCTCTTCCTCTTTCCCTTAGGGTCTGGAACCCCGGGTCGCCGCCCGACCCCCGCGGTTCAGCCCGCCCGATCGGGGTATGGTCGTCGGCGTCGTCCTCGTCACCATCCCCGTCCCTCGGAGCAGCCTCCGGTGCGGCTGACGACGAGCCCACGCCGTCACCCACCACATGCAGCGTGTGCAGAATCTCCGTGCGTGCCGAGTCCTGGCATAGCGGCACCAACCCGGGCGGGAGCTACGTCAGTCCATCTCCGTAACGCCGAGGGTGTGGCGAACCGGGTCCCGAGGTCCTCTCGTCCCGCCGAAGACGGCGCCCACGTGGGTCCGCATGTCGTCGTTGGGACCCATGTACATGTAGGCGGGGCGCGGCCTCTCCTGCAACGTCGCAATACGCCTCATCTGGAAGTCGCGGAAGACCGCGTGACTGGACAAGCCCCCCCATCAAAGGTAGCTGATCTGATGCAGCACCCCGTCCAGCTCCCTCCCAGCTCGTGGACGCGCCCCCCAGCTCCTCTGGTTCACCGGAATCCCCGTCGGCAGAGATAGGCGGGGGTGGTCGTCCAGGCTGGTGTAGAACCAGAACGCCCTCCAGTTCTCCCACCTGGAGCGAGGGTGGATGTCGATGAAGGGGGTGCCGACCGCCCTGTCGTTTCGTGGCTGGATTGCCACGTACCCGACCACGCCGGGGGAGCCAGCCCGGCACACCCGAAAGAACTGCTGGAAGAGGGGAGAGAGGGCCTCACCCCCACGAACATCTCGCAGGTGTGGGCGAACACGACGAGGTAGAAGACGACGTTGGGGGTGAGGTGGTGCAGCCGGAGGTCGTAGAACTCCAGAACGTCGAGGAAAAAGCGGGAGAAGGGCGGCACCAGCCCGACCATGGCAAAGGAGGCGAAGAACACCATCCTCGTGGGGGGCCGCTCCTCCGGGACATCACCGCCGCTGCGCGTGCCGCGCGGCAGGAACTTGCTGAAGAGGCTGCGAGCCTCCGCGGTGCGGACCAAAGACTTGGGAAGCACGCTTCCCGGCTCCAGGGGCGAATCACGGCCCATCGCGAGGGTGGATGCTGAAGTGCGAAAAGGTAAGCTGGAGGCGAGAGAAATAAAACAGAAGGAGCAGAGGGCGCTGGGTAGACGAAGGGCGAATGGCTGTGAGAGGTGATGGCAGTGGAAAGTGTAGAAACCGATCCCCTTCATGCGGATCTCGCTTTATAAGCAACCACCGCCCTCGGATTCCACGGCATTAAATTCGCCCCACTACCACGCGAAGCGCCCCCTCAGCTCCGTGCCCTTTCGATTTTCGCATCCCCTTGGGTTCCCGCGCCATTTGGATTTCGTGCCGCCGGGGTTCCGCGCCCGCCGGCGCACTACGCGGACGGAGAGTGCCGACGGTTTGAATGGGCCCCGTGCGCGTGGCCCAAATAAACTCGCCCCCCCGTCCTAAGGAAAACTTGGCCTGGTGCCACATCAGTTGTCGCGTACCGGCCGCCTGCCGTAGCAAAAAGCATCCAGTGCCCGGGCCCACACGCTCAAAGAAATGGCGTTAAACCGCGCCCGAGCCCGACTCGACCCTGGTCAACGCCGGGGCTACGTCGGTGATATGGGCCCGGGGTATATCGAGTATGACATTCGAGAAAAGGAAGGCGCCCGCCCGTCAAGGAGTGTCAAAGTTACACCCCGAATGGCTTAGGCGAGTCCGGCCACGGCGGCCACGCGGCCGCCCCAGGGGCGGCGGCCGGAGGCTGCCCGGAGGCCACCGTACTCCCAAACGGCAGGGTCGGGGATCACCCGAACCCCCGGTCGGTAGAGCTCGGGGTTACCTGGACCCCCCATCTCTCACCCCGCACCTCTCTGAGAGAGGGGCGAGTCCAACTACCAACCAACCCATTTAATGCTCAAAAAAGAGGGGAGCTGAGCGCCTGCCACACCGCATTCAATGCGATGTGAGGCGCGACTGTCAGTTGCTCTCATAATCACCCCCTTTTGCCTGTCACGAGGCAAAGGAGGCCTAAAGTCTTTGACTAAGACCGCGGTATGGCCGCGCACCCACTCCGCGCACGCCCCCCTCACGCCCTATCCAGTCGCATTTAATGCATTGGGCGGCCGCGTGGGAGAGAGAGTGCGAGCGCAGGAGGCGCGGTGCCAGTGCCTACCCGCGGGATGGGTCGCTGACCAGTGGGTCCCGTCGGAGTAGGTAGGCAAGCCATCATCGCGTCAGTAGCACGGCTACCACGACGACCACTCCTTTTTCCGCTTACCATGACGCGGCAAACAGGAAGGAGCAGGAATGGAATGGCTTCTTCGACAAGACAAGATAAAAACTACTCCTCACGTGGAGGGGAGTAGGGAAAAGTTGGGACTATTGTGGTGTTCCCTTATACTATAAAAGGAGACCCAAGTCCATCATAAAGGGTGGTTGATTAATGGGCGATCGGCCTCCTAGGCAGCAGCTAGCTCTTAGCAATCTCTCGTCCACCACTGACTTCAAAGGAGAAGAATATTCCCTTTGTTCTTGGCAATTCCCCCCATATACCACATACAAACAGGAGTAGGGTATTACACCACGCCGGTGGCCCGAACCTGTATAAACCCCCGCGTCTCCGCAGTCTTGGTTCTTTTTTCCCGCCTCATCTGCATCATCCCATTTCCACCGCGAGTTTAAACCAGGATTCACCGCTCCCCGTGCCGAACCAAAAAGGGGGTTCCTCGGATTCCCGCGTGTCGATCTTCGACATCGACACCAGTTCTATCGGTTCATCTCAGATCTATACAATCAATACGGCACAAGGAGATGGACTAACCTGGAGAGGGACAACAACGCTCGGTGGCCGGGCTCGGGGACGACGGCGCTCGGTGGAGGCGAAGGAGAACGACGACGCTAGGCTCAGGAGCACGCGAGGAACGATGGCGACAGGCTCCGAGAGACGGCGGCAGTGCTAAGGCTCCGAGAAACGGTGGTGGCGTTAGGATTCACAATGTGATCTGAATCGACGCTCAGGCTAGGTTAAATGATTTCAAAGCATATCCGTGATGGGTTTAATGTTAAGCCCCATAGAGATGACATCATCTCAATCGGGCTTAATCTAAAACCCGTCACGAATAAGATCATCGATGACAGGCTTAAAGTTTAAGCCCGATAGAGATGACACCATCTCAATCGGGCCTCGAAGCCCGTCACCGATGATGAACACCGGTGACGGCTTATGTTGGGGCCCGACAAAGATATCGTAGGTTGTCTTTGTTGGGCCATGATTTGAGCCCGTCACCAGTAGGTATCATCTGTGACGGGCTCGAGTTATATTACACATCTAACATGTATGTGCGAGTATTTTTTTGTCGGCCTCTTTTTAGGTCCGTTTGAGATGACTTCGTTGTGACCACCCGTAAAACCCAGACATGTGAGAGACCTTCATAGATGAAAGAATCTATACTAGTGCCAGTTTCTCCCTCTTCCATTCTCCTGCTGGACATTGAAGGCCATTCCCTAATCGTCAGATTATTGGCATCCACCGGCCAGGACAGGAGAACTCTTAGCCACCTGATTGGTAGCTAAGCTGGAACGAAATGGTTGAACGTTGACATTGAATAGTCCTAATCGGATTGTAGGAAGTTCGAACGGCTTGTAATAGGGGCTGCATGATCATAGAATTAATTTTATCTAAATCAAAGAATCTTTAAACTTGATTTGATCGACTTCAAGTGATTGCGAGGAATTCAAAGTACAAGATTCACCGCAATGTCCAGTTTTTTTCTTCTTCAATAACTTCCAAAGGAAATGTGGGTTGGAAATCTAGTCATTAATCCATATATTTTAATAAAAAATATTATATTAAACATGACATGTGTATAAAAGAGTAATTTAGTAATACTGTTAAACATGAATATAATGCTAATAATAGTAATAACATCATCTAGTAATATATTTAACACCCATGCAGATGCTCTGGTGGATAGAGTTTCGAAGGGCTACTTGTCCAAAATACACGTGCGTGCAACGCCTCGCATGGCCTGGTCGGCTAGGCTCGGCGCGAGCGTGGCATTCCATCCAACGGTTTAATCCAACCGGTCAACAGGTACACTCAATTTATAGCATATTTAAATTGAGATTTTTTGTTTTTATGTAGGATTAATCTCTAAAATTAATTATGGGTACTTAAAATTTATTTCGATTAATTTGGACATGACCCATATAATTCTAACAATGTGAAGGTTCTAATCGTATTGGAAGGCCTCAAGCAAGGTGTACAAACATCGAGAAAAAACGAATACTGAGGCCCTGTTTACTTGCTGTAAAATCTTGTAAAGACTTGGGATTTTGGTCACTTGTGGGAATTTTGAAAATAAATAGGAAGGTGTAAAGTTGGTATATAAAGTTTTTGCATTTGGGAGGGTTTTGGGCAAAAAAAGTGTAAAGTTTTTTCGGTAGATATGCTTGGACACCCCTACCCGCGCATGCCGCAACTTTTCTTCCACGCCGCGCCGCCGCATTCTCTTTCTCACGCCACACCAACCGCATCCTCGCATCCTCTTCTTCTCCGATCCAGGGGCGGGGCGCACGGATCCAGCGCGACGCGGCGGCGGCGGCGTCCACGGGGGCAGCGGCGGCGTGGTCGGTGTTTCCATCCGCTCGTTCGCCGCTGGCAACGACACGGAAGCGTCGACGACCACCACCAAGCCGGTGCGGCAGGAGCTGCAGGAGTTCGCGAGGGAGGCAAAGGCCGTGCTGCGGGTCCCATCGTTCCAGGTCATGGGAGAGATGCGTCGTCGGGCGGGTGGATGGGAAGGAAGGAGGCACGGGGGAGAGGGAGAGAGGGAGATGCGCTGGGGCGGGTGGATGGGGAGGAAGGAGGCGCGGAGGAGAGGGTGAGAGGGTAAATCTGTCTGTTTTTTTATAGCAGCCCAAAAATTTTATACAAGAAAGTAAACATCTTCTTTTGTGTAAAATTTACTTAAAAACTTTTAGATATAAAGTTTACATTCAAAATCAGAAAGTAAATATGACATGAGCCTTTGTAGCAGGTCACAGTACACTAGCGTGAAAAAGAGAAGAAAAATAAATGGTGAACGTGAGCCACTGATATCTGCCTTGTGGACTTGTGGTCGGTACGCATTGTAATTTGTACGGCAGCCACTTGCATGCCGCCTTTGATGCAATCATGTGCATATGTTGGCATCCTCCCGGCATCCAGATATATACACATTGGATGTTCGTCTTGGACAACATTGTCTTAACATACTACTACCCTATACCACGGTCAACAATGTCGGAATGAGAAATCATTTTGGGAGACCAAATGTTGGGAGTTCTTTTAGTGATAAATTTTGAACACTGCTATTTTTTAAAAAAAACCCAACTTTGTTGCTATAGGAAGCATATTGTACTAGGACCTGCCGGTGAACCCAAGAATGTGAACCCTGTCCCACACAACAAAAATGCAAATTGATTTTCTGAATGTTAATTTGCTTCTATGTCCACTCTAGTCATGGAAAAATGAAGTTCTATGTATAATGCATACAGTGAAACCATATTAATTTTATTAATTTTGATGAAAGTTGTTATCTGATTATACTTGAATGATATGGGTAAGTTTGTCAAAAAAAATGCTTCCATTGCATTTGTCTATAAAAATTCCGAGCATACCCTCCCACCAACCGACGACTCCTTGTAATTTTTTCGAAACGATCATCATCCTTTCTCGAAATACAATGCGAATAATAACAGAAATTGGAAGGTCATTATTGACTTCGGACAACCAAAACATTATTCTGTTAACTCCAAACTATATAGAACCGGAAAAACAAAAAACGTTAGGACCCTAAACTTGTGCTGAAGTACGAAATTCTAGGATCGAATAATAAGAGCTGAATCTATCATAGAAGGTTGAATGATAGAAACATCAAAATTAACTTTTTTAAAAATTGAAAGATTACCCTCAAATTTGACAAAGTCTACAACACAGTCGGTCTGACCGTCGTGTGCATATCGGTCTGACCGCCACCTCCCTGTCTGTTGCTTGCTCGTCGTCGTCGGTCTGACCAGTTGCTTACCGCCGGTTAGACTACCGTGATCTTGCCTATTAGACCACTCGTCAGACGGCGGTCTGACCATCGGGATCCAAAAAACCACAAACCGATGAAACTCTTGAAAGTAAATCAACTTGATTGTATCGATATGTGTTTATAGAGTGCATGTAAAGTAATCTTCTTTCAACTCACGAACTAGAATTGAAGCCTCAAAACAAACCCTAATTTTTCTTTCTGAAAAAGTCGATATCCTTCTAGCCTCGATCCATCTTCTATTATACCCATAATATGGCTGCCCTTAGCTATGAATCCAACTAAAAATGGGATTCCTAATTACATGAAAAACCTACCAAATCAGGAAAACAACATCCCTATACAACTCAATGCTCCAATCTTTTTAAACTTGGACTCTAATCCAAATTTGACTCCTCTTTTCATTTGCATACAACACCACATATATGTCATATGAAAACTTTCATCTTCATGTGTATTGTTCTGTAACCTAAACATCCTGCATGATATACTTGATCGTCTGGACCTTAATTTTTTTCAAGCCTAGTTCTGATCCATCATTGGCTATATTCCTATAGCCTCAAGCAACACCTGTACATAAACAACAAAGAAACTCCAATATTCGAATACAAGTTCGCATCAACTTGACTCACATCAGTACATAATAGTATTTTATACGAATAGAAACCATCTATAAGTCACATACATGATACAATCTAAAAAAATCAACGAAAACAACCCAAAACCGACTCCCTCTCGGAGTTTGCCGGTCTAACCATCAAACTACCCAGTCAGACCATTTGGATACCTTTGGTCTGATCGGCGCCTATTGCCTAATCTAACCGGCCACCAAGTGCCGACCATACTCTTCACACGTCGTACACACATCACTCACTTGGGTTGAAATAGTGTGACACGTCGATAATCCATGTCATCAAAAGTACGGTAGCAAGGAAGTGGACTGTTGACGTCTCGCATTAGCAAAGTACTATGTGTATATATGACATGGGCTAAGACTGTCTCCAACAACAATACTCAAAATCCATTTTATATTTAGGTAGCGCTACAGACAAAGGATTCAATACCCATTTTTTTGTCTTCTTCAATAGTAAGATCCAAAAGATAACCATTTCTGCAAATGAGTTTTCAAGAGAGAGGATACTCTTATTTGGGTTGTGTCTCTTTTGATACTTAAAATAAGTCTTTCATATAGATAGGCTGTTGAAAGCTAATATAACACTGTCGGAGACTTATCCTGATATTTTGGATTTGGGTAGCTATATATATGTCTCCTGTTGGAGACATCCTAATGCTGTCCGAAACGTCGAGAGGATGCTAATTAGGTCATTCCTAGTGGTAGTTTCATAGTAGTTTCATGCACATTAAATACACTGTCACATCAGTTCATATGATGACATGGCAGAAAATTTAAGAGGAGAGAGAGGGAAGGGGTTTCATTAGAATGAAACTCTGTATACACTGTTTCCAAGACCATGAAACCTGATGAAACTAGCACTGGGGACTACAGAGTTTCATCTTATCTCATCACGCCCAATCATATGTCTTGCAATTAAATGATATGCCCAGCCTATGAAACCGTGAAATGAAACTTTGCATTGGGAGAGAGTGTTTCTTTCATCCACTCAAACATTTTTTATTGAGGAAACCGCGAGATGAAACTGCTCACTGGGAATGGCCTTAACGGACGCAGTTTTGCATTGTTGCAGCTATTTAAAATTGCTCGCTCGTGTTGTAACAAGTAGATAGTTTGGCCAGTAAATCCGAAGTTTTTCGAAAATTGACTCCTCTAACAAAAATGTTTCAAGATACAGGTGCACAATTTCTGGCACACGATAGTTTTGTCTGTAAATCTGTGGTAGCTTTCTTCAGTTGTTGGTCCCCTGAGTAAACACCAAACACGGACGCACACCCATCGAAGCGAGGCCGAGGAGAAGGAGAACGCACCCGTACAGGGAGGAGATTACGTATCTGGTCTCTCGGGGACCCAATTAAACCCCTCCTCTTCCACTCACATGATGCATGCCAGATTGCCAGCTAACTCTCACTCCACAGTCCACATCTCAGGTAGAGAGAGAGAGAGAGAGAGTATAATCGTATCAGAGATGTGTATCGGTACGACCACCAGTATCTAGCTGCTTGGACGCGCATGAATGGGGTCATACGGCAAGAGGCAAATAAATTCGGTGTCTGCGCTGCGGCGAGCGCGCGGCGGGCGGGGGCGACGGACGACGGCACGGGTGGGTGCAGGGCGGGGAGCAATGAATGAAGCTCCTCCCCACACGCACCTTCACTTCAAGGGCGTCATCTCAACCTCGTGACCGCGCAGCGCCACCACCCGACTATCCATCAGCCTCTCGTCTCTCACCGCCTGCCGTACTTGCCGATGCGAGTCCCCCAATCCACCAAACCCCCTCCCCCACCCAAAAAAAATTCTAAAAAGATTCATCTTCGTAAATTGATTTTCTTTGAAACAGAGAGGGTGTAACCGAATAAAAAAATCAACTTCTGAAATCCAGATTCATCTCTAAAAATTGATTTTCTTTGAGACGGAAAAGATACAACAAATTAAAAAAACAAACTTCTCATAATGAATTTACACAAATACTTACCATGAAAGAAGTTGATTCTTTTTAGACGAGGGTAGCTGAAAAAATGGACCCGTCATCGCTGCGGAACAAAATAAACAGCCAGAAATAATTTAAAAATAAAATTCTTTAATTTATGAATAGAACTTTTATATGTGTATCTTAAAAGCCAACTTAAACATAAACTACGATGAAATAACTTTATAGTTTAAGATTTTGTTACGACTGATGATAAAGATAATAAATAAACGATGAGAGACTCAATCACGTCGATGCCACAACCCCTATTAGGGGAACTACTACTAGCTCTGCTGCTACTTGTCTGCCTCGGTGTTGTGGTGAGCACAGTGCTCCGGTTCGACGTCGTACCATCCTTGGTATTGTGATCAGGGTTTACGATGCCGGCGGCATATGGGCGAATTTCGCCGAAATTCGCGAAAGCCGGCGGCAATGAACAGTAAAACGGAGCACAATACCATTTTATACAGAGTCACACTATTTTATACAGATACTGGTTCACAAAAAATAGAAATGTAAATCTTGCTCCTCTACTTCCTTTATGCAACGCACCTTAGAGCACAGTGAAACTCTCGTTATATTGAGCTTCTTCTTGGCGCGAAGTACAGGTATTGCTAAAATGAAGAATCAAATTCGTCTGCCCTGGGACATGGCAAAAGTCTGGAGGATTCTCGCTGGAGAGAGGAGGAACAGAACAACAAAGCAGTGAAGTGTGTGACTTCAAAAATAAATAAATAAATAAATACTACTCCATAAAACTAAACATATCCTTCAGGGAGGGAGCAAGATGGAAAGAGCCTCTGACCATCACATGAAGCTCGACCATTCATTTCGAGCATATTTACTTGCAAGAAAACACAAGGGTGCACTGCACTTATTGGAAGTGTAGTAGTAGTAGTACTGCATAGAGGTTAATTCTGCGCGGTGTGTACAGCCAGTACAGCCATGTAGTTATTGATTTGCCCCTACAGCTCACGTAATTGCCCCCAATCAATTTGGCCACAAAAGCCTACCTCCGCTTTTGGTGGAACAGTACATACATTGCTCTAAATCACATTTCGATTACATACAATACTCCTCCTATAGATCTTATACTACCAACCAATTACTTACTCCTCCCCATCAGTAACCAGCAGTACCACTTCACAGAAACATTGAGCCCAAAAACTCAATAAAATAAAATAAAGAAATGACAGCAAAAAAGAGCTACTACTAAAAGAATGAAAGGACTCGTGCTATTTAAGGGACACCACCTAGCCCTACCTCTAGTCTCCCAAAGAGCCACCATCCCATAATATATCACCACACTTCCTGCCTCCTGCAAGAAAGCACACCACACTCTTCACTCTCACTGTGACTGTCCCAGCAATGCTCACCACCCCAGTCTCCTCTTCTTCTTCTTCTTCCTCTCCCCTCATCCTGTCCTTCCAAGATGTTTGCTGACTTCTCTGCTGCTGCCATGGAGCTCGGGGAGGTTCTGGGCTTGCAGGGCCTCACGGTGCCATCCACCAAGGAGGGCGATCTGAGCCTCATCAAGAGAGCTGCTGCTGGTAGCTTCACCCAGGCTGCTGCTGCTGCTGCTGCTGCTGCATCATACCCTTCCCCGTTTCTTGATGAACAGAAGATGCTCAGATTCGCCAAGGCTGCTCACACATTGCCCTCAGGTCTGGCTTTGCTCATCACCACATACACACTTCCATGTTACTACAGTTTAGAAGTAAAGTGGTGCATGCATGTAGGTATGGCCTTATGATCTGTGTATTTCTCTGCAACTCATGATGGACAGTGTTTTTCTTGTTCACCTGCACAAATGAGAGGGAAAAAAGTCAGAAAAGAAAAATCGAGTGATACATTTATTGAACTTGATGAGCTCTCATGAGTGCTACACCTACAGAACGAGTCATGGGGATGAGCACAAACCCTGGGGCCCCCTTCCCAAACCTAAGGCTGTTTCAGTTCATTGCTTTATTTTACCTTTACACTTTTGTCTTGACTCGGCCGGCGCATGCCTTAACCATCCATATCAATCTCAAGATAAGGTTTTTGATTCTTTGGTGTACAGTATTGACCACACTAAAATATTTTCCTTGGTTTATCCAGGTTTGGATTTCGGAAGGGTAAATGAGCAGAGGTTCTTGTTGTCTAGGACCAAGAGGCCTTTCACTCCCTCACAGTGGATGGAGCTGGAGCACCAGGCTCTCATTTACAAGTATCTCAATGCAAAGGCCCCTATACCTTCCAGCCTGCTCATTTCAATCAGCAAAAGCTTCAGATCATCAGCTAACAGAAGTAAGTATTCAAACCCAAATATCTTGATGCTTTAAACCTCAAAACTCGCATTGCCATATCCTGGGTAGAACAAAAAAAACTCTGTTTACATATGTTACTGCATATACATGAAACACGAGTTAAGTATAAATGAGCAAAATAGAAATGTTGTATTATGAAATCTTGAATCGTAAGATCATCAAGCTACATACTTACATATACCGATATGTGTGTCAGTTAGATGCATGTAAAGAACACTGCTTCCACAAACTGAATATTGCATATATGAGTTTACAAGTAAACACGTTATTAATAAAAAGGAGCTGCATAGAAGCTGTATCAATGATACGTTCTCACCAGTTTAGATTTAGTATGATAGAAGGCAACGTGGTATGTAAATCCAATCAAAGCATGACATACTTATTATACTGCAGTGAGCTGGAGGCCTCTCTATCAAGGCTTCCCAAATGCAGACTCTGACCCAGAACCTGGAAGATGCCGTCGAACAGATGGCAAGAAATGGCGGTGTTCAAAGGAGGCCATGGCCGACCACAAGTATTGTGAGAGGCACATCAACAGAAACCGCCACCGTTCAAGAAAGCCTGTGGAAAACCAAAGTAGAAAGACTGTGAAAGAGACATCGTGTGCTGGCTCGTTGCCATCTTCTGTTGGGCAGGGTAGCTTCAAGAAGGCAAAAGCTAATGAAATGAAGCCAGGCGGTATCAGCTATTGGACAGATAGTTTGAACAGGTTAATATATCCTGAAACTTTGTTCAATATTCTTCAAGCACAAGTATTTCAGTGCTATAGGCTGAATCACAGTATTCCTTTTTCCACCGCTTTTGCATATCCTATTGATGGTTTAAGATTTTCTGGTACATTTTCATGATAGAAGGTAATCATTGTGGTTCTGGTGAAAAAACGTTGCAATGAAAAAAATATATATCTCTTATATTATAGAGAATGGAAATGGAATACAAATGCTGCAATATAGTCAGGGACAAAGGAAAACAACTAGATTATTTCAGTTTTAATAGAAAGTTAATAATCATTCAATTGGAAAATCTGTACACAATTGCAGGACAATGGCGAACAAAGAGAAAGGAAACAAAGCTGCTGAAGAAAACAATGCCCCACTGCTAAATTTAACGAATCAACAGCCCACATTGTCCCTGTTCTCTCAGCTGAAGCAACAGAACAAACCGGAGAAGTTCAGTCCAGCTGGAGATAGTGAATCGATCTCTTCAAATACCATGTTGAAGCCCTGGGAGAGCAGCAACCAGCAGAGCAACAAAAACGTTCCTTTCACCAAGATGCACGATCGTGGATGCCTTCAGTCAGTCCTTCAGAATTTCAGCTTGCCTAAGGATGAGAAAATGGAGTTTCAGAAAAGCAAAGATTCCAATGTCATAACAGTTCCATCAACTTTCTATTCCTCACCAGACGGCCCACGCGTCAGCTGCCATACATCTAATATGGCACAAATGCAAGAGGATAGCATTTCAAGTTCTTGGGAGATGCCTCAAGGTGGGCCTCTAGGTGAGATATTGACAAACTCCAAAAATACTGACGATTCAATCGCGAAACCAGAAGCAAGGCCATATGGTTGGTTGCTGAACCTCGAGGACCATGCAATGTGAATCTTCAGGACATGGAGATCAATTCGTTAATGAACTCACCATGGGATAGCTTTAATATCGGCGTTACCCATGCTTGTTATTCCCTTCTTTCTGTTCTCAAGCTTCTGCAATGTAATACCAGCTAATTGCGATTTTCAGTTCTTATGAATTCAGCTGTATCCTTGAAAAAACAATTTGCCCCTTATCAGATACCGTTAGCTAGATGTCTACTGGGCTGGTTGTGAAAAAGGAACTACAGGGATTCGCTTCCAGCATACGGCGAGTTGTAAAGTTTCCATGCAATAGTTCCACCATAACTATTCCAAGGATCTCAATGTTTTAGATAACTTGAGTTAATGTCCATGAGTCTGTCAAACATGTAAGGACTACATTGGTTGCACCTAACATTCAGTATCCCAACAGCTGGAGAAATGAACAAATTCAAATACGGAACAGAAACAAAGAGAGAGGAAAAAGTATCTTTTTTTAGGGAAGAAACAACTATATCCAAGTTTTACAATGGTTCAGACTTCAGACACGCATAAGGCTCGTCAAAATTCCATCCTAAAATGAGTCGAATCAGTATCTAAGAAACCCCTCCTTTCTTTGTCGTCAAAGCCATATTAGAACAAGCAGCAGTTAACTACACAAAAACGCGGAAGGCAAGATCATATATTCACATAAGCGAAGACTGAAAAATTGAGTTGCAGTGGCTCAGACACGCACAAAGGTCATCAAAAGTTTGGTCCTTGATTGATTGAATCAAATCAGCATCGAGAAACAAAGTTTTTGGTCGTCACAGCCACACTACAAACAACGCAAATGCAAGAAACGAAACAGTATAGTAGAAGAGAAAAACTAACAAAGACGCATAAACACAAACACTAGCATCGAGTGCCATCGTGCGGACTGCAGAAATAACTTCCGCGGAAATCAATTCGGACATGATGTGTTGCGGTGGCTCAGACACGCACAAAGGTCAGCAAAATTTTGGTCCTTGAACAAATCAGGTCTCAGCATCGAGAAACGAAGTTCGTTTGTCATCACAGCCACGCAACAAGCACAATCAAATGCCCCACCAACAATCCCAATCTAACACACGAGAAACACAACAGTCAAGACAAGCATGTTAGAAATCAATGGCATGGCTAACCGAAATCCAAGCCGCTTCCACGACACAAATCTGTACCACAGAAGAAGGGGAAAAACTACAGGAAGCGATCGATTGGAGAAGACGCTTCACGAAAATCACCAATCTCCTACGAACGAGCAACCGTGCGAAATCCGCGACGAGCCGAAACAAAACAAAAGGCCGACTTCGATTCGAGGCACAAAGAACCGCGCGCCTCGCCGGCCCGGCTCGGCCGCGTGCCGCCGCCAATCGCTCGCCACCCAGCTCGAGCGCTCGCCACTTGTTAATACTACACTTCGTTAGGGTTAGGGCTTTTTGGAGTTAAGATCTCGGCCGTCCATTCCTCGGATTCGACGCGGGGATCTGCAGGCCGGGCCAGCCTCGTTAGTCCTGAGCCGCCGGCTCTCCCGGCTAGTGGGCTGCGGCCCATTGCTGAGGCCCACAGGAACCCAATCTCCTTCGAGGCAGGGAGATATCTCTAGTAGGAGTATTAATCTTGTCATTTTTGTTTGACTAATATGCTTATGTTTTGCAATGATCAGGTCTATAAATAATTTAAGATTGGTTGGGTAAGTGAATTAAGGATAAAACACATGTTAAATCAATATAATTGAAGATTGGCTGAATGGGTAGACTGAGGAGAAAGTAGATCCTGCGATGGTCGTGCATGCTGAGAAGGAGAGACTATGTTTAAATAGTAGAAACTACGTTAAAGTGGTAGAGATTAGGATTACTGGAAAAAAAATAGACCCGTCGATTACCAAACTTTCGTCAGAACTGTCAAAGAATCGAGCCGCCATCAGGTCGCCCTGATCGAAATAAACACTTCGCAATCGGATTGGATTTCTCACTGTCGAGGTTTCCCCGACCCGATCTTGCAGGGCAAAACGCATTTATGAATCATAAAAGTGAAAGAATTGTCGTCTGCATGCCCTTGGATCGATATCTGACCAGCTCTTCCGGATATGTCAGAGTATGCGTGGAAACGAATCTGAATTTTACCACTACTATACTTGTTGTAATCGAACTAAGCTAGGTTAGGTATAGCTTAGCCAGACGAAGTCACTGTCGGATAAATCAGCCTTACCTGTCCCTGTTGGGCAGAGCAAGCTTCCAGTTTTCAACCCGGCCAACCTCTGAAGAAACAATTGCCAAACTGTTCGATTCATCGATCGCCAATTTGTGCTTTCCTGATGTAAAACTTCTGAAGCTAGACAAGTTCAGGGGAAATTTGGAATTCCATTTCCTTAATTAATTTGACCATTGTCTTCCATTGGTTCATGGCCTGTGACACTCGATCGAACACTGTAGACCATTTTGTCTGTGCTCTAATTAATTACAGTGACCAAGCTTGTCAAGTTTCTTCATGTGTGCTGCTCGGTATTGACTCCTGTGCTGTAGCCTAGCGTCAAGGTCGTGATAACATATATACCTTCACGTGTGCAAACACTTGACCACGAGGCTGCAGGCAATAAGCTGCATGCATGCCTGCCGTGTGGAGGGTTTTGATAGACATTAACCACATTTCATCGGTCATCACGGCAGCTCGTACGCCGAACACGACAGCAGCTGAATGGTTTTTTGAACGTACAGGATTGCATATTAATATATTAGAAGAAGCAGGTTTTATATACATAAATGCAATCAGTCGAACCGGCTAACGCTAGGAAAAAAAAGAGAGACAAACGAAAGGAAGAAAAACTAAAGCGACAAGACAAACTCCGTGCAAACGGAGGAAAAAAGCAGAACCACGTTACTCTCATAAGAAAACTCAAAAACAGCAACACCCGCTAACGACCACAACTGGCCTTCTGAGAAGGCGGACTTCAGAACCGCTGGAATCGAAGCGATGGTTGAATCAAAGACCCTAGAGTTGTGTTCCCTCTAAAGCTGTCAAGAAATTAGAAGAACCAGGGAGTCAAAACCGACTCGCAGGAGCTTAGGAAGACGAGCCCAGGAGGACGGTCACCAATCTTGAAGAGTACTGCCCCGGAGGGAAGAGGGCTGCCCAACTGGAAGGCGACAACACTCAGAGCCAGAGCTGTCGAGCGAACGCACAATCTAAAAGGATGTGGTTCGCTGTCCTCAGCTCTTGCGCACAAAAGGGACAAGCCGAGTGACTACCAATGCCACGTTTGAGGAGTAGGTCGGCCGTCCAGCAATGACGCCGAAGCGCAAACCAGAGGAGAAACTTGCATTTGGCAAGACCTTTCGCTCATCAGAGGAGAGAAACACAAGCAAATGGGTGCTGCCCAACGAAGAGCGCTTGGTATGCCGAGCGCGTCGAATAGCGCTGGTCACTGTCCAGCACCAAACCAGACGATCTCGGACGTTCGGCAAGAGCTGGAAGTGAAGCACCACATCCCACAGAAGAAGAAACTGGGAGATAACCGAGACCGTGATGGCGCCGCGGATGTCGGAAACCCAGGAGTTGTTCACCAACCCAAAGGCAACAGCGCGCGCACCCTGGAGGTGACGGGGCACGACGAAAAGGAGGTCCAGGGCCAAGGAGGCAACTGAACGACCGCCAATCCACCAATCCAACCAGAAGAGCTTGGACTCCTCATCGCCCAACACGGAGAAAGTGGACGCCTCGAACAAGTCAGCAACGGGCTACTCAACAGGCACCTTTAGGCCCTCCCAGCAAAGATGCCTTGAGCGCTGAAACCAAAGCCAACGGGCATGTGTAGGACGATCCCCGTCATCCTGAGATCAGGAATTCCCAAGCTACCAAGGGCCTTGGGGCGACAGACATTTGTCCAAGACACCCGACAATGGCCCCATGGGCTGAGTCTGTGCCCATCCACAGAAAAGCGTGACGCTTCTTGTCTATCGCCTTGATAACCCAGGCAGGTAGGCCAATCGCCAAAAACACATGGACAGGGATTGCCGAGAGGATGGACTGCACCAGAATAGAGCGACCGGCAAGAGTGGTGAGACGACCCTTCCAAGGTGGAAGTCGCTGGGAGACTTTATCCATAAGCGGCTACAGGGCAGCCTTTGGCACTTTATGGACAGAAAGCAAAATGCCGAGATAGGTGCAAGGGAAATCGGAGAACGAGTAGGGGAAGCAGGCATGAACTAGCTCTAGGTCCTCCGGTGCACAACGGATCGGAGTGATAGAGCACTTGGCGGTTAGTGCACACTGGACACCGCTCCAAAACCGCAAGGATGCCCCGATGAATTCAAGATCCTGGCGAACCGGTGAGAGAAAGATAACCAGATCATTCACGTAGAGGGAGGTGCGATGAAGCAAGGCACGACCATTGAGGGGAAGGAAACCACCTGAGTCAGAGGCTTTGCGGAGCATCGCATTGAGCACATCCATGACTAGAATGAAGAGCATGGGGGAAAGGGGATCTCCTTGCCGAAGACCTCTCTGATGGGAGAATCGTAGACCCGGCACCCTATTAATCAGCACCCGGGAGGATGAGGCGCTCAGGATGAGGGAAATCCAATCGCGCCAACGTTGGCTGAAACCCAGGTGGGCGAGCACCTCAAGCAGAAAAGGCTAGTTGATTGTGTCAAAGGCCTTCGCCGTGTCCACCTTAAGGAGGATGCGGGAGTGCGCCTAGCATGAAGGGCCCTTGCCGCAAGCTAGACAAACCGAAAGTTATCGTGGAGGGACCATCCCTTGACGAAGGCACTCTGGTTGGCTGCCAACAGCCCATCGAGATAGGGAGAGAGACGAAGGCCAGGATCTTGGAGAACAACTTCCCAAAGCTTTGGATCAAACTAATCGGTCGAAAGTCCTTGACGTCGATAGCATCATCCTTCTTAGGGAGAAGGAAAATAAGGCATCATTGATAGAAGAGAAACCCCGACCGTTAATTAGAAAAAGGGTGTCGAGAGCTGTTAGGACCTCCAACTTGATCAACGGCCAGCAGAATTTGGCAAAATGCCCCGTGAAACCATCCGGACCAGGGGCCTTGTCCGAAGACAGGGACTTGAGCACCGCCCACACCTCCTCTTTCATGAAAGGGGTGTCCAGTCTATCAAGCTGCGCCAAGCAACGGCCTAGAGAGTGAAGATCAAGAGCGAGATCTCGCTGAACCTCAGTCCCCATAACCGCAATGAACTGTGAAGAGGCGAGCTCCTGAAGCTCAGCATGCGAGACAACCACCCGGTCCCCATTCCAAAGATGAGGAATGAAGTTCTTCCGCCTATGGGCGTGAGCGTGCAAGTGGAAGAGCTTGGTGTTGGCATCACCCTCCTTCAGCCAGGTCAATCACGAACGCTGGCACGCGATGGTGCGTTCGAGCGAGGCGAGCCCAAGAGATTTGAGCTTCAAGTCTCGCTGTAGCCAAACCTCCAGAGGGGAGAGAGTTCGACTCTCTTGCACGACGTCAAACCAAAAGATAAGCTCCTTCACCATCTGGAGCTGGAGACAAATATTGCTGACAAGGCGATCACTCCAGCTCTGCAGACATCTAGCTGTGTTGGCGAAACACCAGGCCAACTTAGGAAGAGGGGGAAGGTTGGCCGGGGGTTGCCACGTGTCCTGCACGACTTGAAGGAAGCCATCGAACTTGGGCCAGATCACCTCAAATCTGAAACAGTGTGCTCGTGTCGAATCAACACAAGAGTGAAGAAGGAGGGCACAATGATCAGAAGCGACGGAGGATGCTACCTAAAGGAGACAGGAAGGAAAAAGTTCCTCCCAATCTGCAGAGGAAAAACGCGGCCAAGCTTGACGAGGGTGGGAGAGTCATGCTCATTGCTCCAGATGAAGCGGCGGCCCTGGAGCGACAACTCTCTGAGATCCAACTCATGAATCAAACGATGGAAGCGGCCCATCATCTGACTATTGAGGTTCAGGTTGTTCTTATCCCGAGCATTGAGGATAAGGTTGAAATCACCTGCAACAACCCACGGGCTGGAGCGGGACGATCACAATAACCGGAGCTCGTCCAGGAACCGAAGCTTGTCTTGCTCTTCCTGAGGCCCATAGACGATAGAAAGCCACCAAAGGGCATCGTCTGAGTGGTGCCGAACCAACGCAATAAGAGAGAATTCCATGAGGTTGACATCAGAAACAACCCAAACGTTTTTCCTCCAAGCAAGCAACACACCTCCGCGTGGCCAATAGCAGGCAAGAAGGAAAAGTCGAAACCAAGGTGTAACATCCCAAAAATTCACATTTTAAAAATACTCAAATTGACGTAGAAAATTTTTCCAAACAAAATTTATTGTGTGTTCTATTATTAAGCATTTAAAATCTCCAAAAATTTATTTGTATTCTCTATTTATTACCCTTGTTTAATTTAAAATCCCAAATTTATCAATTCTTGCTCTTATTTTTGAAAAATCTCAATTTAATCTTTAATTCAATAAAATTCTCAAAAAGTAAATTCAAATTAGTTTTAAATCCTAAATAAAATCCTTTTCAAACTTTCCCTAATTCTAATTCAAAAATCAAACATCAATTAAATCCTTATTTTCTATTTTTAAAATCCTAATATGATTTTTAATTTGAGAAAGATCCTCAAAGATTGAGCTTAATTGATTTTAAATTTTAAATTAAAATTCTTTCTAAATTTTTCCCAAATTTTTCTTCCCCTTTTATTTTTCCCTTTTCTTTACTTTTCTTTTTCCTTTTTTTCTTTTTACTTTTCCTCCTTTTTCTTTTCCCCTCCTTCCTTCCTTCTTATCTTCTTCTTCCTCCCTAGTTCAACTGAACCACGGCTGCCACAGCAACCGAGCTGCTCTGTGGGCGCCGGCCTCGTGCACCGGCGCCACCAATCGACTTCCCACACCGTCTCAACCTTCTCTACGTGCCAGCACCAGATTGGTTTGGCCACGGCATCAAGTATATCTCCGGCGAAACGACTATGATGAACCGCCATGGCCGCGGGCACTATCCGCAACTTGAAACTGACATAGAACCCTATAAATAAGACCATACCAGGCCAAAAATTGTATAACAAACTTGATTGTCATCTTTTCCTCTGTATTTCCCCAAAAAATTCCCCTATACATTACTCACCACCTTACTCAAATTTTGAGAGAACCCGAGAAGAAGTCCTGAAGAACCCTAGCTTGGCCGCCGAAAGTAATCTTTGAAATTCATTGCTCTCGATCTATTCTTTCTCAAATTAAAGGTATGTCAATGATCTACACATCCCTAGCTTTTATTCCCCTCATTTTCCCTAGCCAATAGCTGTGGACCCCCGATTTTGAGTCGGGAACCTTTCGTGTTCATAGTACCATTTCCCTGGATCAAGTAGTTGGTACCCACGAATGCGATCTTGATAATCAAGTGCACATGCACGAATAGTCTTACAATACCATTATTACATAAATAGGCCCGAAGGCATTGTTCATCCCACAGACCTTATGGTCCGAATACAACATAAAAACAGAGTTTAGATAAGGCATGGAAAGAGGCGGCGGCTTGTCCATTGCCACAGCAACGACCGGGACTAAGGTCTAATATGCGCCGTCGGTTCCTTCGCCCTCCGGGTAGTACGCGTAGGGGTCTTCGGCTCTTCATTTCCATCACCGGAGGTTTGTGCGTATAGCAAGGGTGAGTACCAACCGTACTCGGCAAGTCAACACGAAATTGATGCATATGGTAGGGTTATTCAAAGAACACGGCTAGAGTTATTTTTGCGTAAGGCCGTTTTCACAATTCTTTTCACAAGCCTACCGACTAGCCAAAACCAAGTTTTAATTTCATAGTTCATTAATCCGGCGACGGTTCGTCTACCATCCATCGTGATTCCAAGGATGGCTTCCCGTCTCCGATTCGTCATGATTTTCCGGGAGTCCACCCCTTCTCGCATTCTCGAGAAGTTGATCCACCAAGAAATGAAACCATCATGCAAACCCATCCCGGTATTTTTAAGTTCAAAGTCTAGCCAAGCGAAAGTCTTGTCACGATGCTCAATATCCGCGAGCACGGCTATTCGAATAGATTGATTCATTCACACTGCAGTGGATGTACACTTTACCCGTACTCCGCGACAGCCCAACAAATGAGCCTACGTCTCAACACATGAGACGGCCACGGCAAAGCCTTTCGATAACCTCACTTTGGCAGTACCCGCTCCATGAACTTATGCCCTCATGCACTCTAGCCGTCCTTTTCTAGCAGTGAGAGGAGTTCTGGCGCACCCGGGGTAAGGGAAGACATTTCCAATCTTTAAGTTTAATTAACAGTAGTTTAATTTCACCATTTATAACAAAGGCCGCAGCCTCATTCTCATCCCATAACCACATCATAGAGAACCATCTATGCAAGGATACTGCCTCCGCTCGGCTACCTAGTCAGCTAGGTCTATACCCATTCGAGAAGTACGGTTGTACTGGCTCGTTTCCCGGCTATCTCATGGCTCGGTCCTTAATTGACCAGGGTCGGCACTTGCCTTTTCCGGAATCCACCCAAATCATCCGGCCGCCCCAGTCTAAAACATTTGTATAGCACTTTCAATTTCCACCAAACTTAGTTCATCATGGCCATGTGGCGCTCATGTCTCCACATGCCGAATCTCAACTACCTTCCCTAAGGTAGTTGCCCAAGCACAAAGCTTTTTCATAAAGTCATGAGTATGCATGGTCTAAGTTTAGCAGGGCTATAGCGGTTTACGAAGTTATGCTTCGGTTATTTGTATCACATTGCGAGTTACAAGGAGTAATTCTAAAGGTAAACAATAGCAAGGTATGGCATAACAAGTATAGGCAACCCGGTAAAGCATGCATGTTTAGAGTTTAAAATAACATCATTTCGCAAAGGGGATCAATATGTTCAAAGGGTGTGAAGACTTGCTTGCTCGCGCACTTGAGGGTGGGATCTTCGCGGTGTCGATGCCGGTTTCTTCGGACGCTACCCGTACGTGCGAGAGATCAATTGAATTCAGTTAGAATTCAACTAAACACCGAGAGATCGAAAAGAACCACAAAAGCCATGAAAACCACTTCAAAGAGTTTTGCCGAAAATTCTACTCGAGTTAGAACAAGGGTTGCGAGGAAAAATCCGGGTTTTGGAATCGAGTTGATGACCTAGGGTTTTCGCAAAGTCGGCGATCGTAATAAATTTGGAAATTACGTTTGAAAATATCAGCGAAGAAAATTCATGCTCGAAATTTGAGGGTTTGGGTACAAAAGCGAAACCTATTTCGATGGCGGGAAAGAATTAAACGGAATCCGGATTGAAAAACGATGCGAATGGAAATTTTGGAAACGCCCGATTCCGATTTTCAAACATTGCACCGAGAAAACATGCGAGAAAATAATTTATTTTTGCCCAAAATTTTACTCAAGACTTCCCAAAATATTTTTCCAAATTTTTCCAAAATTTTTCCAAAATTTTTCCCTATTTTCTTTTTCTTTTTTTTTCTTTTTCTTTTTTTTTTTCCTTTTTTCTCTGCGGCACTATTCATTTGCCACAAGGTGTTCGGCCGGGCGCCCTAAACAGGGCGGTGGCGGCGAAGAAAAAGGGCGGCGCAAGGAGGGGCTCACGGCGACGACGGCCTCGAGGAGGTGCGGAGGGCGCGGGGAGGCCTTGCGCACGGCGGCGCTCGACTTGCGGCGGCGGCTCTTGTGACGGCGCTCGGGAACGGGGAGAGGAGCGGCGGCGGTGCGGTGAAATGTGGCGCGGGCGCGGCCCTTTTATAGGCGTGGCGCGGCGCGGGCGCGAGAGGAGAGGGGGCGGCTCGGGCGTGCGCGGCGCGGTGCGACACGCGGCG
Source organism: Oryza australiensis (assembly GCA_019925245.2). Classification (NCBI taxonomy): domain Eukaryota; kingdom Viridiplantae; phylum Streptophyta; class Magnoliopsida; order Poales; family Poaceae; genus Oryza; species Oryza australiensis. The sequence continues at coordinate 684,364 of JAIFGZ020000160.1, read as the reverse complement.
CGGCTCGGGGCCGGGTGCGGCGGGCGGCGCGGGCGCGAGGCGCACGGCGCGGGCGGGGTCCGGAGCGGCGTGCGCGCGCGGGTAGGGCCGGAGCGTGGCCCGGCCGCGTGGCGCGCGCGGCGCGCGGGGGCCGGCTGACGGGCGGGCGCGAGCGCGCGGGCGCGGCGCGCGGCGCGCGGGGTCCCAGGCCTGGCGCGCGGCGCGGCGCGTGGCGCGCGCAGCGTCTTGTGGCCGCGCTGGCTGGCAGCGGCAGGCAGGCCTTGGCCGGGCGTCTGGCGTCGAACAGTGGTGACCGATGAAAGGTGCGACTTGTTAATTTCCGATTTTCTATTTTCTTTTCCCATTTTCTATTTTCTTTCCTTCTAAAATTCCAAAATAAATCCCAATATTCTAAAATAATTTTTAACTTTATATTTTAAACTTTTTCTTAACTTTCATTTTTTTTCCACAATTATTTTTCATACTTATTTAAATTCTTTTTCCTAATTTTCATAATTCACCCATTTTTAATAAAATAAAATTCCCAAATTTCGAGTACGCCTCCCGAGAATTTTATTATTTATTTTGTGTTTTAATTTATCTTCTCCCAACCAAAATTTTTATTTTATATTACTCGAAATGCGTTTTCACAAATCCACACTTTTCCCGATTCCTTTTTAAAATCCGATGCGGCTTTCGCATCACCGTTTTGACAACTCCGAAACCTCCAAAACTCCGAAAAGGGGATTGATCACGTAACAATTTATGCAACCGAGTGGCAAATAAGAAGCAACAAAACCCGAGAAGAAGCAATAGGCCACGGTTTTGAAAGTTCCGATTTTTACGTTCCGATTTTGATTCTCCGATTTTTAGGATGTCACAAACCTACCCCTAACAATAAATCTCGTCCCCGAGATTTCTTACCGTGTGAGTAGGTGTGGGTATTCGTCCTCGGGAACTCTTCGCTTTCCAGTAGCCTCTTCTTCCGTGTGATTGCTCCATTGTACCTTGTACATGCGCCATGACTTGGTCCGTGTCTTCTTTTCCGCCTCGTCTAGTATCTTGATTGGATGTTCCGGGTAGGTAAGATCACTGTGGACATGGATGGCTTCTAAAGGAGCTTGCTCTTCCGGTACCCGCAAACATTTCTTCAGTGCGATACGTGGAACACGGGTGGACATCGGAGAGATTCTCGGGCGTTCCAATTGGTAAGCCACTTCTCCTCTCCTAGCGCTTATCAAGAATGGGCCCACGTATCGTGGTGCGAGTTTCCCCTTGACTTTGAATCTCGAGTTCCCCGTAGTGGTGAGACTTTTAGATACACGTAGTCACCTTCTTTAAATTCCAATTCTCTTCGACGGGTGTCCGCGTAGCTCTTTTGTCGTGATTGAGCCGCTTGTAGTCGGTCCCGGATCGCGAACCTTTTCCTCCGCCTCCTTGATTATGTCGAGCCCGAATACGGTTCGTTCACCGGTTTCGACCACATTAGTGGGGTTCGACATCGGCGACCAAATAAAGCTTCGTTTGGCGACATCTTCAAACCGGCTTGGTAGCTATTGTTGTAGGAGAACTCGGCGTACGGCAAACATTTCTCCCAATCCTTGGTGAAATCCAACGCACGGGCTCTCGGCATGTCTTCTAGCACTTGATTTGTCCTCTCGGTCGCCGTCGATCTGCGGGTGGTAAGCGGTACTAAAGGCAAGGTGATCGCCGAGTGCTTCGTGAACCTTGCTCCGAAATGAGATGTAAATTGGGTACCACGATCCGATATAATCCTTTTTGGTACACCGTGGAGACACACAATCCTACTCATATATAATTCCGCTAGCTTGGCACTTGTTGTAGTTAGTTTTCACAGAATAAATCGCGCCTTGGTGAGCCGATCTACTATTACCCAAATGGAATCGTAACCACCGAGTCTTAGGTAGTCCTACTATGAAATCCATGCCTATCTCGTCCCATTTCCATTCGGAATCTTGAGTGGCTAGCAAGCGTGGCGTTGATGTTCGGCTTTCACCCTTTGGCACACATCGCACACGGCTACGTATTCGGCTACATCCCTCTTCATATTAGGCCACCGGTATTCTCCTTTCAAATCCTGGTACATTTTTGTGCTCCCGGATGCAACGAATATGCCGATTCGTGGGCTTCCTTTAAGATCAATCCCCTCAAACCGCCTCGTTCGGCACACGATTCTTTTCTTGTACCACAAGATTCCCTTGTCATCTACGAAAACTCCCGAGCGCGTCCAACCATGCGTTCCTTGATTCCCCGGGTTTCCTCATTCCCTCTTTGGGCTTCCTCTATTTGAGTTCTCGTAGGGGCGGATTTCCAGTGAGTTCACTTCTCCGTGAGGATCGGGTGCAGATTGAGTTTAGCCATTTCTTCTTGAAGTTCGCTGGCCAATTCTCCCAATCCCATGTGGTTGCATTGGGCTTTGCGACTCAGCGCATCGGCCACTACATTTGCCTTGCCGGGATGATAGTGGATTCCTAGATCGTAATCCTTGATCAACTCCAGCCATCGCCTCTGTCGTAGGTTAAGATCAGCTGAGTAAAGAAGTATTTTAAGCTCTTGTGATCGGTATACACATCACGGTGGTTCCCGATCGATAGTGTCTCCAGATCTTCAATGCGTGTACCACCGCGGCTAATTCCAGTCATGTGTGGGGTAATTCTCTTCGTGGGGTCGTAATCGCCGAGAGGCATACGCTACGACCTTTCCATCCTCATCAATACTCCTCCCAATCCTTGCCGGGATGCATCACGGTACATCACGAAGTCCTTCCGGTTGTCGGGTAAGGTCAAGATTGGGGCGGTGGTTAACTTTTCTTTTAATTGGTCGAAGGCTTTTTGGCACTTCTCATTCCATTCAAACTTCTTTTCCTTCTTCGAAGTTGAGTCATAGGTCGGGCTACGAGCTTGAAAACCCTTCGATAAACCGTCGGTAATAACCGGCCAAGCCCAAAAACTCCGAACTTCCGTCACCGACTTGGGTGCCTTCCATTCCATAACGGCTTCGACCTTGGCGGGGTCTACGCTACTCCTCCGGCTGAAACCACGTGGCCGAGAAAGCGACTTCCTTGAGCCGAACTCGCATTTGCTGAACTTGGCATACAGCGGTGCTCTCGTAGCTTTTCCAGTCCGTCGTAGATGCTCCGCGTGTTCCTCATCGTTCTTGGAGTAGATAAGTATATCGTCGATGAACACCACTACGAATTTGTCCAGTACTCCATGAATACCTTGTTCATCGGGTTCATAAAGTACGCAGGGGCATTGGTCAATCCAAAGGACATCACTGTGAACTCGTATAAGCCGTATCGTGTAGAGAATGCCGTCTTAGGAATATCTCCGGCTCTAATCTTCAACCGATGATATCCCGACCGTAGATCAATCTTGGAGAACACCGCGCACCCTTAAGTTGATCGAATAGGTCATCGATTCGAGGTAGCGGGTACTTGTTCTTGATAGTGACTTCGTTCAGCGATCGGTAGTCCACACACATTCTCATGCTCCCATCCTTCTTCTTGACGAAGAGCACTGGAGCTCCCGGGGAGAAGAGTTGGGGCGAACGAATCCCTTCTCTTGTAGTTCCTTTATTTGCTTCTTGAGCTCCTCCAACTCATTGGCGGCATTCGATAAGGCCTCTTGGATATGGGGGCGTGCCGGGCATTAGATCGATGATAAACTCTATGTCGCGATCCGGGGCATTCCGGCAATTCCTCGGGAACACGTCCGGGTATTCTTGTACTACGGCATTCCGCCTAGAGGTAGCATGGTGAACACTCCGCAGCTTGTTCGCATAGCTTTGGGTTTTGATCCATAGTTATGCTCATCGGTGATTCCCACGGGGTGGATACCGTGACTTCCTTCGATGCAGTCCTATGATTCCATTATTTTTGGTCAACCAATCCATTCCGAGTATGACATCTATGGTTTGGGGCGATAACACCATAAGGTTTGAGAGAAACACCACGTCTCTAATCCGTATGGGCACATTAATGCAGGCATGGGGTACGGTTATGTCTCCCCAGTGAGTGTACCAACATAGGCCTCTTAAGTGCTACTTGGTGTAGGTGGTGTTGTTTGCTTACTTGGGAAGATATGAATGAATGCGAGGCTCCGAATCGAATAAAACTTTAAGCGGTGTAGAGTTGATAGAGAACATACCCATCAATACGCTCTGGTCCTCCCGTGCTTCTTCGCCCTCACATGATTCACTTGGCCACGTCGAAACCCGGTGGCGCCTCGTTGGGTAGCGGGGTCCGAATGGACCTCGTCCGCCGCGGGGGGGGGTTCCTCGGACGGGTGTTGCATTGGCGCTAGTGCGAACGGGGTGTTGCGTGGTTTTGGGCAGCTATTGGAGTAATGCCCGTATTCTCCGCAGCTTGAAACACTCACATTCCTTCTTCCGGAGCGGCTAGGGTTGGTGTGGGTGTACGAAGCGTGGTGTAGCGACTGTTGACATGGTCGGAAGCGAGAGGACGTCCGTTCTGGGACATTTGGCTTCCATCCGCAGACGGGGTGGCTCCCTTGGGGCGTTGTGGCGTTCCCGAAATGGGCGAGCCATAGCGAGCCTCCTCTTGCGGTTATTGTCTACCACCTTTTGGTCATGCTCAAGTCGGACGACCTTGTTGATGAGGCTTTGGAACCGGTGTGATCCCGCCCGATCATTGGTCCCCTCGGTTCGTCATTTAGTCCCTCAATGAATTTGTCTATCTTTTCTTCTTCGTCGCCAGTCACTTGGTGGCGTAACGAACAAGCCGGGTAAACTTGTTCGGATACTCCTGTCGAGGTGTTCCCTTGACGCGATCTGCGGAACTCGTTCTTCTTCATCCTCATTACGCACTGCACGAAATTCTCACGGAACGCAGCCGTGAATTCCTCCCATGTTGGCTCGCCGGCGTCTTCACTCGTGTCTCCTTGTAGGTGTCCCACCGGTCACTCGCGGGACCCTCCAACCGGTTAGTAGCGAAGACAACTCTATCCGCTTCTCGGACTCTGACGAGGGTTAGCTTCTTCTCTATCACTCTTAGCCAATCTTCAGCGTCCATAGGTTCCTCGGCCGTGGAAAAAGTGGGCGGCTTAGCTCTCATGAATTCTCCCAGACTCGATCCTCCTCGACCTCCTTGATTATTGGCAATCGCTTGGAGTAGTTGTGTCTGCATAGCCATGACCTCCGCCAGGGTGGAGGGGTTAGGTTCTGGCGGGTTCTCGTGGGTTGCTGCGGCCCTTCGGCGATGTGCCATCTGAAGAAGAGAGATGAATCAAGAGATCGGACTAGTTTATGTCATAGTACACAGGGAATTTTTCTTCAAGCTCCTTCGAATGATCTTCCATCAACAGACAGGGTGAAATAATAAGCATACGAATCAATACGTCTCAAGGCGATGCCTAGGTTCATCATATTACATAAAGGGGTACATGGACTGTACACACACCTCCATGATGGCGATAATAATTATATCGTTCAACTAGATCAACTAATTAAGGGTAAATAGGAAGTGCTGCCGGGCCGGGAAGGTCCTTCCGCCTAGTCATCCAACCATCCGCAAGAGCCAGGCGCCGGAAGTGGGTGGTCTGCCGCTGAAGCAAACCGAAGTCCCCACGGCTCGGAGGTGGTGGCCTTGGAGTCACGCCGAATCTTCCGACTCGGTGGCCGCGTACTCTTGCGAGCAGTCTGGCGGGTGAGGGGGCCTCCCGTGTGAGTCAAGCGACGAGGGGGAACTTCCTCCTCCATTGAGTCGGTGTCGCTAGACTCCCATTTGATCTCCATGGGCTCTGCCTCAGACTCCGTATCGGTGCAGATCTGGATGGGGTTACCCTCTCCGATCCCGGCTCGGATGGTGCGTACGGAGCTCCGGGTGGGTCCCATGGATGTAGCAGCAGTGGGGTCGACCGGGTAGGGTGCGAGCTCGTGCTCATCATGAAAGCTTGCCCCATCATAGCTTGAAAAGTATCAAAGCTTGCTGGAGTCATGTGGTAATAGTGGTCGGGCACGGGCGGGATGTGATGGTACGGGCTCGGTGGAAGTACTCGGCAGACGGACGACGAGTGCGCAATGTTCCTCTAGCTGGTTGATCTCGCTTGCTTGCTTTTCCGAGCCGCTCTTCCAGCTCCACGAGAGCCTCCCTCGGGCCATATAGCGGTCCGAGAGTTGCTCATACCGAGCACCATTGGCTCGCATGTGTCTGCAAGATGCTTATCCGGTCTCCACGGCCTTGGTGGTCGCGACCGATCATTGAGGCGTGATCGCGATCGTTGATTTCGAGCGGGGCCTCCTCGTAACGTCGTCTCTGTCTCGCCCAACGCGATAAACGCGTGACCATCGGGTTGTAGCAGCGGGGTAGCTTCCACGGTGCGCAGCGGGTTGCCCTCTTCGCGGTAAGGATGATGCACGAACTCGTCATTGTGAGTTCGGCACGGTGTTCCGCATTAAGGCGAAGGAAGGCCTCGCGAGCCGCATCCCGAATAGCCTTACGCTAGGTCCCGGTGGTAGCGAGTGTGGAAGCGTAGGATGTTTCACTCCCCATGCGGGCTTCTATGGATACGGCTGCCTCCCGGCTGGATACATCTCGGAGCCATGTCTCTTGGTGTGATAAGTGGGCGGTTCCGGGTATCTCAAGCACCATAGTAGAGGCTGGAGTTGTACCACGAACCCCTCGTCTCGCGGGATAGTGACTTCCCGGTGTTCCGTCGTGGTTTGACATCACGTTACAGGCAACTTAGGGTTAGCGAGAGGGAGCTATCATAATCATTTGGTAAAAAGAAATACGGATGTAGAAAAGATATATTTGCATTTTCGGAAATAATAGTTTAAAACGATCCTACCGTAGGGATATTTCCCTTTAGCCATCTAGTTAGGGTAGGGCGCCATTTGGTCTTAGCCTACGGTCGCATGGCTCGATACCAGCTCGTGGACCCCGATTTTGAGTCGGGAACCTTTCGTGTTCATAGTACCATTTCCCTGGATCAAGTAGTTGGTACCCACGAATGCAAGATCTTGGATAATCAAGTGCACATGCACGAATAGTCTTACAATACCATTATTACATAAATAGGCCCGAAGGCATTGTTCATCCCACAGGACCTTATGGTCCAATACAACATAAAAACGAGTTTAGATAAGGCATGGAAAGAGGCGGCGGCTTGTCCATTGCCACGAGCAACGACCGGACTAAGGTCTAATATGCGCCGTCGGTTCCTTCGCCCTCCGGGTAGTACGCGTAGGGGTCTTCGGCTCTTCATTTCCATCACGGAGGTTTGTGCGTATAGCAAGGGTGAGTACCAACCGTACTCGGCAAGTCAACACATGAATTGATGCATATGGTAGGGTTATTCAAAGAACACGGCTAGAGTTATTTTTGCGTAAGGCCGGTTTTCACAATTCTTTTCACAAGCCTACCGACTAGCCAAAAACCAAGTTTTAATTTCATAGTTCATTAATCCGGCGACGGTTCGTCTACCATCCATCGTGATTCCAAGGATGGCTTCCGTCTCCGATTCGTCATGATTTTCTCGGGAGTCCACCCCTTCTCGCATTCTCGAGAAGTTGATCCACCAAAATGAAACCATCATGCAAACCCATCCCAAGATTTTTAAGTTCAAAGTCTAGCCAAGCGAAAGTCTTGTCACGATGCTCAATATCCGCGAGCACGGCTATTCGAATAGATTGATTCATTCACACTGCAGTGGATGTACACTTTACCCGTACTCCGCGACACCCAACAAATGAGCCTACGTCTCAACACATGAGACGGCCACGGCAAAGCCTTTCGATAACCTCACTTTGGCGCATCCGCTCCATGAACTTATGCCCTCATGCACTCTAGCCGTCCTTTTCTAGCGGTGAGAGGAGTTCGCGCACCCGGGGTAAGGGAAGACATTTCCAATCTTTAAGTTTAATTAACGTAGTTTAATTTCACCATTTATAACAAAGGCCGCAGCCTCATTCTCATCCCATAACCACATCATAGAGAACCATCTATGCAAGGATACGCCTCCGCTCGGCTACCTAGTCGGCTAGGTCTATACCCATTCGAGAAGTACGGTTGTCGGCTCGTTTCCGGCTATCTCATGGCTCGGTCCTTAATTGACCAGTGGTCGGCACTTGCCTTTCCGGAATCCACCCAAATCATCCGCCGCCCAGTCTAAAACATTTGTATAGCACTTTCAATTTCCACCAAACTTAGTTCATCATGGCCATGTGGCGCTCATGTCTCCACATGCCGAATCTCAACTACCTTCCCTAAGGTAGTTGCCCAAGCACAAAGCTTTTTCATAAAGTCATGAGTATGCATGGTCTAAGTTTAGCGGGGCTAAGCGGTTACCAAGTTATGCTTCGGTTATTTGTATCACATTGCGAGTTACAAGGAGTAATTCTAAAGGTAAACAATAGCAAGGTATGGCATAACAAGTATAGGCAACCCGGTAAAGCATGCATGTTTAGAGTTTAAAATAACATCATTTCGCAAAGGGGATCAATATGTTCAAAGGGTGTGAAGACTTGCCTTGCTCGCGCACTTGAGGGTGGGATCTTCACGGTGTCGATGCCGGTTTCTTCGACGCTACCCGTACGTGCGAGAGATCAATTGAATTCAGTTAGAATTCAACTAAACACCGAGAGATCGAAAAGAACCACAAAAGCCATGAAAACCACTTCAAAGAGTTTTGCCGAAAATTCTACTCGAGTTAGAACAAGGGTTGCGAGGAAAATCCGGGTTTTGGAATCGAGTTGATGACCTAGGGTTTTCGCAAAGTCGGCGATCGTAATAAATTTGGAAATTACGTTTGAAAATATCGAAGAAAATTTATGCTCGAAATTTGAGGGTTTGGGTACAAAAGCGAAACCTATTTCGATGGCGGGAAAGAATTAAACGGAATCCGGATTGAAAAACGATGCGAATGGAAATTTTGGAAAACGCCCGATTCCGATTTTCAAACATTGCACCGAGAAAACATGCGAGAAAATAATTTATTTTTGCCCAAAATTTTACTCAAGACTTCCCAAAATATTTTTCCAAATTTTTCCAAAATTTTTCCAAAATTTTTCCCTATTTTCTTTTTCTTTTTTTTCTTTTTTTTTTTTTTTTTTTTTCTCTCGCCGCACTATTCATTTGCCACAAGGTGTTCGACCGGGCGCCCTAAAACAGGGGCGGTGGCGCGAAGAAAAGGCGGCGCAAGGAGGGGCTCACGGCGACGACGGCCTCGGGAGGTGCGGAGGGCGCGGGGAGGCCTTGCGCACGGCGGCGCTCGACTTGCGGCGGCGGCTCTTGACGGCGGCGCGGGCGGGGGAGAGGAGCGGCGGCGGTGCGGTGAAATGTGGCGCGGCGCGGCCCTTTATAGGCGTGGCGCGCGCGGCGCGAGAGGAGAGGGGACGGCTCGGGCGTGCGCGGCGCGGTGCGACACGCGGCGCAGCTGGGGGGCCGGGTACGGCCGGGCGAACGCGGCGGCGGCGAGGCGCACGGCGCGGCGGTCCGGAGCGGCGTGCGCGCGAGGTGGGGCCGGAGCGTGGCTTCGGCGCGTGGCGCAGCGCGCGCGCGCGGGGTGGCTGGACGGCGGGCGCAGGCGCAGCGCGCGGCGCGGGCGGCGCGCGCGCGCGCGGTCGGCTGCGCGCGCGGCGCCGGCGCGGGGCGCGCGGCGCGGCGCGCGCGTGCGCGCGGCGCGTGGCGCGCGCGCGGGGGCCGAGGCGCGGTTGGGCGCGCGCGCGGCGCGTGCGCAGCGTGCGTGGCGTACTGGCCGGCGACGCGCGCGCGCGCGGCGGCCGGCCGTCGGCGTCGAACAGTGGTGACCGATGAACAGTGCGACTTGTTAATTTCCGATTTTCTATTTTCTTTTCCCATTTTCTATTTTCTTTCCTTCTAAAATTCCAAAATAAATCCCAATATTCTAAAATAATTTTTAACTTTATATTTTAAACTTTTTCTTAACTTTCATTTTTTTTCCACAATTATTTTTCATACTTATTTAAATTCTTTTTCCTAATTTTCATAATTCACCCATTTTTAATAAAATAAAATTCCCAAATTTCGAGTACGCCTCCCGAGAATTTTATTATTTATTTTGTGTTTTAATTTATCTTCTCCCAACCAAAATTTTTATTTTATATTACTCGAAATGCGTTTTCACAAATCCACACTTTTCCCTGATTCCTTTTTAAAATCCCGATGCGGCTTTCGCATCACCGTTTTGACAACTCCGAAACCTCCAAAAACTCCGAAAAGGGGATTGATCACGTAACAATTTATGCAACCGAGCGCAAATAAGAAGCAACAAAACCCGAGAAGAAGCAATAGGCCACGGTTTTTGAAAGTTCCGATTTTTACGTTCCGATTTTGATTCTCCGATTTTTAGGATGTCACAATAGCTCACCGGAGATCGCCGTCGACGAGCGTCGCCGAAGTTCCTCTGTTTGGCCGTCGTCGTGCACACGGTGCCAGCCTATCCCGGTGCCCCTCTAATCAAACCAACACCACAGCTAGTCTTCCTATGTCCCGGAGATGCTTTTGAGTAGCTCACATAGGCCGGATCACCACCGGAGCACTCCGGCGATGTGCACCTCCGCCGTCGCGGCTAGGCCGTCGTCGCTAGCCCTTTCTACCCCTCGTGGTTCAACTAACCCTAAAAATAGAATCCCCAAGGGCCGTAGAATGTGTAGAATCCCTTAGTTTCCGAGCACCGGCCACCCACGCCACCGCGCACCTTGTTTTTCATCGGCATTGATACTAAGAGAAAAAGAGAAAGAGAAACACAGAGAGGAGAAGAAGAAACAAGAGAGAGAGAGAAAAGAAAGGAGAAGAAAAATAAAGAGAAAAGAAAAGAGAAAGAGAAAGAAAAGAGAAAAAGAAGATTAGGAAATTTAGAAATAATCTCTAGAAAATTAATGTATTCCTTAATTGACCAATAGATCCTTTTATTCCTTTAAAAACTTCATTTTATAAATTCTCCTATTTCTTTCAAATTTATCTATATTCATTTTAAAAATATTCTTAACTTTCAATTCTTTATAAATTATTTTAAGACAAGCCCAAATTTTAAACTTTAGAATTTAACAAATAATTTTCCTATTTATTTTCCTTTTTAATATATTTTAAGTTTTCCTTTTAACTCTTTTTATTTTATTTTATCAAGCCTAAATTTTAAAGTTTAGGATTTGACAAATAACCCTTGAAAAATAGTTTAACCCCTTTGACTCCTTCCAAAATTTTATTTTAAATCTCTTCCATTTTTCTTAAAAACTTATTCCTCCACCTTTTAAAACATTTGAAATATGTCCTTCAACTCTTTTTATTCTGATTCAAGCTCAAATTTCAAATCTTAAAATCTAGTAAATAATCTCCTTATTTGAAACTCTAAAAACTATCCCTTTTTCCTCTTTAAAGTATTTTAAATACTCTTTTTTTTTCTTTATTTTATTCAAGCCTAAATTTTAAGTTTTAGGATCTAACAAATAACTTTCCCTTTAAAACTTCAAAAATCACCTTTTAAACTCTTTTTGATTTTCTATTTGGTGTTTATTTGGAATTGTTTGTTTGATTTCTTTTATCGATTATCGATAGATTGCGACATCGAGTTCACGGAGGGAACCGAACTCAACCCTAACATTGATGTAAACGCCTTCGTTGCTATTCAAGGAAATGAAAGATTTGAGACCGCTGATACTGAAGGCAAGTCAAACTATCCTTGATCATTTATAAAATTTAAGTAATTGGTCACCATGTTCTAAATAGTTTAGTTAGTTGAAAATATTTTACGGGATGGGTTAGTTAAGTTAGATAGTTATAAACTATCATTTCATGTAATTTTTAAATATTCTTTAGATTATATGTGTCATTATTTCATGTAAATATAAGGAATCCTTTAGCTCATACAAATTATTATTTCATGCATTAGAAATATCCCATCATTTTTTATATAGAAAAGGAGAAGCTTATTATTTCATGAACTAGATATATTCTCCTTAGACAATATGTTGATAGTCTGGACTAGGTATAAAGTTATAAGCATATTAAAATAAGTATTATCACATGTATTATCATTTCAGATATGATCATGAGAGTTATATCATCATTTCATGCAATGAAATGGAAATTAATCCATTATTTCATGTGATAGGTAAATAAAAATCCTATCATTTTATGTATAAACATAGTTTTGGCTATATGCCAGAAAATATAAAAACTCTTATGCCAGAATAAAGACATAGTTTCGCCCATCCATTGGACCGGTTATACCAGCTTAGCATTTATATATTTCTCTCCGATCTCTCTGGGGACTTACGGGATTTATGTGATTCTATGCATTGGAGAATTGGAGAATGTCTCATTGGTGGACAACTATGTAAATACTAATAAGATTGGTACCGTCTGTTAAGATAGCACCTCAGGTTTCACCAAGCCGGGGCAAGTATGCGACGAATAGCTATTAAATAGGAGATGGATCCACCAGTTACTGGTTAGAATTGGTGCTCCTATTAAGATAACCCACCGGTCTCGTTCACACATCAGAAAAGGTTAGAACTATATAAATGCTATGTTACCCTTAGCCTTGCCACCTAAGGTTAATCCTTGGGTAAAACTGGGCAAACACTACAGAGTTGATTGTATTCGAATACGCCGTACTCCCGATCAATGGAGTTGTGTCTATGGGTGAATCCAGTACAATGACATAAGCGCTTTTATTAAATATTATTATAAAATTTGAATATTCATATTTAAGTATTTCTAGGAAGGGGTGGAATATAGAATTAAGTCTTTGATTAATATTCTTGAATGTTTATATAAAACATTTTACAAAAGAATAGGATATATCATCATTCTAGGAACATATTTATAATTCCTTTCTCTTGTCGATATATCATGCTTGTCTATCCATATAAAGTTGTATTCAGTTTGGCTTGCTGAGTACCATCAATGCTCACCCTTGCATATGACATATTTAGGAAATGCTGAAGCCGAAGAAGAAGTTCCTAGTATCCTAGTGGGCTGGGAAGATGAGTATGATTTCTAGGTCGACTCTACACTTGGGCTATCCCTGTGGAAGTGTCGCAGCTTTCTTGTATTGTATGGTTTGTACTTAAACATTAATAATTTGTAATAATATACAAAGTTCTTGTATCTGTACTATCTCATGCATAACCGGACTCCTGGGATGTTATGTGGTATTATGGGAGTTGACCTCTCTAAGGAGACCCCACAGGAGTGGTATCAGAGCAGAGCTTGACTGTAGATTGACCTAGGTAAGTTAGATTAAATTTGAAATAGTATTTTCAAAAACTAAATATGTGTAAAAATCTTCTATCTATCCTTATCTCAAAATTATTGGCCCTTTTTATCTATGACTTTTCTTCGTACCTTCTCTCGGTTAAAAAGAATTTTGTTTTACTTCTCTTCTCAAACTATTTCAAAATGTCAAGAAATATTAGGGAATAGTAAGGTTGAATGGTTAAGTAGGAGTCAGTGTTAGCTAACCTTTTAGGATAAGGTTATCGATAAGTTAGGTCATCCAAAGTCAGTTGACGGTTTATCCGTCAAGGTAGAACGATAAGTCATGTATTATGTTTCTTTGTGGATATTAGTTAATTGAGGGGACTTTTGAGCTCCATGACAATTAATGTAGTTCTTTGACATTTTTTTAAAAAAGGTTTTTAAAAGAAAATTTTAAAGTATAACTCTGTCTATCACTTTTTCCTATTTCCTTCCTATTTAACTTCATACTGAACCCTTATCCTATCTACCCAATCCTTATACATAAGTATTAGAAAGAAAAAGATAGTATGGTTCATTAAGGAATAAAATGAATTGATCAGTTATAAACTTGTTGGGTTGGACTATTCTGAGATATTAACACTTTTGGATAAAGTTACGTTGATGAAGCAAATGAGGAAAGAACTTGAGAAGGACCCCTCGTTATTTTCCGCCTCCAATGCAAAGGACCCACTGCTACCAAAATCACAATGTGGGAATGATCAGCCTTTAAGGAAAAACAGGTGTTATCATTGTAGACAAGTGGGACACATACATCCAGTATACCCACTGAGAAGTTATCCAATAAAAGCAGCATGTATCCGAGTAAAGATGTGGCAAAACCTATTACGTGTCGTGCCACCAATTCAGGATATGGCAGGACGCGGAGTTAAAGCACCACACCATGGAACCATGATGCTATATCACAGAGAACCACTACCAAACAAGAACGACCTAACTATGGAACGACCCAGGGAAGGGTGACTGATGTCGCCGCACAGAATACTGAAGGAGCCACTGATGTAATAATCGACGTGGTATAAGGTCTCAGTTTAAATGCCCAAGAGTAGAAATCCAGATTGAAGGGGGTCATATTCACAGTAGACCTTATCCTCCTAGAAATGCAAAAGTTGGATATGATATTGAGAGGGGATTGCTTATATAAGCCTAAGGAGAGAATGGATTGTAAGAACACGATTATTCGGTTGACGAGTGTAAAGGGGAAAGAAGAGGAGGAAATACCGATCGTTAGAGAAAGTTCTGGATGTACTTCCAACAAATTTTCCTGGAATGCCACAAGAAAGAGACATTGAATTCTCAATTAAGCTAACACCCGGAATTAAACTAATAGCAAAAGCCATATATAGGATGGCTGCACCGGAGTTAGCAGAGCTAAAAAGGCAAATGGATAAATTGGAGGAGAAAGGATTTATAAGACCAAGTGTCTTAGAGTGGGCAGCCCCAGTGCTGTTCGCAAAGAACAAGGATGGGACACTAAGAATGTGTATAGATTATAGAGCCCTAAATGAAGTCACAATCAAGAATAAGTATCCATTACCAAGAATTGATGACCTATTTGATCAGCTCAGAGGAGCTAAGGTGTCGCTAAGGTGTTCTCAAAGATAGACTTGAGATTCGCGTATCATCAATTTGTAGGATCGAACAAGACCAAACAAACCTACCGAGGGGGTTAATGGTAGGAAAACCAAAAAACCAAATATTTTACGGAATTAAAAGATTTATCTCTTACTGATGAAACCGATCTACAAAGCGACAACGAACAGAAAATGTTGAAGCCGTCGCCGGTCACACCGCCTTACCTGGCCCGGTCAGACCGCCCTCCTGGTCGGTCAGACCGCCGCCTAGCCTCCGGTTGGACCGCCGCCACAACCCTCTGGTCAGACCGCGTGCACACCTCCGGTCAGACCGTCGGATCTAGAAAACACCGAAAGATGAATTCTCGAAGAAGTAGATCAAACTAATTCAACTTTATTGCATCTAAAAGTGTTTACAAAATGCAACAACAACACTCCTCACCAAAATCTCGACCTAACTCGAAACCCTAGCTATTCTCTCAAATTTCTCTCTTGCAAAATCGATATCTAGGAGGCACACCCTTCCTCTTAATTTATACCATAAAATCCTCCTACTCAAAGTAGGAGTAGAACTCCTATTCACAATAGGACTCAACCTCCTACTCATAGATGAAGTAGAACTCCTATTCCCAATTGTGACATCCTAAAAATCGGAGAATCAAAATCGGAACGTAAAATCGGAACTTTCAAAAACCGAGGCCTATTGCTTCTTCTCGGGTTTTGTTGCTTCTTATTTGCCACTCGCTTGCATAAATTGTTACGTGATCAATCCCTTTTCGGAGTTTTTGGAGGTTTCGGAGTTGTCAAAACGGTGATGCGAAAGCCGCATCGGATTTTAAAAAGGAATCAGGGAAAAGTGTGGATTTGTGAAAACGCATTTCGAGTAATATAAAATAAAAATTTTGGTTGGGAGAAGATAAATTAAAACACAAAATAAATAATAAAATTCTCGGGAGGCGTACTCGAAATTTGGGAATTTTATTTTATTAAAAATGGGTGAATTATGAAAATTAGGAAAAAGAATTTAAATAAGTATGAAAAATAATTGTGGAAAAAAATGAAAGTTAAGAAAAAGTTTAAAATATAAAGTTAAAAATTATTTTAGAATATTGGGATTTATTTTGGAATTTTAGAAGGAAAGAAAATAGAAAATGGGAAAAGAAAATAGAAAATCGGAAATTAACAAGTCGCACTGTTCATCGGTCACCACTGTCGACGCCGTACGCCCCGGCCCGCGCGCGCCCTGCCGCCGGCCAGACGCCAAGCCGCCACAGACGCCTGCGCCACGCGCCGCGCCGCGGCCAACCGCGCCGGCTTCACCCGCGCGCCACGCGCCGCGCGGGCACGCGCGCCCGCGCCCGCGCGCCACGCGCCGCGCGCGCCGAAGCCGGACTCCCGCGCCAGCGCGCCGCGCCAGCGCGCGCTCGCGCCCGCCCGTACCGGCCACCCTCGCGCCGCGCGCTGCCGCCACGCGGCCGGCCACGCTCCGGCCCCTACCTCGCGCGCGCCACGCCGCTCCGGACCCGCCGCGCCGTGCGCCCTCGCCGCCGCGTTTCGCCGGCCGTACCCGCCCCCGAGCTGCGCCGCGTGTCGCACCGCCCCAGCGCCCCGAGCGCCGTCCCTCCTCTCCTCTCGCGCCGCGCCGCGCCACGCCTATAAAAGGGCCGCGCCCGCGCCACATTTCACCGCACCGCCGCGCTCTCCTCTCCCGCTTCCCGAGCGCCGCCGTCAAGAGCCGCCGCCGCAAGTCGAGCGCCGCCGTGCGCAAGGCCTCCCCGCGCCCCTCCGCACCTCCCGAGGCCGTCGTCGCCGGTGAGCCCCTCCTGCGCCGCCCTTTTTCTTCGCCGCCACCGCCCTGTTTTAGGGCGCCCGGCCGAACACCTTGTGGCAAATGAATAGTGCCGAGCCAGAGAAAAAAGGAAAAAAAAAAAAGAAAAAGAAAAAAAAAGAAAAAGAAAATAGGGAAAAATTTTGGAAAAATTTTGGAAAAATTTGGAAAAATATTTTGGGAAGTCTTGAGTAAAATTTTGGGCAAAAATAAATTATTTTCTCGCATGTTTTCTCGGTGCAATGTTTGAAAATCGGAATCGGGCGTTTTCCAAAATTTCCATTCGCATCGTTTTTCAATCCGGATTCCGTTTAATTCTTTCCCGCCATCGAAATAGGTTTCGCTTTTGTACCCAAACCCTCAAATTTCGAGCATGAATTTTCTTCGCTGATATTTTCAAACGTAATTTCCAAATTTATTACGATCGCCGACTTTGCGAAAACCCTAGGTCATCAACTCGATTCCAAAACCCGGATTTTTCCTCGCAACCCTTGTTCTAACTCGAGTAGAATTTTCGGCAAAACTCTTTGAAGTGGTTTTCATGGCTTTTGTGGTTCTTTTCGATCTCTCGGTGTTTAGTTGAATTCTAACTGAATTCAATTGATCTCTCGCACGTACGGGTAGCGTCCGAAGAAACCGGCATCGACACCGCGAAGATCCCACCCTCAAGTGCGCGAGCAAGGCAAGTCTTCACACCCTTTGAACATATTGATCCCCTTTGCGAAATGATGTTATTTTAAACTCTAAACATGCATGCTTTACCGGGTTGCCTATACTTGTTATGCCATACCTTGCTATTGTTTACCTTTAGAATTACTCCTTGTAACTCGCAATGTGATACAAATAACCGAAGCATAACTTGGTAAACCGCTTAGCCCTCTAAACTTAGACCATGCATACTCATGACTTTATGAAAAAGCTTTGTGCTTGGGCAACTACCTTAGGGAAGGTAGTTGAGATTCGGCATGTGGAGACATGAGCGCCACATGGCCATGATGAACTAAGTTTGGTGGAAATTGAAAGTGCTATACAAATGTTTTAGACTGGCGGCGGATGATTTGGGTGGATTCCGGAAAAGGCAAGTGCCGACCCTGGTCAATTAAGGACCGAGCCATGAGATAGCGGAAACGAGCCGTACAACCGTACTTCTCGAATGGGTATAGACCTAGCCGACTAGGTAGCCGAGCGGAGGCGTATCCTTGCATAGATGGTTCTCTATGATGTGGTTATGGGATGAGAATGAGGCTGCGGCCTTTGTTATAAATGGTGAAATTAAACTACGTTAATTAAACTTAAAGATTGGAAATGTCTTCCCTTACCCGGTGCGCTTAACTCCTCTCACCGCTAGAAAAGGACGGCTAGAGTGCATGAGGGCATAAGTTCATGGAGCGGGTGCACGCCAAAGTGAGGTTATCGAAAGGCTTTGCGTGGCCGTCTCATGTGTTGAGACGTAGGCTCATTTGTTGGGCGTCGCGAGTACGGGTAAAGTGTACATCCACCTGCAGTGTGAATGAATCAATCTATTCGAATAGCCGTGCTCGCGGATATTGAGCATCGTGACAAGACTTTCGCTTGGCTAGACTTTGAACTTAAAAATACGGGATGGGTTTGCATGATGGTTTCATTTGTTGGTGGATCAACTTCTCGAGAATGTGAGAAGGGGTGGACTCCCGAAAAATCATGACGAATCGGAGACGGAAGCCATCCTTGGAATCACGATGGATGGTAGACGAACCGTCGCCGGATTAATGAACTATGAAATTAAAACTTGGTTTTTGGCTAGTCGGTAGGCTTGTGAAAAGAATTGTGAAAACGGCCTTACGCAAAAATAACTCTAGCCGTGTTCTTTGAATAACCCTACCATATGCATCAATTTCGTGTTGACTTGCCGAGTACGGTTGGTACTCACCCTTGCTATACGCACAAACCTCCACTGATGGAAATGAAGAGCCGAAGACCCCTACGCGTACTACCCGGGAGGGCGAAGGAACGACGGCGCATATTAGACCTTAGTCCCGTCGTTGCTCGTGGCAATGGACAAGCCGCCGCCTCTTTCCGCCGCCTTATCTAAACTCGTTTTTATGTTGTATTCGGACCATAAGGTCCATGTGGATGAACAATGCCTTCGGGCCTATTTATGTAATAATGGTATTGTAAGACTATTCGTGCATGTGCACTTGATTATCCAAGATCGCATTCGTGGGTACCAACTACTTGATCCAGGAAATGGTACTATGAACACGAAAGGTTCCCGACTCAAAATCGGGGTCCACAGAGTGGTATCGAGCCATGCGACCGTAGGCTAAGACCAAATGGCGCCCTACCCCTAACTAGATGGCTAAAGGGAAATATCCCTACGGTAGGATCAGTTTTAAACTATTATTTCCGAAAATGCAAATATATCTTTTCTACATCGTATTTCTTTTTACCAAATGATTATGATAGCTCCTCTCGCTAACCCTAAGTTGCCGTAAGCGATGTCAAACCACGACGGAACTCAGGGAAGTCACTATCCCGCGAGACGAGGGGTTCGTGGTACAACTCCAGTCTCTACTATGGTGCTTGAGATACCCGGAACCGCCCACTTATCACACCAAGAGACATGGCTCCGAGATGTATCCAGCCTGGGAGGCAGCCGTATCCATAGAAGCCCGCATGGGGAGTGAAACATCCTACTGCTTCCACACTCGCTACCACCGGACCTAGCGTAAGCCTATTCGGGATGCGGCTCGCGAGGCCTTCCTTCGCCTTAATGCGGAACACCGTGCCGAACTCACAATGACAGAGTTCGTGCATCATCCTTACCGCGAAGAGGGCAACCCGGCCGCACCGTGGAAGCTACCCCGCCGCTACAACCCGATGGTCACGCGTTTATCGCGTTGGGCGAGACAGAGACGATCGAGCATGCTACGAGGAGGCCCCGCTCGAAATCAACGATCAGCAGTCACGCCTCAATGATCTGGTCGACAGCCACCAAGGCTGTGGAGACCAGATAAGCATGCTGCAGACACAGCTGCAGGCCAATGGTGCTCAGTATGAGCAACTCTCGGACCGCTATATGGCCCGAGGGGAGGCTCTGGTGGAGCTGGAAGAGCAGCTCGGAAAAGCAAGCGCGAGATCAACCGGCTAGAGGAACAATGCGCACTCGTCCCGTCTACGCTGCAGTACTTCCACCGAGCCCGTACCATCACATCCCGCCCCGTGCCCGACCACTATTACCACATGACTCCAGCAAGCTTTGATACTTTTCAAGCTATGATGGGGCAAGCTTTCATGATGAGCACGAGCTCCGCACCCTACCCGGTCGACCCCACTCTGCTACATCCATGGGACCCACCCGAGCTCCGTACCGGTACCATCCGAGCGGGATCGGAGAGGGTAACCCCATCCAGATCTGCACCGATACGGAGTCCGAGGCGAGCCCATGGAGATCAAATGGGAGTCTAGCGACACCGACTCAATGGAGGAGGAAGTTCCCCTCGTCGCTTGACTCACACGGGAGGCCCCCTCACCCGCGACTCGCTCGCAAGAGTACGCGGCCACCGAGTCGGAAGATTCGGCGTGACTCCAAGGCCACCACCTCCGAGCCGTGGGGACTTCGGTTTGCTTCAGCGCGAGACCACCCACTTCCGGCGCCCGGCTCTTGCGGATGGTTGGATGACTAGGCGGAAGGACCTTCCGGCCCGGCACTTCCTATTTACCCTTAATTAGTTGATCTAGTTGAACGATATAATTATTATCGCCATCCTGGCATGGAGGATCGTGTGTGTACAGTCCATGTACCCCTTTATGTAATATGATGAACCTAGGCATCGCCTTGAGACGTATTGATTCGTATGCTTATTATTTCACCCTGTCGTGATGGAAGATCATTCGAAGGAGCTTGAAGAAAAATTCCTGTGTACTATGACATAAACTAGTCCGATCTCTTGATTCATCTCTCTTCTTCGGATGGCACATCGCCGAAGGGCCGCAGCAACCCACGAGAACCCGCGAACCTAACCCCTCCACTGGCGGAGGTCATGGCTATGCGGACACAACTACTCCAAGCGATTGCCAATAATCAAGGAGGTCGAGGAGGATCGAGTCCGGGAGAATTCATGAGAGCTAAGCCGCCCACTTTTCCACGACCGAGGAACCTATGGACGCTGAAGATTGGCTAAGAGTGTTAGAGAAGAAGCTAACCCTCGTCGAGTCCGAGAAGCGGATAGAGTTGTCTTCGCTACTAACCAGTTGGAGGGTCCCGCGAGTGACTGGTGGGACACCTACAAGGAGACACGAGCTGAAGACGCCGGCGAGCCAACATGGGAGGAATTCACGGCTGCGTTCGTGAGAATTTCGTGCCGGCTGCGTAGAATGAGGATGAAGAAGAACGAGTTCCGCGATGCGTCAAGGGAACACCTCGGTACAGGAGTATCGAACAAGTTTACCCAGCTTGCCCGTTACGCCACCAAGTGACTGCAGCGAAGAAAGAAAAGATAGACAAATTCATTGAGGGACTAAATGACGAACCGAGGAGACCAATGATCGGGCGGATCACACCGCTTTCCAAAGCCTCATCAACAAGGTCGTCCGACTTGAGCATGACCAAAAGGTGGTAGACAATAACCGCAAGAGGAGGCTCGCTATGGCTCGCCCATTTCAGGGAACGCCACAACGCCCCAAGGGAGCCACCCCGTCTGGATGGAAGCCAAATGTCCCGCAGAATCGGACGTCCTCTCGCTTCCGACCATGTCAACAGTCGGCTACACCACGGCTTCGTACACCCACACCAACCCTAGCCGCTCCGGAAGAAGGAATGTGAGTCGTTTCAATCAGGAGAATACGGGCATTACTCCAATAGCTGCCCAAAACCACGCAACACCCTGTTCGCACTAGCGCCAATGCAACACCCGTCCGAGGAACCCCCACCCCTGCGGCAGACGAGGTCTCATTCAGACCCCGCTACCCAACGAGGCCGCCACCGGGTTTCGACGTGGCCAAGTGAATCATGTGAGGGCGTAAGAAGCACGGGAGGACCGGAGCGTATTGATGGGTATGTTCTCTATCAACTCTACACCGCTTAAAGTTTTATTCGATTCTGGAGCCTCGCATTCATTCATATCTTCCCAAGTAAGCAAACAACACCACCTACACCAAGTAGCACTTAAGAGGCCTATGTTGGTACACTCACCGGGGAGACATAACCGTACCCCATGCCTGCATTAATGTGCCCATACGGATTAGAGACGTGGTGTTTCTCTCAAACCTTATGGTGTTATCGCCCCAAACCATAGATGTCATACTCGGAATGGATTGGTTGACCAAAAATAATGGAATCATAGATGCAATCGAAGGGAAGTCACGGTATCCACCCCGTGGGAATCACCGATGAGCATAACTATGGATCAAAACCCAAAGCTATGCGAACAAGCTGCGGGAGTGTTCACCATGCTACCTCTAGGCGGAATGCCGTAGTACAAGAATACCCGGACGTGTTCCCCGAGGAATTGCCCGAATGCCCCGGATCGCGACATAGAGTTTATCATCGATCTAATGCCCGGCACGCCCCCATATCCAAGAGGCCTTATCGAATGCCGCCAATGAGTTGGAGGAGCTCAAGAAGCAAATAAAGGAACTACAAGAGAAGGGATTCGTTCGCCCAGCTCTTCTCTCCCGGGGAGCTCCGGTGCTCTTCGTCAAGAAGAAGGATGGGAGCATGAGAATGTGTGTGGACTACCGATCGCGAACGAAGTCACTATCAAGAACAAGTACCCGCTACCTCGAATCGATGACCTATTCGATCAACTTAAGGGTGCGCAGTGTTCTCCAAGATTGATCTACGGTCGGATATCATCGCTTGAAGATTAGAGCCGGAGATATTCCTAAGACGGCATTCTCTACACGATACGGCTTATACGAGTTCACGGTGATGTCCTTTGGATTGACCAATGCCCCGCGTACTTTATGAACCCGATGAACAAGGTATTCATGGAGTACCGGACAAATTCGTAGTGGTGTTCATCGACGATATACTTATCTACTCCAAGAACGATGAGGAACACGCGAGCATCTACGACCGTATGGAAAAGCTACGAGAGCACCGGCTGTATGCCAAGTTCAGCAAATGCGAGTTCGGCTCAAGGAAGTCGCTTTTCTCGCCACGTGGTTTCAGCGGAGGAGTAGCGATGAGACCCCGCCAAGGTCGAAGCCGTTATGGAATGGAAGGCACCCAAGTCGTGACGGAAGTTCGGAGTTTTGGGCTTGGCCGGTTATTACCGACGGTTTATCGAAGGGTTTTCAACCGTAGCCCGACCTATGACTCAACTTCAAGAAGGAAAAGAAGTTTGAATGGAATGAGAAGTGCCAAAAAGCCTTCGACCAATTAAAAGAAAAGTTAACCACGCCCCAATCTTGACCTTACCCGACAACCAAGGACTTCGTGATGTACTGTGATGCATCCCGGCAAGGATTGGGAGGAGTATTGATGCAGGATGGAAAGGTCGTAGCGTATGCCTCTCGGCAGTTACGACCCCACGAAGAGAATTACCCCACACATGACCTGGAATTAGCCGCGGTGGTACACGCATTGAAGATCTGGAGACACTATCTGATCGGGAACCACTGTGATGTGTATACCGATCACAAGAGCTTAAAATACTTCTTTACTCAGCCTGATCTTAACCTACGACAGAGGCGATGGCTGGAGTTGATCAAGGATTACGATCTAGGAATCCACTATCATCCCGGCAAGGCAAATGTAGTGGCCGATGCGCTGAGTCGCAAAGCCCAATGCAACCACATGGGATTGGGAGATATGGCCAGCGAACTTCAAGAAGAAATGGCTAAACTCAATCTGCACCTGATCCCTCACGGAGAAGTGAACTCACTGGAAATCCAGCCCCTACTGAGAACTCAAATAGAGGAAGCCCAAAGAGGGAATGAGGAAACCCAGGGAATCAAGGAACGCATGGCCGCTGGACGCGCTCAGGAGTTTTCAGTAGATGACAAGGGAATCTTGTGGTACAAGAAAAGAATCTGTGTGCCTGAACGAGGCGGTTTGAGGGGATTGATCTTAAAGGAAGCCCACGAATCGGCATATTCGTTGCATCCCGGGAGCACAAAAATGTACCAGGATTTGAAAGGAGAATACTGGTGGCCTAATATGAAGAGGGATGTAGCCGAATACGTAGCCGTGTGCGATGTGTGCCAAAGGGTGAAAGCCGAACATCAACGCCCACCGTGCTTGCAGCCACTCAAGATTCCGTAATGGAAATGGGACGAGATAGGCATGGATTTCATAGTAGGACTACCTAAGACTAGCGAGTTTACGATTCCATTTGGGTAATAGTAGATCGGCTCACCAAGACTGCGATTTATTCCCGTGAAAACTAACTACAACAAAGTGCCAAGCTAGCGGAATTATATATGAGTAGGATTGTGTGTCTCCACGGTGTACCAAAAAGGATTATATCGGATCGTGGTACCCAATTTACATCTCATTTCGGAGCAAGGTTCACGAAGCACTCGCAGTCACCTTGCCTTTAGTACCGCTTACCACCCGCACGACGGGCGGGCCGAGAGGACAAATCAAGTGCTAGAAGACATGCCGAGAGCTCGTGCGTTGGATTTCACCAAGGATTGGGAGAAATGTTTGCCGTACGCCGAGTTCTCCTACAACAATAGCTACCAAGCCGGTTTGAAGATGTCGCCAAACGAAGCTTTATTTGGTCGCCGATGTCGAACCCCACTAATGTGGTCGAAACCGGTGAACGAACCGTATTCGGGCCCGACATAATCAAGGAGGCGGAGGAAAAGGTTCGCCGATCCGGACCGACTACAAGCGGCTCAATCACGACAAAAGAGCTACGCGGACACCCGTCGAAGAGAATTGGAATTTAAAGAAGGTGACTACGTGTATCTAAAAGTCTCACCACTACGGGAACTCGGAGATTCAAAGTCAAGGGGAAACTCGCACCACGATACGTGGGCCCATTCTTGATAAGCGCTAGGAGAGGAGAAGTGGCTTACCAATTGAACCGCCCGAGAATCTCTCCGATGTCCACCCAGTGTTCCACGTATCGCGTGAAGAAATGTTTGCGGGTACGAAGAGCAAGCTCCTTTAGAAGCCATCCATGTCCACAAGTGATCTTACCTACCCTAACATCCAATCAAGATACTAGACGAGGCGGAAAAGAAGACACGGACCAAGTCATGGCGCATGTACAAGGTACAATGGAGCAATCACACTAAGAAGAGGCTACCGGGAAAGCGAAGAGTTCCCGAGGACAGAATACCCACACCTACTCGCAAGACCGTAAGAAATCTCGGGACGAGATTTATTGTTAGGGGGTAGGTTTGTGACATCCTAAAAATCGGAGAATCAAAATCGGAACGTAAAAATCGGAACTTTCAAAAACCGAGGCCTATTGCTTCTTCTCGGGTTTTGTTGCTTCTTATTTGCCGCTCGTTGCATAAATTGTTACGTGATCAATCCCTTTTCGGAGTTTTTGAGGTTTCGGAGTTGTCAAAACGGTGATGCGAAAGCCGCATCGGGATTTTAAAAAGGAATCCGGGAAAAGTGTGGATTTGTGAAAACGCATTTCGAGTAATATAAAATAAAAATTTTGGTTGGGAGAAGATAAATTAAAACACAAAATAAATAATAAAATTCTCGGAGGCGTACTCGAAATTTGGGAATTTTATTTTATTAAAAATGGGTGAATTATGAAAATTAGGAAAAAGAATTTAAATAAGTATGAAAAATAATTGTGGAAAAAAAATGAAAGTTAAGAAAAAGTTTAAAATATAAAGTTAAAAATTATTTTAGAATATTGGGATTTATTTTGGAATTTTAGAAGGAAAGAAAATAGAAAATGGGAAAAGAAAATAGAAAATCGGGAAATTAACAAGTCGCACTGTTCATCGGTCACCACTGCTCGACGCCGACGCCCGCGCGCGCGCGCGCGCGCCGCCGGCCACGCGCGCCACAGACGCTGCGCGCCACGCGCCGCGCGCCGCCCCCAACCGCGCCTCGGCCCCCACGCCCGCGCGCCACGCGCCGCGCGGCACGCGCGCAGCCCGCGCCCGCGCGCCGCGCGCCGCGCGCAGCCGGACCCGCGCGCCGCGCCGCCGCGCCGCGCGCGCTGCGCCGCCGTGACGCCCACGCGCGCGCGCGCGGCTGCCACGCGGCCGGCCCACGCTCCGGCCTACCTCGCGCGCGCACGCCGCTCCGGACCCGCCGCGCCGTGCGCCCTCGCCGCCGCGTTCGCCCGCCGTACCCGCCCCCGAAGCCGCGCCGCGTGTCGCACCGCGCCGCGCACGCCCGAGCCGTCCCCCTCTCTCGCGCCGCGCCGCGCCACGCCTATAAAAGGGCCGCGCCCGCGCCACATTTCACCGCACCGCCGCCGCTCCTCCCCGTCCCGAGCGCCGCCGTCAAGAGCCGCCGCCGCAAGTCGAGCGCCGCCGTGCGCAAGGCCTCCCGCGCCCTCCGCGCACCTCCCCAGGCCGTCGTCGCCGGTGAGCCCCTCCTTGCGCCGCCCTTTTCTTCGCCGCCACCGCCCTCGTTTTAGGGCGCCCTGTCCGAACACCTTGTGGCAAATGAATAGTGCCGCCAGAGAAAAAAGGAAAAAAAAAGAAAAAGAAAAAAAAAGAAAAAGAAAATAGGGAAAAATTTTGGAAAAATTTTGGAAAAATTTGGAAAAATATTTTGGGAAGTCTTGAGTAAAATTTTGGGCAAAAATAAATTATTTTCTCGCATGTTTTCTCGGTGCAATGTTTGAAAATCGGAATCGGGCGTTTTCCAAAATTTCCATTCGCATCGTTTTTCAATCCGGATTCCGTTTAATTCTTTCCCGCCATCGAAATAGGTTTCGCTTTTGTACCCAAACCCTCAAATTTCGAGCATGAATTTTCTTCGCTGATATTTTCAAACGTAATTTCCAAATTTATTACGATCGCCGACTTTGCGAAAACCCTAGGTCATCAACTCGATTCCAAAACCCGGATTTTTCCTCGCAACCCTTGTTCTAACTCGAGTAGAATTTTCGGCAAAACTCTTTGAAGTGGTTTTCATGGCTTTTGTGGTTCTTTTCGATCTCTCGGTGTTTAGTTGAATTCTAACCGAATTCAATTGATCTCTCGCACGTACGGGTAGCGTCTCGAAGAAACCGGCATCGACACCGCCGAAGATCCCACCCCTCAAGTGCGCGAGCAAGGCAAGTCTTCACACCCTTTGAACATATTGATCCCCTTTGCGAAATGATGTTATTTTAAACTCTAAACATGCATGCTTTACCGGGTTGCCTATACTTGTTATGCCATACCTTGCTATTGTTTACCTTTAGAATTACTCCTTGTAACTCGCAATGTGATACAAATAACCGAAGCATAACTTCGGTAAACCGCTAGCCCCGCTAAACTTAGACCATGCATACTCATGACTTTATGAAAAAGCTTTGTGCTTGGGCAACTACCTTAGGGAAGGTAGTTGAGATTCGGCATGTGGAGACATGAGCGCCACATGGCCATGATGAACTAAGTTTGGTGGAAATTGAAAGTGCTATACAAATGTTTTAGACTCGGCGCTGGATGATTTGGGTGGATTCCGGAAAAGGCAAGTGCCGACCCGTCAATTAAGGACCGAGCCATGAGATAGCGGAAACGAGCCAGTACAACCGTACTTCTCGAATGGGTATAGACCTAGCCGACTAGGTAGCCGAGCGGAGGCGTATCCTTGCATAGATGGTTCTCTATGATGTGGTTATGGGATGAGAATGAGGCTGCGGCCTTTGTTATAAATGGTGAAATTAAACTACCGTTAATTAAACTTAAAGATTGGAAATGTCTTCCCTTACCCGGTGCGCTTAACTCCTCTCACCGCTAGAAAAGGACGGCTAGAGTGCATGAGGGCATAAGTTCATGGAGCGGGTACGCCAAAGTGAGGTTATCGAAAGGCTTTGCCGTGGCCGTCTCATGTGTTGAGACGTAGGCTCATTTGTTGGGTGTCGCGGAGTACGGGTAAAGTGTACATCCACTGCGGTGTGAATGAATCAATCTATTCGAATAGCCGTGCTCGCGGATATTGAGCATCGTGACAAGACTTTCGCTTGGCTAGACTTTGAACTTAAAAATACTGGGATGGGTTTGCATGATGGTTTCATTTGTTGGTGGATCAACTTCTCGAGAATGCGAGAAGGGGTGGACTCCCGAAAATCATGACGAATCGGAGACGGGAAGCCATCCTTGGAATCACGATGGATGGTAGACGAACCGTCGCCGGATTAATGAACTATGAAATTAAAACTTGGTTTTTGGCTAGTCGGTAGGCTTGTGAAAAGAATTGTGAAACGGCCTTACGCAAAAATAACTCTAGCCGTGTTCTTTGAATAACCCTACCATATGCATCAATTCGTGTTGACTTGCCGAGTACGGTTGGTACTCACCCTTGCTATACGCACAAACCTCCAGCTGATGGAAATGAAGAGCCAGAAGACCCCTACGCGTACTACCCGGAGGGCGAAGGAACTGACGGCGCATATTAGACCTTAGTCCCGTCGTTGCTGTGGCAATGGACAAGCCAGCCCTCTTTCCGCCGCCTTATCTAAACTCTGTTTTTATGTTGTATTCGGACCATAAGGTCCTGTGGGATGAACAATGCCTTCGGGCCTATTTATGTAATAATGGTATTGTAAGACTATTCGTGCATGTGCACTTGATTATCCAGTACTGCATTCGTGGGTACCAACTACTTGATCCAGGGAAATGGTACTATGAACACGAAAGGTTCCCGACTCAAAATCGGGGGTCCACACCAATAGGACTCATTCAATCTAACTTTCGGAATCTAGACTCCCTTCCAAATTCGACTCCGCATACGATCCCTCTCGTATGCCATATAGATTCTCCATCTTCCATGTGCATTATCCTCTAGCCTTTTAGTATCCCGCGTGCTGGACGTCTACTTCTCCCAAGTCGACTCCAATACGAGACCAGTATTACTATCCGAGGCCTCAAGTGATACCTGCACACATACCACAAAGAAACGATATACCGAGCATTAGCTTGTCAACAGTAACCATACGTATAGAAATCATCTAGAAATTAAATCCATAAAGAACTAATCAAAAACCGAGAAATCAACCCAAAATTAGAATTGACCGGTCTGACCGACTGAGAGTTGGAGTCCGACCGCGAAACGAAGCCGGTCTGACCGAATGTGAGTCGGACTCGCCCGGTCGGACCGCACACACACCTCCGGTCAGACTGTGCACATACATCTGGCCGGTCTAACCGCCACACAAAATATCACACATTCAATTCAAAGCACAAATCCAATGTTTCATCACATAAAATATAAATCAAACTTATTTGATTCAACAATCTCCCCCTTGATGAAACCATTGGCAAACCCAACAAAAATCAATTGGTTTGTGATGTTTTGTGAAGCAACCCAAAAAGCATTTCAAATGCAAGAAAAGAAAATTCTCTTTGAATATGAAAATTCTCCCCCTTTTGACAATGAGTTCATCAATATATCATAAGCATGGAAGATCTTTGCATTATATCAAAAGTAACTCAAGTACATGTTTTGCAATAACAAGGTAGAAAAAGTGACTAGCTAATTAACAAGCATGCACTAGAGTAAAAACATGAATTTAAAATATTACAATTAAGATCAATTCAACATTAATGATTCATGATTTCAATGATTTAAAATGCAACATATTGACAAGTGCAAAGATTGAAAGAAAAACCCAAGTATATATACTTATGACATTGATACTCTTTCTCAAATTAATTTCTTCTCCAAAAATAACTGAGAGAACTTTTAGCTCATTCTTTTTGAACCTTTTTTATACTTAGCTCTCAATTATTGCGGGTACGTCCTTATCGTCAAATACTGTTTCCAAGGATTCGGTACCCCATTTTTATCTCACCGCGAATACGTCCTTATCGTTAAGACTGTTTCTAAGGATTTAGTATTCATTTTTCTCTCTCATATAAATAAGCATTTATGTACTTTTGCGGTGATTAGAACAAAAGGATTAATATGAGGAATAACAACTCATAAAGCATATATAAAAGCATTAATCATTCAAACTAAGCACTTGCTTCAATATTGCATATTTCATTAATTCAAGTAAAAGAATTATGTGTCATGTATCATATCTCTTAAAAGCAATATCAAAAGCTCAAGTAATTACTAAAATACACATAAGCTAATATAGTAATCAAATTATCTAACAAGCATTGCTAGCAAGCACTAGAATATACTAAAGATATAAGACATAGCTCATCCACCTTTATTTTGTTTTTCTTTTTCTTTTTTTTACACCATGCATGAATTAAAAACATGAATGCAAAAGAAGATGGAAAATATGCATACAACAAACAGCCAACAACTCTCCCCCTCAATTGATGCCAAAAGGATGAATAACACATAATTCTCCCCTAAGAAAAGCAAAGCGAGAAGAATCCAACAGTTTGGTGAAAATAAACAAGAATGCACAAAAAGCATATACTCCCCTCAAATTAACCTCCAATTATCCCCAAACAAAAAAAATAAGAAAACAAATATTTTTTTAAAAAAATCCAATTGCCATCGATATCATCAAGGTTCTCAAGAAATGAAATGCATCCACTTGTATTAACCAAAACTACTATCTCAAACACTAGCATATGAAAAGCTAATAATCAAGAGAGTAGAATACAATTATGGCAATCCAAAAATTACCTTGATGTTACCGTGAAAAGCAATTGTTGTCTCCACATTGCACACACATGGGGAGTATGCCATCAAAGTACCTATAAACGAGAAGATGACGAGGCCTCTGTGTTGGGATTAGAAATAAGAAATTTTGGAATCCAACACTGAGTCACACGACGAGTGAACTAGTAGGTACATATGCACAAACAAAATCAGAATCAGACTTACATAAAATCTTACCTTGTCGCTTCACAAAAGTCTGATTTGAATTATGCATAAAACTGCCCCGAGGCCGGTCTGACCGCCGCTGTACTTGCGGTCTGACCAAGCCTGGCTGCCGGTCTAACCGCTGGCCGGTCTGACCGACTGGTCAGTGTCGGTCTGACCGTGCTCCTTGAACCAAAACCCGATTTTTGCCATCGTCGTTTCGCAAAATCAATTTCTCTTTCCTTTTTCTTTTTACGGGACAGTCTAAAACAAAATCCAACCAAATGTCCATATTTTCCACAAAACGAACAAGTGTATTTCTCACGATGATTAGATACACAAGTAGAAACAGATGGTTTAGCAACAGAAGTAGCAACAAGAGGTTTTGCAATCACAGCTTTGGTTTGTGCTAACCTAAACCACGGTTGTCTGTGCTAACCTTTGATTGATCCAAAATCATGTTGAGATTCTTTTTACCATTAGAAAAATGTTGCAAAGAACTTTTTAAGTAAGAAATCTCTTGAGTCAAAGTAGCACACTTTTTGCAAGCATCCAAAAGACCTTTCTGTTTTCTACAACTTTGACAAGAAAGTACTTCATCTTGCTTAACTATTTCTTCCATATACCTGACACGACCTAAGGCATCTTTTAATTTTAATTTATTTGTAAGACATGATGAGCAAGGTTTTGCACTAGATTGTTTCAACCTCTTAGCGCTAATTGCATTAAATATAGAGCTAGCAAACAAGACAACTTGACATTTCTTTAAAGCTCCCTTTGTTAAAAATAATTGATCAGTCAATCTAGTGTTGATGGCAAAGCTAAGAGCAAGACAAGATTCAAGCTTTCTAGATTTCTTAGATTCAGCATCAAACTTTTTGCAAGTAGTTAAATTGACTTCTCTAACAGAATTAATCTCAGAAAATAAAACTTCACATGATTTGCAATCATCATCATCAGAAGCAAGAGATCTCAATGTATTATTTTCAGCTTTAAGAGAATCATATTTCATGTTGATTAATCTTCTTTTCAAATTTAGAAATCTTGTAACCAACTCTAGCAATAACATCTTGAAGATATTCAACACTAGGAGCAGGAGTTACCTCATTATCATCTTCAGAATCTTCATCAATGCTACTGGCCATGAAACAAATCTCAGCAATGTTCTTGTTCTTGTCATTATCTTTATCACTTTCAAAATCAACATCACTTGATTCTCAAACCGCTTCATATGCTGCATCAATTGCCTTTTGGTAAAACTTCTTCATCTTCAACTTTTTGCCCTTTTGTTTTGCTTAGCGTCCTTGGATTCATCTTGAGGATTTGCCTCCTCCGGTGTACCTTTTCCAGCCTTGGGACACCGAGATCGAACGTGTCCTGGTTGTCCACAGCCAAAACACCAGATTGGTCCTCCTCTTCTCCTAGACCTGACATTATTCACAACTCGAGAAATTCGATTAGCAAGCGATACCAAGTCCTCTTCACTGATTTCTTCCAGTTGATCATCGGACATGGCAGAGAAAGAAGCAAACATCGACTGTGAAGTAGAATTAGAAGATGCAGAAGTAGACACCAAAGCAGAAGATTTCGAATCAGTCCTTTTAGAAAGAATGTTCATATAATAGGTTTTCAATTTAGTATAAAGAACATCCAAAGTAAAGGTGTTCATATCAACAGATTCCTGAATTGAGGTAACCTTAACTTTCCAAACCTTCATATCAAGACCATTCATAAAATGATGAACAACCTCAGACTGAGAATAATTTTCATTATACAAAGAATCAACAGATCTAAGATTACTCAAAATTTTATTAAAACAGCATAGATAGTCATCCAATGACTCCCTGTGTGTCATCTCAAATTTGATGTACTCCTTTTTGAAAACATCTTTTCGCAACTCTTTAATGTTTGAAGATCCAGTATGAAAATCATTCAAAGCTTTCCAAATCTCATTTGCAGAAGCAAGATGTGAAACACGATCAAAATCGAAGCGAGAAATTGCATTAAGAATAATATTCCGAGCTTTGCAATTATTTTCAAAGTCCAATTTGAGAGTAAGAGTATCAATGCGATCAGGGATGTCATAAGATTGTGAAACTTTTAGCCAAATGTCATAACCTTGAGATGTTATGTAAAATTCCATCTTTTTCTTCCAATAGTCAAAATCGGTTCCATTGAAAACATGAGGTTTATTTGAAAACTTTTGAGCCATGGCAAAAGATCAGAAAAACAAATAAAAAACGAGGCTCTGATACCACTTGTAGGATCGAACAAGACCAAACAAACCTACCAGAGGGAGGGTGAATGGTAGGGAAAACCAAAAAACCAAATCTTTTACAGAATTAAAAGATTTACCTCTTACCGATAAAACCGATCTAAAAAACGACAACAAACAGAAACTGTTGAAGCCGCCGCCGGTCACACCGCCTTACCTGGCCCGGTCAGACCGCCCCTCCTAGTCGGTCAGACCGCCGCCTAGCCTTCGGTTGGACCACTACCACAACCCTCCAGTCAGACCGCGTGCACACCTGCGGTCAGACCGTCGGGATCCAGAAAACACCGAAAGATGAACTCTCGAAGAAGTAGATCAAACTAATTCAAATTTATTGCAACTAAAAGTGTTTACAAAATGCAACAATAGCACTCCGCACCAAAATCTTGAACTAACTCGAAACCTTACCTATTCTCTCAAATTTCTCTCTTGCAAAATCGATATCTAGGAGGCACACCCTCCCTCTCAATTTATACCACAAAATCCTCCTACTCAAAGTAGGCGTAGAACTCCTATTCACAATAGGACTCAACCTCCTACTCATAGATGAAATACAACTCCTATTCCCAATAGGACTCATTCAATCTAACTTTCCGAATCTGGACTCCCTTCCAAATTCGACTCCACATACGATCCCTCTCGTATGCCATATATATTCTCCATCTTTCATGTGCATTATCCTCTAGCCTTTTAGTATCCCGCGTGTTGGACGTCTACTTCTCCCAAGTCGACTCCAATCCGACACCGGCAATACTATCCGAGGCCTCAAGTGATACCTGCACACATACGACAAAGAAATGATATACCAAACACAATTTTGTCCAAACTTGACTCACATTAGCTTGTCAACAATAACCATACGCATAGAAATCATCTAGAAATTAAAATCACAAAGAACTAATCAAAAACCGAGAAATCAACCCAAAATCAGAATCGGCCGGTCAGACATCGCCGGTCTGACCGACTGAGAGTCGGAGTCCGACCGCGAAACGAAGCCGGTCTGACCGACTGCGAGTCGGACTCGCCCGGTCGGACCGCACACACACCTCCGGTCAGACTGTGCGCATACACCGGTTTGACCGGTCGTGTCTGGCCGGTCTAACCACCACACAAAATATCACACATTTAATTCAAAGCACAAATCCAATGTTTCATCACATAAAATATAAATCAAACTCATTTGATTCAACACAATTAAGAGTTAAGAAAGAGGATATACTCAAAGCAGCCTTTATTACCAGGTATGGGTTGTATGAGTTTACAGTAATGCCCTTTGAAGTAACTAATGCACCGACTATTTTCATGAATGTCATGAATAAAACATACATGGAATACCTGAGTAGGTTTGTAGTGGTATTCATAGATGATGTACTCATTTATTCCCCCAGTACAGAAGAACGTGGGAAGCATTTGAGACTAGCTCTGGAGAAATTAAGAAAGCAACAACTGTATGCTAAGTCCTCAAAATGTGAGTTTTGGATGGAGGAAGTGCAATTTCTTGGACATATTATAGCTACAGAAGGAGTAAAAGTGGACCCAGAAAAGGTGAAAGTAATATCGGAATAGGAATAACCCTTGCATATGACATATTAGGAAATCCCAAAGCCGAAGAAGAAGTTCCTAGTACCCTAGTGGGCTGGGAAGATGAGTACGATTTCTAGGTCGACTCTATACTCGGGCTAAGTGTCGCGGCTTTCTTGTATTATATGGTTTGTACTTAAATATTAATAGTTTGTAATAATATACGAAGTTCTTGTATCTGCACTATCTCATGCATAACTGGACTCCTGGGAGGTTATGTGGTATTGTGGGAGTTGACCTCTCTAAGGAGACCCCACACCAAGGCCTAACATTTCTAGAATAGCGTGAACATTTCCAGAATAGCGCAAGAAGGGATTACATCCTTCTTAGTCTCCTGAAGACAGAGAAGAGAGACTCGCTCCTCACGAACTACATCTTGCACCATATCCCGACGGGCTTGCAAGTTCAGGCCCTACACGTTCCACACCAAAATGTTTTTGTTACATGAGCCCAGAGAGAAACGGACCACGCAAAAAAGAAGAAGGAAAAGAAGAAAGTGGGAGGGGGGAAGACGTAGAAGGGGAGAATCAACCATAGGCAGACAACATTTCAGCCGCCTGCGCAAGAGGTAGACAGTTGGAGAAGAGCGAGGAAAGGGCGATGACGTGGTCTTGCGAGAGGTAGTTGGCAAAGAGGGTGTCGAGGTCAGCCAAGGACTGAGCTAGGAACAGACCTTCCTAAGGGGCCAAACCGAGCTTGCGCAACAGGAGCCGCTGAGCGCGAGTCACGGTGTGACAAGGGCCAGCCAGCATGACGTGGGTCGCAATCCGCTTGCTGCGCTTCGGCACACTTCCTACGACCACAACAGCGGGGACGTGAGGCGGTGGTGAAGGGAGCAAAACTGGGAGGAGAGGCTTGCAACAGCAGGCGAGAAACGCACGAAGCGTTGCGTTCTCTCCTACCGAGGGAGGTAGCGGGCATGCCAGTGGTCGGCTGTCAAGGCCTAGTGCCAGGATCGGAACATCGAACAGAATCCCCTCTTCAACGGCTCCCAAACAAGCCGAATCAGCGTGGGAGGGATTCCGGGCGAAGGCGAGGACGACCGTGCAACAACAACATCCCGGGGACGCGGGCGTGAATGGTGGCGATGACGGCGCCGCCCTGGCTGCCATCCTCCTAGCTCCGCCGACGACGTCTCGACCGCCGCAAACGGCGCTAGCACCCCGTCCGCCACCCTAGGCACCAGCGCGACCGACCCCGCCCCCAACACACCAGCGAAGATGGATACGGAAGGGGGATGTGAAGGAGAGAGGGTCGAGCGGGCGTGTGAGGCCGAACAGCAGTCGTCGGCGTCGAGGGAGCGCGTGGCAAAATAGAGGCAGCCAGCGTGCGGGGCTTGCCGGGCGTGGCAGCAACGCGTGGCGCCCCCACTCTCGGCGACCTAGCCACCGATGACGCGAGCAATGCCACGGACGAAGAGGAGGCGGGGGGACTGAGGGTAGCGTTTACAATGGCGACGGAGGATGCCACGCAACGTCGAGGTAAGAGGGGCAAGGAGAAGGGAAGGAGGAGAAGAGGGAAAGGGAGAGGGAGGCAACACGGAAAAGAGACGGCGATGAAGCCGGTTTGATCGGGTGGCTGGCGTCACGGGACAATGACGGCGGCGTGGGAACAACCATGACGGAGCACAAATACATGGCGGAACGAGCGAGCGGAGCGACGGCTGGCGAGCGCAGGGGTGGGTGACAGATCCGGGGTGGCCACCGGCGTTGTCGGTGTTGGTGTGGCGAGG
Source organism: Oryza australiensis (assembly GCA_019925245.2). Classification (NCBI taxonomy): domain Eukaryota; kingdom Viridiplantae; phylum Streptophyta; class Magnoliopsida; order Poales; family Poaceae; genus Oryza; species Oryza australiensis. Next base: position 648,240 of record JAIFGZ020000160.1, on the reverse strand, counting down.
CAGAGGTGCTAACGGTGCTTCTCCCCAACTTCACGCTCTTCGGCAACTGAATGTCTTAATACGGTTAACGCTATCAGCGTAAAAACCATTGAGAACTTGTTCGATTAATCTCTTTCACATTAAATTAAGAGGAATTTTTTTCATATCTATTATGGTGTATAATTATTCTCTCTCATTTCCTTTCTCTTAGGACCTAAGTGAATTTCACCTCGAGCCACTTTTTATTACTGATATTTTGTTTTAGATTACTCTTTAATAATATTTTCAATTCAAAACTGATAATTTTATTTTTGAGCATTTTGGATCAATATCAACTCTTTTATTTATCTTTATCTAAGTATATGAAAGAAATAGTGTAGATACAGCTGGGGAGTTTATTTACGACTAGAAAGATGTGTACTCAAAATGTATGTTTGAGGAAACAGTCAAGGTGGTTCATAGTGCAAGGTTACAACAAAGATAAAACTATCTGGTCTAAAATAAAAATTGGTTTTATAATAATGAAAATGGTTTATATCTTTGTCTCTGTCGACACGCGCACAACCAAAATGTTTTAGAGTTGAAAATGAAAAAAAACCGAGTGATGAGACAAGTTCCCGATGAAAAGATGGTCGCTAGAATTAAAAACAAAAAATCACATAGATTCTAACTGTATATGCTACCATCAAAGCGATAAAAATAATTCCTGACTACCAATTTAAAAAATATAGCATCATTATATAGTATCTCGCTTATCTTGTAATAGCATCAAAGATCAAGTATGGAGCACTAATAGATATGAGGACAATATGCATAGGATTAGCCAATTTTTCATTATAAAAAACTTTATCATTTCAACATAAGAAAAATATCAGTGCTCAAAGTGAAATTCACTCCTATTACGATAATTTCACTCAAAAAACGTAACAAATAGCAAACAAATACATTCATCCGTTAATCAAGGCAGGATCGATGACAAAGAAATTTACCAGCAGCTACATGATGACGATGATTCGAAACAGATATATTCATCGACTGTATCTGCAGACGGAAATAAATTATCGAAGATATGTCGACGATACGAAGCTGCAGCGCAACCACTTGCAGTTAGCTGCCGGCCGGGTTTGCGTGTCTGTTCCAGTTGCCATGCCGAAAGGAAAAAACTGACGACAGGTGAGAGGAGAGAAGAGGTGACGGTCAAGCTCAAAAGCCACCATTGCATGTCCACGTCAGCGATGATCGATCAAACGACGATCCTTAGCTTGCCCAACCTGATCCTGACGTCTCGATCGATATATCGATCTGCTGCTATAAAACTCCAGCAAGAACACAAAGATGCTAGCTCTGACCACCGTCTCCAAAAACCACACACAATTAAGCTGGTTGATCTCTTCTTGATTGGTAGCTAGAGGAGAGTGTGAGATGAAGCCGGCGGGAGAAGTGGCCTCGACGCCGGCGAGCGGCGGCACGGTCGCGTTCGCGTGGGAGCACAAGCCGGGGGTGTCCAAGCTGCAGGGCACCACGACGGCGGGAGGAGCGACGAAGCTGCCGGCGGAAGAAAGGGCGGTGGCGACGACGAAGAAGGAGGCGGTGCCGCACAGGATACGAGTGCGGCCGCCGCCGGGGGCGTCGGGGAGGGGATGCCGGCGGCGCGGCGGCGGCGCCGTCGTGCGGCCGGAGGAGGACCCGTTCCTCGCGGCGTTCCTGGCATGCACCGAGCGCGGGAACAAGGCGCCCAAGGGCGGGCACAGGCTGCTTGGGCTCGGGTTTGGGCTTGGGCTTGGGTCCGGACTCGGGCTATCGTGCAAGGGGCCCGGCGGTGTGGTGCAGAGCGTGGTGAGGCTGGCTAAGATGCCTCAAGCCCTGAACGACGATTGAATCAATTCTTCACGTCATTTTTCCGGTCTATGATTTACCGTAAAATAAAGTATTAGCGTTTATTTTTTGGAGCGGAACAAATTAAAGCTCGTTATGTTCGTATGCTGGTGAATCATCAAAGACTTCACCTGCTTTTAAAGAAATTTTCTTTTCTTTTTTTCATCACAAAATACTAATAGTAGTTGATGTTGCACAAAAGGCTTGAGAAGGGGTTGCGAGTTCCAGGCTTGGGATGCATCAAACTGTATGCTAGTTTAATTTCTCATGCTTTAGTTTCATAAATGCATTATATATATATATATATGCTAGTTTAATTTCTCCCGCTTTAGTGCCACATTGTGTGTGTTTATATTACACCTAAGTCTATTTTAGTATAGAATGCATCCCGGGTTAACCAACCCAACCACCTAACTAATCAGGCGCGCCACCGTGGATGCGAATCCACCGGCTGATTCGTCGTGACCGACACTAAAGCACCGGGTCCCATTAGAACTTTGAAGTTAAGTGTGCTTGGACGAGATTAGAATAGGATGAGTGATCTCCTGGGGAGTCCTCATGTTATGCTATATCCGACGGAGTTGCAACTTGTATTCAGATTAGGTTGCAACCAGCTGTTAACGACCAAATTTGGTCAGCAAATTATCAGGTTTGAAGTTAAGGCCGAAGGCAATTTGGAGGGAATCAGTTTGTTTCGGAGACGGAGTGCGCGCCAAGTGGAAGACCAAATCGGCTAACGAGTTCATTGGTTGGTGATCAAGTCAGCTAAGGTGGCTGTCGGCTGATACCGAATTGGACAAGGATAGCCGATGTAGCCGACTCCGATAAGGATGGCTGGTGTGACCGATCTCGGAGAGAAGACGTTGGAACCATCTTCGGATTCGGTTAAAGTGCTTCATGGAGATTACCATACACGGATAAAGTCCTGAGAAGACAATTGTATCTATTAATTAGGATATTTTAAATATTTTCAATATAGATAATGTCGGTGAGAGTTTGTTTAGGCATATATCTGTAATTCAAATTGTAATAGAGATAGAAATCGTGTCCGTCACGAACTTATCTTGTACCTGGATATAAATACGACCCAGGACCATGTAAATTAACAACAATCAAGTTCAATACAATCTCGACAAATCGCTACCTTTTCTTTTAATAGTTTCGATGAGTTCTTGCTTCTAGTTGGGCTACATCATTTGATCTCCGACAAAAAGGTAAAAGCTTGTTATGGCGGCTTGCGCTCTCGGGATTAGTGCTTTCATCATTATGGTACTCTAATCATGTTTGTGTAAATCGTCGAGTTATCATATATGTCATATAACCTAAATCGATAGTGCGATCTAACCCTAATCGGCTAATCTGTTAATAAATAACAATAGATAGGGTTAGATCTCATCATCGATCTAGATTATATGATGTATCTACCATCTCGAAAGGTTTTCATAGACTTGTTTAGATCTTATACTTCTTTTTATACTTAATGTTGCATCGGTTAGGTCTGACCTATTAAGTCATTCTTAGAATCATAAAGGATCTATCTTGTTTTATGATTACTACTATAGATAGTATCGGGGTTTCAGCCGATCTTACTTGTTTTAGTTGTATTGTATATTTTATATTTACTTGATATGTTAAAGCTGCCCTTTATATTAACATCTCACTATAGTTAAATATGTTAAGCTTGATATCGATCTGCTAAGTCATCTTAACACTTGATCGGTTCCTTTTAATGTATTTAATCTATAATGATATCTTAGTATAAAGTGGTATAAAAGTACTAGCCGATACACATTAGATCTATGACATCGGCTATGCTATAAATGTATATAATCTGCATATTGAGTTGTTTTTGGACTTAAGTGATTTATACTGTCTCGACACACAATCGATCTATCCCAATCACTTAGTTTAAACGTAACTTGATGTTTAGATTATATATTATGAATATCTATAGCTGATTGATTAGGTTTAATATTCTCTGGACGATTTAGTGCATATCGTATCGGCTTAACACCAGACGATATGTCATCGGCCACCAGCCGATCGACTATCGTTTGCAGACTAATACTTGTTTCTTTGTTTCTTGTTAATTACAGGATCAAATCAACTGGCACGCCTAAGAACCAAAGAAGCAATACTTTGGACCTACACTAGAGTAAAGCAAATCTCTCAGGCCAGTGAGCGGTCTTCCAAGTCAACACACCTTCGGTACGATTTGGGATCAACACCAGTATACCAAGTGTGTTGCAACTGGTCAACCACCAGAGCTGCATGCCAGTTGCAACTGATGTTTAGATTAGGTTGTAACATCTAATACAAGTTGCAACTAGATAAAGTTGTAACCAGCTGTGGACGGTGATATTGGTGTATCGCAACTGGTAGTATCAACAAACTGAAGTTGCAACTAGTGTCAAACTGGAGTTGCAAGTGGAGTTTAGATGAGTTGCAACCAGCTACAACTAGGCAGTCGGTGATATTGGTGTGTCGCAACTGGTGTAACAAATTGAAGTTGCAACTGGAGTTACAACCAGTTGTAACTGGATGGTCGATGATATTGGTGTGTCACAACTGGTGTAACAAACTGGAGTTGCAACTGGACTTACAACCAGTTGTAACTGGATGGTCGATGATATTGGTGTGTCACAACTGGTGTAACAAACTAGAGCTGAGGTTGCAACTGGACGGTCAGTGATATTGGTGCGTCGCAACTGGTGTAACAAACTAGAGTTGTAGCTGACCAACTGGTTTTTTAAAAATAGCAAACAAGAGTTGCAATTTGTGTTTAAATGAGATATTGTTTAGATGAAATTAATACTGGACGGTCAGTGATATTGGTGTGTTGTAACTTGTGTAACAAACTATAATTGTAGCTGACCAATTGGTTTTCTAAAAATAGTTGGTCTTGTAAAAATAGCAAACAAGAGTTGCAATTAGATTTTCCATAAGGTCACCCATCCTAGTACTACTTTTGTCTATGCACGTTTAACTTTAGAGTTTTAATGAGATCCGCTGCCAATGGGATCCGATGCTTTTGTGTATGATTTAAGCGCACCCGTGATGATATGGCATCCGAAGAATCTGTTACGCACGCGTGGCTCCTATGCAATGCAAGGTGCATTTTAGCCCTGCCGTGTGTGTATATGTATGTATGTGTGTGTGTGTGTGTATATATATATGCGCACGAATCCTGAAGCATAACGGACTTCTCTTCTCATTTCGTGCTTGCAGAAAAATAGTACTTCTTTGTAATGCAAGTGGGCAACGAAAAGAAGATACACAAGACAGATCAATCTGGGCCTTCCGTGAACAATTATTTCAAGGATAATATTAGGGCCGCGTTCTTTCTAGCTAATCCAGATTAGCTTCTCCTCGTTTTTCGTTAACACGCTTTTCAAACTGCTAAATGATACGTTTCGTGTGAAAACTTTTTATATAAAAGTTGTTTAAAAATCTAATAAATGTATTTATTAATTTTTTATATATTAATACTCAATTAATCATATGCTAATCATATTTCTCGTTTTACGTGCGGCTAATTAGCTAAGCCCAACCGCTGGAAAGAATGCGACATACGTATAACACCTCCACAATCTTAAAAACCATAGCAAATTGAATCCCTCGGCTCTTTGGACAGTGTTTTGATCCTACGTGATGCTCATGGGACCCACTTATCAGTGAGAAAAAAATAACGACCCACATGTCAGTCATCCCTTTCTTCCCTTTACCCTTCTCTCTAAATCCCTCTATCTCCCTAGTTCTCGCTAAGTCGAAACCGGAGCAGCGATGCCACCTTGTTTCTCTCCCCACATCCCCAAGGCAGCACGCTTCTCGTCATCGGTGGTGAAGGGCTTCGCCGCAACAGCTTCGACCTTCTCGCCCTTGACGCTGGAGGGGTTCCCGAAGATGGACGCAGTGCCAACCTTTCCGATGGACGCTCCAACATATGACGTTGCCGCTTCCGACTTGGAGACAAGCTCCTTCTTGTCGGCGTCTATCTTGTCATTCTCGACGCGCTCGTCCGAGGTCGTTAGCTATGCGTCGGTGATGCAGGCCCCGCTCTTCTTCACGGCATCGACCACCATGTAGGGTTCAAAATTTTGGGACAAAATTTCCAAAACTTCGATTCTATCGGAGACCCCTCCCGGTATGCTATTATTTCAGCCAAATTTTTAAATATTTTTTTGAATTTGGCAATATTTGTTCAAAGTTGACCAAATTTTGTTTAAAAATTCACATAATTTCAAACCAAAATTTTTGAAATTTTGCCATATCGGCACCCTCCAATACAAATGCTGAAAACGAAAGATTAAACCTTGCCGCCACGGAGACATCGTGCTCAGGATGGAGGGTGGGGTCGTCGACGGGGACCTCGTGGTGCTCCTCCGGATGGGATGGTCGACCGCGGCGGATACATCGTAGTCGAGGTGGAGGGCAGGGTCGTCAGTGAGCACCTTATCAGCGAGAGCATTGAGCTTGTCATGCTCGACGCACTCGTCCGAGGCAGTTACGTGTGTGTCGCTCTTCTTCACGGTGAACGCTATGGTCCTCGTCGCCATCGGGGAAGGACTTCGTGGTGGTACCTTCGGATTGCTTGGCCTCGATGTTGAAGTAGAAAAAATATTGTATGGAGACAATGAGTTCACCATGTTGTACTGATCTCAATCGTCGGAGGACAAAGATGATGACAATGCAAGAGGGAAGCTCCCATCGAGCGTCGGGAGAGGAGCGAGGTGCGCCTTATCGGACGGTGGCAACAATTTTTGGAGTAGCTCCAGAGAGATAGAGGATAGAGAGATAAAGGGTAAAGGGAGAAAGGAGATGACTCGCATGTGAGGCCATTATTTTTTATTTTTGTCTCACTGACATATGGATTCCATGTCACACCCCACTTTTCCTCTAGTTTAAAGTTCACCTCTGAAATTGTGCAAAAGAAATTATCGGGAAAATAAAGCAAGTGAAATTCTAATAATGAAATTTGTTTACTAATTGAAAAAGGCTTGGTGGGATTTTTCTTAAATTTCCCATGTCAAAATACATTAACATGACTTTTATGTTAATCTTCATAGCAAGGAAAGCAATTTTAAAAATTGAATTAGGATTATAGGAATTAAATCCTCCTATAAAATCTTTTTCCTTTTACTCTCCTTTTTCCTTTCAGCCGTGGGCCCGTCCCATTCTTGTTCATTCGTCCTTTTCCCCTGCGCACGCCTCTCCTCCTCTACTGGGCCAAGGCCACAACCCAGCCGTCGCGCGCAAGTCCGTCCCTCTGCCCTTCCCAGTCGGGGCACTCACAGCTAGGGCCCACCTGTCCTCCCCAACCTCCCGCCGAAAATCCCGCTCGCCACGCCGCGCCACCCTACGTCGGCCCAAGCCGCCATGAGCTGGTCCACACCACCCCACGTCCCCCGCGCCCCCCACTTCCTCCTCATGTGCAAATGGGCCGAAATGGATGAATCCGAGGATCCCAGTCGCCCGCCTTTTGCGCCGCCACGTCGCTACCGCCATCCCTGTGTCTCCTAGCCATGTCCGCGCCTACCGATCCTATAAATGTCTTCCATGTGCGCCGGTGTTGATCAGAAAATTTCCCACACACTGGCCTGAGAGATCTGCTTAACTCCAGTGCAGGTCCAAATATATTACTTGAGGTTCGTAGGCATGCCAGTTGATTTGATCCTGCAATCAACAAGAAACAATAGAAAGTATTAGCTTGCAAACGATAGCCGATCGGTTGGTGGCCGATGACATATCATCTAGTGTTGAGTCGATGCGGTGTGCACTAAATCGGCTGAGATAATTAAACCTAATCGATCGGCTGAAGATGTTCATAATACATAATCCAGATATCAAAACACGTTTACACCAAGTGATTGGGATAGATCGGTAGTGTACCGAGACATTATAAATCACTTAAATCTAAAAGTGCTCCAATATGCAGATTATACATATACTCAATCATAGTCGATGTCATGGATTTAATGTGTATCGGCTAGTACTTCGATACCATTGTATACTAAGATATCACTACTAGCTAAATATATTAAACAGGGATCGATCATACCCTAAGATGACTTAACAGATCGATTACAATCTTAATATATTTAATTATAGAGAGGTCTTACTATAAAGGGCAGCTTTAACATATCAAGTAAATATAAAACATACATGATAGTCAAAACAGATAAAATCAGCTGAAACTTTGATACTATCTCTAATAATGATCATAAAACAAGATCTGTTATGATTCTAAAGGCGACTTAATAGATTGGACCTAACCGATGCAGCATTAAGTACCAAAAAAAGCATAGGATCTATACGAGTCTATGAACACCTTTCAAGATGGTAGATATACTATATAACCTAGATTAACGTTAAAATCTAAACTTATCGGCTATCATATAGCGATTGATGCGAGCCGATTAGGGTTTAGACCATAATATCGATCCAACTTATATAGCATATATGATAACTATGCAGATTACGAAGACAGGATTAGAGTGCCATGATGATGGAAGCACTAATCCCGATAACACAAACCGCTGTGACAAGAATTACCTTTTCGCTGGAGATCAAACGATGCAGCCCAACTAGAAGCAAGAACTCATAAAAACTATTAAAGAAAAAAAGGTGACGATGCGTCGAGATTATATTGATTGTGTGATTGATTGATTGATTACATGATCTCGGGTCATATTTATACCCAATTACAAAAAGAGTCCTTGTAGGACACGACTCTTATCTCTAACTACTATTTAAAATACAACAAATATCTGGGACACGGTCCCCCCCAACATAATCTACAAGAAAACTATACAAAATACCCTAATTTAAAGATACAATTGCTTTTTCAGGACTTTATCCGTAGATGGCAATATCTCTGAAGCAGTGGAAACCGAATCCAATGATAATCTTCACGCTTTCGCACCGGAATCTGTCACATTTGTTATCCCAATCGGAATCGGCCAAGTCAGATATCCGATTCGGTCTCGGCCGATTGACTCCTTAGCCGATTCGGATTCAGCCGACGTGCACTCTGTTTTCGGGAATCACGCACTCCAATTCTGCTTTGATTGTAGCTTCAAACCCGAGGATTTGGCTTACCAAATTTGGCCATTAACAATCGGCCGTCATTTCTCCTCTTCCAATCGCTGCTCCCGAGTTCTCTCTTGTGCTAGCGCCGACAAGCCCTAAGCTGCTGCCATTTTTCCCTCTTCGGCGCTTGAATTCACCGCCTTCGTCGCTCCCTGAGCCACCGCCGCCGGCTTCGTCACTTCCCAAGGAACCTCGACGACGACTTTTCCCCAAATTTTCGTCCCCTTTTCCCGTCGTGCCGCCGTCATCTTCTCCATCTCCGGTCGAACCCCGGTGAGCACCGCCCTCTCTCTTTCCCTCGTCTTTCCCCTCTCTTCGGCCGCTCCAGCTGAGTGCGTCGTGCCTCGTGCGCCATCCTGCGCGCACGTGTGTGCTGCGCGTCGCTCCCGACTTGCCGCCGGCGCATTTGACCTTGTCGTGCCTGGCCGTCGATCGCTCCCGCCGTTTTTCCCCCGGACCGTCGGATTCACCTCGCGGGTGAATCTAGCCGTCCAAGCGACGGTGCCACCTCAGAACCGGCTGCTCACGTGGCTGCCGTGTAGGCGCCACGCAAGCTCCACATGGCGCACGCTCGCCCCGGCCGGTGGACTTGGTCCATCGTGCACCCCTCTCTCCCGCGCGCTACTTATCAATGAGTCCTGCCTTTCGATGCCAGCCAGCCGGTCCGCTGATGTCAACCCTCGCAATCGCTCACGCAATGAATCATTTTTTCTTTTTCTTTTATTAGTATTTGACTAAAACATCTAAAATTCATAATAAATTCATTCGAACTCTATTTGAGTTCGTTTAAGTTGCAGTGAACTCATAAAAATGCCTACAATCCAATTAAAATAGTTTCATTGCTTGTTGTAGTAGTCTTATAGCCTGTTTTTTGTGCTTTGTTTGTTGATTAAATTCCGGTGCTTTCGACGTTCCTGTTTATTCTGAGATAGTCGCAGAAGTTCCTCAAGACCCAGAGCAAGGCATGTCATGTATTACATTTGATCATATTGTTTCTTATTGCAAATTTATCTCACTTTATCTATTAAATTGCATTGTTTTATAATGTCATGTGGGATAAGTCCTATAGTACTCAGCCTAAATTGTTTGCCCGTGTCATTGATTAATTGGGATTCAATATGATTAGATATTGGGTTAGAGAACACTTAACCCTGGTTAGTACAACTAGCTCACTTTGGAAAAACACTATTACTAGATTATGATGACATTAATGATGATGGTCATGGACCTATGATATTATAGTAACTATGATAAATAAAAAATGACTAAATGGTGGGTTGTGGGTGCACGTTTTGATAGATGTACCCATGGCAATTAAGGAACGGTTCATGGAAAACCTGGAAGAACTAAACGTGTGTACCACAAGCGAGCATGGGCAACGACTGGGCTTGTAGTTTAGCTTTTTCCTTTCTGACGCACCCAAGCAAGGGTGAGCGTGATGGAGTTTGGATGGACCGAAAAAGGTCTATGTGGCTTTCGGATTTACCTAGACACAAGAAGGGGCTACCTACCTTGGATTGAAAGGTAGGGGCGAAACTTAAAATGTGATGTTGCTTGGTCAGGGAGGGTTATGCGCATAGTCCTGTCACAAAACTCTTTTCGATATGTCGTGGTGGTATGTTGGCACATGGAAACGTGTCGTGGGGCTATGTCTTATGGGTACAGACGTACACCTCTGATCAGAGTAGAACTATTCGAATAGTCGTGCCCGTGGTTATGGGCGGTCGACTAGATTCACCGTGATTAGTCTCATTTATAAATAATTTGACTTAATGAAACTGGCTAGAATAGATGGATGGTTTGAGCCTGTCTCAATGTGGTTTAGCGTTGGACAGAGATGATTAATTTTGCTTAATTAAACTTAACTTTTTTACTGATGAGCGATAAGATATAGTTTAGCTCGTTTTCTTTTCCGTTGCATTTATGCAAGACTTTTATTATGTTTATAGACGTAGATTCTATATATATAATTTGTCGTTTGTCTATCGTGGTTAGTCCTAGACAGGGATTTTAATACACATTCAGCTTCGAAAATTTCGGGTAGAAATTTTTGGGCGTGACATTTCATGAGCATCACATAGGACGAAAGCATTATCCAAATAGCTAAGAGACTTGATTTGCTCTGGTTTTTTAAGATTAAGAAGATGTTATACCTGACATTATGGTTGAGGGGTGCAATTCAATAAAGAGCAAAAGTTAAGGGTAGTGAAATAGATTTATTCTTTATTTCAAGCCTTTTCCTGTTAAAGATGTAGAGATGCATGCCCGTGATTTAGCGCACTTCGACTGGTGAGCGGTGGGCTTCTCCCTGGATTTAGCCCGCTCCTTCGCTTCTGCGCAGCCGCAGACCCGTCATGGGTTCACGGTATTCTGGGCCATATGTCCTTTGGTTCTGAAATGCTTGGTCGCGCCGGCCCATCGACCGGTTCAGGACGCGGAGGGAGAGATAGAGAGGATCCATGTTTAGTACTAGTACCTATCTTGGTACTAATACTTTCATAAGATATTTATTTTCTGGTGATTGGAAATATAGTATAGAACAGATTAATGACCAAAATTAAACTCACTGTCGTAGAGCCTCACACTGGATGAAAATAATTTTTCAGGCTTGTATATTTTGTTGCCACTTTTAACCCTATCAAATTTTGGTGTTATCAAATTTTGACACATTTTGGACTGAAATGTGTTTAGTTCAAAACCTTTTCAAAATGGTGTAGATTTTTTCTTTTGGAAACTTCTAGATTTTTTATGTTTTATTAAGGGGAATTTGGAAGAGCGTATACAAACAAAGGAAGTGCACATAGATATATTGGTCCACAGCTTGAGCTAGGGCTTCCAAACAGCAACAGTGTCATAAGCACTATATGAACGTAAGGTTGTGCAACCGCAGCCGCGGCCTTCCGAACAGCCCCATACTCCAGTAGCCCATTACGTACACAGCCACTCGCTTCCATTTCTCCTTCTCTCTTGCTTTGTTTTTAAAGGGCACGCTGCAAATATTAAACTAAATTCGGTCAACACTCAACAGATGAGATGGAGGATCTACTCATGTGCAGACGACGAAATTAAAAAGGCACTCTGGTACGTCGTGTTAAGTTAAGAATCAAACTCTTCAAAAGGAAAAAAAAAAAGAGAGAGAGAGAGAACCAGACGGCGACACAGTTGCCATCAGAAATATGGAGTACGTGCCTGCAGCGATAGTATCAGAACGACGACGCAGTGTTGGCCACTGAGGACACAACAGCTATAGGGGCAGTTTGGCCGGTAAATAAAATTTTAATTCATGTCACATCGAATATTAATATTAATTTAAAAAATAAACGTAAATTAATTATAAAAACAATTATAATCTCGAAGAATAAATTATGATACGAATCTATTAAACTTAATTAATTTATGATTAGCAAATGTAGCTTCGCATCGTCAAATCATAACGTAATTAAACTCATTAAATTCATCTCATAAATTATCTTTTAATTATAAATAAATTTTATAAATAATCTATATTTAATATTTTAAAATAGTATATACATATTCAATATGATCCGAATTTTGGGTACCCAAAAGCCCGTAAACTACACGACAGCTTTGCTTTTTTTTTTATAGCGTGGCACTTGGTTGCTTGGTCGCTCTCGTGTCTGCACGTGCACAGCCGGATGGCGCAACAGGACAAGAGGGTGTTTTAGCCTGAAAGCATCCAAGGCTGGCTGGAAGCCTGGAACCATGCAATGCAATGCAATGCAGCCAAGCAGATTGGATGGAGGCAGGCATGCTTGCTTGGCTGCTTCAGTGCAGATGAGTGATGTTTAATTGCTATTTGATATTTAGATTATGACATGATGATAGGATCCATGTTTGAAAAAAGAAACAAAATTAGGAGTGGTCTAGTGGATGTCCTGTCCTTCACAAAATTAGGAGTGGTCTAGTGGAAGTCCTGTCCTTCACCAATCACCAAGTTGCTGGATGTATATAATTGACACATTCAATCCTTCTCTTTGTCTTCAAGTATCATACAATTAGGCAACATCCAGTACTATCTCCAACAGTAGTTGTGCCCCATGACCGATCAGTTGAGAAATCCAAGTTACCAAGTATTGGGTAGGGTAAACGGCATTTTTCATGATGACGATATGTTTTCGTCCTATATTATGTAGGCGTAATTTAGATCCTTGTCTCTCTAAACGCTCATTTTTTCTTTTCTTTTCTTTTCTTATGCAAGGAGAAGCATTTATTCGGTTCAAAAGACATGTGTTCTTCCTTAGTATTATAAAGTAACTCTTTATACCCACTCCCTAGAAAATTAAACAAAAATAAAAGTTGAAGAATAAAAACTGTCAGATTGTTTGCTACAACAGTTTGGTCCCGTTCTTTTTGGCTTATGGATTATTGGGGGCATGCTTCCCAGCCTTCTTAAACTATACGATTTTTGTAAAAGGAATTCTATCTTTAAAAACTTTTTAAATTATTTTTTGAAAAAATTCTAGTATTTATTTTATTCTTTGTGCCATCGAAACTTGTCTAAACTCAGTTTCATTCCCACCCATCATCTATTAAGAACTGGGCCTTGCACGTACGATTTCTTTATGAAATTTATGCCTTCCAAATGGAGTCTTAATTTGCACCACCAAATCTTTCACGAAAAAAACATATACCAAGGACAAAGGCCACATCATAAACAGTCTCTCTTCCAGCAATCTAGCTATATCACCACAGTGTCAAACCAGCAAACATCTCGGTCGAATTAATGGCCGAAAAGCTGCATGCATATAAGCATATATGTACACTTGTACATGCAACAGCCAGCTCCTGACTTAGTCACTGTTGTTTACCTGAGAATAAAAGTACATGATTAATTGTACTCAGAATTCCATCATGCATAACAGCGGCTATCCACGGCAAGTTAGAACTTTGAAACGAGGGATTGAGAAAGCGCAGGATAGAAAAAGCTTAAGGTTTTAACAGGAATATAAGTCTAAAATAAAAGATCGTTAAACATATAAAAACAAAGAAATAACCATACAAAAAACCGTTAAAAACATAGAAATTAGAGAGATAATTAAGAACTCAAAACGTTTTTATGAGGTTGAACCTCATGCTAATTTTTCTCTGTTTCTTCGAGCCATTTTATAGGAATTTGATAGGATTGTTCAGGTAATCTTTTATTTCAAAGGATCAAATATAAATAAAGGAGCAAATATATAGAAATTTTAAAATCCTATAAATGTCTTATATTTTTTTCTACTAATCAAAAGGGCCCTTAACTTAGAATTTCACACTAAAAAATATATACGTTTACAATTTTGGTGGTTTAATTAATTTAATCCTGCCTTGACAACCTACAAAATGTGGACGTACTAGCACTGTACCGTTCGACGACAACAAGGCAACAGGCGGTGCCTAAACCTAACTGATGGTACATGTTGCAAACTGTTGGAGCACATGCTGCTGTTGCAACGGCCCCGTTATATACCATTCACATAGGTATGAAAATTACAAGCTTGGACCATTTTGATCTATGTATATACACACTTTTGGCTTTATGTTAAATGCCCAAGGAAGAAGACATACGAGATTTCTCCTCTGGATATTGTGTTATTCAATTATGATTTTGGTCCTAAGACATTATTATCCGGGGCGTGCGGGATACTCTTCAATTATGGGTGCGCTACTTGTTTTTGGCCGGTGTTCACTTCATGGGTGCCCGTTTTGTTCGGAATTAGTTTACCATTATTAAGTATGGTCTCCTCCATTGTTTTTAGAGTGGTCTTTAGAAACACGCTAACAATCCAACTTACGTGGGTGAAATTAACTTTTTTTAAAAAATATAATGCTCTATTTTTAGTTATGTGTAGAGCGGGGTCGTTCGATAAACCTCTCTTCATGGTAATGCATAATAATACAACATTTGCTAGAAAACACTTAAAATTGTTATATTTGATGAAAAACATCCCAAAAAACATGACACCACTAGTGAGATTCCAAAAAATGGCAATAGCGGTGAGACATCAAAACCATTATTTTATTATATTGGGTAAAAAAAGGAAAAACAACATAAAAAGACAAATGTGCTACTGAGGATAAATGCTTGTAAGACAAATAGGTTTGGTTTAAATGAGACTTAGGCCAATCTTCATCCTCCGACCCTCTCTTCAAATCCTATTTTTTAATCAGACTTAGTTAAGTTAAAAACATATGCCTCTAGGGGCAAAATTGTTTTTTCTGAATGTTTTTTATTTGACCAAAAATATAATAATAGTTTTGATGTCCCATATATAACTTGTTTTTAAAGGTGTCTTTTACCCGTGTCATGTTTATGGTGTAAAGACTATAAACTTCAGGTATGCTACAGTAAAGTTTGCCTGATCAAAATGAGCTCTTTCGACCCCTGTTTATCAACATAGTAAGTATACGATTGCCTATCACCACTCAAAGCAGTTAAACTCCCTTCCATTCTTCCACTCGATGGATTTCACATGAGCAACAGTTAGCACTTGGAGTTTGGAGAGGAGTGAGAAACCCAACAAAGGGTAGGAGTGTAGAGACCACATGATTGTACCGTGGACGTACAAGGCATAGTGCATGGGCGGACGGGGCCACAGCCACAGGAGGAGAGAGGACGAGGACAGTAGACACTAGCGGCGGTTGGGTGGGGCATCAGTATCAGCCTTGCGCGACGCAACCGAGCAATCTGCCTCACCGCTTGGCCATTTATTGTGGCCACATGGCGCGTGACGCCCGCGACGCTGGCTGCCACCTGGGCCCCCACCTCACTCCACTCCACTCCACTCCACTCAGCTCAGCTACCTCCGCGACGCGTACGCATTTTAACTCGTATAGCTGAGAGATTCACGACACTAGACAAAGACAAGTTGGTAGATGCAAACGTTTTTTCCTTTTTCTGTTCGGTTTTCTGAATTTTTCGCAGGACCGAGCAGCGCAGTGGCTCTTGCATTGCCTCCTCCCTCTATCTGCCGCTTTGAGGTTTCTGCCAGAGCAAGGTCCTGGTCAAGAAGAGACAAGCGCGGCCAATTTCAGATTAGTTCACTGAAGGAGAACTCGTGGATACTCAACTCTCATAAATCTGTATATATTAATTCTTCATACTCCTTGTCTGTAGCAACTAAATGAATCTCCTGGAAGAAAATCAAGCGGTAATATAATTTGGATTCTTCCAGTGTTCCTGCTCGTTAGTGGGCACTGTTCACTGCGTATTTTATTGCACCTCTTTTTCCAATCTGGCGTGGTTGTGAGCACTAGTTCACACGTTGTGGCCTAGTACTTTCTTTGGTCTAATCTTGTGAGAGAATTTTTAGCTTTCTCTGAATATTTTCTTCCTCCCTAGTGGAAGAAATGCGGAATCATTTCATTACATCTTAAACTTTCAGTTAAGCAGCAGTACGAGTATACAACCAGTACCAGTCTCCTTAATCTAAGAGCTAATTAGCAGTATATTATATCATGGGGAGATGCAAAGAAGGTACTGTCAGTGCCAGCAGCATTGGCTGCTTCTTTGACCCCAACTAATTAAAAGATCAGCTAGTAGCAGCAAAGGGTATCCTATACATGATGCCTGTCCTTTAGCAGAGGACCTGGCTTTCCCTACAGAGAGTCCCATTGGAAGCCACACCTATTTTCAATGCAGTGCTCAGATTCCAAATGTGTAGTTTAGGTTGTTAGTTTTGTGAAATGGACAAAAACTGATCGCTTAATGAAAAAGGCTAAGCTTTGCTTTTATACTATATTTCCATGCAATGCAAGCTTTGGTCCTGTGACTTTTGAGACCACAGATTTGTCTCCTTCTGTTTACCTGGAATAATGGCTTGTTTCCTGGTGAATTTACAATAAGAGTAAATGGACAGACAAGCCCCACTTTCTTTGTCAAGCCAAGCACTCATCTGTAGTGTTCTTGTTCAGAGAGTTTTCAGGCATGTTAAAAGTCTACACACTGATATTATATTTTTAGTGTCTGTTAGGCCTCTTAACTGCTGCTCTTTTAAGAAATAATAAAAATCTTTCATTTTTCAATCCATATACTAATATTTGCCATTACCTAAAGATATATATAATATTTGCAGAATGAAAACATGGAGCTCAGGACAAGAAAGGGACCAGACT
Source organism: Oryza australiensis (assembly GCA_019925245.2). NCBI lineage: Eukaryota > Viridiplantae > Streptophyta > Magnoliopsida > Poales > Poaceae > Oryza > Oryza australiensis. The sequence continues at coordinate 631,182 of JAIFGZ020000160.1, read as the reverse complement.
TTGGAGTTAGGGAAAAAATGAATTCCACATGAACCCTCTCAAATTATACAGATCTCCATTTTTTTTAACCGCACCCCTCTCCTCCTCAGTCCACATACTCTCTTTCTGTGGTCAACAAGATGTTGTTGTTGCCAATGTACAGTGGGAAGCAAGCATGTCACAGACAGTCTCTCTTCTGATCTCATCAAAGATTAGGGTCTCTATCCTGGTGCCAATCTCCATGGCGGCCTCGAGCTTGAGCTCGCTCCATTGCTGTATCGACTGGGAGAAGTCCATCTCCACCATTCGTGGGATGTTGGAGATGTCCTCTGCGATCCTCTCCCATGAGGAGATCTGCTCCTCGATGGATTTGCCGGCTCTGGCCATCTCCTCCTCGTCTTCTTCTACATCCATTGGGCAAATCTTGCCATGGATGTTGTAGGTGAAGCAAGGTGAGGTGGCGCCAATGAAATCTTCAGATGGTGGTGAGCTCCCTGAGGTTGAGGGCTTCTCATCCTCCCCTGTAATAATAAAATGTTGAGATGAAAAAGATGAATCTTTAGGTGGTACTAATAAACATCAGATTAATGACAATGGTGACACATTAAATATGTAGTTAACATGTTAGTAAGTTGCATGAGTACTAGTACAGATTTTTAGCATTGCAGCTCGAGAGACAGGGGAAAATGTTACTAATTACACTAAGGTGTTATAGTAAAAAACATGGGAGTAATAAATCCAAATGCTGACACATTGAATGCCTAATCAAAAGTACTGACGAGTTGGTAAAATGGTAAAGCGTAGTGCAGAGTGCAGAGGGCACTGTAGAGGTCAGAGAACTTACAGCGGCAGTGCACGGGAGAGTCGCCGTCGTCGTCGGAGTGCAGCTCGAGGACGGAGACCGGGCTGAGCTGCCGCAACGACTCGTCCACGTCCATGTCCATGTCGCCCTTCCACCTCGCCGCCAGCCGCTCGTCGTCCACGCCGTCGTCGTTGTTGCAGGAGAAGTCCATGGCGTGAGGATCGCACTCGCCGCTGTCGCCGGTGGACCGCCGCAGCCGGCGGAACTCGCGGTCGACGCCGCCGCCGCCGGGGAAGCAGCCAAGATTGTCCCAGCGCAGCACCCTCCTCATGGCCTTGCCGCACAGCGCCTTGCTCAGTGCCGACCTCAGTCCATTGACGCCGCTTCCGCCGACACCGCCGCCGCCTCGCCTCTTCTTGAACCCGTGGTTGCAGAGCCTGAGCAGCCTCCTGCACGCGGCCACGGGGCAGCACGCTCCACCTCCACCGCCGCCGCGCCGCAGCCGCCTGATCTTGGCGGCCTCGACGAGGAACGGCTCCTGCTGCTCCTGCAGCAGCTCCGACAGCCTCCTCGCGGCCGCCATTGCCCCCTCCTCCCTCCTCTCCTTTGCTCGAACACACTGTCAGTGTCACACACACACACACACACACACAAGGAGAACGTAGCGCAGCTCACCAATCAAGAGGACACCGCAAGCTTGGTGGAGTGGCGTCCATGGAAGCTGCAGGGGTGGCGATTGGAGGGGAGGAGGGTTCTTGTTGGCATGTGAGAGAAGGAGGGAGGGGGGATGCAAGAAGCCAAGAGGATCATAGTATTCTTCTCATAACCTTGGGTGGGGAGGGAGGAGGAGGTGTCTGCTCTGCGGTCGGGGTCCCCAGGATGGTTGTTACTTGTTGGGTAGCGCAGCCATCCGCAGCGCGGGAGGAGAGAGAAGGATAGCTTGTCCTGTGTCGCGTACTCGCGCGTGTGGTCAGGCCATTGCCGCGCCGATGCGCGCGGCGGTGCGAGGCGAGGGCAAGGAGAGGAGGAGAAGAGGGGAGAAGGCCCGATGCGTCGCGGTCGCTGGCGTTTGTTGGAGTAATAAACAGGGACAAAGTTACCGCGCTGTAAATTAGTACTCCTACTAAACATTGAGGGGGTGGGATTCTGCACGAATCTTGAAGGAACAAGATCATGTGGCATCCGACTATCCGAGTGAAGGGAGAGTCAACTTTGTTTGATTAGATGGGCACCTGAAGACGGATCAGAGAATCAGGAGCGCCCAGAAACCTATAATGGCAGTGGCAGCAAAGCTGCAGCAAAACACACTGTCATGGTTAGGCTTAGGCATACTGAACTAGGAAGTGTAGCGTTACTTCCACTCAGAGACTGTTCGCTTGTCTTATCAGTCGAATTTATCTATTTTTCTTTCATAAAGAAACCAATTTGGTTGAATATTATTTTTCATAAAGAACTGAATTTGGCTTGTCTTATCACCGTTTTATCGGACCAATTTGAACACGCCGTATAATCGTTTCTAGTTTTAGTAAAGATTAATTTTTTTAAAAAGTCCAATTTACTAAAAAAACTATTTTATTGAATCACTCAACCTTCTAAACTATTTTTTGACTTATTTTACCTATTAAATTATTAAAATAATCTAATTTACTGGTTATTTATATTTTCTTCTTTGATTCTCTTTATATTTAAACTTATGTTATGTAGAGCTATAAATAACACAGTTATTACAGTTTTAAAATAGTTTCAAAATATTTCATTACTGTGTTTAAAATTTAAAACTTCTATGTTTGAATTAGCATGAGTATTTTCAACCTATGTAAAAATGATTACAAATTTTCAAAAAATCTTGAGAGATAAGTTATAATGCATATAAAAATCCGACCAGATTTCATTGTGAAATATAACCAATATAGAGAGGAACAAAATATAAATATCTTTAGAAAGTAAGATGAACTATTTTCTATAGTTCGGGTATAAAATGAGCTGAGAAATTGTTTAGGTGGTTAAGTGCTTTGTCAAACGAGTAAAATAGACTTTTTTTCTTTTTAAAAATATTCAATTGAATCGTCTCATTGATTAGATTGGCTAAAAATGTTTCAATTTATGTGCATTGAAATCAGTAATTTCAAAATACTTGGTTCCTCACTACGGAAATCCTTTTGCCGAGTGCCCGGGACACTCGGCGAAGCTGTTTGACACTCGGCGAAAATTTCGCCGAGAGTTGCACTCGGCATAGGGCACACGGTGAACTTTGGATCGGCAAAGAGCTCTTTGCCGAGAGTTTTCATCGGGCACTCGGCGAAATCTTCGCCGAGTGCCGCTTCGACACTCGGCAAAAAAAAGTACACGTTAGGTGGGTAATACGGTGACGAAAAGTTTGCCGAGAGCCGTAAAAACACTCGGCGAAGTTTTAAAGTTCGCGAGGGCCGGAAGAAAACACTCGGCGAACGCCCATACTTCGCCGAGTGTTTTCTTCCCGCCCTCGGCACTTGAAAACTTCGCCGAGTGCTTTGGCAAAAGCGCTCGCGAAAGTGTTCATTTCGCCGAGTGCTTTTGTCACACCCTCGGCGAATTTGTGCACTCGGCAAAGAGGGTACCCGAACTCCCAGTTACCCTCTTTGCCGAGTGTTTTGGTCATTGCACTCGGCGAAGGCCCTCTTTGCCGAGTGTTGCACTCGGCAAAGTGAAAATTTTAACCCTCTTTTATTTGTTCAATCGCATATTTCATGATTTTCAATATATACATCACATTCACAATCCCAATCATTCCACAACCCCATAAGCATCATTCCACATCCCATAGGCATCATTCACAATCCACAAAACATAAACATTCACAATCCCAATCATTCCACAACCCCATAAGTATCATTCCACACGCATAAGCATCATTCATAATCCACAAGACATATAATTCACATTCGTAGTCACAGTCACAATCCACAAAATATAAACATAGTAGTTCATAGTACGTAGTCCATAATTCGCAAACGAAATTCGAAGTCACAGTAGATACTCCAGAATTACAATTGTTTAAAAGAGATTTACCGAGATGGCCACGGCCCCCAACCGTCGTGGTCATTATTGGGGGGGTTATTTGATGCCGCCGACTGAGACTGCACAAAAGAAAAATAGAATAGTATAGGTTGTCAAGATAGTAATATTCGCAAATAAGAAAATTAAATGCGAGGTTAAGTGACTCACCGGAGTGCCTACAAAAGGATGTGGAGGAGTGAATACCACAGTGTGATGGCGGTACGACAGGAAGTCCCATGTTTTGACCGATTGATTGCACGTAGCCGTACATCTCGGTCATCCTCATCTCAATCTCCCGCCGTTTCCTTCTCTCCTCTTCCAACTCGTCCTACAATATTTCATTTCAATTTTACAAAGTGAAGCAAACAATCGTAAATATTAATGAATTAAGAAAAAAAGAATTTTCTAACCCGCCGTTTCCTTCTCTCCTCTTCCAACTCGTCCTACAATATTCCATCCCAATGTTACAAAACGAAGCAAACAATCGTAAATATCAATTAATTGAGCACAAAACCGAAAATTTCTCACCCGGAGTTGCGCACTTCGTGCAGTGAAGCGGTCGGCCGTGTGCGTATGGCCGGCTTTCGCTCGTGCAACTTGCTCGGCCGGGACAGAGTGGGTGTACTGGCGTGTCGAGAAGGTTGTCGCCAATCCAGTACCGCCCATGCCTCTTGCCTCCTCCCACCCTCATGACGACTTCTCCATCAATATCCTGGGTAGTAGGATCGAAATCCTCCCTATGAAGCTCCCTTGCCATCGTAGTGTACTGACTGAGGCGGCTGTGGACAGTCGCGTTGGTGTACGCCGAGGGCCCGTCCTCTCGGTTGTAGTCGACGTCGGACGTCGCCTTGCCCTTGTGGGCCAAAGCCCATGCCTTGAACTGGGAGATAGGTTGCCCATCATGCGACGCCGATTGCGAACAAAACAATAGTATGGTTAAGAACTATTGAGCATTGGTCGTTGAAATGAAAAATAGAATTCCCGTACCCATCTAGCTGCATACTGGTTGAGGCTAAGGCTGCCTTGGTGGTGTGGTGCACCTGGCATCATCAAACGCCGCTCTCGGCAAGCGGCGTGCGTCTCCCGCCACTCGGCGGCGCACCACCTATCCACCATGCGCTCCCAAGCAATCGAGAAGCGGCCGCACCACCAAGCGGCACCTACACGTCATCAAGTATAAGAGATATACCTAGATCAAATCAAATGTATTTAATCGTTCAAAAATCCGATGTTATATTTACCAGCATGTATTGTTCCTTTGTCAGAGTCATGGTTCTTGCTTCGGTTTTGGTGACCTTAGTTGTTGTATGCAGCGTTGTATGCAATGATGGCTTGGATGCGCGCCTCGTAATGCATGTCGAGTCATGAGTTTGCGACAGGATTTGTCGCCACCGCAGCCCGCTTTTGCCTCGTATCCGTCGGCATCTAAAAATCCTGCATAAACACATTATGTATTGAGCCATTGTTTCAATAAGTGCAATGAATGTGATGTATTGAGGGACGTGGTTTGACAAAAGACTTACCCACAACTCGGCCTTCACCCGCTCTGCCCTGTTGTTGAAGATCTTTCCATCTCGATCGGGAAATCGGGGACGGCGACGTAGTGGTCAAACGTGTAGGCGGCTCCGACCTTCCGGCGCTCGAACAAGGCCGGAAAGTGTACTGCACGGAAGACCCGGGATGCCGTTGACTTGGCGTTTGTGATCACCTCCTCGATCACGAGTCCAACACCGACAAGTGAAAATGCAATGAATTGTTAGTTTTAATTGTAATTTTTAACAAATCAAATGAAAAAGGGCATCCAAGGTTACTTACCGAGTCCCTTGAGGCTGAATCAGCGGGCGTCTCTCGAAAGGTATCGGTCGCCGTGGGAGGGTCGAGGGACCTTGCAACCAAACGGTCGAGGCAGACCCCCCTGCGGAAGCAGAACCAGACCTCCTAGCCTCCTGCTCCTCCTCCTCCTCACTAGAGCTACTAGACCCCTCAGCCTCCTCCTCCTCCCCGCTCCGCCTCGCTCCACCCGCTCCTCCCGCTCCTCGTCACTAGAGGACGGCAGAGGAGGGTATCCTCCCTCGACCCCTCGCCAAGACACACCTTGCGGTGACCCCGCCGCGACTCCTACCGCACCCTCACCGCATCGGCCCCTCGAATGGCATCTTTGGCTCTTCTGAACACCGACGCGCACTTTCTCAAACCACCCACCATCTTTGTTGAATCACCTGCACGTAGAAAAAGAAAACCAATTAGAACACATATAAAAAATACGAAGAGAGAGATGCAAAATAAATAGATAAAGAGAACATAGTTAACGTAGTGCATACATGTATTAGAAATAATCATCATGGTCAAGATTAGCTGGACCATAATTGTCATCATCACTATCACCCATGTCGATATAATCATTAGGTTCCTCCTCGGCAGGAGGAATGTTGTCGTCCCTCTCATTTCCTAAATGTAACGCTGAAGCAATTCTAAGTCCTTCACATTACGAACCTCTTCTCCAGCATCCTCATCAACAACCATTTCATTGTCTACATCCAACCCCATCGCTTCGGTTAAGTCTATCTCAAAACTTCCTTGTAGCCCATCTTCTTGAAAGAACTCGCCATCATATGTGTTTGGGTCCATGTTGTAGTCTTCATTGTTTGGTACAGGTAGTTTACCGTGTGGCGCTACTTCGTACACAACATTCCAACCCTAAAGACGGTCGTCGGTTTGGCACGGATATGACAGATAATAAACTTGTGTCGCCTGTTGAGCAACGATATATACATCGTCTCCTGCTAGGACGGTTGACTGTCGAATTTCGACTAGGCCAAGATTAGGAGTCTGTCTCACTTGAGCAGGATCAAACCAATGACATTTGAATATGACAGATTAAGAGATCTACAACCATGAAAGTCGAGTTCATATATTTCTTCTATTCTTCCATAGTAATCAACCCCATCGAGCCCTGGAGTAAAAACTCCAGTATTTGTGGTTCTTTGATTGGGTCGACTCTGCTCATGGCTTGTTGTGTGAAAGCGATATCCATTCACATCATAGTCGGAAAAATGGCTTAACCCTATATGAACAGCCACCAGAAACTTGTCTCAACTCGGCACTCATAGACGCATCGTTTTGGCCTTGCAAGTTAAAGCAGGTTGTAGAGTCAAACTTCGCCAGCATAAGCAAAAAGATTAAGCATTAGACGAATTTCGATAGTACCTTATTTTTGAACCAACAAATAAAATCGGGCATTCCATTTCCCGCACCCCGCCTTAGAAGGTTTTCGACTTCTTGCGGGGTAGGTTCCCTTGGTTGACGCCAAAATTGATGTTGAAATTCCCTGTACGAACGAGAACAAGAGGGTTGAACAATGACAATAGTGACTAATTGGTAACAAATTTCTTGAGAACTTACCGCATGTACGGCACCACTTCATCGAGGTTGGTCAACACGTATAGCATGATGTTGCGCCACTCATGATGATTCAATCTCTTGTTGGTCGCTTCACTAGCAGTTCCAAGTTGGCCTCGGAAAAGACGAGGTTCAATTCATCTTCGCCAGATTGTAACGAGGAGGTGGATTATGCACGCTAGGAAGGTTGTCGCATAGTATTTTGATGTGAAATTTGAAACCTCCTCCGAATGTATGCCTCTGCAATGGAAGCTTCAATCTTGCATTTATTTTTACATTTCGTTCTAATAACCTTCAAACATCTCTCAATTACATAGCACCAACGACACCGCACAGCCCCTCATTTGGCACTCGTGTGGGAGATGCGAATCAAATGCTTGCATCGGATTGAAGAAGCGGGAGGAAAGATCTTCTCTAACTTACATAGCAACACAGTGCCATTCTTTCCATTTCGTCAATCACGTCGGAGATAACTCCTTAGCACACATGACGGAAGAAATTGCTCAACTCGCAAGTACTAGCCGGACATGCTCGGGGACATAGCCATGAACCATCACCGGAGAAGCCGCTCAATCCATATGTGGTAGTCATGACTCTTGAGCCCGTTGATTCGCATGGTAGATAAGTTTACTCCACTCTTCAAATTGGTGCATACCCATCGTGGAACATCAACGTTTGGAACCATTCGAGTACTTCCCTCCTTTGGGCCCTCATCAGAACAAAATCGGCCTTAGGCTTTCTCCATGACTTGCCGCCTCTGGGAGACGTCATGTCTAGCTTTGGTCTATTGCATAACATAGTTTGATCCACTCGAGCTTTTACGTTGTCTTTTGTCTTATCAGGAATGTCCATGATTGTACAAAAAAGTGCCTCGACGACATTCTTTTCGGTGTGCATCACATCAATGTTATGTGGAAGAAGGAGATCTTGAAAATATGGGAGCCTCCACAAGGCAGATTTTTGAGTCCAGGCATGTTGCTCACCATATCCCAGAAAACAACCGTCTTCTTCATTGATCTTAAGAGCTTCTAACTGAGCACGAACCTCGGCACCTGTCATCATCTGTGGTGCAGCCTCAGTAATTATTACATCCGTTGCCAACGCAACCCGTACATTACGAGCCTCTAGAGCTTTCCCAGAATGAATCACATCAAACCTTCTCCAAGCTTCACCATCGGATGGATGTACAAGCTTCTCAGGATTGTATCGACGTCCGAGCTTGTGCCATGTCATCTGTTTCGCGGATTCCTCAGTCATGTAAAGCCGTTGGATCCTCGGTACGAACGGAAGGTACCGTAAGATCTTCATGGGGATAGCGAGCTGCCTCTTATGCCCATCACCAGAGTCTACCTCTACGAACCTAGAGGATCCACACTTTGCACAGTATTTTGCTTCCGCATGCTCTTTCCTAAATAGGATACATCCGTTCGGACAAGCATATATCTGCTCATATGGCATCTTAAGTGCACGAAGGAGTTTTTGTGCCTCATACATGCTCTTTGGTAGAAGGTGACCATTCGGAAGCAGACTCCCAACAACTGTCAACATAACATCAAAGGCCACTCTACTCCAGCTAAACTGGGACTTTACCGCCATTAGCCGTGCAATGGCATCCAGTTTAGAAACTTTTGTATGCCCATGAAGGGGTTGCTGTGCCGCATACAACATGTCGTAATACGCCTTTGCGGTAGGCTCCGGCTCCTCCTCCCTTCATCGAAGTGTGCTTCTTCATAGTCATTTAACATGTCTCCTACCCTGGCATCAGAATTAAACTCCTCGATGCGTTGTCGGACGACCTCGTCTCTCCCATGGTAGGCTTCACCATGGAACGTCCACCGGGTATAATCAGCTGTAAAACCATTCTTGCAAAGATGTTTGCCCATGATCTCTTTTGTTTGTCGCTTCATGTTACCACATTTGCTACAGGGACACCATGTGGTTCGTGCTCCTTTAACCTTGGAAAATGCAAGTTCCAAGAAAGCATCGGTCTTCTCGATCCATTCATCGGTCAACGAACCGTGACTTGAGCGGCCTGTATACATCCACTCAAGGTCATCCATCCTCTATCATATCGAATAATCATATAAATATTATTTCCATCTACCGAGTGCCTCTAATGTCTAATAGGTAAAGATAGGTCCTAGTCCCATCCGAGGATGTGTAGATGAGTTTACTTCCCATGCTCTAGTACTCCGCTCCGAGACAGAATTTGGACAGCACCTCCCCGCTGTTCTCCAAATACACGTCCCGTCAGGGAGATTGTGTATCCGGAGAACAATTGGGAGATACTACCGAAATTCTGAGTCGGACCAAAATACTAGACCATGGAAAGTAAACTCATCTACACATTCTCAGGCTGTCCAAAAAACATGGACAATTCGAAAAAGATACGGTTAAAGATATGCAAGAAGACACATATTTTCATCGGTATATCTTTCGAACGGGAGACGCCTAAGGTTACGTTATACATAGACAAACTACGATAAAGACAATGCACCGCAAAATAGGGAAGCACGGCTCGATGGCCGGGCACACAAGCGATGGCATGGCTGCGCGATGCGACTCCATTCATACGGGTATATATACAATAATCTGTTAAATATATACGTGCATACAATAAATATCATTCCTTTTACCATTGATTTGTTTATAATAAATACCTAAATTTGTTTCTCTTTGCCATCAATTTGTTTCTAATGTTTCACATGGTATTAATCGATTTCTAATGCAAACAATTTCAAATCTATTAACAAAATCTCACAAAAAACATTCTAATGTATGTAAAATTTGACAAAAAATTACCGGAAGGGAGGAGCCGTCAATCGAGGATGGCGCCGGCAGGGCCGCCCCGGAGGGTGGTTGGCGGCCGGGAGGCGTGGCGGCGTCGGACGGGGCGGTGTTGGCCGGGGGGCGGGGGGTGTCGGCGGGGCGGGGCCGAGGAGGCGTCGGCGGGCGGCTCTACGGGAGGCGGCGGCGGGCTCGGCCGGGGGGCGGCGGTTGGGGGGCTTGGCGGGGAGGCGGCGGGGAAGCGGCGGCGGGGGGCTCGGCCGGGAGGGGCGCGGCCGGCGGCGAGCGCAGGATGCGACAATGGCGTGTATTTTCGCTAAGTCACAAAGTGAATGGCGCCGAGAACAAAGGCCATATAAGCGATATTTGCCGAGTGCCTCACTTTGCCGAGTGCCACCGATCGGGCCACTCGGCAAAATAGATCTTTGCCGAGAGCCGATCGAGGCACTCGAAACGCATATTTCGCCGAGTGCCTAGGGTTAGCACTCGGCAAACGCGTATTTCGCCGAGTGCCTAGGGTTAGCACTCGGCAAAGCATGCGATGACGATATTTTTTGAACCATTTTGCCGTGTGTCACATTTGTGCCGAGAGCTACGCTCGGCAAACAATTTTATTAGTTTTTTGCTTCTAATAATTTAGAAATTATCAAACGGACTCAAAAATTTATAAAATTATTGCATAAACCCATATATGCTATTTATTTCCTAGGGAAAAAGATTTAAAATCAAACGACAATTCGGTCACTTTCTCTCCAAATCTAACCAATCGGTCTCAACACTTATAATCTACTCCGGAGAATCTTCGGTTTTGTGAGCGTCGTACTGATAAAATATTCGAAACCTTCTCAATTTTTACCCCACCTCGACGTATGATATCATGACATCCTAACAAATTTTATGAATTTCTGACTTCGTTTGCTATTTTTACAATTTTGAAATCATTCGGTCAACACGTTCCCTAACCATGTTGCATGAAGAAAAACATCTCAATTTTCGTTCATTTACCACATATTGACTCAAAAGGGTCTAAATAACATGAATATAATTTTTGCATTAACTTTTTTTTTATTTTTTTAACCACTTGTAGTTCTAATTTGAGACTTGCAAAAAAAATTCACGAAAATATAATAAATCAAATAAATATAGCAAAACCAATTGAAAAATTACTAAATTTGATAATTAGGGATTACATGTTGTATTTACATAATAGAAAAAGTTTGGAGGATGGATGAGGAAAAATTTTGACATGTTTGCCGAGAGCCAGTAAAGACACTCGACAAAGGTGGTTTTTGCCGAGTGCCAAGCCCGGCACTCGGCAAAGTTGGTTTTTTTGCCGAGAGCCTAGCCCCGGCACTCGGGTACCAAACAAGATTAGTTGACGGCGGTTAGTGTTTTGCCGAGTGTCCCATATTGGCACTCGACAAAATAGTACTTTCGCCGAGGGCCGTGTGAAGGCACTAGGCAAAAAGGACTTTTTGCCGAGTGTTTTTGTTCGCCGAGGGCAAACACTCGGCAAAGTGTCATTTTTGCCGAGAGCCCTCTCGGCAAATATATTTTTCGCCGAGTGCCCGACATAAAGCTCTCGGCAAAAAATATACACTCGGCAAACATGGGCTTTCCCGTAGTGCCTTTTAAACACAAGATTTTAAAAATACAAGAATAAAGAAAAATGTGGAATTGAAATGTTACGTATACACAAAACTCGTAGGAATCCAAAGCAGAGGATTTTGAATGGTGATGTGTTTGGATGTCTTACAGAAAAATCTCATAGGAGTTTGATAGCTTTCTGAGAGAGAAGAGATACGACGAGAGAAGATGCATGGGACTGATCTCAAAGGAAAACTAGAATGAGGTGAGCTCATGTGAAAAATTCCTATGGAATTGAACTAAGGGAAAGCAATCCAAAGGAAGTTAACTTTCAATCCTATGTTCTAAACAACCAAGTTAGGAATTATCCTATAATTTGAATCCTCCAAAATTTCTATGAAAACTCTTCAATCCATAGAAGCCCATAATGTGTAGAAGTAAAAGATTTGAATCCTAACGTTACTTATATTTAAACAGAGAGAATACATTACAACCACATGATACATCACTGCATGTTCTACTTTATGCATCAGACAAGCTTTTGCCACAGTTGAGAGCAAGGGTGATTTAGGAATTAAAATTTAAAATATATTATTTATTTATTTCTACACAAATATATCATCGTCGTTGTGTGAAAAAATAAAAACGATACGGTTTTGCTGAACAGTTGAGTAAAAAATAGTGACGGCGTGACCACACATACGATCTCGCAGGACGGTGGCGTGAGAACGTCACAGTACGTGAGAGCTCGCGGTCTCGCTCAGCCAAACAGCAACCGACTGTTAATCAAAGATTACTGATTAATTACTTCCTAATGATGCTAATTAAAAATTACTATGATTAATTAATCGCTAACGATATTAATTAATCTATTAATCACGTTGAGTTTGTTAGTTAGGGATGTGAAGTCGTAGTCTCGCGCACTTATCACACGAGGTCGAGCGGTCTTGCGTCCTCCTCGCATGATGTCGCGCGGTAATGGGCGAATTTATATTTTAATTCTGCAACAACGATATATTCAATATAAAATAAGTGAAAGAAAGGTATACTTCCAAATTTTTTTGGTTGATTTGGTAGAAGCTGGTTCCTGACAGTAGACTGCTAGAGTATAAGCAACAATATAAAAATGTTATCTTCACAGATAAACAGTATAGTACTACAGTAGGCAGTAGCAAATAGTGTATATATGAATCCACGCACGATGCAGCCTGCAATATTTTGTGTTCAAAGCTTGACTATAGAGGTGGAGTGGAGGCCCCCAACCCCCCCAAATAAAAAAAAATCTCTCTCATCACTGTCCCTCTTCAGAGGAACAGCACAAGGGAGCACAGGTGCTATATGCTACTGCTACTAACTCCGATTTTCTATACCCAGCCAGCTTCTTGCACAGCACAGGACAAGCGCCTCCATGGCTTCTGCTCCTGCATTTTAACCTTGTGAACCTCTAGTGATTTCTGTGTGTTTGAGAGACAGATACAGGGGGCCACGACCTAGTGGAGTATTGTACTATTTCCTTCATTTTAAATTGATCATCTTATAATGTTTGTGTATCAATATCACTGATAATTTAAACTGTATCGATTGAGACGTCATGTATAATATGCACATATTCTTTTACAATACATACATCGATTAAAACACAATACACAATTACATTATTAACATGTATATATTTATTCATTCTGTATTAATTGGGCTGTGATGAAATCCGTGTTTATACGGTTATATGATAATTAATTTAAAAAATTTTGGTTTTTATTATATGATGATGAATTTGGGGAGAAGAGAATACTGTATATCTCATGGTCGTGAAGCCTGTGACTGTGAGTCTGTGAGTGCGTGAGTTGTGCCAGCCTGCAACGAAAACCAAGGCAGTCCTCTCCTTCCCTCTTATTGGGGAGGGGCCTTTCCCTTTCTTCTTGTGTAAATTTATTGCTAGCTGAAAGTTCCAATGAGAGCCGTGGACACACAGCTCAATGGGGGCAGGATAGAACTCAGAGGAGAGGTGTTGTGTGTGTCTTTTGGTCCCTTTGGACGGTGTATCCCTGATTCCCTGACATTCCATTTATATGAAAAGAAACTGAAATGTGGGTGTCTGAAGCGAATGATGCTGGCACCAGTGGTAACCAGCAAGCCTTTCTTTGACCATACAGTTACTACTCCATTACAACAGTAACAAACTAACAGCAGTAGAAATAGTAACTGAAGTACTAGTAAACTAATCGCCCATGCTTAGCACAAAGCTAGAATCAATTTCAAATTTTGCGTGGGTAGAACAGTAGAACGTGTCAGCAGCACTGTTGTGCTTGTGCAAAAGCTGCGTCGGCGTGCGTACGCCGGCCGGGCGAAACCGAAAGGCGCTCGACAGTTTTGGGGTGGTGAAGTGGTGATCTGATGGCTCACGGCGTACAGCGACGGGAACTGAATTGGCCGGCCTCGTCCCTGCTGTACACGCCGTCTTCCGCCCGTACACCACATCTACTCCTACCACCTGTCTACCTCTCCACTGAAACCAAGAAACCAACCTCCGCTTGCTTGTGACTGTCTGCATTCACATCAGCTTAACAGCACTCCAATACAGAAACTATAATGGGCCTGTTTGGCTTCTCTAACTCGGTTAGAGGTTAGAGTTAGTTTCTAACTCTGAATTAGTATTGAACTAACTCTAACCTAAAGGGTGTTTGGATGTTTGGTTAAAAGGTGTTTGAATGCTTGGTTAGATTAATAATGACTTCCTCCCTCTCTCTCTTTCTCATTGGCTGGCTTCCTCCCTCCCTCTCTTTCTCTCTCCAAACTAACCCAAATAATCACTACTTGGAGAAGATATTTTTTGGGATGGGTTAGATGCAAAAATCTAACTCTAACTTTCCTGTTTGGTTACTTTTGGGTTAGATTGGCTCAATCTAACTTATTCTAACTCTAACCCTTGGATCCAAACAAGGCCAATAATAGTTTCTATCTTTATTTATTATCCTCTTATTTAATGAGATTCAGTGATGTGGTAAAACAGAGAACAACAAAAACAGAGAAACGATGTCAAGAGACGAAGAAACTTGCGTTGCGTGTTGGCTGTCATTTCTTCCCGATCCCGTGTGTCGGCCTGCTTGCGCCTGCTCGCGTGCCAGCCACCACCCGTCTGTTTGCGCGTCAACCGCCGCCGCCCTCCCTCACTCGGCCCCAACCCCGTCCGTCGCCGCCCCTTCCTCGCCCAGCCCCGACGTCGTTCGCTGCTGCCCTCCCTTGCCTGGCCCCAACCCCGTCCATCGCCGCCCCTTCCTCGCCCGGCCCCAACGCCGTTCATCGCCGCCCTCCCTTCCTCGGCCCCGACCCCGTCCGCCACCACCCCCGCTCAGCCCCGACCTCGTTCGCTGTCATCCCCCCTCGCCCGGCCCTGTCCCGCCGTCCGTCGTCGCTCCTTCCTCGCCCGACCCCGACCCCCGTCCGTTGCCGCCTCGCCGGCTCCCTCCTCGCACCGTCGCCCGTGCTCCTACGGGTAGGGGTGAGGCCACGCACGCCAGAGGATGAGGACGCCGTCGCCACGCGCGCCGCCGGGGGACGTCGTTGCCGCGTGAGCTGTCGGGGGACATGTTGCCGCCGTGCTATGTGCTATGTTGTGCTCTGCCGCCACGCTCTGTGCTATGCTGTGCTGCTGCCGCCGCGCTCTGTGTGTTGTGCTTTGCCACAGACAATCAACTCTTTTTGTGTTGCACAATTAATTTTTTATTGCATAGAAACTAATATTAATATCTATGCATTGGGAGAAATGGTTTTCTATTATGAGGTCTTCCATCTACAGAAACCATAAATGGTTTCTGCATTAAGTGTCATATGCTCCCACAGTTAAATAAAAAAACTCTTTACGTTCAAATTTGACTTAAAATAAACTAACTTCTACCCTCTTATTACTTACTCCGGTCTATGGATCGAGAAAATATATACCTTCCGTGCCCCCTGCTTACCTGCCCACCAATTCTGCGTTTTGATCTTTCTCTTATTACTCTTAGTCTTGGATATTAGCTAAGAGTTCATTTTTTTATGGATTGAGGGAGTACCTTTGTCCTAAAAACAGTATTATGAATCTGTATAGGAAGCATTCTTATTTTTTTATTCCTTTTTCTTCCCTGTCAAACAAAAATGAAAAAAGATCTTTGAGAGAAGAAGAGGTGAAATGGATAACAAATGGGATTGTTTTAATCGGGCCAAGCCCACCGAGACACAAGATGACTAGGCGGGCCAAGCATGTCAGTATAGGAATAGGGAAAAAGAGAGGTTGCATGAGCACACATCCTAAACTAATGGAATTTTTTTGTATTTTTAATTTTATTTTTTTAAAGATTTGCAAAACTAATTTTTTGTTTCAACAATTACAAAAAGGTCCTCCACCACCCTCTGGTAGGACTGGACGTTCGAGTTTACCTGAAATTTTAGGTCGGGTAGTTTGGATTTTTTAAATTTCGGGTTTTCAAAATTGATACCCGAAATATTACCCGCTCACCTATTTACCCGAAATTTCAGGTACCCGTTATTTTGGGTTACCCGAGCTGCGTCGACGCGAGGGAAAAGCAAGCGGCGCCGGGCGCGAGAGGCGAGAGGCAAGCGCGCGGGCGAGCGATGAGCGGCTCCGCACGAGGCGAGCGGCGAGCGGCGAGGCGCGAGAGCGAGGCGGCGGCGGCGCGGAAGGGTAGGGTTAGGGTTAGGGTTACAGTCAAGGCGGGGGCGCACGAGGTAACGGGTTGCGGCGCACGAGTTGTTCAGTTGTTCGAGTTATCAGTGCACCGTAAGTTACAACGCGATTAACCCAAAATAATATCGGTTTTCAAGTTATCTACCCGATATCAGTGTTCGGGTTTCGGGTAGTTCGGATTCAGGTTTGGGTTTTTTCGGGTTTGAGCTTCGGGTTCAGGTTTTATGCCCACTCCTACCCTCTGGGAGGGTGATTTTTACCTCTCATATGGCGATTTTTGTGACGCCATTTCACCTCCGTCGATGTTTTGGACGTTTTTTGAATTTGCAAAAAATCAAAGGGTCTAAGTGCAAAAATTCTTCGTGCAATTTTGCATTTAGACCCTTTGATTTTTATAAATTCAAAAAATGCCCCAACGTCGATGGAGGCCAATGACCGTGAGACACGTCACAAAAATCGTTCTCTGAGAGGGCGATTTTTAAAAATCGCCCTCCCAAATAGCGGCGGGGGACCATTTTTATAATTGTTTGAAAATGAGAAATTAGTTTTATAAATCTTTAAAAAAATTAAAAATGCAAAAAATTCAAACCAATGAGGTCAAGAAGGAAAAAATATGCAGCAGTAATCATATATGTAGTGAAAACTTTAAAAATATTATATGATAAAAATTGAACATCTGTTAAATTTGTTTATTTATCGTGAGTTTAATTTTTATTCTTAGTAACCTGAGAGTAAAAGTTTTACTCACAGCGAAGTGAATAAATCTTAGAAATCTAATGATATGATAGTAGTTTTTAAGTTTTCATTATATATATATGATTTCCACAAAAGTTAGACTAATTCTATATTTTAGTTTTTTCAATTAAGTTAGTCATATTTGTATTTTTATGTATCTAAGACTTAAACGAAGATTGATAAATTAAATGTTTAATTGAAATTGGAAAAGAACTTAGTACTTATAGGTCGTATGTATGTATATATTTCTTATTTTTGTTATATGTAAAATGAGTTGATTTTTTATTTTGATGATAAAAATAATATGTTTAGCTCTCGTGCACGGAGGGGGTATAATTTTCCGGCCAAAGGACATAGTATTTCTTTCTTTCTGATCATCTGAAAAAGCGTCATTACCTAATCCTAAAACGCGATTTGAGGCAGCAAGCTTTCGACGTGGCGATGGCAACAGCCCACCCACAGAATAAGTTCCTAATCGCACACGAAAACGATATTAACGCCCAAAGCAGACAGCTTTAAGACGCATTAAGCTCTCTGACGAAATTAATCTGGAAAGTATCCTGTCCTCGCTTTTAATCACAGCAATTAAACAACGACGTCCACTTCAGATCATATGCATGCACCGGATCGATCGGTAGACCAATCAAATCTAGTATGAACTAATGGCCACACGGGTACGCCTACTTAAAAAACAGTTTTCATGTAATCAAAACCTATTTTTCCGTACGGGGAGTAAATGAATTTTTACGTGTGGATGCTTATATCATCCACACACAAAAATAAAAATTACGAAAAAAAATAAAATTTCAACAATCCCATCTGCTGCCGCTTGTTGTCATCGTCGCATGGCTGCTCCTTCTCGTCATCGTCACCGCAGTCTACCATCGTCATCGTTAAGGCTGCCGTCGCTGCACAGAAGGAGAGAAGTAGAAGAGGAGGGGGATAGGTGGGAGAGAAAAGTGAAGGGGAAAGAGAGGAGATAATGCCGTAGAAAAAATGAGAGGTGAGAGAGAAGGGGAGGAGATAAGGATGAGACTTAAAAATGTTGAAGGTGTTGAGAGAGAAGATAGAAGAAAGATCAGACTTGTAGACAGACTTATAAGAGACTCACATATAAAAATATATTTTCACATGCAGCCCTGAACCAACCTCGCGAAAACGATTATTGCAGGTCTCGTAAAAAAAATCAATTTTATAATAATAACAAGACGTTTAGTTGTCTGATCGAAATCCATCCAACGGTTGTTGTCGATCGAAAGTGTTTGCACATTACGGCATAATAAGTTGTCTTATGGTCTTGGAATTTTTTTATTTCATGACAGACGCATACTCACAAATACCACTACACACGCAACACTATATTCATACACCGCGAATAAGAGACAACAACTAGCGGCACATCCTGAGATCTCACTAAAATCATATTAGAAGCCCGTCTGTGCATAATATTTAATATTTATAGGTCCCTAATAATGAAATCATGCATCCATGATTTCACCATCACATCACTTATGTTTTTTCCGTACAGTTTTGGTGAAATCATGCACACTTCACCATCACATCACTTATGTTTTGTTCCAACAGTTCATTTGCTCATGGTAAAAACCATCACATCACTTATGTTTTTTCCGTACAGTTTTGGAATTTAGTTTCAGTTGTTCCATCAGTTCATTTGCTCATGGTAAAAATTGACACATTT
The DNA here is from genome assembly GCA_019925245.2 of Oryza australiensis. Taxonomy (NCBI): domain Eukaryota; kingdom Viridiplantae; phylum Streptophyta; class Magnoliopsida; order Poales; family Poaceae; genus Oryza; species Oryza australiensis. Next base: position 612,474 of record JAIFGZ020000160.1, on the reverse strand, counting down.
TTTGACTAGTTTTGCTACGTTTTTCCCTGTTTACTTGCCCCATATAGGATTAGAAACGATAAATGATAAATGGATGATTTTTTTAGGATTTGGGTCCTATTGGACAATGTTTTCCTAAATAGCACTTTGAAAAAAAATTGGACACCAATAAATTTCATAACGAATAGAGATCTTTCCATGATAGTTAGCGTAAGGTTCAACTTCTCAAAAATGAAATATTTTCATTTGAGCCATATTTGTCATCTAACCCCTATTTAGAATAGAGGACTGTAAAATTCAAATTACAAAAAAATCCTAAATATTCCTATTCATTTTTTTTACCATTCCTACATCCAAAGAGAACTTAAGTGGTAACAACGAACTAGTCAACTAACAATTGATAGTGATGGGGTGTCCTGCCAGATTAAGGATTTAGAGTGGAAACTTCCGTACCGCAGTCGGGGCAATGGAAGGTTGACAGATAAGGGGTAAAGCAGAATGATGCCTCCAAAGCCGTGGTTGGGAGGGATAGAAGAAGGGCAGGAAGATAGCGATAGAAGTCAATTTTAAGTTGGATAGATGTAGGGGTAGATTCGGTAACAAAAACGATGTGATGAGAAAGATATGTTGTGCTAGTGCTCCTCCTCTGACCAGGAAGGGGAAATATTATTCAGTTGTATGTATAATGTATTAACCATTTCATCGAAAAGAATACTCATATATATATATGTATATATATATATATATTAGCAACTATGCCGTGCATTATAACGGGTGAAGTCAAGGCACGACATGGATGGAGACGGGAGGGAGGGACGCAGCGCGCGGCTGGGTGCGACGCGGATGGGGACAGGAGAGGGGCGCATGCGATACAACGGGCGTTATTTTTCATCCAAGCCCACGCTTGCCCGTGTGTTGCAACGGGTAAAGTCGGGCGCGGCGCGGATGGGGACGGGAGGGAGGGCGCAGCGCGACGCGGAAGCTCCGAGCAGGACGGGAGGGAGGACGCAGGCGCGCGCGGGCGCGCGCGCGGATGGGACGGGAGGAGGGGCACATGCGTTGCAACGGGCGTTATTTTCCATCCAAGCCCATAGTTGCCCGTGCGTTGCAACGGGGTCGGGCGCTGCGCGGATGGGGACGGGAGGAGGGGCGCAGCGCGACGCCGAGCTTCGAGCAACGGGAGGAGAGGCGTAGGCGCGCGCGGGACGCGGCACGGATGGGGACGGGAGGAGGGCACATGAGGTCTTTTTTCATCCAAGCCCTCCCTTTCTTTTCAACATTGAGATCTGCGGGTTAATTTTATAAACACTCAATGAATTTTTTGCAAAATAGCAGGCAAAACAAAATTTTTGGTGAAAACACTACTTACTTTATAGATAGTTATTATATATATAGTGTCTATATTGAACCTAGGTGCATTCTATGGTACAGAATGCACCCAGACCAACCAACCCAACTAATCAGGCGTGCCACCCCCATGCGAATTCACCAGCTGATTCATCGCAACTGACACTAAAGCATCAGATTCTATTAGAACGATGAAGTTAAGCGTGCTTGCACGAGAGTAATACTAGGATGGATGACCTCCTAGAAAATCCTCGTGTTATACTGTATCGGCGGAGTTGCAACTGGTGTTTATATTAGGTTGCAACCAGCATACCAATTGTGTTGCAACTGGTCAACCACCAGAGCTGCACGCCAGTTGTAACTGATGTTTAAATTAGGTTGCAACCTCTAAACACAAGTTACAACTAGATGAAGTTGCAGCTAGTTGTGGACGGTGATATTGGTGTATCGCAACTGGTAGTACCAACAAACAGGAGTTGCAACTAGTGTCAAACTATTTAGATGAAGTTTTAACCAGTTACAACTAGGTGGTCGGTGATATTAGTGTGTCACAACAGGTGTAACTCCACTTGCAACTAGTTGCAAATGAGCGGTCAATGATATTGATGTGTCGCAACTGGTGTAAGAGCAACTCCAATGGAATCATCTATTCTGAGAGTCCAAATGGATCTCTATTTACACACTCACCAAAAATAGATAACATATTCCATATGTGTCTTCGGTGGAATCCCTATAATAGAAGATATCTATTTTTTGAAGTGGGGCACGTCCGCCTATTTATTAGTTGGCGCCTTTCCTTTTTGTTTGCAGAATTCCGAATGTCCCTGTTTGTTTGGCGCACACAAGACAGATCGGTAGCAGTTCAATTTCCTACGGCAATGATTCCAACAATAGGTCTTTGTTCTAGAGGCGCAAGGTAAATCCGGCCGTCTCTGTTCTGTTGCCGCAATATAGTTGTCTTGCAGTGCATTTGATTGCATTTGCTTGCATTGTTCCAATTTTTTTCTCTGTTTCTTGCCGCCAAAGCTTGTCAGTCGTTCCATTGGTTGAAGCGCAAGGACACTCCTCCATCGTCGCCCCTGCCGCCGTAGCCGCCGCCGCAAGAACACGCCGCCGGCGCCGCCGCAAAGACACGTCGCTGCCGCAAGGACACACTGGCGTATTGTTAAATTGTCATCCGGACATCATGAGTAAATCTGTTTTTCATTTAATATCGGAATTGTCGTCGTCATCCGACAATGATGATAAAGAATTTATTTTGAACACAATTGATGTGATCTACGATGAACCTCTACATCGTGGATCTGTGAAAGGACATTGGGTTCTTAGTCTTGAAAGACTGTTGGGACATCAGAGACTTTATCAAGATTATTTTGCAGAAGAACCTACATATGGCGCAAGTTATTTCAGACACAGGTTCTTACTTTGTAACCTACAATTGCTTTTAGTTTTTATGTATAAATGTGTGCATGATCAGTCTATTGTTTTAACAGGTTTCGAATGTGGTGTCCCCTGTATTTACGTATACTGAATGCCATAGAAGCGAACGATGAGTATTTTGTGCAGAAAAGAGATGCAGCTGGTGTCCTTGGACTATCTTGTTTGCAAAAGGTTACCGCAGGTTTCCGGATATTAGTTTACGGAATGACAGCTGATGCTACTGATGAATACGTCCATATTGGAGAATCTACTGCAATTGAAAGTTTGAGGAAATTTGTAAAAGCTGTTGTGCATGTCTTTGGAGAAGAGTATTTGATGTCTCCTAATGAAGAAGACACGACAAGATTGCTTGCAATTGGTGAGAGTAAAGGTTTTTGGGGTATGCTTGGTTCCATAGATTGTATGCATTGGACGTGGAAAAATTGTCCAACAAAATGGCATGGTATGTACGCGGCCATACGCAGCAGGCTATAATAATTCTAGAAGCTGTTGCTTCTATAGATCTGTGAATTTGGCATGCATTTTTTGGGATGCCTGGGTCACATAACGACATAAACGTTCTTCAATGTTCCCCGGTTTTTGCAAGGCTTTCTAATGGTAATGCTCCGAAAGTTAATTACACTATCAATGGCCATGAGTACACTATGGCTATTACCTTGCAGACAAGATTTATCCTTCATGGGCAACATTTGTTAAAACTATATCGCAACCACAAGATAATAAGAAAAAATATTTTGCAAAGGCGCAAGAAACATGCAGGAAGGATGTGGAAAGGGCTTTTGGGGTTCTACAAGCTCGTTTTGCTATTGTTTGTGGACCGGCTTGTTTTTAGGACATAGAAACTATTGAAAATATCATGAATGCTTGCGTAATTTGCATAATATGATAGTAGAGGATGAACGTGCCGATGAAGAAGATTACAATTATGATGATGTGGTTGATCAAGTCACTCCTTCTCATGATCTTGCGCCTGCGTTTGATGATTTCATTCAAATTTATCTGAATATCAAAGACCAGGAAACTCATTATCAGCTTCAAGCTAATCTTGTGGAGCACCTATGGCAGTTTCACGGAGATCAGTACAAGTAGAACATTTTAAATAATACTGTACAAACATCACTTTTTTCTAAATTCTAAAGTTAATTATACTGTCAATGTGCCGTTGTCTTTCTCCAATGCACTATCTGTGTCCAGTCTAATACTATTGAAAATCCGAAGCTCAAGCAAGCACTGTTTAAAATGGATGGTTACTGAACAATGCAAGCACTTAACATGGATGGCTACTAAACAGTACTGACACTTTGGAACAACCAGGAGAAAACAAGCCAATCATAAACACATTTATCTTAATAAGTCCAAGGCTGGTAATCTAACAGTACACTAACACTGTATAAATTCCAAAAACAGTGAGCAAACCCATGTAATGCTAGCACTGTTATCCTTCTCACATTTCATAATTATAATAGCAACATAACTAAGTGCAATATTAATAGTGTACTATAGATGTTTATTACATATTACATTTTAATATAAATCTGAATGCTGCAAAATGAAATCACATATTTTGATCGAGGATATGTTCCTTCAGTTTCTTGTAGAATTCCTACTGAGAAGTAGACATACTTGAAGAAATATCTAGATTAATAATTCACTCCTCCTCTAGCATCTTTGTTAGCTTAAATTTTGATCTATCAAGAGCAAGCCTATCATCCTCTTGCTTCTTTGCTACCTCAAATTTTTCCTTCTCTAAGGCAATCCTATCATCTTTTTGCTTTTTGGTAACCTCAAACTTATCTTTCTCAAAGGCAATTCTTCCTTTTTTCATTTTCAATACCTTGTTTGTCCTCTCCTCCTTCTTCGCCTACTTCATTGCTTCTATCTGAATATCAGCTGATTTCTTCTTGTCCCATGCACGATCTAGTGCTTCAAGTCTCCCGTTTTGCCAAAGTTTTTCTTTCTCCTTTTTTCTTCCTTCAGGCCTTTCCTGTGTTCGTGTGGCATCCATCTGTGATCCATCCTCGATGTCATCAACATTAATATGGGTCACTCCAACTACATTTGAAGTAGAGACATTTGTCTTTTGTTTCTTTTTGGAAGGTTGTTGTCCTGCTAACTGTTTCCGTCTTTCAATCCACTTAGGCTCATGCTTCAAAATCTCATAGTAGTGCAAGTACGGGAATGATCGATTATCCTTATCTTCGGACTTGAACAACCGTAATGCCTGCATTTGTTGGTTAACAAACATACATAATCAATCAATGATGGATAGGGGATGTCAGAACAATTTATACAAAAGAAATGATTATTCAGTTACCTTGTCTTGGATGGTGTGACCACTTAAATTGCTATGATCAATCCGATATACACATCCTGCATATTTGTTGACATCTAGCTGAATACCAGACCATCAATTCGAAAGAGAACCTTGGGTTCGATTCGATTCGAATGTCTTATTTGCATGAAAGTACTTAGTTAATCTGCCCCAATATTTACTTTTGGATTGATCTGCACCACTAACTGCATCAAGGCTAACATTTAGCCAAGCGAAGACAAGTAGGGTGTCTTCCTCCTCACTGAAATTTCTGGACCTCTTTTGGTTTTCCCTAGCTTGAGAAGTATTTGCAACCATTGGTGAATCATTTTGATCTTCTGGTTGGGTGCATGATATGTTGTGAACAAACTGATCAGAATCATCGAACATTAAGTCCATGAAAGAACCCTCTCCGTTCACGCTTCCTGTTGACAACACATAAAAAATAGGTAAAATTAAATTACGGAAGTGATAGCACTGATGTTTAGCTTTGAGCAGATGGTAAGCTAAAAATGAAGGAAACTAAAATTATATCATGTAATTGGTAATTCAGCTTTGAACAGATCCTAAGTTGTCCAGCTACAATGCAATGAAATCCGAAAACACCTACACTAGTCATATGTAGAACGAGGTTACTCAGCCATGTGCCATGCTATATCAAACTGTGTTACTGAAGAAATGTTGAAAACTTTGGATCAATTACCACATCTCACTGTTTAACCTTCCTCTGCTGCAAAAATATACACAACATTCTACATTTTGCACGTAATCCATGATAAACCTTGGCAGATAAAATAAATTTAGTAGCACAAAATAGTGCCACAGAAAGATGAACAAAAAAAATTCAGAGTATTAATTTTAGATGTCCATTGAAAATTCAGTTAAACAATCTGCATCTTTCACAGCTACCTGTAAACCTCAATGACTTAACACTGGAGACCTATAGGTTGAATGCTATGATAAAAATTTTCTAAGAGGAACATATTTCATGTATGCTTTAACTGTATTCATCTTCCCCATGCTCATCTTTCTCTGTTCTTTATCGTGAATCACAAGATCATTTACAACATACATGAGTGATGGACGTTTTCATTATAGGGACCATGCAACTGCCACCATGTGATTTCTCTTTGTTGGTTTACTTTTTATATCTACATAGTGGTGGGTAAAATTTTTCACCTTTTTCAGCACATGCCATAACAGAGATACCATTATGTCATTCATTGTTCTAATTTGTGGGTATTGATATACCTATTGGATCTATTATTATACATTGATGCTTCTTGTTGACAAGTGGTTGGCAGAATTTGCTAATTTTATATCCTTGCTTCATTGAGAAAAAGGGCATCAGAACAGAAATTAACTCCAGCAGCATCCAAGACACTGAACAGCACTATTGACTTATGTTTTTAGACATGCAGTAATCTGGGGAAATTTACTTATTAGAATTCTTTTCAATTTTTCTCACCTAAATCTTTCTCACCTTCGTCGGGTGTCCTGGCTTCAACACCCATTCTGACGGAGCCGGCGGCTGCCCACGCAGGAAACAAATTCCGCCCGAGTGGAGGCGCCATGCCAAATCCCGCTGCCGTGTCCATCTGTGCTTCAATTCCCCGGTGAGTCGGAGGCACTTTCTGTGGCGGCGGTGGGGCAGACAAGGGACCGCGGCGGCGTCGGGAGCGCAGAGGGGAATTGGCGGCGGGCCGGTCAGGGGACCCGGCAGCGTCGGGAGCGCAGAGGAAAGGCGGGGCGGTAAGGGGACTCGACAGCGTCGGGAGAGCGGCGGGGTCAGGATGGCGGCGCCGTCGGGAGCGCAACGGCGTGGGGAGCGTGGTGCCGCTACATTTGTTCTGGACACGATGCTAGATTTGTTCTATAGCGTGCGGGAGCACGGAAACACGGGCGGGAGCGCGGGAGCGGCGAGGGAACTCGACGTCTGCTACGTGTAACACAGGAAAATCAGTTTTTGGCGATCCAGGACGTTGTCCAGAGCTGTAGAACGGGAAAACCGGGATAACCACCCTGTGTTTTTGAATGATTGGATAGCTAATCCGTTGGACCATCTTTGTTTGATTGCAACCACCAAATTTAGCTCCAAATGCCATTTGATGAATCCGTTGGAGATGCTCTAACAAACTGGAGTTGCAACTGGGTGGTCAGTGATATTGGTGTGTCGCAATTGGTGTAACAAACTGAAGTTACAACCAACTAGTTGAGTTGCAACTGGTGTTTAGATAAAGTTGCAGCCAGTTGCAACTAGACGGTCGGTGATATTAGTGTGTCACAACTGGTGTAACAAATTGGAGTTGCAATTGGTGTTTAGATGAAGTTGTAACTGAAGTTACAACTGAGAGGTCGGTGATATTGGTGTGTAGTTACAACTGGAGTTGTAACTGGGAGGTCAGTGATATTGGTGTGTCGCAACTGGTGTAACAAACTGGAAGGTCGGTGATAACTGTCCAGTTGCGACTGGAAGGTCGGTGATATTGGTGTGTCGTAACTGGTGTAACAAACTAGGAGGTCAGTGATAACTAGTGTAACAAACTAGAGTTGCAACCAGCTAGCTGACCAACTGGTTTTCTAAAAATAACAAACAACATAAAAATAGCAAACAACAGTTGATGATATTGGTGTGTAGTTACAATTAGAGTTACAACTGGGAGGTTGGTGATATTGGTGTGTCGCAACTGGTGCAACAAACTGGGAGATATGTGATAACTGTCCAGTTGCAACTGAGAGGTCGGTGATATTGGTGTGTCGCAACTAGTGTAACAAACTGGGAGGTCGGTGATAACTAGTATAACAAACTAGAGTTGCAACCAGCTAGCTGACCAACTGGTTTTCTAAAAATAGCAAACAACAGTTATAATTTATGTGTAAATAAAATTACAATTGAATTTCTCATGAGGTCACCCATCCTATAACTTCTCTTGCCCAAGCACATTTAACTTTAGAGTTTTAATGGGATCCGGTGCTTTGGTGTTGGTTCAAGCGTGTGCAAGGATATAGTTTGGGCGTGCGTAAAGGTCTGTGCATCCGAAGAGTAAAATGCACCTTAGTGCATAAACATAAGTGTTACATATATATATATACACTATATATATATAATATAAACATAAGTGTTACATAATTACATGTCTTTGACATTAATTTTGTAACATCCAAAAATGTTCATCATTTAACTTTAACCCCATAGTTTAAACATTCCTTTGGGGTGCAGTATGTCACGGACGATGAAGCCCGCTATCTCCTCTTTAATCTTCTCGAAGCTCGTAGGCACAGACTTGCATATATTTTCCTACATGTATGTACTTCAAAATTAGTCTATATATATAGAGACACACACACACTTCGAAGTAGCTAGTATATATCATAATTTAGATCACAAACCTCAAATTCGACCAAAGTCTTCACTTTTTCTTTACAGAATTCGCATGTTATGGCACACATGAAATTCGCACTGGTCGCCAACTTGTTGTTTTATTGGAAAGTACTTTTTGTAGATGAGGCTTTTGTCCTTTCTTATGCAGGCCTCCTTTCTTCATATATGGGCCCACGCTTCATTTATTGCTGCTTGGAGCATGGTCCAGCTTCTTGGATCAGGGTCCAGTTATATCTTTATTGATTTTGGAGTTCATGTAATGGCATGTAGTCCACTTAAGCGTTATGACCAGAAGGAAATACTAAAGCTATACATGTCATGCAATTGCATATATTTAGGGTACACACTTACTACTGATTATAGGTGCACATAATATACTCCTTGTCTTGGCGGGCCCACAAGATGTCATATATATAATATATCATTCCCTGGTGGTCGCCTTGGGGATTGGTGATGGTAACCATTTATGGATGTAGGAAGGCCACTTCCGGTGTATTTTTCTGACACCACTTCCAACTATACCTACACACAAGACAAACACTCTTATAAGCGTGTTATAAGGATTGTTATTACCAAATTTTGTATGCAATAATAGTAGCACTTAAGTAGACTTGTATCCACCGCTCGGAGCCTGTAGAGGTTGACAGTGACGGATCCAGAAATGAGCTCCGCCTCGGGCTAACTAATACAAGGCTAAAATAATTTGTCCTGAGCTAACTAATACATGACTAAAATAATTGTCATGTATTAGCTAACTAATACATGGCTAAAACAAGGCTACGGTGGTGTGGAAGAATTGCTTTGGTTGATCGAGGAAGTAAAGCTAAAGTAGCCCAGTAAAGGCTTGTCTGGTCGGTGTCTCTGTCGTCTCGTCTCGATGTACGCGCGTGTTGGCTTGTTGAGCTGGTTAAGCAATCTATTATACATGCTTGCGTGGCAAATTAAAGAGAAGATGAAATTTAGTAGACCTGTAATTGATAGATAATACAGTAATAAGCACTTCAGTCTACTTTGTTACTTCGAATCCTGCAGTAATAACCAATAGGATCGGATTGGGCAGCGTCATTATCAAATTAAGGCTGGAAGAAGATTCCGAAATGAAGCGTGGATTAGTAGTCGATTCTGACAGTAATGGAAGGATCGCCAAATTAACAAGCAAAGCAAAAGCCTATAAGGAAATCAAAGTAGTTGTCTGAGAGGAAGACGATGATTCATCCTGTAGCCTCGCCCGCTCACGATCCGAGTAGCCGGGCATGGATCCGTCCTCGGAGGTCGAATAGATCCTTGAAGTCGATGACAATATAATTTTCTAGCCCAATAAATGATTTTCGATCGTGATGGCCTATTATATCACTCTCTCTATTCGTCCTCCTTGCGTTGGATCTCTCCATATAGTATTAGTGGAGCTCCTTGCAAGCGTTGCCAATCATTCCCAGTGCATTGTCTCCAACCAACGGCATTCCTAGTTGGAAGGGTGCCGGAGCAATGATCTTTTTATGTGCTTCCTACCTAGGGCCCATATCTTGCTTCTTTGGAGCCAGAAGCGAGTCCTACACCTTGTATTTTCCTCTTCCTTTCCCCCTTGCAGCAGGTTTTTCGCTAGTTATTTGTGGAGGGGAAGAATGTGCCTTCCTACTCTTTTTCATTGGTGGGGGTTTAATGATTGCCATGTTGTCGGTCTCCATATGATCGTCCCCAAAATCCGTGTCATATTGTAGCTCGATGTCATCCACTTGTTCATCTCGAGCGGGAGCTGGAAGGGCTGAAGGAGAAGGAGCAGGTTTTAGCAGCGAACGAGCGCTCGGTGCAGTGGTTGACCTTAGAATCGTCTTTATCTCAATGAGGTCCTCGGGCCATTGGATAAAGGTACCACGTGCAGCTCCTAGGGTTAGGATCTCGTCGCTCAGTGGATGCTACAGTGGCAAATGGGCCCATTTGGTCTTCACTGTTTCCACTTGCACTTTCACGTGGCCAGCCATCACTTGCGCCGCATGCACTCCTGTATCTGGGGTTGGCTTAAAAGCAAATCCCTCGGCTGTTGGAACCATGAAGGAGGGCATCACCCTAACTATTAGGACACAGTTAGTTGGTTCCTGCGATAGATTTATCCATAATTTTAGAATATTATATAATATATGGATTTGTTAAGACTGTTACGCATTGTGGCCGAGAGTTTTACCGCTATATGGTTGATGACGGCAAGGACCAGTGGTGGTGTATTTTCTGTAGCCTCGGTTGATACGCAACTGTTGCGCCTTTGTGTGGGACTTTCTCAATGTGGAGCAGCGGCGAGCTCGGCGGTCTGTTGCTCAGCTTGGATCTGTTGCTTGATCCGTGCCTCCACCTACACCAGCTTCTCATTGAATTCAGAGCTCAGCTCAGCTATGACCTGCTCCCTGATCCTCTCAGCAAGGCGTGCATCTTTCTTTGCCTTCGTGAGAGTCCGCTTCTTGTACTACCCCGCGTATTCTGAAAACCATATTTGCAAGGAACGGTGGAGCCAACGCCCGTTGTCCATCCATGGTGTTCGTTGTTGCCCAATGCTTGAGTGAGGATGTCGTCCTCACATCTATACGAGCAGGCCTCTTGCAAGGACTGTCTCACGACAACCAACTCCTTCTGCAGTACAAGTGAGTTTGGGTTAAATCAAGATTACGATCTATGTAAACAAATGAAACATATTAAGATGAGACACTTACAATATTTTTGTACACTATTTGATCTTGGGCATTTGGCAAAGTAATTGTCCCATTGCTGTTCTTCACACCCTTCGCTCTTGCCCGGTTCCTTGCCCGTGGGTGTGGGATATCGACAAATGGCGGTGGCATGTTTGATGCATCTGTCGCTCCATCCTCCTTTTCCCATTGCACTTGCTTCCCGGCATATTCTCCGATGCTGGTGCCGGTGCTGGTGCAAGTTTCGAGCCTGGAGTGCCCGATAAGCCTTGCTTCTAGCTTGGAATTCGGGGGTTGATTTCTTCTCGTAGAACTACTCCCACACGGCTAGCGTGATGAACGAGAAGTTCCCAAATGGCTACGGAGTGCTCGGGTTGAAGACATACTCGCCGACCAGCTTGGACTTAAAGTTTTTCCAAGCAAGTCCCATCATCTTGAAAGCCGCCCGCTTGAGCTGTCCTCGTCGGCTGCAGGCACTTCTTGTTCCGACATTTGCTTGATGTCATCATTCAAAATTGTGAAGTTTTGCCTCCCTATCACCCTGCAGATTGACCTGAACTTCTTACATACATTCGGGGGAGCGGTCGGTACTCTTAGGTGATCCATATTTGTTATGATGTACCATTCCTTTTGGATTTTATTTTCACTCATAGAGGTCCGTGTCTTTATGGACCCACTAGTTGTCACCGACGTTAGTACGTTATGTTTGGAGATCGTTAAATAACTTACAAAATTATAAAATCATAAAATTAATTAAATTACCCTAAATCACAAGTCCAATATCCCAAATAATCAAAAAACTAATTATGAAATTTTATTAAAAATACTTTTTTATAAATTAAACAATCGCGGTTCAATGGGGAGGAGAGGAGGAGATGGAGAGCGGCTCTAGAAGCAAGAAGAAAAGGGATTGGAAAAAAAAAGACAAAAGATGCGATGTGACCCGTCTCTCCAAACGTTGATGATGAGAGGCTAGCATTGACGCAATCATATATGTCAGACATGTAGTTTATTTCGGACATATGCATGACATTCCATCCAGTGCCACTACTTAAACATAACTAAAAATAACTAGTATTTGGTCAATTAATTAATACACGTGATTTTCCATATATGTAAGTTTTAACCTAATATGACCTTAATAATTTACTATATATGCAGACATACTTGAAGAGGATTCATATTTAACTTATAATATATCTAATTGTGAGGACGTCATTTTCTTATCTAAAAAAGAGAAATTAATAGTTAGGACATCTGTACATGTCCCAAGATGCAAACGACAACCATATCATCCATGGTAATAAAATAAATATTTGTATATATGTATCATATATATTAATTAACTAGCAGCACGTAATTTACTATATATCCTTAGTTTGAATTAAGTATGCTTAGGTTGATTGGAAATGCATGTACTTAGTATGCTTAGGTTGATTGGAAATGCATGTACTTAGTACTTCAGGATGACCACTAGATCAGTTCCATTATACAACCAACATAACACTTCCAAATTGATACTAGTCTTAACATTACAAGAATATCACTAAAATCCATTCATCCACATATCATCCATTCATCCACATATCACAAAAATGTACTAAAGTCTATTAATCCATTCAGGGCGCCGGGCGCCGAGAAGTGAGGGAGCTCGGTGGACTTACCTGGAGCACAGGGAGCAGAGGGCGACAGGCTCGGTGGCTATGAGTACATGGCTTAAACTTTATACCCTAAATCAAATTGTTCGCCAATAGAGATGATGACACCACAATCGGGCTTAATGTAAAGCCCGTCATGGATGAGATCATCCGTGACGGGCTTAAAGTTTAAGCCCGATAGAGATGTCATCATCTCTATCGGGATTTAATTAAGACCCATCACCGATGATATCATTCGTGACGGACTTAAAGTTTAAGCCCGATTGATCCTGTCATCATCTCTATTGGGCTTTTCTTAAGGCCCGTCATGGATGAGATCTTTCGTTACGGGATTAAAGTTTAAGCATGATTGAGATGATGTCATCTTTATCGGGCATGACTTAAGGCCTGTCACTCATAGAATTTTTTCATTTTTACATATAAATAAATTAATTTTTATATTTGTTTTCTCTTTCTTATTTTATCATTGTAGAGCTATAGTAAAAATCATTTAGTAAAATAATATAATTCACTAAATAATTCACTAAATTACTATTTTCATATAATTCACTAAAGAATTAATACAAAAGGCTTGTTAATACAAAATACTTCATTCATTACAAGAAATAGCATAACAAATAAGTACAAAGGCATTAGTCATAAGGTTATGTCTTCCGTATGATCTGAACGAGCATATGTCACATCCTCTTGGGCATCATCGTCAAGGTCGATGTGAGGTCTTACATGAAGATTTTTAGGGGTGGGCACTTTCAAACCAAAAACCAAAAAAATGAACCACACCCAGCTGAACCGAATTTTGCGGTTTTTTGGTTTTTGGTTTTGGGTTCGGTTTACGATGTTACAGAAACCGCATAGTTCAATGCGGGTTCAATTTTATACATCTGAAAACCGAACTACCGAAAAAACGAAAACCAACCTAGCTTCGGAAAAAACCGCTCTTCTTCTCTTTGGGAAAACCGAACCGAGCTCTTTCGCAGGCGCATCGCCGGCCGCCAGGGGTGGGGGGAGTGGTGGCGCTCGGGCTGAAGAGGATGGGGACGGCAGCGGCGGCGGGCGCGGAGGGGCGCGGCGGCGGGGCGCGGAGGGTTGACGGCGGCGACGGCAGCGGGCGAGGGGCGGCGTTGGGCGAGAGGGCCGGCGGCGGCGGCGGGCGTGGAGAGGGCTGAAGGCCGCGGCGACGCTCGGTGCGCGGCGTGGATCGGGGCCGACGGCGATGGGCGCGGAGGGGCCCAGCGGCTGCACAACGATGCTCGGGCACAGTGCGGAGGGGGCCGACGGCGGCACTCGGGCGCGGCGACGCTCTGTGGAGGCCGGCGGTGGTGGCTCCTCTGCTTCTTTTGGTTTTTTTGGTAAAAACCAAAAACTGAACCAAAAAACGGAACCCGAAGTATGCGGTTTCTAGTATTTACAAAAACCGATCGGTTCTTCATTCGTCCCAAACTGAACTTTGTGTAGGAAAAAAACCGAACCGAATGTGCGGTTAAAACCGATTGCCTAGCCCTAAAGATTTTCGTTGTATTCTTCTTCATCAACGACGTTGTCAACCCCGACAATTCAGCGCTTGCCATCCCTAACGATGTGTATCTTCTTGTTTGCAGGGTCTTTTATGTAGAAAATATGCTCGACCTATTTCGCAAGTACGAATGGTTCATCTGCGTATCCAAACTTGGATAGATCTATTAAAGTGAAACCTTCCTTGTTGACTTTGACACCAGTGTGTATATTCACCCAACGGCAATGAAACAAAGGAACTATTAACTTCATATAGTTCAGCTCCCAGATATGTTCAATGCGGCCGTAGTATGTGTTCGACCCAACTTGATCCTGCAATGCATCTATACGGACTTCGCTGTTTTGCACTGTATTTTTGTCATCTTGTTTGACAGTGTAAAACATGTATCCATTAACATTGCGATCTTCTCATCCTTCGACAAGGTATGGCAAGTTGGAGGGAGGTACACTCTTCTTGTCTCTACATCTGTTACAGGCATGAGTTCACTGCGAATATTCATGTCCTGTAGATCAAGACGCGTGTTCAACCCGTTCTTTGTCTTCCCAGGAATATTCAGCAATAGGCCAACCAAACTCTCACACACATTCTTTTCTATGTGCATCAGATCAATGCAATGATAGACCTCAATATGTTTCCAATAAGGTAGTCTCCAAAGTATGAATTTTTTCTTGCACATACCCGTATCCATTGCCTTACTACGTTTTCTTTTCTTTCCAAACTCATTAGTTATGTCCTTGACCATGTTGTGGACCTCATCATCGGACAAATCCTTGGGAGCAGGCCAAATTCTCTCTTACCATTGATAAGTTTCTTTTTTCTTCTAAATGCGTGAAGTAGCGAGAGCAATCTCCTATGACCCATGTAAACTATCTTTCTTGATTTCTTCAGTCACCTACTGCGTGTATGTTCCATACAGTCGGAGCAAGCCTTCTTTTCTTTCACAATTTGTTCAAAAAGATTGCCAAGTTCGAAATAGTCATTAATGGTGCAGAACAATGGAACGCGTAGTTTGAAGTTCCCCTGACCACACGGATCCTAAGTTTCCACATCTTGTTTCTGGAGAATCGCTAGATCATCAACAACAGGCTTCCAGAACACATCAATATCATTGTCGGGTTGTATCGGTCCTTGGATTAGCAAACACAACATAATGTATTTTGTTTTGAAGCACAACCATGGCGGTTGGTTATAGTATGCAATCAAAACTGGCCAAGTGCTATGAGAATTGTTCATGTCTCAGCAAGGATTCATGCCATCCATACACAAACATATTCTCATGTGTTAGCATTTCATCAATATTCTCATGTCTTCAAAAGGATTCATGCCATCGAATTCCTCCATTGAGTCAAATCTGCAAGGTGTCTTAGCATATCATCGTTCTTTTTCTCTGTGGCATGCCAACATACTAACTCTGCTTTCTTAGGATTGGCAAAGATTCTCTTGAAACGATCAATGATAGATAGATACCACACAACCTTCACTGGACCACTCCACTTTGACTTCTTTCCTTCGTCAGCACTTTTCTTTCGCTTGTATCAATAAGCCTTGCAGAGAGGACAAGCATCTAAGTCCGTATATTGCTTATGGTACAGTATGCAGTCGTTTGGACAAGCGTGAATTCTACGGATCTCTAAGCCTAGGGGACACAAAACCTATTTTGCTTCATATGTCGTCTCGGGCAATATGTTCTCATCAGGAAGCATGGCCGTCAAAATTCCCAAAAGATATGTGAAACTCTTGTCTGTCCATCCACTACTTGCCTTCAGCTTCATTAGGTCCAAGGTAGCTGACAATTTGGTGTGTTTTGCCTTGCATCCGACGTATAGAGGCTTCTCCATTTCACTGACCAACCTGCTGAACTTCATACAATCTCTTTCATTGTAGGCGAGGCCCTCAACATCACGTAACATGTCTTGCAACAGATCGTGATCCACATCAACCAATTCACCTCCCAATGGAGTAGGTACAAACATGTCATGTTCATATGAATCTTTCTGATTTTGTGCACCACTTATGTTTGCAGCTGCACCACTACCCGATTCTTGCTCTCCATGCTTCAACCAACATGTGTAGCCCTCGATGAATCTCCGTTGTATCAGATGAGCATGTACGTCCACTCTGCTATCAAATATATTCTCATTTTTGCAATCTGCACATGGACAACACATGTAATCGCTCTTTCTTCTTTTCCTATCCTCCTTCGCGGCATTTAATTTAATACATCATTTCTATACTCTACTCTTCGCTATAACGTCACACAATTTTTCCATACATCCAACTTCGATCCATCACTGAGCTAAAAAAAGTAAAAAAATATTAGATAAACATTTTGTAGGTAAATATTTACTAAGTTTATGATAATTGACTACTATTTTTCAATTACATTTTCACTTTCTGATTTTTTTGGAAAAAAGAGACAAAAATCGCTCCCTATCCTCCCACAAAAATAGTGAATAGTGGGATAACCAATACACTAGTAGATTAGGGTATTTATAGCGTGTAATAAATATCTGTAACGGCCAACAAACTAAAAACTGTGACGGATATTTCAGTTATCTTTGTTGGGCCTAAGTAGGCGCCCATCACCGATAAGATTCATCGGTGACGGGCCTAATAGTTATGTCAATCGGGCATCAAGTTAGAGTCCGTCAAAGATATCATTGGTTATCTTTGTCGGGCCGTAATGTGAGCCCATCACTATATGTATCTGTTAACGGCTAAATTTGGTAACCAAATCCCCAAGTCTTAGTAAAGTTGAAACAGAATCGAATCGGCTGGTTTGGCGGAGAAACAGAGGCCTGGTCGGCTGAGATGCAGTCGGCTACGAAGCCAGTCGGCTAAGGTTGAATCGAGTAAAGAACAACCGATAGCCGATTCCAGGTTCAAAGAAGACGAAGCCGCTTCTGATGAAGATATTTGGAGATAAAATAAAGGATTCGGCTTCCAAATTGTGCGTTAAGAGATATTGCCTTTTAGGGATAAAAGTCCCGTAGCGGCAAATGTATGTAAATTAGTGATTTGTTTAGAGATAATCTTGTTGTAAAGGCGGCAAGGGATTGCTTCCCGCGCTTATAGTGTAGATATGGTAGTTAGTTGTAACCGCGTGTAGCGAGATCTTCGTTGTACTTGGGTATAAATAGGACCCGAGACCCCCTGTAAATAAAAAAACAATCACAATCAATCAAACAACTTTCGGCGCATCGCCAAACCTTTTCTTCAAACGATCAATTGATTTGGCTCCGGGCTGCATCGTTTCGATCCCCAAATCCAGGTAAATGCTTGTCATTACTGGTATGTTCTACTGATTCTAATGCTTCCATCATAATGACACATTAGATTCAGGGGTTTATACTACGGTATTTACCATATATCACATATAAACTGGAGCAATGTTTAGATCTATCTTGCCATCGGCCAGTTCTATCAAGAACCTGCAGCCGATAGGGCTAGATCTAAAGGTTGAACTAGTTTATATGCGGTATCCACCGTCTCGAGAGGTATAAATCGGCTATAATAGATCCAGTAGTTCTTTTGTCACTTAATGTTGCATCATATCGAACTATAAAGTCATCTTTAGAGCTATTGCGATCTGTTTAGTTAAATTTATATGTTTAGAGACAGTGTCGGAGTTTCAGCCGGCCTTACCTGCCCTGATATATTTTTAGTATATTTATTACTAGATTTATGTTAGGACTGCCTCTTATATTAAGATCCCATTCTTGTCGGACATCATAAGCCGAAATCGGCTGCTAGCAACAATGACACCGATTTCCTAGGCTAAGTATATCTGGTTCAAGAATGATATCTTTTCATAAGAATCATCGGAGTACTAGCCGATCCATAGTTAGCTTTCCAGTATCGGCTAGGTTATCAATACATATATTTATTATCCTTTACTGTATTTGGGTTAAGCGGCTGATGTTGTCTCGGTATAGCCGATCCATTCTAGTCACTTGGCTTAAATATATTTTAGGATAGCATATATATGCTTATGGATTTCCTCACCCGATCCAGTGGAGATCTAACCTAACACTTAACACATATATCTTGTTTTTCTTGTTGGTTAACAGATCAAACCAACTGGCATGCCTTGAACAGCATAGGTAGCCAAGAAGGACTGCACGGAGCTAAGCGGATCTCCCGGGCCGCGCGTGACGAAATTTCTCGTCAACACGCTTCTTGGCACACCGGTGGGACTTTCTTTGTCGGCTCGGCTAGGACGCATCGACGCAGCCGACAAGATGGTCGACTCCAAGAGCCCCAATGTTTCTCAGGACAATATCGTGCCTGTGAAGATGGAGCAATTATCGGCTGAGCAGGAAGCCGATTAGAAGAAGATGGTAGAAGAGCTCCAGGCCAACTACCTACAGTCTTTCACTCAAACAAGATCCGGGGCCGTGCATCAAAAGTACAAATTCAGCATGGACGAACTCAAGGCGTCCTCCTCCATCGGATCAAAGGGAAAACAGAAGGTGGAGGAGCCAATTCAGGAACAAGACGTTTCGGCCCTGCATACTTTGCAAGATCGAATTGATTTGGCCGTCCATCACGCGCTGGTCAACCAGAGTAGCATCCTTGTTAACACCCTTAACAACATGATTGCTACTGTGGTCGACGCCAAGATAGCCGACCAGCTGCAACGGGGGCCGACATACTTCACAGACGGCCAATTTCCTAGTTATAGGACGTTGGTCACCCAGAATCGGCCGATCCCATCGTCAGCACAACTAGGGTCGCCAGGAGGGGTCCTCAACCAGCCGAATCCGTCAGGATCGGCTGCGAAACCGGTGATCACTATGCTGAATCGGCAACAACCGCTGCCCCAGGACTAGATCGCTAACATGTTCAACGACAATCGGCAGTTACAGCCGGTTACCCAGATTGGCCTATACAGACTGTACAACGCCGATGGCCGATAGCTGTTCCCGGGTCCACCAACGCCACCACCGGTGAATCGGCCGCCTCCCGCTGATCATCCACTCGACTACCAGTATCAAGGAGGCCGCCAAGATCATCACTACAGGCCTCATACGCCACCACCACTGTATCGGCAAGCACCCGCACCGTATGATCCATATGAGCCGATACAGCAGGACAACCAAACTTGGGCTGATTTGATTGCAGACGTCATGCGCGATCAATTTGGCCTCAAGCCAAAGGACTCAGGGAACATGTATCGGTATCCTTATCCAGAGAATTTTGAGCGGATTCCGTTGCCCAACCGATACAAGATCCCATATTTTTCAAGTTCTCAGGGCAAGACAACGTTTCGACCTATGAGCATGTTAGCCGATTCTTGGCGCAGTGCGGCGAAGCATCGACTACAGACGCCTTGAGAGTTCGTTTGTCCACCCTGTCCCTTTCGGGGTCGGCTTTTACCTGGTTCTCTTCATTGCCTTACAACTCAATTCAAAGCTGGGCCGATCTCGAAAAACAATTTCATAGCTACTTCTACTCTGGCATTCATGAAATGAAGTTGTCGGACCTCACCAGCATCAGGCAGAAGCACAACGAGTCGGTTCAAGGATACATCCAACGCTTCAGAGAAATGAGGAATTGATGCTACAGCCTGGTGCTGTCGGATGCCCAGCTAGCTGATTTGGCCTTCCATGGCCTGATCGTGCCGATCCGTGAACGTTTCTCTGCTCAGGACTTCGACAGCCTGGCACATCTGGCACAGAAGGTGACGGCCCATGAACAAATATTTCAAGACACTAGGAAGGCCGTCAAGAACATAACTCAAGTCGTTGTTGAGTCAGACTCCGATTCCAATGACGATGACACAAAGGTGGCGGCAGCCGAATGGGCCAAGAACAAAAAAGCAATCGTCTGCCAATGGGTTCTGAAGACGGCCAAAGAAGAAAGATATGACTTCGACATCACCAAGGCCGACAGGATTTTTGACTTACTGCTCAAGGAAAAACAGATCTAGCTTCCTGAGAACCACGTGATCCCATCGGCCGAAGAACTCAAGAAGAAAAAATATTGCAAGTGGCACAACTCCACATCTCATGCCACCAACGATTGTAAAGTCTTCAGGCAGCAAATCCAGTCAGCAATAGAAGCCAGAAAACTCAAGTTCGCCGATTCCAATCGGTCGATGAAGGTAGATGGCTACCCCTTCCCAATCAATATGGTTCAAACCGGCCCTAGGCAAGCTGATCGGCAGCGCAGAATGACGTACAGCTTAGCTTAAACTTTGAAAGGGGTCAATGCAGAAGGAGAGCCGACTGGAAGCCAAGCTGCGCCAATCAACATGGTGTGCCCCGTTGCCCGATCGGCTGATCAACGGCCAATCGGCACAAATAGCCGACGCCGCCCCCAACGACAATCTTGGCGGGAAGAAGCTCGGTTTGAAAGGTTTTATCGGCAAAGGCCAGAAACATGAAGCCGCTGGTATGACGAGAATCACAGCGGTGCCGATCCCCATTGGCATTGTGAATTCTTCAGGCACTGCTGGGAGACCGGGATGAGGCTGCCAACGATAGAAAACTGCCCGGCTTGCAGCGAGTACCCCGAGGACGAACACAGAAGCAGGCCAATTACCAGTTCAACTCGGTTCGTCCCAAGGCCCGTTCAGCTCAACCAGCGCCGACAGTCCGTTCATGATCGGCTAGGGCCGATCCATCAAGACTTCTTCGACGAAAACGAAAACGACGACTACTACAACGAAGAAGAGGCCGATGATGAAGAATCGGCAACCCCCAATGGTGCCCCTCTGACCTCTTCACCATAACACAGAAACGAAGAATTCAAAGGTTAAAGCGTGAAGGAAGAGAAGAAGAAGTTCCACAAATGATCCTAGAACAGCGCCGTCGGCTGGGTAGGATCAAAAGACGATGGATCCCCAAAGAGAAAGTCGCCACAGCCGACGAGGAGCAAGCCCAGGAGAGTTCGGCCGATCAAGCCAGGAGGGCAGCCAAACGGAAAGGCAAAGTTTCTGCATCGGTCAACATGGTGTTCATATTGCCAGCCGAATTCAGTGCTCCTAAAGCCGATGCAGAGACGGCTTGGTGAAACTAGCACTTTCCCCGGACCAAGCTATTTTTGACAAACCCGAGGGGACCAAAAATCGACACCTGAAGCCATTATACGTTAAAGGATTCGTCAACGGCAAGCCGATATCCAAGATGCTAGTTGATGGGGGAGCCGCCGTCAACCTGATGCCCTACGCAATATTCAGAAAACTAGGCAAAGGGGCCGAAGACCTGATCAAGACCAATATGGTAGTCGAGGACTTCGACGGCAACCCGTCAGAAACCAAGGGCGTCCTGAACGTCGAACTGACCGTCGGCAATAAGACCGTGCCCACAACATTCTTTGTCATCGACGGGAAAAGGTCTTACAGCCTGCTGCTCGGAAGGGACTGGATACACGCCAATTGTTGTGTTCCTTCTACAATGCATCAGGTCAGTTAGCGTACCAGCCGACAGGTCAGTTAGCGTCGTGAGTGCCGATTTGCCGCTTTGGGAAATCGAAGGCATTGATTGTTTGTCTGGGAAAATCTGGCAAGCCGATTTTCTAAATGTGTCCAATTCCACAATACAGCCGATTGGAGATGACGAGCCACAGCTGCTGCTTTGAACAAGACATGGTGGAGGGCTCAAACGTCTTTGGCATGGACACCGCAGACGAAGATGATGGCAAGCTCGGGCAAGGTTTCACGTCGACCGACGACTTAGAAGAAATTGACATCGGCTCTGGTGACAAGCCGAGGCCGATGTATATTAGCAAAAAATTATCCTCTCTTTGTAGATCGCAGCTCATTAATTTGTTAAAAGAATATAAAGATTGTTTTTCTTGGGAGTACTTCGAGATGCCCAGTCTTAGCCGATCCATTGTCGTTCATCAACTGCCAATCAAGACGGGCTATCGGCCGTTCAAACAACCTCCCAGGAGGTTCAAAGCCGATATGTACGTCGCGATTAAAGTTGAAATAACTCAGCTATACGATGCTGGATTCATTCGGACTTGCCGATACGCCGAGTGGGTCTCAAACATTGTCCCAGTGTTGAAAAAGAATGGCAAACTCAGGGTATGCATCGACTTCAGAGACCTGAATAAGACTACCCCCAAAGATGAATACCCAATGCCCATAGCTGATCTGCTCGTAGACGCTGCGTCAGGCCAAAAAATTATCAGCTTTATGGATGGCAATGCAGGTTACAATCAGATCTTCATGGCCGAAGAGGACATTCATAAAACTGCCTTCCGATGTCCTGGGGCAATCGGCCTGTATGAATGGGTCGTTATGACGTTTGGACTAAAGAATGCTAGGGCAACATTTCAACGGGCCATGAACTACATTTTCCATGACATGATTGGCTCACTGGTGGAAATCTACATCGATGATGTGGTTGTTAAGTCCAGAGAGATGGAGAACCACATAGCCGATCTGAGACAAGTGTTAGAGCGGACGAGGAAATATGGCCTGAAGATGAATCCACTTAAGTGCGTGTTCAGCGTATCGGCTGGGCAGTTCCTGGGATTTCTTGTTCATGAAAGAGGAATTGAGGTTACACCAAGGAGCATAAATGCTATCAAAACAATTCAGCCTCCGAAGGAGAAGAAACAACTCCAATCTTTGATCGGCAAAATCAACTTCATCAGGCGATTCATAGCCAATCTCTCAGAAAAGATGGAGCCGTTCACACCACTGCTCCGGCTAAAAGCTGATCAAGCATTCACATGGGGGGCCTGTAGGATCGAATATCAAATGAAAAGCCAATTAGAAGGGGAAGTCCTAATCCACTAGGAAACCTTCCCGTACAAGAAACAAACTTTACATAAAACAACCGTAGCAATCTCGGTCTTCCCATTACCAAAATTCCGCTTTCCATACGCACACAATATCTCCATCGTATGCCATATGGAAACTTCACCAATCATGTGCATTAATCTCTACCCTTCAGCATCCCGCATGATCTCCATCTTGGACGTCACCTTATCTCCAAGTTGACTCCAACTCGATCACCGTTAATACTTTCCCGAGGCGTAAAAAATACCTGCACACAATTAAACAAAGAATACCATATCCGAGCACAAGCTATCCCAACTTGACTCATTGTTAGAATAAATGAACATACACGTGCATAGGAACACGAAACTCCCATGTATATGCAAAGAAACAAACCGAAACCAAAACTAAATCAAAATCGGCAACTAGTCGGATGGCTTGGCCAGTCGGCCTGAGTTCCTGCCCGTCTCGACCTTACGAACACCTCCGGTCGGGCCGGTCAAGCTCCCGTCCCGATCGGGTGTACGGCCAGAGATCATTCATTGTCCGAAAACCAAAACCACTTTGTCAATAAATCTCCAAATAACAAAACACAAAAAGCAATAATCCCAGATGCCAATCGTACATCATCAAATAAAGAATCAAACACACTTTGATTTTACAGGGCCGAGCAACAAAAGGCTTTGGATAACATAAAGGATTATCTAAGTTCCCCTCCAGTTCTAAAGCCACCACAGAAAGGGCTGCCATTTAAGCTGTACCTATTAGCTGATGACAACTCAATCGGCTCGGTTTTAATCCAAGAAGTTGAGGGCAAAGAAAAAGCCATCTTCTATCTCAGCCGACGGCTACTAGACGCAGAAATAAGGTATTCACCTGTGAAGAAGCTATGCCTATGCCTCTATTTTTCATGTACAAAGTTAAGGCATTATCTGCTATCCAACGAGTGCACAATAATCTGTAAAGCCGATGTAGTTAAGTACATGCTATCGGCCCCAGTGTTGAAGGGAAGAATTAGGAAGTGGATTTTTGCTCTAACAGAGTTTGATTTGAGGTATCAGGCACCCAGGGCAGTCAAAGGACAAGCTATAGTTGATTTTATTGTGGAGCACAGAAATGACTCAATCGACTCCGTGGAAATTATGCCTTGGACATTGACATTTGATGGCTCGGTTTGCACCAACGGCTACGGTATCGGCTTAGTCATTATTTCGCCCGGGGGCAAGTTTCGAATTTGCTTTCGCTATCAACCCCCATGCTACAAACAACCAAGCTGAGTACGAAGCCGTCCTTAAAGGATTATATCTACTCAAGGAAGTTGAAGCCGACACCATCGAAATAATGGGAGATTCACTGTTGGTCATCAGCCAATTATCGGCTAGGTTATCAATACATATATTTATTATCCTTTACTGTATTTGGGTTAAGCGGCTGATGTTGTCTCGGTATAGCCGATCCATTACAGTCACTTGGCTTAAATATATTTTAGGATAGCATATATATGCTCATGGATTTCCTCAGCCGATCCAGTGGAGATCTAACCTAACACTTAACACATATATCTTGTTTTTCTTGTTGGTTAACAGATCAAACCAACTGGCACGCCTTGAACAGCATAGGTAGCCAAGAAGGACCTGCACTGGAGCTAAGCAGATCTCACAGGCCAGCGCGTAAGAGAAATTTCTCGTCAACAGTATCATCCATGACGGACTCGAGGTTTATGCATATCTAACATGTCTGTACGAGTATATATTTGTCGGTCTCTTTTTAAGCTCGTTTGAGATGACTTCGTTCTGACGGCCTGCAAAACCCCACTACGCCGGCACCGGCTATCTCTAACGGGCATTAACCCTCATCTCTATCGGGTTGGCCCCCCGTCACTGTGAAAAGGTCACTGATGTGAGAAAATATCTCTAACGGGCACAAGGTCGACACGGATGCACATTATCTCAATCGGGCCATAAAAAAATGCCCATCATAGATGAGTTTAAAAGTCAAACTAGTGGGGTTGAACACCCATCACGGATGACATATCACAATCGAGCCTATTTATAAGCCCGTCACAGATGACAACTCATCTCTAACAGGCCGTCACCGATAGGGTTGACCAAACACGAGGTCAAATAATGTCCCGGTTTTTTGCCCGCCATGGATGACATATCTCTAACGGGCTTAAATACCCCGTCACGGATGTCCTATCTATCTCTATCAGGCTTTTAGGTTGAGACCGTTACGAATGTCCTATCTCTATCGGGCTTTTCCACAATGCCCGTCAGGGATGAGTTTATTATCAAAAAAATAAAATGTTTTTTGGCTAGCCTCAGGCCTTTGCTAGCCATGCCCGCTGCAAAAAATGGACAGATATCATCACAACCCAGCCCCAACCCTAGCCATTCCAGCCCCAGCCATTCATCACAGCCACAACTATGTTGATCCATTCACATATATATTCATCACAGCCACAACCATATCCATTCACATATATATTCATCACATATATTCCATAGCCACAGCCAGAGCAAAATAACAAGTGTACTAACAAAAAAAACAGAAAAAAAGTCAAGTATAGATGGCTATTTATTTATTGCAAAAAAGAACATATGTAAGAACCGAAAAAAGGAACAAGTGTATTGCTTAAAAAAAGACAAGTGTAGATTGTCTGTTTTGTTCCAAAAAGGAACAAGTGTAGTTCCAAAAAAAGAAGTGTAGTTCCAAAATGGTCTTTACTTTTTGCTCTCAGAACAACTAGACTATATATGTAATAGTATGAGGCATTGTGGTAGCTTAGGTGGCTTCCAAAAGATATCCGCCATGCCCTGTGACACAAGGTTTGATGCGGATATCTTCGGAAGCCACCCAGACTACAACACACCTAAATAATTTGAACCGTGTTTTGGATGTTGCAATTTGCAACATGTCTGAATGGCTCCAGTTCATCATCGAGCGAAATAATTTAGTTACAGATGCATCAAAACCTGCAAAAATATATTATAAAGAAAAGCAAGTATATACAGAAACAACGTGCAGAATTGTATTACAAAGAATATTTACAAAAATCAAATATTTGTTGCACTGTCATTGCAAATGTTCTACCATTCTGCGTTGATCGAGCTACCTAGGACCTTACTCTAAACATTCCTTTCGGAGACAATATATCATCTAGTATATAAGGGACTGCTCAGTGGCTTATGAAGTTCTGTAACCACGTTGGAGGAGGCACCAACTCCATCCACGTTGTTCAGTCTGGGGAACCACGTTGTTCCCCCTTGTCCACCAACACGTTGTTCATAAGGCCTGAGCAGGTCCCTCGGACGGCGAACAAGGGAACCACGTTGGAGGAGGCACCAACACCAACATCATCCGAGGTCGACGAAAAAGTCCTCAGGGAGAATTGACTATGAATTCAGTGGATGGTGTTGGTGCCTCCTCCAACATGGTTCCCTTTGTTCATTGTCCGAGGAACTGTTCAGTGCCTTATGAACAACGTGTTGCTAAACAAGAGGAATAACGTGGTTCCCCGGACTGAAAACGTGGTTCCTACGCCGTACTCTCAGCGATGAGCATGATTAATCATATGTATGATGCAAGACAAAACTGCATTTACCTATGTTCTTGGTTGGGCTCCATTCTTTCGAGAGAGATGGAGCAAATCTCACACTCCAATGAGTCGGGATCAATGTGAAATAGCTTATCTTAGTCGTCTCGTCCGTATCCGCATCCAGCTGCTTCTGATGATCCGTGGAGAGGCCCCGACGCCTTTTTCCTACCTTCTTCACCGATCTTGATCTCTTCAACATGTCATGATCCATCGTAGTAGCCTTCTTCACCGATCTTGGTCTCTTCAACATGTCATGATCCGGATCACAGTCTTTTTTTTGCTTTTCTCCCTTTGCTTCATAATCTTTTTGCCTTGCTCTTTCTTAGAGTATGGCGTAGCAGTACTCGTGTATCTCCATCAAACTTTGAATAGCGAGAGATATGGCAATGATTGGATAGTGCGGCTATATATGGCAATGATGGCTTGCCTCCCCCGTTCCCGTCTCAATGCCTCGGTGGCGCCATGGAAGCCGCCAGTGACGCGCACGACGACGGACTACCTCTATTCGCCCGTCGTGATCGAGCAGTACTACCCGCCGCCGCCGCCGCCGCAGTCTTTGCTCCCGCCGCCACCGCTGCCGCCGGTCTCCCTGATTTAGAGGTGTGATTTCTCTGTTTTCATCGGCAATGTTCAAGTTCTCGTTGCTAATGTATTTTGCCTTATTCTCATGAATTGCCACATAAGCATTAGCTGTTAGAGCTTTATTGTCCTGACCACAAGTTAGAGGATCTTCTGTGAGTATGGAGCATGTCGACGGCCGCCCTCCTCCTCCGCTTGTAATTCTCCCTGAGGACTTTTACATATTACTAAACTATTGGAAGGTGAAAGTATTAGATGTGGCCTTAGTTTTGCTCAGAAATTGTGCATCAATTACAATCATTTATAAGTGTAGATAAAAAAATAACAAGTGTAGATCCAAAAAAAGGAACAAGTATAAATAGTCTGTTCTTATAAAAAAAAGAACAAGTGTAGTGCCATCCAAAAAAAAGAACAAGTGTAGATCAAAAAAGAACAAGTGTAGATAGTCTGTTCTTATCAAAAAACAAGTGTAGTGTCATCCAAAAAAAGAACAAGTGTAGATAAAAAAGAACAAGTGTAGATAGTCTTTCTTATAAAAAAGAACAAGTGTAGTGCCCCCCAAAAAAGAACAAGTGTTGATGGTCTGTTCTTATATAAAACAAGTGTAGTTTCCAAAATCAAAATAACAAGTGTAGATGGTTGTATTTTTGCTAAAAAGAACATTTGTAGAAACAAAAAAGAGAACTTGTAGTGCCCACAAAAAAAGAACAAGTGTCCATAGCTATTTTTTTCAAAAAAAACAAGTATAGATCCAAAAAACAAATTAACAAGTGTAGATGTTCTGTTTTTATCAAAAAAACAAGTGTAGTTCCCAAAATCAAAATAACAAGTGTAGATGGTTGTATTTTTGCTAGAAAACATTTGTAGAAACAAAAAATTATTCATTCATCATTGGCCACGAAGAAGAGAGAAGAGGAGAGAAGAGTGAATAGAAGAAATGTGAGGAAAGGAACAACACTTGAAAAGAACAAGTGTAGTTAAAAACCCAAATTAATGTAATATTAACGAGATCCAGGTGTATCTTGCCCCCAAAAAAGAACAAGTGTAGATGGTCTGTTCTCATGGTCTAATGTTGAGCATTCATCACTGGCCAGGAAGAAGAGAGCAGAGAAGAAAGGTGAGGAAAGGAACAGCAAGTTAGGGCCAAGAGTATCATAGGGCCAAGAGTATCATACCAGTTTTATCATTCACCCATATCATTCAAGCATCATAGCAGTATAGCAAGATAGCAGTATAGCAGTCATATCATTCAAGCATCATAGCAGTAAATCCAGACCAAGAAAAAAGGCTAAATTAATTCATCCCAGAACAATCATCACAAGCATCTATAGCACAAGCATCAAAACTTATAGAAACTAAGTCTATCAATATCAAGGAAATGACAGCCATCTACAGCACAAAACTTGATAGAAACCGTATCATGGCAGGCTGCGGCCAAATTGAAAAATAAGTCCCCAACGAATTGACATGAACACAACTAGATATATAAACTATAGCACAGAAAGTCAATCAATATCAAGGAAATGGAAATATTCTGTGCATCATGCACATATGTACATGTCAGAACAGAAGTACAGCATTGCGGGCAGTCATATGTGATGCAGAAATATGCGGATGAATGTCCAGCCATCAGTTTACATTAGTGCTAAATCCACTACTTGCCCTCCTAAAACATGTGACGTTATGTATCTTTCTATTGCTATGCTATTTACCACAATGATCATGAAGCTCATAATAAATTAGTGAATGTAGATTGAAAAGTCCAAAATGCAAGAAGACCTCATGGGTTTGGTTCCAGTAATAGGATCCAAGGATGGGATGGTTGGACAAAATTTGTAACCAAAATTACTACTAATATTGTCAATTATCTAATTGATCTAGCCAAGTAACACAGGGCACAGATTAATTTTCCAAGCATCCAATCCAAGCATAAATTTTCCATAAAGTTAACAATCATCCAAGCATGATAAATCTAACCGTATCATCACAAGCATCAAGAATATATGTATGTAAATCATCTTGAGCATCCATAAGAGCAACAAAAGAGCAATGGAATATCAACTAACCGGTGAGCAATGGAAGAGGAATGGAGGAGGAGGCGACTGCGAGGAGGAAGGCGGCGTGGAGGAGGAGGTGTGTGTACTAACCGGTGTGGAGAAGGAGACGTCGGGCTCAGCAAGGAGGCGTCTGGGCTCGGCTCAGCGAGGAGGCGTCCAGGCTCGGCTCGGCGAGGAGGCATTCGGGCTCGGCGAGGAGGCGTCCGGGCTCGGCTCAGCGAGGAGGCGTCTGGGCTCGGGGTCGACGGGGAGGCGACCGGCGTGGAGGGGAGGAGGAGAGGAGGAGGCGGCGTGGAGGAGAGGATGAGAGGACGCGGCGGCGTGGAGGAGAGGATGAGAGGAGGCAGCGGCGTGGAGGAGAGGAGGAGAGGATGCGGCGGTGTGGAGGAGAGGATGAGAGGAGGCGGTGGCGTGGAGGAGAGGAGGCGGTGGCGGCGATGGCACGCGTGGATCTGAGAGGCGGCGGCACGGAGGGGAGGAGGAGAGGTGGTGGCGGCGTGGAGGGGAGGAGGAGAGGA
The DNA here is from genome assembly GCA_019925245.2 of Oryza australiensis. Classification (NCBI taxonomy): domain Eukaryota; kingdom Viridiplantae; phylum Streptophyta; class Magnoliopsida; order Poales; family Poaceae; genus Oryza; species Oryza australiensis. Next base: position 582,680 of record JAIFGZ020000160.1, on the reverse strand, counting down.
GGCGGCGGCGATGGCGTGCGTGGATCTGAGAGGAGACGGCGGCGTGGAGGCGAGGAGACGGCCGGGCTCGGGGTCGGCGTGGAGGCGAGGAGAGCAGGCGGCGACGTGGATCTGAGAGGAGGTGTGAATGGATCTGGATCTACGGGATTGACTAAGTAACCCTAGTCAACGTTATCTCTGACGGGCGCACTATTAGGGCCCGATACTGATGAGTCATCTCTGACGGGCTCTTTTAGTACGCCCGATACGGATGACAACCATCCGCATTGGACATTAAAACAACGCCCGAGACGGATATCTGTCATCCGCATCGAATACCTTATTAAATTAGTTTACGGTTGGGATTATATTTTTAAAAATATTATAATTAACGAGATGAATTATTAATATAGTGTACATTTAGCACTAAATTTTAAAAAACCATGATAAATTAAAATATGTCTTATTAAATTAGTTTACAATTACCATTATATTTTTACAAATTATTATAATTAACAGATGAATTATTTATATAGTGTAAATTTGCCATTAAATTTAAAAAACCCATATAAAATTAAAATATGCCTTATTAAATTAGTTTCTACTTGGGATTATATTTCTAAAAATATTATAATTAACGGATGAATTATTTATATAGTGTATATTTAGCATTAAATTTTTAAAACCATGATAAATTAAAATGTGCCTTATTAAATTAGTTTACAATTGCCATTATATTTTAAAAATTATTATAATTAACATATGAATTATTTAAATAGTGTTAATTTGCCATCAAATTTATAAAAACCCATAAGATATTAAGGCATGAAAGATATGTAGATCATTCATTAAGGCACGAGTACAAAATACTTCGTCTCATTCATCAATTTACAAATTATATTACTACAAAGACTCTATTTACAAGGATATGCCTTCCGAATGGTCTGAGCGAGCGTATGCCACTTCGTCTTCGGGATCATCGTCAAGTTCGATCTGAGGTCTCACATGAAGATTCTGTTTGTATTCTTCTTCATCGACGACGTTGTCAACCCCAACAATTCTTCGTTTGTCATCCCTAACAACGTGCAACTTCTTGTTTGCGTGGTCTTTTATATAGAAAATCTGCTCGACCTGCTTGGCTAGGACGAATGGTTTGTCCGTGTATCCAACCTTGGCCGGATCCACTAAAGTGAATCCTTCCTTGTCGACTTTAACTCCGGTTCGAATATTCACCCAGTGCAACGAAACAAAGGGACTTTGAAGCTCTTGTAGTTCATCTCCCAAATCTGCTCTATGCGGCCATAATATGTGTTCGATCCAGCTTTATCCTGATATGCATCTATACGGACTCCACTATTTTGCATTGTGCTTTTGTTATCTTGTGTGACGGTGTAGAATGTGTATCCATTGATATCATACCCTTGCCATGTGTCAACATCCCAGCTTGGGCCCCTTGCCAACCTTCGTATTATCTCAGTTGGGTCATCGGTCAATCGTGCGATACGATTCTTGAACCATTCATTGAAGCGAGTAGTATGTTCTCTGTTGATCCACTTGTCTGATCGACCCATGTTGTCCTGTCGGACTTTCGCAAGATGCTCCTCAAAATATGGAGTTACTTCAGCCATATGTTGTAGCACAGCGAAATGAGCCTGCGCATAGGTAGCTTGATCGGGAACAATTTTTTTTGCCTATTGTGCCAAGGCCTGCTAACCTTCCTTCTTGGCGAGACACAGGAACTCCGATAGGATCAATCTCGACCATAAAATCGATGCAGAACTCAAGAACATCCTCCGTCGTGTACCCTTCAATGATGCTCCCCTCTGGTTTTGCTCTATTTCGAATGTACGACTTAAGAACTCCCATATACCTCTCGAACGGGTACATCTCCCTTAGAAAAGCTGGGCCACATATTTTTGTTTGCTTCACTAGATGAACAGGGAGATGAACCATGATATCAAAGAAAGATAGTGGAAAATACATCTCCAAGTGACACAGGGTATTGACAATATCAGCCTGCATCTAATCTAGATCTTCGGGGTCTATAATCTTCTGGCCGATTTTGCTTCCTTCGGGTTGGAAAATATTCTCTTGAAGCAATCAATGATGGGTAAATACCATACAACCTTCGCCGGACCACCCCGCTTTGACTTCTTTCCCTCCCCCGCACTTTTCTTTCGCTTGTATCGAGAAGCCTTGCACACAGGACAAGCTTCTAGGTCCGCATATTGCTTGTGGTACAATATGCAATCGTTTGGACAAGCGTGAATTCTACGAACCTCTAACCCTAGGGGATACATAACCTGCTTTGCTTCACATGTCGTTTTAGGAAATGTGTTCTCTTTAAGAAGCATGGCCTTCAATATTCTCAAAAGTTCTGTAAAACTTTTGCCTGTCCATCCATTACTTGCCTTCAGCTTCATTAGGTCCAAAGTAGTTGATAATTTGGTGTGCTTTGCCTTGTATTCGGCGTATAGAGGTGTCTCGGAGTCACTGACCAAACGGCTGAAATTCAACGAATCTCTCTCGTTGTGAGCTTGCTCCTCAATATCACGTAACATCTCTTGCAACATATCAGGATCCACATCAACCATTTCACCGCCCAATGGAGATGGAATAAACATGTCACACTCATCTTCATCTTCATGATTGTCGGCACCGATGCTGTCTGCAGCTGCACCATTATCTGATTCTGTCTCTCCATGCTTCACCCAACATGTGTAGTCCTTCATGAATCCTCGTTGTATCAAGTGAGAGTGTACCTCCTCTCTGCTAAACAAAATCTCATTCTTGCAATCTCTACATGGACAACACATGTATTTGTTATTTCTTCTTCTCCTATCCTCCTCTGCAACGTTCATAAAACTTAAAACGCCATCTCTATACTCCTTGCAATGACGCTTTAAAGTTGTCGCATTCATCCAACTTCGATCCATCGCTACAAAATTTAACAAAACATTAGTTATCATACTACTAAATTGTACAAAAGAATCAACCTTTATACTTACTTCTAATATATTCCTGTTTTTTTAAAAAAATAACAAAAATTCGCCCCCTCACTATATCTCAATCGGGCCAGTTAAACGACATCTGTAACGGGGCACAGACATCTCTAACGGGCGTCAATGACAGCCCGACACCGATATGAGTCATCGGTGACGGGCTATAAATTCATCTCAATCGGGTCTTATTTTTAAGCCCGTCACCGATTACCCTCATCTCTGACGGGCTCAATACTATGGCCCGATTGAGATATCCTAGGTTATCTCAATCGGGCTTACAGTTGGGCCCATCACAGATGTGTTTCATCGCTGACGAGCTATTTGCAATTGGGACCGTACGAGTACATCTACAACGGTGCAAATGACGGCCCGATTGAGATGACTTCTTTTTGACGGCCCAAGTGCTCCAGCCATATTTGGGCCCGTTACGGATGGAAGGTTCTGTACTAGCGTCTAAGACATATGAGAGACCGTCACAGATGAAATGATATGTACGTGTTGTTCACATGTACTCCCTTCTATCCTAAAAACCATCTTAAGTTGAGTTGTGACATAATCTAATGATGAATGTTGTAATTATCTCACATCTTATCTTACATCTTATCTTACATGAGGTTTTTTTTACGAAAGGAGTAGGCTCTCTTAGCCCTTATTAAGAGCTCGTTTTGAACACGGAATTTTAAAAGATTTTCATAAAAATGAGTTCAATTCCCGACATACCCTCCATTCCAAAGAAGGTAAAAAATGAAATCAATTCTCCGATGTGTCTCGCCTGTTGGCATCAATGCTAATCTGAGAACCTAATGCATAGAAATATCCAACGATATCAGGAAATACAAGTTGCCAGGAGCAAGTCACACGGCTAAAAAAGCAGTAAATTAACATTCTGACTGATTTAGGCTCACAAATTAGTCTTGCCATTCTTTCTCATTCTTTTACTTGACGATTTATATCCACAGGCTATACTGGGCTTTCAGGATATAAACCCATTGCCTTTTAAAAATCAAATCAACAACATGCATGCATGCGTGCATGGCGCACTGATCGCGCGCTACGCGATTAGCGAGGCGATCGTCTGCTCGAACGTCCCGACGCCGGCGGCCTCCGCCGCCGCAGCGCGGTACAGCTGTCCGAGCGCGATCGCGCGGCGGGCAGCCGCGAGCCGGCGGCTCAGTGCGGCGGCCTCAACGAGGAGCTGCACGTTGGCGAAGCGGACGAGGTCCACGCGTCGGCGGGCGGCGTGCCCGCGCGCTGCGAGCTCGCGGTTGCAGCGCCGGAGGCGCTCGGCGCGCGCGCGAAGCTCATCGAGGTGCCGCTGCTTGCGCGCTCGGGACCGGCGCGCGGACTCCCGGTTGGAGATCTTCCGGCGGAGGCGCCGCTCGTTGTCGTCGTGCACGTCGACGTCACCGTCGGCCGCGGCGCTGTCGGCCTCCGTCTCCGGCGGCGGGTTGGCGGCTGGGTCGTCCTCACGTGGTAGCTGCAGGGGTGGCGCGGCGGCGCCGTCGAACGCGAGCACGGTATGCGGTGGCGCCACGACGAAGGCTTGCGCTAGTGGGGCCGGGAGGGCCATGAGGGGCATAATGGTAATTAGGAGCTTATTAGAGTGGGAGAGACGAGGGGAGGGAAAAGGGAGGGAAGAAGTGTAGGGCTGGGGTATTTATAGATGGTCTAAGGGGTACTATTGGTTTTTCTTACTTTTGTGGTCCATAATCCTCATGTTAAAATAAAAATCCCAATAATTCTTGTGTTGAGTAAATTTGTGGTTAAGTTAGGCTGCATTTGCTATTAATTCCTCATCCTATAATATAATGCATGGCTTAAGACAGCTCCTTTTCAAAAGTATATTTCTTTTGTTATCAAGACCGAAAATAATTATCTCATTCACCATGTGACAAAACCAATAAATTATATATATGCATGTAACCACTAAATATTAAGATTTTTTTAGTTTTAGTAAACAATTAATTTAGCACATAGAGACTATAACATACCTTAAACCTTAAAAAAACAAAAAATAAAATAGGTCTTAGATTTTTGGATTGAAAAAGTAATATTTAAAATTTTAATTTTTCATGGTGCTACAATGTTTACAATAATAAAATATAACCATAAGATGAAGGACATTCAAATATGAATCTAATGATATGTTTCTCAAATAAAATTTAATTTATACCAGACTAATTGTTGAATAAATATTATAAGAGGTAAATTTTAAAATTCACATGTGTCTTTTTAATTTGAGATAGAGGGAATATTGTCCAGTGTCAATGGTTATGAATCGGATGTAGTATTCTAATACGCACAATTCCCAAAATGTATGTCAATGCGCGTGTGTTTTCTGTTTTGTTTCATGCCTCCATTTGACAAGCCAAAGTATGGTTTTGTTTGCTTCCATACCAAATTTAACAAACCCAAAAAATGTTGGCATGTCCATAATATAGTAATCAAAAGAGCTGGGCAAAATTTGAGCCGATAAAACAGTTGTCCAGTTTAAGCTCCCAGTTTTTAGCCAAGAGGCCCAAAGACTTCGACTTTGCCCCTGGTTTCCGGCATATCGAATTACTGACAAGATACAGGGCCATCAGAGTAACTTCAAATCATCATGGGGTGGACTGCGCTGAGATAATTAAATATCTGGGCCGTTTCCTTCGTGATTAAGGTTGTTGAAGTTTTTGCCCTTCGGGTCGTCTTCCATCAAAATCACCCCAAACTTTTTTTTAAGCTTAAATCACCCCAAACTTGTGCATAGCGCACACGACCATGCTCACCAGCTGGGGAAAAAAACCCGACTCTGTTTGCACTTTTTTCTCCAATCTCTCCTGGACTGGCCAGTTAATTAAGAAAAGAGAAAATGTTTCTTGACTTTCCTCTCTTTCAACTTCAAACAGCATATATTCATTTTCGAATTTTGTCATTTTATTTTTTAAAAATATTTAAAAATACTAAACATATTTGTTTAACGCTACAGTAATATAATCGATTACTTTTTTTAAATCCAAGCATACATGCAATCCAGAAAGAGAAACAAATCTCGAATAACTTGTATACATGCAAGCCAAAAAAAAGGAGAATAACCTCTCGTAATTAAATTCTTAAATTCATGCATACATACACACAATAAAAATAGAAAATAATATGAAAAAAAGTGGACTCGATTTTCGTCCGTTGAATTATGAGTAAGTAAAAGAAAAAAAGTTAGATATAAACCGTTGCTAAGATACATTAATTATAAATAATAAAGATACAATGTTATTTGTGTCCTAAGTATAGCTATATAACTTTTATTCATTTTTGTCTGATAATCTAACGATAATTAATGGTTAAAGTTTAAATAGAACAATTAAAATTGCTAATTATTAAGAAACGGAAGGACACTTCTCACTAACGTTGGCCCGCACCAAATTCGAGACTCTATTTTGAAAATCATTTGCAGTTAGGATTTTGTTTATTCCAAATTCAATTGGCAATTTTATTTTGACATCCACCTAATTAATATGCCATCTCAGATAAATGTATATTCTTGTCATCCGGATACCACGCTCGATGGTTTAGATTTTTTTTCTCTTTCGTTCTTTGATTAACATGGTAGTAATAACCTGTAGGTCTTGAAAACGAATTTGGAGGTCAATTTTCTACTTTTATTTTCCAGTACTGTAATTGGTAGAACCATATGATATTCTTCTATGTCTTTATCTACCAAAAGATAAGTTACATACAAATTAAAGATGTAACTTTGCGAAAATAATACTTTTGTGAAGATGTGCTAAACCACTGGACAGCGGACAATATGTTCCATTAGTCGACCCCTTGCAAGAAACCCCATAATATAATAACAACTTAATGCACATAGAACCTAGCTATAGTTACTGCAATGTCACCAATCATTAGAATCAGGGTGCAAGGAAGAAATATGCTGCTACTCATTTCGATCCACTACTAAGACACACACATAATATTTTAAGATTTAACTTTTTAAAATTTTAATCAACAAATAGTTTATTATAAATTAAATTTTATTTGATAAAAATAATATCATTTAATTGTCATTAAAATTTAATTTTATATGATTGTGATTGTGATTTTGTTGCTACAAATATTGAAATATGGTAGTATATGATAAATTTAATGTAAAACATTAGCTTCAAATACTGTGTTAAGTTTGACCGTGTCTAGATGAGAGTGAGAGAGTACTATGATAACTATTTATTTTGTAACATTACTGCACTAGGAAAATTTTTATATCCAATCCAAATGGCAAGTGTCACACTCTCTAAAGCTAGCCACCTCCTTTCGCCCAAAGCATTCTCCTATATATATGGACTCCCACTTCTCTCCAACATTGGCATCAAGTGGGCTGCATGAGAGATCAATTGAGCAAAAAAAGATGCCCAAGATGCATGCACGATTATGCTACATGAATACATTTCGCATAAAACAGCTCATTTTCGGTAGGAACCGAAAGAAATAGTTGTGTTTTAAATTAATTGAACACTAAATTCAAACCTCCCTTCCGTTGCCTTTGCCTATGACCAACATATTACACATGAACTGCCTCCGTTCTATTTTACTTGCCTTTTTCAAATTATATACTCCCTCAGTTATATTATAATATAAGATGTTTTAACTTTTTCAAAGTCAAATTTTTATAAGTTTAACCAAAGTTATATATAAACGTAATAACTCTTATAACATCAAATTATTTTTATTAAATACAATTTTTAATAGTATGTTTATTTGGTGTTAAAAATGCTACTATATTTTTCTATAAATTTGACTCAGAAAAAAAGCATTTTATAATGTATTTATTAAACTTTTGAAAGCAAATCATATGCAAGTGTTTTTCATGACAAATCCTAATATTTTTTATTAATTAATTATATAAGGTTTCGAGGCTTGACTGCATGCATTAATACTTTGTCATATCAAACCATAATATGTTTTAGTAAGAAAAGGTTTATTTTGCTCCCTATTGGAACAGTTAAATCTCTAAATTATGTTTTGTCTCATTTTATGCCCTAAACCATTTAAAATAGTTCCCTTTAATGCTTAATAGCTGATCTCTTACTTGTTTCTCTTTATACAGGTCATATTTTTAGCTGATAAGTTTTAGAGCCATAAACGATACTATTATCAAAGTTTCAAAATTTTTATGACTATTTGCTTGAAATTGAAAACCTCGATGTTCAAATCAGTCTAGTGCTTCCAACCTATATAAACATCGATAAAAGAAAATCTAGAAAAAAATGTTGAGAGGTAAGTTTTAATGCATCTCTCAATCCTATCAAACAAATTTCAGTGCAAACTATGTTTTATACAAAGGGAAACAGAAGAGAAAAATACCGTTAGGAAGTGAGGTGAACCATTTTCATTTGTCTGGGTGTAAAATGAGCCAAAAAATATTTCGAGGATAAGCGCTCCGATGCGAAGAAGTAAAATGAATGTTTTTTCTTTTAGTAATTAATTATTTAAGGCATCGAGGTTTTACTGCTCCTATTACATGACAACATCTATTTGAGAATAGAGTTAGTAATTGCCTTAATATTGTCTATGAGTTGATTACTGATACAAGTGTCACTAGCCATCTAATTTAACTAACTTATCAGACTTGAAAAGAAAAAAAAGCCTGTTCTAGCTAGCAAAAGGAGATGTTTAAGCTGCAACGGACAGGCCATCAACCAAAGAAAGACTGCAAAGTTGCAATGGACAGATGGCATCATTCCAAGCCTATATGCCTGCCTGTCTATTTGCAGAGTTAATTGCCTGTATGATGATTGATGGGAGCGTACTGGTCTCCATAACCTTTACGTAGTTTCTTTTGAAGCAAAAGTTGCACGCAATGTAGCCAAACACATGGGATGCATCGAGATTGTGGGATAAAGGCTTGGCTAGCTGCTCCCTGATTGTGCTTTGGGAATTTGATAGGATTGGGCTTTCCAGAATCCAGAGGCCTGCATGTGAGAGGTTTTGGTTGTGTTTGTCATGAAGACATGGGAGATATATATGCAGCTTTTGATCTTTGAAGATTATTGGGACAGGTGTCCAATTAAAAGAGCATGTACCGGCATAGTGCCTTGGGGCATTTTGGGCAGCAGCTTTGGTTAGATTTCCTTTCGTACTTTTGCTTACTTCGTCTGTTATTAGTTACTCCAACCATCCTAAAATATTTTTTGCTAACAAAAAAATAATCACCTATTAGATCATCTCGATATATGCATGTAATATGATTAGGAGACTTAATGTAGAAGATTTTAAACAAATCAAATTTAAATAAAGAGGTACTAGTTAATGTGAGAATGCATCCATATTTTATATTATGAAATATGAAAAAAAGTGGTTGTACAATATGTTTTGGGATATATGGAGTATTTGGTTTCTTGTTCTTCGTTTGTTTATTACTAATAAAACTCAAATGATAAGCAACAACCCGAATGTTATATGCAGAGATGTGAACTAAAGGGACGCACTCGCGTGTATGTGCATGCGTGATGCATTCATTTTTTTGTTGAAAACTCTGGCAGTTGAGTTGCACAAGTAAAATGGAGATGATGATGGGAATGACCAATGATGGATGGAATAAGTCCATTTGTCATTCCTCAACTTTACGTCAAGTTAATTTGATATTCTTTTATCTTCAATACCAAAAATCTTGATCCCCAAACTATACAAAACCATGTAATTTGAGTCCCATAGTAGTATGGATGTCTGGTTTCGCTGACGTGGCATCGTAGTCAGAAAAAAATAAAAATAAATATGAGACCCACATGTAAGTGACAAGAAAAAATATGTGGGGCCCATGTGTCAGCACCCTCTTCTTTCTTTTCTTGTCTTTCCAACCACACAACGAAGAGCGCATCTGAGCTCAAGCTCAACCAACCTCGGCGGCACTGGGTGGAGGCGGTGGCCTCAGATCCGCAAGGGGGCGGGCTGGTGGATAGGATGCGGCGGTGACGGAGCCGCCCCATAGGTGGTCGACGGTGGCACCACCAGCAGGAGAAGGAGAGGAAGCAAAGGAGGAGAAGGTTTCTTGGTCGCCGGCCGAGTGAGCTTGAGCTCGGACGGGCTCGCCGGCCGCCTCCCTCGCACGTAGGCCAAGCGAGCTCGGACGGGCTCATCGGCCGCTTTCCTCTTCTTCCCATGCTTGCCAGCCTCCTCTCCCGCCTCCGTGTTCCCAGAGGCTAAGTGAGCTCGAGCTCAGCCATGCTCGCCGGCCACCTCTCCCTTCCTCTCCCACCTCTACCTGCCTCGTATGGAGTCAGGCGAGCTTGGATGGGCTTGCCGGCCGCCTCCCCCTCCCTCCTGGGCTTGCCGGCCTCGTCTCCCTCCCTCTCCTGCCCTCCACCTCCCTAGAGCCCAGGTGAGCTCAAGCTCAGCGACGCTCGCCGGCCGCCTCCCCCTCCCGTCTCCACCTCCCCATAGACCAGGCGAGCTTGAGCTCGCCGCGCTCGTCGCCCACCTCCCCTTCCTCCAGGTGCTCGTTGGCCGCCTCTCTCCCCCTTCTCCCGCCTCCACCTCCCCCAGAGGCTTCCTTCCTTGTCGTTGTGTGTGGTTGGCAAGAAAAAAGGAGGAAAAGGGCACTGGCACGTGGGCCCCACATATTTTTTTCTTGTCACTTACATGTGGGCCTCATATTTTTTTCTGACTAGGATACCACGTCAGTGAAACCAGGCATCCATACAGCTATGGGACTCAAATTGCACGGTTTTGTATAGTTTTGGGGTGAAGATTTCTGTTTTTGAAGATAAGGGATGTCAAACAAACTCGACACAAAGCTGAGGGATGGCAAGTGGACTTATTCCATGATGGTTAGATGAGTGAGAAAGCAAAGGTGGGCTTCAAAATACGGCAATTGGTTTACACTGATGGGCCAAATCGAATGCAGAACAACATAGTACGTTGCTATAAAGTTATAGGCTTTGTTGAGATTTTTATTTTGCTCCAATTTAGCCTGAGTAACTCAATGGTTTTTATGACTTAACTAAGGGCTTGTTTGGGAGGGATTCATCACCTCCAGATTCACCAAATTCACATCCACTCCACAAAATTTTTGCCAAACGGTCTAGATCCACCAAAATGGTTGATCTGTATCTCAGATTCACCAAAATGTTGAAGCTACTCAAAGGGTGCTCCACGAATAGGGGTTTCGTAACTCCTCGTGAATTTGGGTGGAAATTACCCACCTTTGCCACTGGTTACACAATTCCTTCTCTTCTATTTCCTTTCCTTCCCGTCTCGTCTATTCACCTTCACGCGCCGCCTGTCCATCTCCAGGCCAGCGCGTCGCCCCGTCCCGCCAACGACGCCTGGCTCTGTCCCGTCCACGGCGCGCCACCCCATCTCCATCGCCCGCGTCGCCCCATCCCGGTCGCTCGCGCCGTCCCAAGTTGAAGCGTCGCGCCGTCCCGGCCGCCCGCTTCGCCCCATCCCGACCACCTGTGCCACCCTGTCCCGGCCGCCCGTGCCACCCCGTCCAGGCCGCCCACGTCGACCCGTCGCCCCGCCCCGTCCAGGCAGCAAAGGTACCTATTTTACCTCTTCTGTAGGTCTTGACAGCTAGTGGCATTCCTTAGCACATACATCCCGTGACAGATTTCTCGGCGACCCATGGCTGGATCCAGAGGCTACGATCCACCTCCCACCTGCATCCCCTTTGTCCACTTCAATGGGGGAAACTGTTCCTAGGGTTGTACTTTTGCATGAACTGTGCCCTACGGCTGGTGAGGCTCCAACCAACCTCTAGCACCCAGGGACCACGGCCACCCAGCAGGAAGCCATGGCCGCTGGGGATCCATCCATCGGTACTTCTTCCCAACAACGAGCGACACATGCTCCGTTGAAGAAAAAGAGAGAAAGAGATGATGAGGTATAAATTTCTCTTCTAGTTTTTATACAACAATATTACTGCTTTCGTCAACTCTTGAATTGGGTTATGAAAGCATTTTGGGAAATAATGCCAGGGTGATGCTATGGACTGAGTTGAGGTCATACCTCACTTATCTGTAAGTTGTTCTCCGAACAAACTAAAAAAGGGAATAGGCCAAACACTCATGTGAACACTGCTCTGGTATCTGATAGTTTTTTTAATGCCATTGGAATTATGTTGAGTAAGCAACAACTTAAGAAGAAATGTGATAAGTTGAGAAGGGACTACGCAGCATGGCAAAAATTAATGAGAAAGCAAACTTGTGTTGGTTTCAATTTAAATACAGGAACGATCAACATGGATAACGAATGGTGGAAGAAGATAACAAAAGTGAGTGTTATCTATTTTTCAATGTACATTAGATGTCATTTGCAAGTTTATTGTTTTGAACCTTTCCTCATGTTGTAGGAAATATATGGTGTTGGCAAGTTTAAGAAGAAGCATCTCCAAAATGAGGATTATTTAAAGGTGATGTTTGGCAACATCATTAATGAGGAACAAGATCATTGGAATCCTATGAACTCCAATTGATGGTACAGAGGCTGAGCACCAGAATGAGGATCCTAAAGGTGACAACAAATATATTGGCAATGTAGATAAGGTTGAAGAGGTCACACCTATCACAGATAATGCTAATAAAAGGGCGCGTGTCATTCTGGAGAAGCCCACCAAAAAACCTAAGACAAGCACAACACTTGTTATCCAAGAGCACAATTCCAAAATTTCTGAGTTTGCTTCATCCTTTGTGTCTAGTAGGTTAGGTGGGATCACCATTGCGCAAGTCATGGAGCACATAGTAGCATGTGGTGCTCTACCAAATAGCGATGATTATTTTGTGGGAACGGAGTTAGTTTGTGAAGAAAGAGCAAAGGGAAATGTTCATGACCATCCTCGTGATCAAAGGCTCATCTGGCTTAGGAGGAAGTACAATGTGATGTTTGCAGACATGTGAAGGATTTAGACATATCACTTTTTTATGCTCATTTGGACATGTTGTCTTGTCTTTTTGTTGATTTGGACATGTTGGAATGATTTGTTAAGATCATTTGGACATGTTGTCTTGTTTTTTGTTGACTTGTTTGTTATGCTCATTTGGACATGTCATTTTCTTTATGCTCATTTAGACATGTTGTCATTATTTTAGATGTCTAGTGATGATTCTAGCAATGAGAGCGATGAGTTTTTCAGAATCGTTTTAAGTGGTGCTATGCTTGCCCAAATATATTGCGACATGTACCTACATAAGAACCCACCAAAGACTTCAACTACTAGTGGCATGGGGTGGTTGTTAGAGACTTTGAATGCTCCAGGGGAATGCCAAACACAACTTTGTATGAGCAATGAAATATTCGAGGACCTCCATGGTTTATTGGTGGAGAGGTACAAGCTAAAACCATCGTTACATATGAGTACATATGAGAGCCTTGCCATGTTCTTACTTACATGTGCTGGAAATGAGTCAAGTCGGAAAGCTCAAAATTGCTTCAAGCATTCAGGTAAGACGTAGTCTAGGAAGTTTAATGAAGTCCTTAGCTCTTTGATGGCCATGGCAAATGATTTTCTTAGACCTAAGGACCCAATTTTCCTATAGTTCATAAAAGGATAGAGGATGATAGACGAGTGTATACATTTTTTGAGGATTGCATTGGTGCTCTAGATGGTACACATATTCAAGTTTCTGTTCCACTCGATGAACAAGTGTATATTGGGAAAACAGGGATAGTGACTCAAAATGTCTTAGCAATTTGTGATTTTGACATGCGGTTCACATATGTTTCCATAGGTCAACCAGGTTCTATGCATGACATAAGTGTGCTATACAATGCAATCAATGTTCACGAAAAATTCTTCCCACATCCTCCACAAGGTAATATGAATGAATAATTATTCGTTTAATTAATCTCTCTTGTATGGTGCCAACTAATAACTCACATTGTTTTGATCATGTTTAGACAAATACTATGTTGTTGATGCCGGATATCCTAATCGGCCCGAATATCTAGCTCCTTACAAGGGTGAAAGATATCATATGCCGAAGTGGCATAGAGGTATGGAACCAAAAACATGTAAGGAAAAATTCAATCGCATTCACTCTTCTATTCAAAATGTTATTCAGAGGTCTTTTGGAATTTTGAAAATGAAGTGGCAAATTCTATACAATATGCCAAGCTACCCGATGTGGAAGCAAAAAATGGTGGTTGTTGCTTGTATGGTCCTTCACAATTTTATTCATGAACATGGTATTGAAGATTCCAACTTTGCTCGTTTTGATCGTGACCTTAATTTTGTCCCAACAATACCGGAAAGTTATAACGATATGCAGTCACATCTGATGGTGCTACTTTCGAAGCCAATGCCCCAATTATGGATGTGTTTCATGATGAATTGGCCACGGCTCTTGCTCTTGCTTGGAGCAACTAGCATGTAATGAAAGACAATCCTTTATACTCTTTAATTTAATTTATTTATGGACACTCATAATGTTATCTTGGACACTTATAATATTATTACGGACGCTCATAATTTACCATGTGGTCCTGCATGATTTGCTGCTTGATGGCGCTCGTTGGCTGTCAGCTGTACGCATGCACCTATGCACGGTTAGTGCATTCAGCAGATGGGCACAAGGACAAAACAGTCAATTCCCACAAAACCACTGTTTAATCTAGATATGTTGATTTGCCAAACAGTTTCATGGTAGATCCATGGTAGATCTCATGTCCATGGTGAATCCTAGATTCAGATTCACTTTTTTTGTATACTGAATCCCTACCAAGCAGGCCCTAAGTTTGCCAGAGCGAGTTAAGCTCGACTGTTTGGTTGAGCAATGTGCCTCCGGCAATGGAGCATATTTTGCCCAAGATTGTAATATACTGCATCTATTTCATATTATAAATCACTTTTATTTTTTTCTAATTTTTTAGGTTTAACTAAATCTATAAAAAATTAGCAACATCTACAACATCAAATTAATATCATTAAATATATTTTGATAATATATTTTTAAATGTTACTATATTTTCTTTAAACTTGATCAAAATTTAAAATTTAAACTTAAAAAGTCAAAGCAACGTATAATATGAAATGGAAATGAAACGGAAGAACTATTTTTTTAGAGAACCACTTATTGTAATATGACCCTATCTATGTAAAAAAAAGCTGACTTTCCTATTAAAAATATGAAATATCACATGTTTTTTATTAAAGAAAATGGAACCCTGTCTTCCTACTCATATATACAATTAATGAGAACGAAACATCTTATTAGAAAAATAGTGCACACACAGCATTATGTTAGAACGTAGAGCTAGGAAGCATTTGGTTTGATCGCCTAGGTGGATCATAAGGAAATGGGTTACCCCATAGAGCTTAATTCCATCGGCCATCTCTGATCAAACTTTTTTCTTTCATTATTTCGGATTCCAAGGCGACGATGCCCACTCCCTTCCTTAGATCCGGCGGCATGGCTCGAAAGGATCTGGGCCGCAGCATGTGAGCTCAAACGTGATGGTATTCCTGATGGTGACGAGCTTGAGTTGTGATATCAAACGGCATCACCGGTGAGCTACGACCTCAGCCAACCTCATCGCAGCAATAGTGACCTTGTGCAACCTTGATCGATGATGACAAAGAGCTCGAGCAACAATCCTAGGTGGTGAAGAGCGACCGTCAGAACAATGAGCTAAAGTGGTGACCATTACTAAAAAATCATTTTTACATATGATCAAAACATATTTTTTTATGTAGTTGGTCGTTCGTCTGTCCGAAGAGGTTTGCAAAAATAGTGATTTTTTCATGCGGACAACGCACCCGCACACGAAAATCCATTTTTCGTGTGCCAGTGTTAGTGTCGTCCGCCTGCGAAAACATAAAATCACGAAAAAAAATAAAAATCCCAAAAATCGAAACCCAAAACCCTAGCCCTGCCGCCCCTACTCCTTTGCCACCGACGGTGGATCCCACGCATGTGGGCCGTCGAGCTCTCCATCGCCGCTCGATCCGCCCCTACTGGATCCATAGCCTTATGCCCTCCGGCTGTCGGGAGAGAAGAAGCCAAGGGAGAGAGGGAGGAGAGGTGGCGTGATTCGCACGGTCGGAGGCCGAGCCTATCGGTGCACGAGCTCACCATAGCCACCGTCGTCGCTCCCGCCATTGCCCAAGCCTGCCGCCACTAGATCCGCCTGGCCGAATCCGCGACCGATAGATCCGTCGCCCTGTGACCTCCGGCTGTCGGGATCGAAGAAGACGAGGGAGGAGAGGCGGCAAGATCCGCGCGGCCGGAGGCCGAGCCCGCCGTAGCCGCCATCACCACTCCTGTCGTCGCCCAAGCCCGTTGCCGCTGGATCCACCCCGGTTGAATCGCGGTCAACGGATCCGTCACCCCGCGACCTCCTGCCGTTGGGATCGAAGGAGATGAGGGAGTGAGATTTGAAAGACGAAGGGATCCACGCGGTCGGAGGACGAGCTCGCCGCAACCCTCGTCAATGCCACCGCTATCGCCCAAGCCCTCATCGTCGCCACTGTAGCCGAATCTAAGAAACTGATCAATTTTACACGCAGGACCAGTTATGATCCGCCCACAATCTAAAATGGATCTCATCGAGAAAAATTAATTATGTAGTAGTGGACGTCGATCACAAAAGGGGAACACCATAAGTAAAATGGCGATCTATCTTGGGCCGCAACACAACGGCATGGCAATGGCCCAATGGTTCCCGAGGATGTTGACCATTCATATGGTTGATAGATGGGGCCCTCCCATCGGCGTCATGCTTCTTTTTTCTTGAATATTGTATTACAGACGATTTTCCAACAGTTGGCAGATGAGGTCAATTGTTATTAACTCTTTCTCATAGACTGTCCAAAAAAACTATCAAACAGGGTTTTGAATCATCTATAAATTGGTAGATAAATTGGTAGAGATGTTATACTTCTATTTGAAAAACAAATCCGTAGAGATGCTTTTTTGTTGCAGGAAGAACCACCGCTGCTTTTAGTGTGCACACATTAAAAAAGAGAGAGGAAGGAATGGACTAACAAAATATAGGATGATGGTGACCTAAATATTTTGAACAAGCTGACCACAAAAACACATATTATGCCACACAAATTGATCTTTACATATAACTTAAAACTTTTCATGAGAACAGAACACTTTATCATTTGACGTTGGAAAAAACATCTTGAAAACAAAAAGAAGGAATTAGACAATTAGTGCTTCATTGCCATTGAACTTCAGAAAACCATCTTCAATACAATTTATCATCCATACATCCAAGAAAATATGGATCTTTGACAAGATGAAAGCTAGACACACATGAACGTAAATAATCTTGCACAAACTTAACAATCATCGATCATCATCAAGAGCTCATATATAGCAAAAATATATAGATTCCAATCACCATAACTCTCCGCCACAGCCGCCACTTCGCTTGCTTTTCTCGCTTCTCCTGCTCCTCCTGCCACCGGCGCCGGCGGTAGCGTTGCCTCTGCCGTCGACGTCGAACATGATCAGCGGCGCCTCGGAGTCCCTCATCTCGTCGTCGAGCTCGTCGTGCGTGCGGACGTTCACGCAGGAGCACCGCTCGAGGGAGGCGAAGAACGCCGCGGCGATGCCGCCGCCGACCCACCCGGCCACGCGGTCCAGCGGCCGGCCGCAGCCTCCCTGCTGCCCGTGCGCCGCCGCCGACGGAGGCCGCCGCGTGCGGCCGCAGAAGGGAGTCCACCTCGGGGACGAAACAGCGGCCGGCGTGAGACCCTGCATGGGCAAGCTGAGCTCAGGTGTTGCGGCAATGGCGATGGCACGAAGGGGGCGCGGCGAGAAAGGCCTCCCGTTTCGCCACCTTTAGCTCTAGCTTTAGCTGTAATCTTAAAGAAAAAGGAGATGCTAGCGCGCGGCGCTGCACGAAAGCTTATTAATTGGCGCCAATAGTTAAATTAAAGTTTTCCTAAATAATAGTTAAATTAAAGTTAACCAACCTACCTACCGGTAGTTTCCCAATTTGTACTTGATATAGAACTCTAGTGAATTTGCCGTGCATTACAGTAACAATCTTGATGAAACTGCGCTAGGGTCGCCTCTGTCACTGAGGGTAAAATTAATTAAGAGATCAGTGAGAAAAATAATCACCCTTTTAATTCTCTCGCTGTCTCCTATTATAGTAAAAAAGAGGAGCCATAATATTCAATTTGATGACCACTAATAAAAAGTTAAGTTTGGTCATAAAACAAGAGAGCGGTTGGCAAAGCAACCAGAGTTATTTGTTGTCTCTTTTTGTGGGTAGGGTGATGGCATGGGGCCACATTAGGTACACATAAAAAATGTCACGGATGTTAAACTTGGGCTGGACTGACATGATGGTGCCCAAAGGGAAAGGTGTGCTGTATCATGGCATTTTGTGCTTTTGTCGTCTGTGGTCTGCCCGCAGCTGAAAACTCCGGGTTTTGGTAGAGCTCTCGCTAATTTTCAGGTTTTTGGTAGAGCTCTTTTTTATATATACATTGTTACATAATATGGAGTATATACTTTGGTCTTTGGTCTGGTACAGCTCTCTATATCCCAGATTCACATTAGATTTAATGTTTGTATATTAAGTTATAGTAGTTTAAAATTTTATATATTATATAAAATAGTAAAAAAATAATTCATCCAAATATTACAATGTAATTTTAAATTCAAAATCTATAAATTCTAAATTTGTGGAGCCAGGAACACCTAGCTTTAAAAATCTCGAATCCTAAGCTATACCAAACAGAACTTTGTAGACTAAAATAAAGTGATTTAAGTCAGCTTTCTCACATAATTAACTTAAAAAGAGAGCAAGGAGTTCCTGCTTTTATTAAAAAGAAGAGACTTGGCAAAAAAAATTTATGATAACCGGACCCAAAAATCTCTTATACATATCGTTAATTAGAGAAAACCGGTAAAAGACCCACACGGGAAACAAATAAACTAATACTTGTGGTGGCACTATTGAAGCCTAATCATAAGTCATCGTTGCTGCGCTCAAAAGAACAGATAGCTCCGACTTCCTATGAACAAACAACGGTCTGTACAGCCAAACGACCAAAAAGCATAGGACAATGTCTTCTAGATGAAGCTCTAAGAAAGAAATTAACATCCATGAAGCGAACAACATATGTCCGGACATCATATGGGCTACCTCTAGCTTCATCGCAAAAAATAGCTAGATAGAGCTGTTAGATTCGCTAGGATCACTAGACATCGGTTCTAGGTGGGGTTCATCAATCGGTTGTGAAGAACATGTGTAGATCATCTATTATATATGAAAGGGGCGAATTAGGGTTACCGGTTGAGTGAGAGGAGGAAGATTGCCCATCGGCCATCGTCGTCGTGCGTGGACGTGCGGCGGCGATGTCCATGGAGATCCGTGCAGTGGCGTTGCCGGTGTCAGTGGGATGTCGTCGGGATGTGGTGGTGGCGCTTCCCGTCACTGCTGCGCCCCCGCTGTTTAGATCGGCTAGGGTTTGTGGGTGAGGTTGGTGGCAGCGGTGAACCTCGTGTCGTGTGTCGCCCCGGCCCTCACCCCTTTATATGGCGCAGGTGACAGGGGCCCACTAGCCAAGAGGAGGCTGGGCGCCCCGATCAGGCGCGGTCAAGGATCCCCGTTGGGCCGTTGGGCCCAACGGGAGGAGATCTACTCTAACATTCTCCCCCTTGATCTCTTTACCTTTAACCTTGGTCTATTTCATCAGAAATTAACGTATAGAGCATGTCTCATCGTCACGGTCAATCGCCGATGGATTCAATAGCCACTATACACATCTCTGTTCAGAAACAGATACTTTATACTTTAACTTTTGGGCCATGAGTCTAGAATCATAAGGCTTCCCTTAAACCCATGCCGGCTACATGTTCCTTGAACAAATTGGGTGGTAGGCCTTTCGTTAGCGGATCCGCGAGCATTTTTCAGTCTTTATATGCTCGAGACTTATTGTGTGATCCCGGACTTTATCCTTCACAACATAGTACTTTATATCAATGTGTTTTGGCGCACCACTTGACCGATTGTTGTGAGAATACGATCTTGCGGTTCATTGTCGCGATATAACTTTAGTGGTTTCTCAACACTGTCAACCACTTTCAAACCGGGTATGAACTTCTTTAGCCAGTTCCCCTGCCCCGTTGCCTCATAATATGCTATAAATTCGGCATACATTGTAGATCCTGCAGTGATAGTCTGTTTAGAGCTTTTCCATGAAATAGCTCCCCCTGCAAGAGTGAACACGTATCCGGATGTTGGCTTTGTTTTATCTCGTAGCAAAATCGAATCTGAATAACCCACTATTTGGAGTGAGTCGGATCTTCGTATGTCAACATAAGACATTTCGTTCCTTGCGCATATCGCAGGATTTTCTTTACCAATTTCCAGTGCTCTGGGCCTGGATTGTTTTGAAATCTGCCAAGTAACCCGGTGACAAGATAGGTCAGGGCGTGTGCACACTTGTGCATACTGTAGACTTCCTACAGCCGAAGTATATGGCTTTGACTTCATTTCATCGAGCTCGAATTTATTTCTGTGGCATTGTCATTCCCCATGTATTTCGCCCTTTACTATAGGAGCAGACGTAGCACTGCATTTCGACATGTTGAATTTCTTCAATACCTTTTCTATATATCCCTTTTGAGACAATCCCAGTGCATACTTTCTTCTATCTCGGTGAATCTCTATGCCCAAAACATATGATGCTTCACCAAGGTCTTTCATATCAAAGTTTGAGGACAAGAACTCTTTTGTTCCCTGTAGAAGACTAACATCACTACTTGCCAGTAGAATGTCATCCACATACAGAATCAAGAAGATAAATTTCTCATTCTTAAACTTTGTATAAATGCAGTTGTCCTCAACATTTTCTTGGAAACCAAATTTCTTTATAGTTCCATCAAACTTCAAGTACCACTGTCTCGAAGCTTGTTTTAACCCATAAATGGATCTCTTTAATCGACATCCCATATTCTCTTTTCCTTTTATGACAAAACCTTTTGGTTGTGCCATATAGACTCTTTCTTCTAAATCTCCATTTAGAAATACCGTTTTTACATCCATTTGATGTAATTCCAAGTCGTAATGTGCCACTAGTGCCATTATTATTCTGAAAGAATCTTTACAAGAGACTGGAGAAAACGTCTCATTGTAATCAATTCCTTCTCTTTGTGGGAATCCTTTTGGCACAAGTCGTGCCTTAAACTTTTCTATATTCCCTTTGGAGTCACATTTGGTTTTGTAGACCCATTTATAGCCTACTGTTTTGGCTCCTTTAGGAATTTCCTCCAAATCCCAAACATCATTTAGTTTCATGGATTTCATTTCATCTTCCATGGCTTCTAGCCATTTGGATGAGCGGGCGCTTCTCATGGCCTCTTCATATGAGGTGGGATCATCCTCTATATAAGACTCTTCTGTGTTATATACCTGATAATCATCAGGTATAGCTTTTCTTCTTACTCTTTCAGACCTTCTAGGGGCCTCAACATTTGGCACATTTTCTGTTTGAGACTCTTGTGAAGTCTCCTAATTTGGCACATCTTCTATTTGAGGCTGTTGTTGCTCCTCCTCATGTGTGGTAGTGTTTTCTGGTGGATCCTGAAAGACAGGTTCCTTATTTCTATTCGTTTCCACCACAGGAGAGTGAACAACAGGTGTTGGAGCCACAACGTCAGGCATTGCAGGCGCAACATCAACAGGTAGTGAGATTGAGAAGAAAGGTTCTCGAATCGTCGAAGTGGGTATATATTCCCGCTTCTCCTCAAGATCAATCACTCGAGCTACCGTGCTCCCCCTCATCATTTCGTCTTCCAAGAAGATAGCATGTCTCGTTTCTACAAACTTTGTATAACTGTTCGGACAGTAGAAACGATACTCTTTCGATCTATCAGGATAGCCAATGAAATGACAACTGACTGTTTTGGAATCCAATTCCCCAATGTTTGGGTTAAATACTTTAGCCTCCGCAGGACTCCCCCACACAGGGAGGTGAGCTAGCGAGGGTACTCTTCCAGTCCACAGCTCATACGGTGTTTTGGGCACCGATTTGCTAGGTACTCTGTTGAGAATATGAACGGCGGTTTTTAACGCCTCCATCCATAAACCCAATGGTAGGGTGGAGTAGCTCATCATGCTGTGCACCATATCCATTAAGGTACGGTTACGCCGTTCAGCCCCCCCATTCTGTTGAGGCTCGCCCGATGTAGAATATTGGGCGACTATGCCATTTTCCATTAGAAACCTTGCAAAAGGTCCTGGGACTTGTCCATAAGGAGTATGCTGACCGTAGTACTCCCCCCCACGATCGGATCTTACTATTTTAATCTTTTTATCATGTTGATTTTCAACTTCAGCTTTGAATATCTTGAATTTATCCAATGCTTCCGATCTTTCTTTAATTGGATAAATATAACCATATCGGGAGTAATCATCTGTGAATGTTATGAAAGAGTCATAACCATCCACACTCTTTACAGGAAATGGACCACAAATATCTGTGTGAATGATCTCTAATATTCCTGCGCTTCTATTGCACCTTTTTTAATGTGCTTCATATATTTTCCTTTGATGCATTCTATACATTGTTCTAAATCTGAGAACTCCAGTGGAGGAAGAATTTCGTTTTTAACAAGTCTCTCAATTCTCCCCCTCGAAATGTGGCCTAAACTACAGTGCCACAATTTCGATGAGACATTAGGAGTTCTCTTTCTTTTATTGTTTTCCTTTGTCAACGAGGACCCATCATTTACATCATTTGCATCATTGCATATAACATTCACACTTTCATGTATAGGCAGCATATAAAGTTTGTCTCGTCAGAAGGCGAGACCCACACACTCATTATTATGAATTATGCGACATTGTACTTTATCAAAATAACAATAATAGTCATCTTTTGCCAAACATGCACACTAATCAAGTTTCTATGCAAAGATGGGACATAAAAAACGTCTCGAAGTGGAAGGATAAAGCCGTTATCAAGTTTGAGATTGAGATTTCCGACGGCTTCAACTTTCACTTCAACTCCATTTGCGACTTTAACGTTGATTTCACTTCTTTGCGTAGTCCTCGTCAAATGGAATCCCTATAAGGAGTTGGAGGCATGAATGGTTGCTCCAGAATCGATCCACCATGTGGATTTCGAATAACTAGTATACAAGGATTCATTTACGAAAGTGATAAAATTCTGACCTTTCTTTGCCATTATCATCTTTAAGAATTCAGGACAATCTTTCTTGAAATTTCCTTCCTTCTTGCAATAGAGGCACTGGTTTGTCCCCACTATAAATTGCTTTTGCTGAGGTTGGTGCTGACCTTGGGACTTTTGAGGCTGTTTGTCCTTTGAGCAGGACGGTCTATAGTTCCTTTTCTTTGGGCTACCAACGTAGTTGATAACGTCACCATTTTTGGGCCTAATTCTCTTCTCCTCTTGTACACATTGTGCAAGAAGAGTATCAAAAGTCCAGTTCTCTGGGTGCACATTGTAGTTGAGAATGAAAGCATCAAACTCCTTTGGCAATCGAGACATGATCAAGTGAACCAAAAAGTTCTCCTTCAAATCCAAGTCCCATTGCTTTAGCCTTGCATTTTGTGCACTCTTTTGAAGGATAAAATCCCTAATGTCACCTCCAGTGTACCTGTCCGTGACGAGGTCATTTATGAGTTCTGTGGCATGAGTCTTTGAAGAACTAGTGAACTGGGTCTTTATCCTTTCTAGGTACTCAGAGACATTGTCAGTCTTTGGGATTGAGCCTACAATAGCCTGCTCAATTGTATTCTTTACCACAGCCATAGATTTCTTGTTGGCTGAGGCCCACTTTGCCTTTTCAACTATGTATAGTTGTCTAAGGTCAGCATTCTCTTTTTCTCTTTTCTCATAGTCAGCATTAGACTCTGTGTTGCCTCTGACTAGTGCAGCAGGCTCTATAGGACAGGGTGTTGTTAGCACCCAGTCCACCTCTCCCAAGATAAAAGCAAGGTCGAGTTTTCTTTTTCATTCACTGTAGTTATCCCCTTGTAAGGTTGAGATGTCTTTTATGCATCCCATCAAGGAGTAACCTCCTGAAAATGATCATTAAAAGGTGAGAAACAAAATTATCACATAACTCTCCTATGCATTAAGCCTACATCACCGTTGGGCAAAAAATAGACATAACACATAGCATGATATTGCATACCATTGTTAGATTCGCTAGGATCACTAGACATCGGTTCTAGGTAGGGTTCATCAATCGGTTGTGAAGAACATGTGTAGATCATCCATTATATATGAAAGGGGGCGGATTAGGGTTACCGGTTGAGTGAGAGGAGGAAGATTGCCCATCGGCCATTGTCGTCGTGCGTGGGCGTGCGGCGGCGATGTCCATGGAGATCCGTGCAGTGGCGTCGCCGGTGTCAGTGGGATGTCGTCGGGACATGGTGGTGGCGCTTCCCGTCACTGCTGCGCCCTCGCTGTTTAGATCGGTTAGGGTTTGTGGGTGAGGTTGGTGGCGGCAGCGAACCTCGTGTCGTGTGCCGCCCCGGCCCTCACCCCTTTATATGACGCAGGTGACAGGGGCCCACCAGCCAAGAGGAGGCTGGACACCCCGATCAGACGCGGTCAAGAATCCCCTTGAGCCGTTGGGTCTAACAGGAGAAGATCTACTCTAACAAGAGCGGGACAACGTCCCAAGATCTATTGAAGTTGGAGCTCTAATCTGAATTGTACGTGATATGTTTACCCCTCCAGTCCTCTATAGGTGGGAGTAGACTGTTATTAAGACTGCTTAGGAGGATATACATTTCATCACAATTAATATAACCGTAAATCAGGGTATTTTGCAAAGGGTGGAAAAGCTAGCTGGCAGACAGCCGTACGTAGTTGTGTACATACAAACTGTTGAGCTCTATATCAAGAGAATTTAAAATGCGTGGTACATATATGTAAAAGTAAGCACGCACACGTACGTGAAGGAATGAATGCATTTGTTGATTACTTGTAATGTCCTGTCCTCTCACGCCCTGGAATATCAACCCAATGAAACGGATGTCAATCAATGGACCAGTAAGTACTGTGTACAGAGTTGGTTGGTATGGTACCCCTTTGGAGTGGGTATCAGTCAGGTAAGGCAAGATCGACGACAGCACGTACGGGCAGGGCAAGTAGTAGAAGAGAAGAGGCTGTGTATGTCGTTGATGGCTCTGATGCTGCCGGCGATGTGTGGAAAGCTGGGAATAGAGAGAGCTATAGAAGGTTGTTATACACGGTACACGGAAAGCAAAAGGAAGTGAGACTGTGAGAGAGACTATACAGGAGTACGTACAGGAAATGGCGTAATGGGCCTGATACGTACGAACCGAGCACAGTTTTGAAAGTTTAAAGCTCGCATGGCCCGGCCGGCCCACCTAGCCGTGTTGTTCCGGCACGCACTAGATCACCCGCGCGTAGACGATCCATCCGTCATCCATCACACCGTCTCCTGCGCCGCTGATCGCGCGGTGTCAGTCCCACAGTTTCGACCAGAGCTCGAGAAAGCTCGCCTATCTAGTCTCGAGAGCTCGATGAGGCTCGAGCCTACGTAACCTTCACATTTTTAGACAAGCTTATAAATAGAACTATGTATATCTTCAAAAATAATCTCTTACAAATAATTGATATTTAATTCATCAAATTAATGAAATAAAAAATAAAATAAATATACGATGCCAATACAAGCTATGAGATAGATGATGAGAAATTAGGATCCCAATCTTTTGATAAATATTGATAGGTCGACTATAGAGACTCGACATTGATGATTTAAAGGCACTTATCACGACGATCGAATCCCTCACAATCACTACATTACCTCTCTATTGGTTATCACCGAGCTGAAACACGGTTGAACTCATCGAAAGGCTATCTCCTGTAAACGAATCGAGAACACAAACAAGAGAGAGTAGAATATGCAATCTGAATATATTGTGAATATAAAAATTTTACAAATTAGGGTTTCACAAGTCGAACTAGCGATAAAACTATAATGACAGAATAATCAAAGCAAAACCCAGCCCTAATTCAATGATGGCTACTGAATAAATAGATTCTAGGATTGACGTAGGACCCTGAACGCATCCCTAATATACTCCAACATGATACATGGCCCAACAGCCTAAAGACGACGACACAACACCTAGACATATTTTGGACGCTTTCTTGTTTCAACGATTTCCCTTGACTTAGAAGGAATTTTGACATGGTACTAGGCCCAGTGGAAAGGTGATCTCGTTAGATTTCCATATGTATGTAGAACATCGGAAACAGAGTCCAAATGAGTTCTGGGCGACGATTTTAGTGCGGGTTGTTCCTGGATTTCGAACCTTTGTCCAATTGCTTCTCGATCCTCCCTCGTTTGTATCCAAAGGAGTGATGTCCTCAGAAATAGATACAAACAACATATGTGATCTCATAGTCCATTGAATAAATAACTATCAGAGAAACGGGAACCAGAGTCCCATCTTCGGCTGCTCGGGACACATTTACCACTCGCCCCTGGGTATGGCCCCTCGTGGGCTGTGCTTAGCGTGTATCCGCCCTAGTCGCAGCTCCCCGTGGGCAGTGCTCGGGCATGTCCGTCCCTGGGTATGGCCTCTCGTGGGATGTGCTCGATACGCATCCGTCCCTCGGGTACGACCCTCCGTGGGTTGTGCTCGGGGTACGTCCGCCCCTGGGTGCGGCCCTCTGTGGGACGTGCTTGGGGCACATATGCTCTTCCACGCTCGACACGATGCGTCATTTAGACCTACAAGATATACATCTTTAAGGTGTTGAAACAAATACACTCCGACATGGACATCCCCTCCAAAGTCATATTCATCATGAACTCCATCAGCGACATCTTTGACAAGCTCATCTGCTAGAACCAGTGGTGGATCCATAAACTTGATTCATTGGTATCATAACATGTCTATGGTTGTCATAGTATGCTAATTATACTTAGACCATAGTGTTATAATATATGGATAAGCAGTTTAACCATAGGTTTTATCGAAGTCGTCGGGGTCACCTAACACCGGTGTCTACACTGTAGATCCGCCGACATCTAGAACAAGAAATCTACATACGACGACGTGTCCAGCCCTAAGCACTTGGGGGTGCCCCGAGCACACGAGGTGACCTGGGCACAAGGGTGCCTCGAGCACACGGGGTGACCTGAGCACTGGCGGTACAAACCCAATATACAGCTCACTCACCTTATGGGAGACGTGGCGTTGCATGACGCTCCTTGCATGCCCATCACCCAGAGGAAAAGGGGATGCAACATGGTGTACCCTCCGTGTCTCCCACATGGGCCCACTTCTACAAGCTGCAAAGGCTGACAGATGGCCCCAAGGCAGCTAGGATGAAGATTTCTTGCCTCCCTAGTTCACTCGTCAGTCGGTAGGTGTGACTGTCACATATGGCAAGCTCACTTATAGAGAAAGAGACAAGACTAAGCATACCATTTTAGTGAAATGGGTCCCAATCCTATACGCCTGTATTGGTATTGTGGACTTCCCTTCACGTATAAAAGGAGGATCCAAGCCACCGGAAAGAGGGTTCGCACATCCAAATAGCTAAAGCTAGCCATATTGCGAGTGAGCAAGGGTTCACCTTCTCCCAGCTAAAGGAAGGTTCTCTCCTCCTCACTTAGAACAACATTCTCCAAGAGCTCAGTGTAAATTTCACCATCACCATCCACCAAGGATCACAACAGTAGGTTATTACATCTCTGAGTGGTTCGAACCTATCTAAAAAAGCTCACCTCCCTTGTTTTCTTTCGCACGAGCATCATCTTGTTTCCATGCACCTGTTCCCTAACCGAATTTTCAAAGGGGGGTATCACTCCTTGCTAGAGGAGCTCCTGCTTCGACACTAACTTTTTATCCAATTCATTATAACTATATAAAGTCTCATCTGAATCAGGGGCGGAGCTAGGATTTGAGGACATAAGACAATGAACAAAGAAAAGTAGAATTGATAGTCATACCATATGGTTTTTATTTTTGTCATATATAATAGTATCATGTTTCACAAGTCTTAACAAAAAAATTACATTTCTATCAACTTAAATTTAGCTCTACGACTAGCAGCAAGATCATAGGCTTCAATAATTTTATCAGTACTAATTGATGCAACCAATTCCTTCTTAATATAAATTACCAAACAATCTCGCAAAAATCCATCTCCCATTGTACATCTAAGATGTGTCTTCGTAAGTTTCATAGCTGAAAAACATCTTTCAGTGGACAGTTGATGCTATAAGAGTTAATACTAATCTTAACAATTTGTCCATCATAGAATAAGATGAATATTTACCTGTTTTAAACAGTCCATTTGTTAGATCAGCAAATGTTGATAATTCCTTTAGTTCTAGATGGTTGCATACATCAATTTAAAAATGTGACAGTTAATAAAGGATTATAAATAAATTAATAAACACGAATTTAAACATAGTTAATGAAGGATTACGAAGATGTGGGGGTGCGAGGCCCCTCCCAGCCTCCTCCCTCTGCCACTGCATCTGATTTTAGATTACAATATTATAGGATAAAGAGAGAATATTATTAGGCTTGTCGGCTTAAGTTCAGACTTTCACAAAGCTCGAGCCTAAAACGAGTCGAGCTCGACGGCTTGCGAGCCTCGGACCTACACCACACGCGCACGCAAGCAGAAAACAGGTCGCGCACAACAACACACTAGAATTTTTAGCATTTTTAATTTTTTTTAAAGTTTTACAAAACTAATTTTTCTATTTTGAAAAATTGCAAAACTAATGTCCTCCCGTCCTCCGGGAGGGCGAGATTCAAAATTGCAACTCCCGGAGGCGTTTTGGACGTGGCGGACGGGCGTTTGCCGCCGTCGCCGCGCCTTAAAATTTTGTGATTAGGCCCTTTTCGCCCTTGCCAAGGGTGTTTTTTGCCCTGTAGCACTAGGGGGTCGCCTGCAAAAGGGCGGTCGCCCTGGCTTTTTTGCAGGCGGCCCCCTTCCCGCCCTTATAAAGAGCGTTTTTTGCCCCTTCCCGCCCTCTGGAAGGGCGTTTTTTCGATACCCCACCCGACCCCAGTATATACGCCGAGTCAAACGATTTTCACCTCATTTCCTGCCTCCCAAATCCGATGAAAAGAAGAGAGAGAGAGAGATGGGTGAGGAAGATGAAAGAGAGCGGCAAAGCCCTACCGGATTGCGTACTCCATCAGAGGTAAATGCAATATCTTGCCGTAATTTTTTTGTTAGTTAGTTTGTAAATGCAATATTAGGGAAAATGATTTTTTAAATATTTGAATATTTATTTAATATTTAGTTTTAGATTTATAAAATAGATGATTTAATTTAGATCAACTTAGATGATATAATTGAGATCAACTTACGTAGAATATTTAGATCAACTTAGGTAGAATATGTTCGGATCTATGTGTATATTATATGAATAGATGTTAAGCACTATGATGTAGATGTTAAAATGAGGACATGATTTATTTTAGCCAATGTGATCTAGGACAAACCGATTTGGATAATCGTGCGTATAATTTTGTTGAT
Source organism: Oryza australiensis (assembly GCA_019925245.2). Classification (NCBI taxonomy): domain Eukaryota; kingdom Viridiplantae; phylum Streptophyta; class Magnoliopsida; order Poales; family Poaceae; genus Oryza; species Oryza australiensis. The sequence goes on along the minus strand of JAIFGZ020000160.1, from coordinate 553,232 downwards.
AATCTAAATATGTTTATGTATAAAGTACGATTAGATTTAATTTAGTTTAGAAAATTTGTCAGATTTGGATGAACATATGTAGAAAAGAGGTACAATTGGTGGTAGATCAAATAAACAAACCGATTCGGGATATTTTAAGATGTAGAACAGAGAACATATTGTTAAAGAAATTAACTTAGGCACGAAATCATCTAGGCAACATATTTGTAGTATGGAATAAACTCAGTTTCAATTTGTTTGTCAGGCAATATGGCAAGTAAGGTCATATTTCATATAGTTCACGGTGAAGGCAACGTTAGATATGGTCCAGAAGGTGTCGATTTGTCAGAATTTAGGATGAAATCGAAGGGCATTGATAGGCCAGCCGATAAAACATTTGAGTCAGTCTATAGTTGGTTGCTACGCGGATTTAAAGTGGATACAAGAGTGAACACAATGTCTCTATCCGTTGTAGTAAGTCGTGAAACAGAAGGATATTATTGGGAACTTATGCCTATAGATTACACTGAGTCGTGGAGACGTTATGTGGACATGGCACTTGAAAGGTCCTGGCCCCTTGTTATTTTTGTGGCATTGCACAAAATTGATAGCAGTAATACAATGCAAATAGAGTATGGTGAAGGTCCGAGCAATGAAGCAAGCTTGGAGGAGGCGATTGGCGTGGCGGACGAGGAGGAGAGAATCGAAGCAATTGTTGAAGAAATGGAGAGGGAGGATTCTGAAAATGAGCAGGCGGAGGGCGATGAATCGACGAGGAAGAAGATGTCATGCCCGTGGATTGGGAACAAGTTGATTTCTCGCAGCTTATTCTCTCGGAGGGGCAACAGGTTTCATTTGAATACAAGGATAACGAGGTAATCCAGGGTGCTAGGTATGCTCATAAGGAAGACATGAAAGAGGCGATGAAGCATTGGACGGTCTTTTTGCATAGAGAGTTTAGGGTGGTAAAGTCTATGAACTATATGTATGATGTGAAGTGCATAAAGGATGATTGTCCGTGGCGCGTTCATGCATACAAGGGGAAATGGATTGACTATTGGAAAGTAAGCATTGTTGGTGAGCACACATGTCTGTTGCCGGGGGTAGATAAGTACCACCGCAACATCACCTCGACGTTTGTTGCAGGTGAGATGTACAACAATGTTGTTAAAAACACGGACTTTGAACCAGGCTCTATTATTAGGCACATTGAAAACAAATTCAAGTATACTATCAGCTATTCCAAGGCTTGGAGGGCGAAACAAAAGATATTGAAGATGAGGTATGGCACATTTGAAGCATCCTATGACAATTTACCTCGTGTTTTAGCCACCATTGCTTAGAGAAACCCCAATACCTACTACGACATTCAGACTTTTTAGTCATCTACTGAATCGAGCAAGAGCGTGTTGCAAAGAGCTTTTTTCTCGCTTGGTGCTTGCATCAACGCATTTGTGCACTGTCGCTCTGTGTTGTGCATAGATGGAACCTTTCTGACAGGCAAATACAGAGGTCAGATACTGACGATGATTGGGGCATATGGGAACAACCAGGTGTTACCTATGGCGTTTGCATTTATCGAGAGTGAGAACACCGAAAGCTGGTATTGGTTCTTGGAGAGAGTTCGATGCCAAGTCATTCATATGAGGCCCAATGTTTGTCTCATTCATGATCGTCATGCGGGCATGCTGAAGGAAATCGACTATCTTCAGAATGGTTGGCCGGAGAGGGGACTTCCAGCTAGGTGGCATGATGTTCGGAGTAGGTGGTGCATGCGGCATATGGGAGCCAATTTCTACAAACAATTCAAGAACAAGCACTTGACGGATCTCTTCAAGAGGCTATGTGGTCAGAATCAATAGAAAAAAATCAATGAGTTGTGGAGAAGGTTGGATGAGCTGACAACGAAGCAAACCGACGAACAATCTCGTCGGCCACAGGATGGCAGTACCTCTTGGTCCATTGCATAATGACCCGCCAACAATGAGAAGGAGGTCCGCACCATCAATACGTAATTTCTCCCACTGGATAGAGAATGAACCAAAAGAAAAGCGGTCTCTGTTGTATGACACTGACGGAGCTCGATATGGTATAATGACAACCAACCTGGCCGAGGTGTACAACTGGGTGATGCGAGGAGTTCGGGGGCTCCCATTGGTGGGTATTGTGGAATTTATCCTTCATGGCACTCAGGCGTACTTTAGGGACATATTTAAGAAAATTTTCCCTTTGATGGCCGATAACAACATTGTATTTGGCAATGTGGTGACGAAATATATGCAAGATAAAATTCTAAAGGCTATGAAGAACAGAGTAATCCCCCAAGGAACCCAAGTTCATAGGTACGAGATCATGTGTGTCGACAGGAGAAGGCGCGACATCAACCGCGTTCAAGCTGTGCAGGAATGTGTGCTTCATGCGGAGGGCGGTTGTAGTTGCAGATGTATGAAGCCGAAGCTTAGACATCTGCCTTGCTCACACGTCCTTGCCGCAGCTAGGGATTGTGGCATAGTTCCCGATATCTATGTGTCACCGTACTACAAGAAAAAATAATTTTTCATACGTGGAATGAGGAGATATATGGTTTTGGGATATCTGAATCGTACACAACACTGAGGCCACAAGTGTTCTACATTCCAGATCCGTCGAAGTTAAGGCTGAAAAAGGGACGCCGTCAGTCGAGACGCATCAGAAACGACATGGATGAGTCGGAGGCCGGGGGGAGGACCCTATGTTGTAGCAAATGCGATGAGCGCGGACATACATACAAGAAATGCCTGAAGAATTCAGAAACTCCAATCGTCGCAGGTGCGGGTCTATCCGGATAGGCCACCGATGGCAGCCGTCCATCGGGAGAAAGAACAACAACGAGGCGACCACGTCCTAGACGTTCTTGTGCGACGACTACGTCGCCGGCTGGCGATGCAATGGCTTGATTTTTTTCTTTGCTCCTTTCACTCTAGTGGTGATCCGATAGTTGTAATATTTGTTATGTTTTTGCCATCTGTCGTGCGTGTAATATTTATCATTGTGAGACATGAACTATTTTAATGTTGTTGTGATATTTGTATGTTGTGTTTGGTAGTTTGAATTAAGGTGCAATTTTTGTAATGTTGAGATATAATGGACCATTTATGTCATGTATTCATGTTGTTTTGTTTTTTTCTTATCAATTGCTTTTAATAATCGTACGTATGCAGGTATGGCGGACGATACACCAGCTCTTTTCAGCAGGTTGGTGGACAGGGAGCACAGGTCATACTTGTCAGCGGTGCAGGGTGCACAGCTTACCACCTTTCGTCCACGCCCATCGCGTGAGTTGTTGCGTGTTGATCCGCGACACGTCCAGTGGTACGATTATACTCTTTTAATTTATGACAATTTTTTAAGTTCACTTCATATACTTGACACTAATATTATACTTGATGGTATGCAGGTTGCGTGAGTCAGGCCTGATCGCGATATGCAGGCTTGTTGAGGCACGTGCAGACGAGCACGACCAGGCAAGACGGTGGGATGCGGACCGGTCCCTGATAGCTGCTTTGGTGGATCGGTGGCATCCTGAGACGCACACCTTCCATCTTCCTTGTGGGGAGATGGCACCGACGCTGCAGGACGTCTCGTACCTGCTAGGGCTACCACTGGCCGGAGATGTTGTTGGCCCTGTGGATGCTATTGGTGGATGGAGGGAGGACATCACTGCGTGATTCGCTCACGTGATGAGGCTACCGGAGCTCCCGGCTGTTCAGGCGATCTACCCTTACGCCACCACCGGGCCTACGAAGACTTGGATCATGCAGTTCACAGTAAGTTCACTTGAAGACTTCGTTATTTTTCATTACAACTATGATCGTTAACATGGTTTTCTCTTGTTGTAGGCCGACAAGCTCCACCCCGACGCCGACGAGTACTCCTTGAGACGCTCGTTGGAGGCCTACCTGCTCTGGATTTTCAGGTGGGTGATGTTCACCAACTCGTTTGACAACACAGTAGAGAGGGGGCTTATCCACTATGCCCGGTCAATAGCGGATGCGGAGATAGGCTTCGTGCCTCATTGCAGCTGGGATTCAGTAGTACTCGCAGCCACTTATCGTGCGCTGTGCGATGCGTGCACGAAGACGGATCATGGAGCGATCTTTACGGGCTGCCCTCTGCTTTTATAGCTTTGGGCTATGGAGCAGTTTGCGATCGGCCGACCGATCGTCAACACCACTGCTTACGACTCCATTCACTCGTCCCTTCACTCAGCCGGGAGGTGAGCAAGCGTCGTCCGACGAGTACTAGAGACTTATTAGTTTTAACGACTGATGCTTCACATTGCTTACATACAGGAGGATTCTACTCGGCGGGGATTTTCCGCTTGGGGGCATCATCATCGCAGGCGGGCGAGTCTGGGGCAGGAGACGCGGGGGGTCAGGTACGGGCGACGACTTCGACGACCTGGAGGACCCAGATCAGGACGTTGTCGGCGCCTCTCAGCTTGGTGGAGCACCTCCACCATAGAGCCAGGACCAGTCATAGGAGACGCCCGCGACGGATGTCCGTGCTGGTCGTGTCATACCCCTAGACAGGCTGATGTACTCTCAGGGGCACGTTAGAGCACAGGCTAGGAGGGCTAGGGGTAAGAGGGCTCACCAGTAGGTTCTGCGTGCTACATGTGTATAAAAATGATAATTATTTATTTTGTGTTCGATGTTTGTATATAACTCTGTCTGTTCGTCCCACTCACATGTTACGAGATCCTTCCATGTCGTTCGCTGCACGATACTCTTACTAACGACAAAAAAACTTTTGGCGCTATCAATCCTACACAATGCGTCGCTATCAGCTTTTGCCCCGTGACAACTTTCGGCGCGTGTAGGATTCCCCACTCAACTTTCGACGCGTGAAGGATTCCCCACTGACCTCCCTCCACTATATATTGCTTCGATCTGAATACGAGATCTTCAAATCTTCATTTTGTTTTCTACACTTTCACGTACAATGAGCTCTTCATATCGTCCATTCGTTGAGCGTCTCCACTGGCGACTCCATCTTTTGAGCGGTTTAATTCCATCATGGTGTGACCGTCCGATATGCCATTGTGAAGATGGCTGCAAACTTACGTCGTCCCTCAGCACGGAAACCCGGGGAAGGCGATTTTTCCAATGCGCCAACATTGATCGGGTATGGCTTATCTGCAATGCTTTTTGCTACAAAATCTTCACACAGAAAATGCTAACTTGATCGTACATCATGTTAACACTTCATGCAGGCAAATCGTCGGGTCTGCAACTTCGTTGAGTGGATAGATATGGAGAACCCCCCCAACCGATGGAACACACTCCTATCCACTAAGCGAAACAAGGTCAGACTACCTTCGGCGGAAGGCTGAGTACCAACGTCGAGTTGGTACTGAAGCTTTGGATTGACCTATGGATCAGCTAGCACTACCCACATGGCGGGAACATCCAGAATGCCACTGTGGTCTCCGTTGCCATGTGGTAAGATCCATAAGACAAGCAACTAGAGGACAAAGATGCTTCGTGTGTCCCGAGATTGTGGATGACGATTTTGTCGTGAGTATCATTTTTCCTTGTTTAACCTATTCGCTTGTTCTATTTTCTAACCCGGAACATCACAAATGTACAACCAGGAGGATGTACGTCAGTGTCCATACGAAGAGTGGATTGATACGGTTAGACTTGCTTCGATCGGTCCGACGGTAACACAACCTGAGTCGACCGAACAATTCATTCAGGCATGCATGGAGTACGAACGTCGCGTCAAAATCGCAAGCTTAGATTAGAGGAACAACCTACTAGGTTTCCCTAAATGGTCGGAGCATCCTATGTGCGGTTGTAGGGATCGTTGCAAGATGACTACCTCCTTTGAACCACGAACATATAGCCGGAGATATTTCATTTGCCCCCCCAACTTAGACAACGACTTCGTTGTACGTCTTTAGTTTTATCTATCCCACAAACGTCTTCACTCTAGTGGCTCTCTAACTGATTACTTGTGTTTCTTTACCAGGGCATTCAAAGTAGGTGTGGATTCACTAGGTTGATCGATAATGTCATTCCCCAATATAACAGCCTAAAAGTAACTGAATGCGAAACACAAAAGGAGTACAACGCCGAGAAGGAAAGAGAGAATTTAAGACAAGCTTAAAGCCCTAGAACGGTTCCGTACGATAGCCGAGCCTCGACTCGTCAGGAATGAGTAAGTTGTATCATGTATGCATAAGACATATGACATGTATTGCAAATACAATTTAACCTTACTTCAGGTACTAAATTGTAAATGACTGTGTACAGTACTTAACTACGAGGAAAACTCTTAGGTACAAATGACATGGCCAAACTTCATTTAGATTTGCAATAATACAAAGTATGGATGAATTGTGGGAACAAATCGATACATGTAGGATAAAAACGCCCTTCCAGAGAGCGGGAAGGGCAAAAAAAACGCCCTCTGAAAGACGGGAAGGGGGCCGCCTGTAAAAAACCAGGACGCCCGACCTTTTGCAGTGTCCCCAAGAATCCACGGTGCATAAAACGCCCTCGAAAGGATGGGAAGGGGCCGCCGCAAAAAGTCATAGCGGCCGCTCTTTTGCAGGCGGCCCCCTGGTGCTACAGGGCAAAAACACCCTTAGCAAGGGCGGAAAGGGCCTAATCGTAAAATTTCTAACGGCGGCGTGACGGCAACGAACGTCCGTCCGCCACGTCAACGAAAACGCTCTCGGGAGAGCGATTTTTAAATCTAGCTCTCGCAAAAGACAGAAGGAGATTAGTGTTGCAATTCAAAATAAAAAATTAGTTTTATAAAACTTAAAAAAAATTTAAAATGCTAAAAATTTCAACACGGTATAAGATACCACCACACAACAACGCGGGATACCATTCCATCCGGCCCGGCACCGCGACGTCGCAACCAACCAGACGCACGCACGGTCGGGCGCGCGTCGGAACAAAGCTGGCGGCTGTGCACCGCCGGAGTCGCGCCGGCGCCGCCATACACCGCAGCTGGAACGGAAGTGTAGTTCTGGTCTGGTTTCCCCAGGTTGCAGGCAAGGGGAATCAATTTAAGAACGACCTGTTCGATCGCCTTTGCCATCGTCCTTGGTCACCTACTCATCTGGGTAATCATCGCGGGGAAAAAGACGCGATCCTCGTCCGCGCATGGACACAGAAAGTGACCGGTCAGCTAAATAATTAAGCTAGTGCTACTAACAAGATCTGTCTGGAGTAACAATCTTTGTGCTACCTAATGAAGGATCACAGAATTTCACGTTGAGCTTCGTCGTCGATCGTTGGATGTGTTAGTACTGGGCTGGCAGGATGGTATATATTGTTTCGAGGGCTGTGTTATTGTCGAGTACTCCCCTCTTTTAATATACGGTTTCGTTATTTATTTTATTCAAAAAATTTACTTATATACATTTAATTATTATTTATTCTGTTGTGATTTAATTTATTATTAAAAATTTATTAAGCACAACTTATATATTTATATATTTATATGTTTAAAAAATGAAGGTAGTATGTTCAATCGACAATGGTGGAGTTATTAATTGTTTTTCCTTCTCGTGCTAAGCTAGTTTTTTCAGTTATGGTGTTGTCTTTTTTTAAAAAAACTGCCTAGTTTTTTCCCTGACTTATATTGAATTATAATCGGCATTCCAGTCTCCTGCCTATTTAATTCTTTTTAAAAAGAAAAGAGATAGTGAAAGCACCGTATGTGATTATAACTCTACGCACCAAATGAGGTTCTCATTTACAATGAGAGACGCTTCAGTTTCATTTTTTATCATAGAAATGATTTATATCTCCAGTCCAGTCTCTGCTATAAGACACAAATGAGTTCTGATATCTAGAAATAAAACCATAAAGTGGTGGAACAAATCCCCAATTCTCTCTAAACAAGTTCAACTCAAAAACATTTCAAAATCACATAGATTTTAGCACATTATCCGATAGGCACTACACTATCTAAAATGAAATAGAAGACTCATGGTTATCGATTCTAAAAGTATAGTATTATTGCGTATAGTATCATATTCTTTTTTGATAGCATCAAGGATTAATAGTGTGGAGCCAACTGAAACATATATAAAGATAGCCTGCGCATTATATTAGACAACTTTCCATTGTTAAAAGCCATATCATTTCGACAACATGAGATTAATCAACATTAAGCATTAGCCCTAAACAAAATCAACTTTTTGATGAATTTAGGCACTCCTTTTAGCCAATTATCAAAAATATTTTTGATAGGGATGTTGAAAGAAAAAAAACGTATCGCTAAGCAAAACATGCAACGTGTCAATTAAACAAAAGATGTTGAATAGTCTTTTGCAAATTACAAAAACAATATTACTTATCTCCCCTCTAATTTCTTTTGGTCAAGTTATCTTTAGTTAGGATTACATTTTTTAAAGGAACCACATAAAATCTTTGATTTTTAAAGTAGTTTTAACTCCCATAAAATTCTCTTGTGGATTCTCACATTTGAATTCATGATCGCATTGTACATGAATTTGACCGAGAACTCACCATTTTTATGTAGCAACAAAATACAATCCTTTTTGTTTGACAAGATTATATTTATTAGTCTGTGAATCAAACCATTCCACTCTGCTAGCTCAGGTCCTACAATTGATCCCATAACCTCTGTTAAAGAAGCATGTTTCTTTCGATGAGCCACGTTATAAAGAGAAGGGTATATATTGATCTTTGAGTGGTTGTGATCCCAACTATACATCTTTCTAAAATCTTATCTCTTTTCCATTGCCATGCTTAAAGGATCCATATTGAAAAAAATGATCCTTTACTTCAGTTAAACCAGCCAAAAACTGAGATATTCCTAGTTTTTTTATATATGGGAAGGAGGTTTATCCTTTAAATACTTGTTCCACAAAAGGTCCTTCCACAGGCCTTTAACATTGAGAAGCTTAAAAAGCTATTTGCTTGCTAGTTCAGCTTGATCTTTGGGCGATATATGTATTCCCATTTCTGAAAGGTTTTCACATTTATAGGTACAGAGCTATTTCCATAATACAAAAATATAAATATTTTTAAATTCTTTAGCAAAGATTAAAATTGGAGAACAATAATTTCAGTACCTCTCCTTACATAATATGGGATGAATGGGGCTACGAAGGTGGTTAGAGGTTACTCCCTCCTAGAATAAATCAATTTATATCCATAAAACTGAAAATATCCAGAAATCTATTTTGAAATAGAGAAAGTAGATGCGAAGAAATTTAGACAAGAGGTGACAAGTAGCATGTAGAAATTCATATATTTGTGGATAAACGTCTAAAATGCTTATATTTGTAGACAAATGGAGTCCATGGACACAAGTCCATTATTTGCTTATCAGTTACAACCAAAATTTAAATTTTAAACATTAAGTTGATTTTGAGGTTTTTTACGGTAGTTTATTTTTTTCACCAGTTTTTAGATAGCTAAAAACACACATATAAAACTTGTGTTTTTCTACTTCGCGGATCAATCAGAATAATAAATGATGAGAGGCATTGTCACTTGTCATTTGTCTCATGCATATCCACAACTAATGAGGACGTACTCCTTTATGTTTTTTGTATTGTCATTTTTGTTTTTCTTTTTGGTCAGGAAACCAATCAACTGTACTCTTACTTGCCACCGCAGCAGCATAACTACACCCATACTTGTCTACAATATATTCCTTTTCTCAAATCGGTTTAAAACCAAAATCCCTGTACGAAAAATTGCTACGATTGACACCCTCTCTTCCCTGCTTTAAGTCCTATATAAAGCGTGCGACTAAAGGACACCATTGTATATGCAGGTTACATGACCTATTCGATACTAATCCTACGCAACACAACACGCCATGTCACCGAAGGTCATAGCCATTTGCCTTGTAGCACTTCTCCTTCCCGTCAGCATAAGCCATGGTGGTAGAATTGGGCCAATCGAACCCAGCAAAGGCAAAGCTTCCACTAAGGTGAAGGGAAAAATAAAGTTTTTCTTGGTTTCAGTTGTCCATTTGATCTCTAGCTTCATGTGGACATGATGTTGCATTAGAACATATTTTCTTTTGTTAAATTTACATGTATGGATTATAATTTGATTAGTTGAACGTGTCTTTAACTAAATCCGGTATAGAGGTTGGACTTCTATCCATTATCTTATTAAAAAATGTACCTAAAGCCGATTTTGTTACCATCAAGTTCTTCGTGTGTCGCAGGCTGTGGAGAGGGGAAGCAACGATGATAAAGTGGAAGGTTGCGAAGAAGATGATTGCCTGGTGAAGCGTTTGCTCACGGCTCATCTGGACTACATCTACACGCAGGGTACACACAATTAGACACGAATGAGTAGATGTTTGCAACAAGCAAATGAGCAATCCATATAAAATACAAGTAAGAATAAAACCTCCGGGTAAAAGAAAAAATACAGATACTACAGATGATAATATGTGTACGAGTGAGGAGAGACCTGATATCAATAATTATGAAGAAATATGAGCACACTCCGGAATAAGTGCAAGAAGGTGTCCTACCAATTGAGCTATGTGCAGTTCTTTGATGAGCTGCACGTTGTGTTTTTTCTAGAGTGGAGAAAATATAAGGTTTGTACCTAGTTTACATGTTTGTATACATGTATATATGAAGTTTGTAATGGTACTTATGAACTTATGTTGTTCGAAACTTGCCGCTGTTACGCTCATATATCAATCACTGAAGATGTATGTGGTGTTCAAAGAACTTTATCGTTCTTATCAAAATTATGAAGACAGTACATGGCTTGAGAATTCTTTTGAGTGTCAGACTCTCGAGTCCTTTCTTCTTCCTCCAAAGAGGAAATCCATTTGAACCACACGGTTCTGTACAAACAAAAGAAATATATATTTTTTGAATCAGACAATGCACAAACTTAACTTCTCATCGTTTGGCTTATCAGCCGCTTTCAAAGTTTGAATTTTCAAAACTTAATCTTATATAGTTGATTTTGAGGTTTTCGTCATAGTTTATTTTTAATAGCTTTTAAAATATTTAAAATACACCCACATATATACACACACTCTCTCCCAGCCGTCCGATATAGAATGAGCCAGGGGCCGTCTTGATCGGACGGGCGCAGGAAGCCAGGAAGGGATCGATACTCCTCTCCCATTTTCTTCGGGGTTCTGCCCTCTCTCGGGTCTCGGCTTTTGCTCTCTTGACGGAAATCGTGGGGATTCCGGGGGAGAAGCCGAGAGGGATTGGGGTTCATTCAGGATGCGGCTCTCCTTCCCCCTCGTGGCCGGCGCCGTCGTGTGAGTTTCTCCGACCCTCTCTCTCTCTCGCCTCTCCGGACCATCGCTCTGATGCTCAGATCTGTTGCGGCGGCGGCGGCTGCTGTTTCCTACCAGTCTGATGCTAGCCAGATTTGTTCAGCGTTCGTTATCCAGGGCTTCCGATGTTGTGCGTTCCGATTATAATGGGACTTATGATATGAATCCATCTGGGTCTTGCTATGCTCATATTGCTATCCTAGTAGGGGCAAACTTGATTCATGCCCAAGCGGCCAAGCCTACTGTGGTTCTTGTGTGACTGGTAGTAATTAGATATTGAGCAAAACTACGTTGGACAAATTATCTCCACCGATATCTGCAGACAGCAAGATCAAGTGAATTGGAGGCTTTTGTTCTCGACTCCTGCCGTTTTATGTCAGTAAAAACAGTGTTCCTTGAAACTGTCCTACCACTAGTAGTATTTTGCAAGTAAAACCATGTGTGATGGATGGCGATACTTTTCTTATTTGGTGGGGGGGGGGGGTCGTCTACTTATGTGAATAAGCATATTCGTGTTTGATCAGAAAAATACATTAGATGTACTCATGTATTTTAGCAATTGCATTAGGGATTCTATATATATGTGTAACAGCTGCATATGCATTTCCGTACTCTGATTAAAAATGTTAGGGCTGAGATAATTCATGGTAATCGGCGCCGGTAAAACATCTGTCACTGCAACTGCAAGCTTAACCAAATAAAATGTGACATATTTTTGGTTATGAGCCTACCTTCACTGTATTTAAACTCTTGTATGAAATTGACATCCTTGTTCAGCCTAAAGTCACTAACATGTTACAGTATGCTTTAATGTGGGATATGATAGTTGCATGCCTGAAATGTTCTATACTCAAGTAGGTGCCAAGTTGTACATCACATTATGTCCAACTATAGGCTTGTTTCCCCTGTAATGCATTAAATTGATTGTTTATGTCATTGTACGTCATTTTGACTGTTAACATCCTGGTATTTTTGAAACTGCTCATCTACATCTGTCTACACTGTAATAAAGATAATCATAGTTCTGAAATTTACCTAGCAGGAAAGGGGCAAACTTTCCCTGTTCCAAACAGTGTGGCGAAAGAAATTACCTAGCATCCTTAGATCATATCTTCTTACTAGGATTGGCCATATCCTGCAGGATGTTCATGATTGCCTGCAGCTATTGTGGCTCAGTCAGTGGCTGTTGTGAATCCTCTCTGAATCTTTTAATCGATTTTGCTCTCAGCTGGTGTTGTTTCGTTGTAGTGTTTTCTTTGTTGTCTTCACAATTGAATAATTGCTTTCTGGCATTCCAAGCAGATGCCTTGTTATTGTCAAGCTTATTTTGATGTTCATGGTCATTCTATCTTCCAAACAATTACAGGATTGGAGTGATCTCTGGGAATGTTATATTTGGGCCACCTCTTCAGAAGTACTGGGCAGAGAAGAAGCAGCAGCAGCAGCAAGAGGCAGCAAAAGAGGGGCAAACTGGAACGACATAAATAAACACAAGTGACGCCGCCGGTTTTGCTGATTCAACTTCTGCCAAGCTTACAAGAAGTCCCAATATTAGAACGCTGAAGCTACAACATTGCGAAAACTACTCCATGAGTATGCTCTAGCTCCAGTCTTTGTTAGAACTGTTTCTGTTAGTTGTATGCCCTAGTTGTTGAAAGGAACATTGCAACATGCACAGATGAAAGGAACACTCCAAACCATCATTTTGGGCACACCACTGTGATAGTGAGTTTTTTGTTTTGTAAATAGCTCCAAATTGGTTCGGTTCAGACCCAACTACCCAAGAGTTCAGGAGAACTGATTAGGCCTAGGTCGAATATGCAATTTGGTTTGGGCCTGCGTAATACGCGCAAGCCGACTACTATAAGTACGTCCCTATACGTATATACATATTTGTATCTACCTCGTCTACGTATAATTCATAATCTATAATCTATAACTATCTATAAATAAAGTAAGTAATAACTATCTAAGTAAGTAGTGTTTCTATCCAAATTTATAATCTATAACTAAGTAGTGTTTCTACCTAAATTTTGTTTTGCCTCACTATTTTACAGAAAACCTTTTGAGTTTTTTTGAAATTAACCCGTAATTCGTCTAGCTATTTTAAAAAAGTTAAAAGAAAAAATGGGTTATTTTGTAGAAAACTCCTTGAATGTTTATAAAATTAACCCGCAGTCTCAATGCTGAAAAGAAAGGGAGGGCTTGAATGAAAAAAAGACCTTCTACGTCCCTTTCTTTCGTCCTCATCCGCGCGGCGTCTCGCGCTGCGTCTGCGCCCCTCCCTCCCGTCGTCGTTCGGAGCTCCCGTGTCATCGTCTGGACCTTCGCCCTCCGTCTGCTTCTCTCCCTGCGTCGTTATTTTGTTGCAACGCACGGACATTTTACTAGTCTATAATAACTATAATAATGTTTTTATCCAAATCCTGCGTCGTTATTTTGTTGCAACGCACGGACATTTTACTAGTCTATAATAACTATAATAATGTTTTTATCCAAATTTTGTTTTGCCCGGTTATTTTGTAGAAAACCCTTGAGTTTTTCGAAATTAACCCGTAGTCCGGCTATTTAAAAAACCCAGTTAAAGAAGAAAAAGGTTATTTTGCAAAAACTCTTGAGTATTTATAAATTAACCCATGATCCATATCTGAAAAGGGAGGACTTGGATGAAAAAAAGACCTCATGTGTTCCTCTCTTTCGTTTCCATTCGCCCCGCGCCTGCGCCCCTTTCTTTTGTCGCCGCTCGGAGCTCCCGCGCCGCCGCCTGGACCTTCGCCCTCCGCCTGCTTTCCTCCCTGCGTCGTCGTCCCGTTGCAACACATGAACATTTGCTAGTCTATAACCTATAATATAAATTAACTATATATAAAGCAAGTAGTGTTTCCATCTAAATTTTGTTTTGCCTAACTATTTTGCAGAAAACCCCTTGGTTTTTCCGAAATTAACTTGTAGTCTTTCTGGCTATTTAAAAAAAATTCAGTTAAAGAAGAAAGGGTTATTTTACAGAAAATCCTTTGAGTGTTTATAAAATTAATCTACAGTCCCAATGCTGAAAAGAAAGGGAGGGTTTGGATGAAAAGGAAAGACCTCCTGCGTCCTTCTCTTCCGTCCCCATCCACGCCGCGCCTGCGCCCCTCCCTCCCGTCGCCGCTCGGAGCTCCCGCGCCACCGCCTGGACCTTCACCCTCCGTCTGCTTTCCTCCTTGCATCGTCGTCCCGTTGCAACGCACGGGTATTTTGCTAGTAAAAAATAAAGCAAATAGTGTTTTCACCCAAAATTTTGTTCTGTCGACTATTTTACATAAAACCCCTGAGTATTTATAAAATTAACCCGCAGATCCTAATGCTGAAAAGAAAGGAAGGACTTGGATGGAAAGAAAACCTCCTGCGCCTCTCCCGTCCCCATCCACGCCGCGTACTGCGCCACGCCTGCGTCCCTCCCTCCCGTCGCTGCTCGGAGCTCCCGCGCCGCGTCTCAACTTCACCGTTGCAACGCACGAGCACAGTTGATAATATACCTATAAACTTTACATATATAACATATACACTTGCATATATATATATATATGTATATATATACACACAAAATTTAAACATATATACAACACATATATATACAAAATATATGCGTACAAACTTTGTATAAGCATAAAAATCTTTGTATATGTACAAATTTTATACTTGTATTTGTATACTTTGAGTAAAAAAAGAGTGTATATGTACGCGTACAAACTTTGTATGTATAGTTTTATGCATTTTTATATGCATAAGTACAAACTTGGTGCATAGAACATGTACGTGGGCCAATAAAAAATATAAATTTTATACATGTAATTGTATACTTTGATTGAAAAAAGAGTTTATATACATGCGTGTATGTATATGTATAAACTTTTACATAGAAAACATATATAGGCTATTAAAAAGAATTAATGTATTAGAGAAAGAAAAAAAGTCTATCTCGGACTGACCACAAATTTAAAAGAGCCCAGTTAAGAGAAAAACATATCCATGTGCGATAAAAAATAAAAAATATTAAAAAAAGAAAAAAACTGAAAGATCTAGGAGCTGATTAGTGTTTCGTTTGGTTTAACTTTTCGGCGGCACTTAAAATGAGCTAATTAATTTAGTAACATATGATTAATTAAATATTAATTATTATACATTTTAAAAATAAATTTAATTGATTTTTAAAATAAAATTCTATATACAACGTTTTTTAAAACAAACTTTGGAAAGCGTTATAATAGGAAACGAGAAACGAGAAAGTTGTATTTTGAAAACGAAGAAAAAGAATGCAGCCAGCTTAGTTCGTCCTGTCTATCTTGCTGGGCCTTCCCATAATGGGCCTATCTGGACAAAGCCCGCTTATAGGTAGCTCAGCCCAGTCCATACCAAGCTCGTTTTGGAGCAGGAGAGGTGGGATGGGAGTGGGAAGACGATGGTGAGATTGGGAATTCCCCGCGCAACCACAAGCCCTAGCCGCCCAATTTCCCGCCAAAAGAACCTGCCTCGCCTCACCCCGGCGATCGCTGGAGCTCTGAATCGACGCGGGATGGCGAAGAAAGCAGCGCCGGCCGTCCAGCCCAACGCCGCGGCAGCCGACGGCAAGTACTGGCTGCTCAAGACGGAGCCGGGGGAGTGGTCGTGGTCCGACCAGGCGCGCGCCCCCGGCGGCGGCGTCGCGCCGTGGGACAGCGTCCGCAACCGCCAGGCCATCAACAGCCTCCGCGCCATGCGCTGGGGCGACCGCTGCCTCTTCTACCACTCCGGCGCCGGGGCCGCCTCCCGCCGCGTCGTCGGCGTCGTCGAGGTCGCCAGGGAGTGGTACGAGGGGGCGGGCGGCGGCGCCGTGGACGTGCGCGCGGTGGGAGAGTTCCGGCGGCCGGTGGCGCTTGGGGACATCAAGAAGGCGGCGAGCGGCGAGGTGGAGGGGATGAGGGAGTTCGCGCTGCTCCGACAGCCTCGGCTGTCGGTGATGCCCGTGCCGGCGAAGGTCTGGGATTGGATTTGCGAGATGGGAGGGGGCTTTGTGCAAGATGGGGAGGATGAAGATGAATCCTGATGCTATCAAGGTAAACAAGCTTTTTTTTCCTTACCTTTTGCAAATTCGTAATGCAACTAAGCCCTTCTTTTTGTGTGTACATTTATCTCAGTGAATATTCTGCTAATTCTGTAGTTCTACAGATGCTGCCATGCTCGGGAATTTAGACAGGAGGAAGGTGGAAATTTTTGTGCTGTATTTGGGCCTGCAGGAGATGGCAATTGGGAAGACACAACAGAGGTTCTTTGATCCTGTTTCCATCTCCCCACCATAATAGTTAGTTAGTTAGTTAGTTAATTACTCCGTTAATGTTACCCGAGCCTGACAAATTGTATCTAGTCTCTAGTTACTCTTTTATGTAAGTTCAGTAGCGAAAATGGCACCTAGGCCGCCATTGTGGTTGCTTTTGGCTTTTGCTTAGCCTGTGACTTACAAGTTCCAACTCATGAGTTTATCTACTTGCCCTCTGCTTTCGGTGCAATGACATGATGTTTGCGATTCCTGACTGGTGAGAGTCATGACGTATTGACGTATAGGAGTATTGTACTACTCCCTCGACCTATAAATATTTTACACGATCTTTAATGATATACTTTAATCATTAATTTATTTCATATTATATTATCAATATATGAAAGTATTTTAAAATATAAATATAATGATATAATATATATATATGATAGCATAGATATTCTTAGTATAATTACTAAACAAGGACATCCTAGGACGGAGGGTAATAAGATAATAAATGTACTATAAATCAGTGTTTTAAATAGTCGGCTAAGATATTTAGTGATTGATTTAATGGGCTAAATAGAGCTATAGCGACTAAATCGTCAGAGATGCGAGCAAATAGCTATTATTTTCTCCGACAACTATCGTCAGAGATGCGACATCTATAGTCGGAGATTTAAAAGCTGGTTATAAACAGAGTGGCTTAGCTTAGATCACAAATATATGAACAGAGGATGGAGATTGTCAATTTGCCATCCATCCATTATCTTAAAAAAGTCAGAAATGACAGACATACAGATTTATTTTGCATAAAGCATGGCCGAGTTGGGTCCTCCTTAGAAAACGACTCATCTATCTGTTTCTTTTTTCAATGAAACGCAGCTTGCTGTTTGTGTGGCCTATCTGCAGGATGCAGAGGCATTGGCAAATGAGTTAGGACAGTAATGTGGTTGGTCAACCGAGCAGATACGGATTTATGACGGAAAACATCCACCTCCGCAGTATGCAGGCAACTGGTCAGTGGTCGGCAGTGACCAGTGAGTGAGCTACGAGACTCTTGCAATAAATTGGTTGAGTTGGCTTGCACTTTCCTACAAGGGACTACTCCTACCTTACCATGTGGATGGTTCAGATGATCTGGAATTTGGGTGTTTCATTTTAAGCTTCTCCAATCTGGAAACGGCCTCACCACTGTCCAGGTACTTATAGAAGGCCTCTTAAATGTAAACCCCCCAAAGACCTGAAAGTCTGAACGAATTGAAACCTGCTCTGCGAGGGAGCACAGGAGCAGTGCCGGTGCCAGAAAGTGAGCTGTATGCCGCAGCATCAGCAGCTGCACTTTGCACCGCCGTCTCTCTCGCCTTCAATTCCTCCCACGTTCCATGTCGGCGACTTGCTTGATCGCTCCACCGGATGCGTTACACCGTTGCAGCATGTACGTGCCATGCATCCTATCCAATGTGACGAAACAGCGTGCACAAATGGGATGTTAATTTATTGAACTCTACTGTGCATCAATCGGATTAGCTACATACGTAAACATATAGGAAAAAATGTGACTATATATAATCTCAAAATGTTGTATATTCCAAAATATGGTGAAAATAGCAGGGAGTATCTATATATAATCTATCGATAGAAAACTAGGTTCAAATCTGACTAGTTCTGGATCATACGATCATAATCCAACAAATCAGATCTTACCCCTAATTCTTATATAGCCTCATCCTCCCATCTCGACTGCATTGGATGTTGGCATCTCCCTCCAACAACATGTCCATGCTCTTGGTGCATCGCCTCTCTTTGACGAGGTGTCCATGCCTGATCTTTCTCATCCGTCTTTGATGACTCTCATAGTTCAATTTGTCACCATCATTCCTTGCCACCTAACCTCTTCGGCGAGGAGCCTTTGCCATGCCTTCCTTCCCTATTTCTGATGAGAGGATCCACCAACGCCATTCTTTGCCTTCTAACCTCTTCATTTTGCTCTGCTCCCACTGCCGACCTCACCGCTCCAATGGCACCACCATCGCATCGTCATTTACCATCTCCAAGGCCCACCCCCAGGCTACCACCTCCTAGTCTCCCTCTAACACGGGAAACTTCCCTCCTCTTCCCCCACCCCCGCTCCTACCGTGACACCAACCTTAAATATTAATTGGTTTAGGTTGTCACCGCCGGGAGTTGGAGTTTATCAAGATCATTAATTGTATTAATATGTAAGATTTGGGCTTCGATTTTCTATCGAATGCATGTTAGTATTGAAAACAAGTCCGAGCCTTCTATACGAGGCTGATCTGACTGGTGGTATAATGTCAGTCTGATCGACGACCTAACTATTTGGCCTTAGGTATATGGTGGTCCAATCTTCGGCTCTATGTCAAAGTCTAATTTTTGTATTTCCCATATTTACATGTTTACGGTCAGGGTTTTTCGAGTGCTAGTTGATCTCTAGGCATATTAGCACATGGAGAGAGTCATGTAGACACAAGGCCATCGCTTCTATAGATAGGCGTGTCTCCGGATGTCATTGAGGGTTACACATAACGTGTTTAAGCTTTGTCACGATTTGGTGCTGCTTGTCAGCAATTCAAAAAACAGCATAACGGCTTGTACAGTTGTACTATCAGTGAGCTAAGGCTTAAAAGTTTATTACCGAGAAAAACTTCAAGATCACAACAGGTGTAGCAACACGTACGCGGGCGTGTCAAGTACGGACATATACACGTGAGTCGCGTTATTGGCCGGCGGCCAAACGAAATCGTACTGAATCTTATTGATGACATGGAAGATTTGGGGGTCAAAGGTGTAGCACCGCCGGTGGTGACCCGGACCAAACCTTCAAAAGCCATAACTCCACTCCACTGACATTGCACTGCTGTCTGCTGGTGATGCGCCTGTGGCCTCCCCAACCGCCTCCATAGTATCTCGCACGCCTGTCTCCTTTATTGCCCATCTCATCTCATCCCCACTCCTCCCTCCCTACTTAACTCCACGACCTCGCTCTCATCATCATCATCATCATCAGAAGCGGATCAACGCGAGCTCACTAGCTAGCTAAGCCATGCCCATGGCGGTCAGTACCCAAGTCGCCGCGCTCGTCCTCCTCCTGCTCGGGCTCTCCGCCACCGCCTCCCTCGCCGCGCGCGACGTCGCCCGCGAGCTCATGTCTGCGCCATCCGCCAAGAAGCAGCCGCCTCCCCGCCGCGGCGGCAAGCCGCCCGTGCAGCCGGGTTACCCGGGTACCAATCCCGGCGGCGGCGTTGGTGGCGGCGGCATCCCGACCATCCCGGGCTTCGGGAGCATCCCCGGGATGGGCGGCATGGGCAGCGGGTTCAACGTGCCCGGGATGGGCGGTGGGTGGGGCGGAGGGTACGGCACACCGAGCGGCGGGTACTCGCGCGGCGGCGTGGTGGTGCCCACGGTGGTGTGCTCCGAGAAGGGCCCCTGCTACAAGAAGAAGGTGACGTGCCCCAAGAAGTGCTTCTCGTCGTACAGCAGCTCCGGCAAGGGCTACGG
The DNA here is from genome assembly GCA_019925245.2 of Oryza australiensis. NCBI lineage: Eukaryota > Viridiplantae > Streptophyta > Magnoliopsida > Poales > Poaceae > Oryza > Oryza australiensis. The sequence continues at coordinate 533,149 of JAIFGZ020000160.1, read as the reverse complement.
CGGCGGCGGCGGTGGCGGCGGCTGCACCATCGACTGCAAGACCAAGTGCACCGCCTACTGCTGATCTACCAAACGCCGAGTTCGATCGGCGCCGGCCGGCCTCTGCCACCACGGATCAATGGGTTGGTGTTAAGAGTACAAGTAGAGTGTGTGATGAAAAGGATAAATATGTGAGGTTAAAAGTTTGAGGTAATGCTTACTGGCGGTTAATTAATTAGCTAATCAGATGCATGCAGTGTGTTCTTGTTTTCCCTTCTCAGTTTATTAGCTGGTTATGTGGTATAGTATCTCCATGAATCAATAAAGAGAAGAAGCTATTTGTAAACAGATTTGCTATTCTGGTGATTGAGAAAACATCACAAACATCGGAGGATCTACTTACCACAGGGTTGTGCTCTGGTCATCCTTGATCGATGCCGGCCAGTGGCGGAGAACACCCAAAAATTTAGGTGGGTCAGAAAAAAGAAAAAAAAACATTACTGCGCTGGTTCTAGATGGTTTGTTGTCTTAGTGATGCTGTTACGTTATTATTTGCGAAAGGGGTAATTTTCTAGTGGCTATGAGTAATGGTTTTCAAATTAAATAAGCTCATTTCCTCTTTGTGACCATTTCCATTTTGTCAGTCTCAATAGGTTTCATTCAAAAATAGGGTTTCATTCAAAGTTTTATAGTTTTATGCACATTTAATAGGATGTCATGTTAGCGTTTTGCATGAAACTGAAAGGAGAAAGATGGGTATCGTTTCATACCCACAAAACTTATCAGCTTGATTTCCAAAACGTTGGTATTCGCGTGAAACTTTCACTGAAAGATACAGATGTGTTTCACGGGCACACAAGGAAGGGATGCGGGCGGCCGAGGAGCAGACGGCGGGGGCATGGATGGCGCGGGATCGGGCGCAAGCTGCCGCGGCGGTCGGGCGCGGACGCCGCGGTGGCGTCGGTGGGGCGCGGGCGGACGGGGAGGGACGCGGACGACGCGGAGGAAGCAATAGCGCGGAAGGGCGCGAGCGCGAGCTGTTAGGGCACGAGATGGGCGCGGGCGTGGGCGGCCGCAGCTCGACGCCGACGGGGTGCGGACGGGTGCAAGTTGCCGCGGGTGGCCGCAACGGGCAGGGACGCAGCGCGAGCGCGCAGCCGCGCGGCTAGGGCACGGACGGCGCGGCGGCCGCAGCTTGACGCCGCGGGCGGGGCGCGGACGGGCCAAGCTGCCGCGGGCACGAATGGTCGCGACGCGAGGGCGGCCAGCCGACGGGGGCATGGGCGCACAAGGGAGGGACGTGGACGGCGCGGGCGGCGGCAACGGCGTGGACGGCGCGAGTGCGAGCGCGAGCCGCTACGGCGACCGAGGCTCGGACGGTCGCGACGCCGCGGGCGGCCGTCGAAAGAGGCGTGGGCGCATAGGGGAGGGACACGGACGGGCATGGGTGCGGCCGCGACGGCGTGGGCGGGCGCGAGCTGCCGCTGACGGGAGGAAGAAAGGAAAATAATAAAATAATTTATGAAATTATACATTGAGGGAGTGACCTGTTTCATCTGAAGTGTTTCACGTCTTGGAAACTGGGAGTTGAAACATTGCGTTGAGACTGGCCTTACAGTCACTGCTATCACTGTTGAACTACTGTGCGGCCATGGCCTCGGTGGCTCGGCTCCCGCCGGGGAACACACGGGATGCGAGGCCGCTGGCCGTCCGAACAATGGACCGATGAGTGACGACGGCAAGCGCGGGGACTGGGTGACGTGGAACGGGCCAAACAATCTTAACATTGAGTTTAAATTCCGTTTTTAAACCTAAATACCATATATAATATGTCTCTTAATTTTCAAAAATAGTAAAAACGAGCTCCTTTAATTAAACATAATAAGTTGAGCCTATATGACAGACCAATAAAAAAATAAAGAAAATAATGAAGTGGGTTCAACTTCCTTCGCCTTCCCCTCTCAATCATCTCTGGTTGGCGTGCCTCCTTCCCCTTCTCCCTCCCCAGATGTGAGAAACTAGCGCCTCGACGAAGAGAAGGATGAGTCCAGGCAGGGGGATGATGGCTTCTTCGAGCGCTGCAACATTCTCTGTTGCAGCTTAAACCTTGATCGAACACCGTGTTTTGCGGTTTCCTCTGTTTTTCTATTGCGCCCCTGTATTGGCGCCAAGTTGAGCCCGTCGTGGTGATCACGACGTGAGCGTGTTTGTAGGGTGTTCGTGGGCACTAGCGATGGCCATGGGATGGCGTGGTTTGGAAGATGCACAAGCGCCGCACGTTCTAAGTTGTGTTCTCTATAAATTGCGAAGAAGTAAAGGAAAATCACTGCTGGTTTTGGAGCGACACCAAGTTCACTGTGTTCATCTGTGTTCATCGTGTTCTAGCAAAATTTGAGTGCATTTCAGAGTCAAGCGGATCGATCTCCGGCGAGTTCCTTGTCCTGGTGATCGCCAACAATTGGTATCAGAGCGTTCCGTTCACCGGGGCCATGTCGGTTCACTCTACGCCTACAGGCGACCGATCGCCATCACCACCACCACGATGCAACCCACGCCTTTCCATCTCGCCTCCGACACGTCGCGGTCATCGCACCGACGGCGGCGGCCTCGAGCGTGTCATCAAGGAGAGCGGCGGCGGCAACGTCGTCTACCCGATGCTCACTCGCATCAATTATCAGGAGTGGGCGCTCCTGATGCGGGTCAATCTCCAAGCCCTGGGCCTCTGGCACGCCGTCGAGCTGGAGGAGGGCGAAGAAGCAGAGTACCGCGAGGATTGCCTCGCGCTCGTGGCCATCCTACGAGCAGTGCCGCCGGAGATGCTCGGCTCTCTGGCGTGCAAGCACACGACGTGGTCTGCCTGGGAGGCGGTGAAGACTGTACGCGTTGGCATCAAGCGGGTACATGAATAGAACCCCGCCCTGTTGAAGAAGGAGTTCGGGGACATCTCCTTCAACGACGGCGAGTCAGTAGATGATTTCGCCATGCGCATCGTCGCTCTTGCCTACCGCATCCGCACTCCCAGCTGCACCGTCACTGACACCGAGATTAACAAGCGATTGCTGCAGGCGGTTCCTGACTACCTTTCTAAGATCGCCATCGCCATCGAAACCTTCCTCGATATCGAGGACACACCGGTGGAGGAGGTGGTGGGCCACCTTCGCCAAGTGGATGAGCACGTGCAGAAAAAAAAGGCCCCTGCCGTTGGCGAAGCCGTCTACGACAAAGCGTGGTCGCCTGTTGCTCTGCGAGGAAGAATGGAGGGCCAAACTCCAAATTGTCGACGGCAGAGCTCTAGCGGCAAGAAAAGGTGAGGGAGACAGTGGCGAGGCCATGGCAACGGCGCTTCGTGCGACCCAAACAAGCCGCCGAAAACCCCCTGTTTTCAGTGCGACAAGGTCGGCCACTGGGCTAGGGACTGCTCGAACAAGCCGAAGAAGGCTGTAGCTCACATCGCCGAGAGAGAAGAGGTGCAAGCCACCCTAATGATAGCCCAGGTGGAAATCGTGTCGGGTAAGGCCAAATTTTCCCCTTTTGTTTCGTTGCCGTCCCCATCCACAGTTTTGTCCGCATCCTCTGTTTCGCGCCGCCGTCGGGTCAAGATCGATGAGCCCAAGGTCTTCGTGCAGCTGGGTCCCATCGCCACTACGGAGCCCCATCGGTGGGTTCTGGACACCAGGGTGACGAACCACATGACCGGCGACCACTCCATCTTCTCCGAGCTCAGCCGAGACATCTACGGCACCGTGCGTTTCGACGATGGCTCCCCCGCCAAAATCGAAGGTTGCAGCTCTGTCATGTTCAATTGCAAGAACGGGGAGCATCGCCAGCTGACTGGCGTCTACTATCTACCCCGCTACACTGCCAACATCATCAGCATTGGGCAGCTCGATGAGGTGGGGTGTCGCACCGACATCGAGCACGACGTCCTCCGCGTCTTCGAACAGGGACGCAAGCTGTTGATCCGCGTCAACCGCTCGCTGTTGCGCCTATACACCGTCGACCTACAAATTGGGCGGCCGGTGTGCCTCGCTGCCCGTAGCACCGAGGTGGCGTGGCGCTGGCACGCCCGGTACGGCCACATCGGGTTCCAATCCTTGCGCCGGCTCACCAACCACGACATGGTGCATGGACTGCCGCCGCTGGAGCAAATCAAGCAGGTGTGCGACGCCTGCCTCGTCGGCAGGCACCGTCGAGCTCCATTCCCTGACCAAGCACAAGGACGTGCACGCGGCGTCCTCGACCTCATCCACGGTGACCTCTGCGGTCCCATTTCACCGACAACGTTGAGTGGTAACAAATACTTTTTGCTGCTTGTTGATGACCTCAGCCGCTATATGTGGCTGGTTTTGTTGCCTAGCAAGGATCACGCGGCCTCGGTGATCAAGAATTTCCAGGCCGGCGTGGAGATGGAGACAGGGCGCAAGCTAAAAGCTCTCTGCACCAACCATGGGAGGGGGGGAATTCACCTCCGTCGAGTTTGGGCGCTATTGTGCAGAGCGCGGTGTCCACCGGCAGCTCATCGCTCCCTATTCCCCGTAGCACAATGGAGCGGTGGAGCGCCGAAACCAGAGCATCGTCGCCATGGTGCGTTGCATGCTCAAGGCGAAGAAGTTGCTGGGCTATTTCTGGGGCGAGGCCGTCAATACCACGGTTCACATTCTAAATCGCGCGCCGACACGCGCCCTCGACGGGGTGACACCGTACCAGGCCTGGCACGACAAGTAGCCGCCCATGCATTACTTCAAGATGTTCGGGTGCATCGCCCACGTCAAGAACATGCGCATCGGCCTGAAGAAGCTCGAGGATCGCAACACTCCGATGATCTTCGTCGGCTACGAATACTGCTCCAAGGCGTATCGCTTCTTCGACCCAAACACCAAGCGCGTCGTCATCTCCAGGGACGCCGTGTTCGATGAAACAGGGGAATGGAGCTAGGATAAATAGAGCAACGGTGACGACGTCGACCCCCAGTCGTTCGTTGTCGAGTACTCGAGGATGTGGTCACTAGCGTGCCAACTGCGCACGCGGCTCCGACACCGACCCCGACATCGTCGCCCTCACCGGTCCAACACGTCTCACCGCCGCCGGCCAAAGACTTGGAGCTAGACGACGACCACGGCGACGAGGCGCCACTGCGGTTTTGCGCCATCGACGCCATCATCGGCGCGACCCTTACACCTGGCCTGGCGCAGCGTGTCCTCGACAACAAGCTCCATTTTACATCCGTGGAGGAGCCATCGTTGTTTGTCGTCGCGGAACGCGAGCAATGCTGGCGGGCGGCCATGATTGTGGAAATGGACGCGATCACTGTGTTAATGACCAAATTTGGTAAGCAAATTATCAGGTTTGGATCTAAGGCCAAAGCCAATTTGAAGAGAATCGGGTTCTTCTGAAGACAGAGTGCACGCCAAGTACTGACCGAATCAGCTAAGGAGTTCGTCGGCTGGTGATCAAATTGGCTAAGGTGGCTGTCGGTTGATACCGAATCGGATAAGGATAGCCGATGCAGCCGATTCTGATAAGGATAGCTGGTATGACCAATTTTGAGGAAAAGACGTTAGAGTTATCTTCGGATTCGGTTTGAAGTGCTTCATGGAGATTGCCATACACGGATAAAGTCCTGAAAAGGCAACTGTATCTATTAATTAGGATATTTAAATAGTTTTCTTATAGATAATATCAGTGAAAGTTTGTTTTAGGCATATCTGTAATTCAAATTGTAATAGAGATAGAAATCATGCCCGCTATGGACTTATCTTGTATCTGGGTATAAATACGACCCAAGACCATGTAAATTATCGATAATCAGATCAATACAACTTTCGGCGCATCACCATCTTTTTCTTTTAGTTTAATTTTGACAAGTTCTTGCTTTGCGTTGGGTTGCATCGGGTTTCGATCTCCGACAAGAGGTAAATCTTGTTTCAAGCGGCTTGCGCTCTCGGGATTAGTGCTTCCATCATCATGATACTCTAATCTCGTCTTCGTAATCTGCTGAGTTATCATATGCATTATATAACCTAGACCAATATCGTCATCTAGTTTCAGTCAGCTTGCATCTGTTGCTAGATAACAGCCGATGAAATTGGATGTCAAGGTTGGCTTAGATTATATAATGTATCTACCATCTCAAAAGGCTTTTTATGGGCATGCTTAGATCTCATATTTCTCTTTATGCTTAATGCTGTATCGGTTGGGTTTGATCTATTAAGTAATATTTAGAACTATAAAGATCTATCTTGCTTACAATCGCTATTAGAGATAGTATCGAAGTTTCGGCCAATCTTATCTGATTTAACCTATCTTGCTTGTTTTATTCTCACTTGATATGTGAAATCTGCCCTGTATGTCTAGATCTCATCATACTAAATATATTAAGCTTGTTATCAATCTGTTAAGAAACTTTAACATTTGATTGCTGCTTGTTTAATGTATTTAGTTTATTGTGATATCTGAGTATACAATAGTATCGGAGTACTAGCCGATACATGTTAGATTCATCTCTTCGGCTATACTGTAAACAAGTACAATCCTTGTCTCATAGTATTTTTTTTAGATCTAAGTGATTTATACTGTCTCGGTACACTACCAATCTATTCTAGTCACTTGGTTTAAATGTGCTTTAAGATTTGGATTGCATTCTGTTAACATCTACAGCCGATCGGACGAATCTAGTTGCTACCGATTCAATGCATATTGCACCATCACAATATCAACCGATACGTCATCGGCCACCAGACGATCGGCTATCGATCTAACATTGTTTTCTCTTTTTAGTTTTTTGTTGGTTGCAGAATCAAACCAACTGGCACACCTACGATACTCAAGTAGCAGATTTGGACCTGCACTAGAGTAAAGCAAATCTCTTAGGCCAATGCATGGGAAATTTTCCCATCAACACACTGACAACGCCACTTGGGAGCTCACGGATCTGCCACCCGATCACTGTGCTATATGGCTCAAGTGGGTCTATAAGGTGAAGCACAACGAGCTTGGCAACGTGGTCAGGCACAAAGTGCGACTGGTGGTGAAAGGCTATGTCCAGCACGCCGGCATCGACTACGACGAAGTGTTCGCACCAATGGCACGCATGGACGACTCATGCCCGTGCTCGCCGCGCACCAAGGCTGGGAGGTCCATCACATGGACGTGAAGAGTGCGTTCCTCAACGGCGAGCTCAAAGAGGAGGTGTACATCGAGCAGTCCGTCGGTTTCGTCATCGACGGCAAGGAGCAGAAGGTGTTGCGTCTCTGTAAAGCGTTATACGGCTTGAAGCAAGCGCCCAGGGCCTGGAATGCCAAGTTTGTTGCGACAATCGTATCGCTTGGTTTCCAAAGGAGCCGCAGAGCACGGCGTGTACACATGCACCAGGGGGGCGTCGCGACTTATCGTCGACGTGTACATCGACCTCATCATCACCGGCCGTGACAACAACAACATCGCCGCGTTCAAGCCCGAGATGAAGACGGCGTTCCGCATGAGTGACCTCGACCTGCTCTCCTACTACCTCGGCATCGAGGTGACGCAGGGCGCCGACGGGATCACACTCCGGCAAGCAGCGTATGCGGAGAAGCTGTTAGTGATATGCCCTAGAGGCAACATGGAGATGTTGGATATCATGGTCAATGTTTATATATAAATGAATAAAGTGTTATTTAGTTCCATGAAATAGACATTTTGTATTGATCAATAAGTACGTGACTTATTTATGAGACTCTTTATGCATGAATCTATTTCTAAATGATCCCTGATCACATGTCATATTATTGGAACAAATATGATTCTAAGATCGGCATATTTATTGATTGATGATCATGTCTCATAGATCATGGGTATGAAGATACCAAATCAATAAACATGGACACATGTGTTAGAGAACACATTGTTGGATATACCCACCATGAGACACTACAGGAATTAATGTGTCATTAGTTGGTCTCAAGTAGTGTTGGTGCAAAGTCCTTACACTTGAGATCATCATGGATTCCAACATGTGTGGTAGCCTACTTTGGGACTACCAAACGCTATTCCGTAACTGGGTAGTTATAAAAGTAGTTTTTGGTTTGCTATGAAACATGGAGTGGAATGTGAGTGATCAAGATGGAATTTGCCCCTCCTTTGGAGAGATATCTCTGGGCCCCTCGAGGTAATAGATTATGGAAATGCATGGCCATGCTAAGTTGATTGAGGAGTCAATCAACAGACAGATAATCCAATACGGTTCGAGTGAATGGTTAAGCTATTGAAGGGATGGCACAGATCTTGCCTATAGCTTAATTGGTATCGTGAGACAAAGGAATTTGTGTACACATTACAGGTTCAGAGCCAATATTATATTTTTGTATGCTATGGTGTCAATATGTGCTGCTAGACGCCGCTGTTGACAAATCGGCTGAGTTAGACTCGAGCCGAAACCAAGTATACCTGAACCTACAGGGTCGCACGCTTAAGAGGATAGAATAGATATTCGAGATGGACTCGGATACGTCTCGATCGGATAGGGATCCGATTGGATAGAGTCCTATGAGCATACGATGTATGGACGGCCAACTCTATGAGATTCGGATGGGATCCAATTCAAAATAGAGTCCTGATCGGCCACTAGTCCCAGTCGGCCAACTCTATCTAAAGGGGCGAGGGGTGGAGAGTTGCGGTATTGAATTGCATTGCGCCGAGATCAATCTCCACGGAAACCCTCCCCACTTTCGAGCCAAACCCTAATCTTGCATCGCGTGCTAGCACACGGGTGTTCGGTGTTCTGTCCCCGGACGTGTGGATACCGGTAGAGGCGCTGCTACGTTGCGGCGCTGTTGATCGGCTTTGGTGGAATCGGCTGAGGTCGAGCGCATTGGAGCGAGGTGCGAGAACGCGGTCGGACGACTCGGATCAGCTACGGCATCGGCGAATCGGCTGATTGGTGAATCGGCTATCCCTGGGAATCGGCTGTCGACAAATCGGCTGTCATCGGCCAGCACTGTTCCAGATCGGATAGTCCTGATTGGCTAGTCCGCTGCACTCTACTTCAATCGGTAATGATCTATCGGTCCTTACTTGCAAGTGTTTCTTGTTTACGCGGTAGAGAAATTTTGTTTTATGCTACGTAGCCTCCGCGTAACCCTTAAGAAGCTGCTGGAGCGCGCTGGCCTCAAAGACTACAACCCCGCATAGGCACCCATCACTAATACAGAAAAGAGGATAGGTGCCGGTTGGAAACCTGGCATAGGTGCCGGTTTTGCAACTGGCACCCATTATTCGGCACCTATGACGCTAGGTCATTGGTGCCGATTGTAGAACCGACACCTTTGTGCTCTCCTCCATTCAAAAAAAGAAGCTGGCTCGAAGCATCGACTCATCGAGCCGATGCTTTCGAGCTGTCCTCCCCAAGCCGCCCTAATCCCATCCATCATTCACAATCAACAATCAACAATCGCAGAACAAAATCACATAAAATCAACAATCACATAAATGGAGTCGCTGGCGCCATCGATCAACAACAACAATCAACAACAATAATCCTATTCCATACATAGATAAACAACAATCAAGAACATAATAAGAACAGAACCGCACAAGCAGGAATGGAATGGATGGATCAACAACAATCAAGAACAGAATAAGAACAAAACCGCACAAGCAGGAAGCTGACGCCGTCGGAGAAGCGAGGTCACCGTCGAGGGTCCCTCTCCACGTCACCGGGGTCTCTCCGTGCCTAGGTGGCCACCGGTCCCTCTCCACGCCGATGTTGCTACCGGGTCTCTCCGTGCCGAGGTCGCCGCCTGATCCGTCTCCACCGCCAGATCGGGTTGCACGCGAGCTCCAAGCGGCCGGATGCGGGAAGGCGGCGACTTCGAATGCAGGGAGGCGGCGACTCCGGATGCAGGGAGGCAGCGACTCCGGATGCGGGGAGGCGGCGACTCCGGATGCAGGGAGGCGGCGGCGCCGGATGCGGGGAGGCGACGACGCCGGATGCAGGGAGGTAGCGACGATGAGGGCGAGGATGGGTGGTGCGCCATGTGATAGAGAGAGATGGGGTTCGCAACGAATGGATGGAAGTCGGCTCGGATGGATAAGAATGGGGCAGCGATAGAGTATTGGCCGGTCTTTTCTATAGGTGCCGATTTTTTAAAAACCGACACCTATAATATATTATAGATGCTGATTTTTTTAAAAAACTGATACTAATAGTATAAATGTCGGTTTTTAATAGACCCGACACCTATAATATATTATAGGTGTCGTTTTTTAAAAAAACCGGCACCTATAGTATAGGTGCCGGTTTTTTTCCTTTAGAGCCATTACCTATTCTTTTAATAGGTGTCGGTTTTTGTTGAACCGACACCTATTAGGCCGACACCTATGCATGTTTTTTGTAGTAGTGTATGGAGCCATGACTGAAATTGAGCAAGGAGAGCACTACGCCTGCCACCGATCCCACTGAATATCGGCAAATCATCGGGGGATTACGGTATTTGGTGCACACCCGGCCGGACATCGCGTTCGCCGTAGGGTTCCTGAGCCGTTTCATGGAGACACCACATGAGGAACACCTGACGGCAGTGAAGTGCGTGCTGCGGTACGTTGCTGGAACCCGCGGCCACAGTCTACACTACGCCAGAGGAGAAAAGAAGGAGGTGGAGCTGCTGGGCTACAGCGACGCCGATCACGCCGGCGACATTGATACTTCGAAGAGCACAACCGACGTCGTCTTCTTCCTCGGTGGGAGCCCAATCACTTGGCAATCAGCCAAGCAAAAGGTTGTTGCTCTGTCCTCTTGCGAGGCAGAGTACATCGCCGTGGCCACCGTGAGATGTCAGGGCGTCTGGTTAGCTCGTCTTCTAGTCGATCTCACCGGCGACAAGATTGGAGCGCCGGAGCTACGGGTGGACAATCAATCCGCCATCGCACTCACGAAGAACCCCGTCTTCCACGACCGATCGAAGCGCATCGACGTCAAGTACCACTACATTTGGGAGTGTGTCGACAGGGGCAAGACTGCTATCGGCTTTATCTCAACAGAGAAGCAGATCGCGGACATCCTCACCAAGGCGGTCAGGCGTGCACGTTTCCAGGAGCTATGCGCGTTGATCGGCGTCAAGAACTTCCCAGGTGAATTGATCAAGGCTTAGCGGGGAAGATTGTTGCAGCTTAAACCTTGATCGAACACCTTGTATCTAGGAATTAGTTTCTTTCCGCGTTTTGCGTTTTTCTCTGTTTTTCTGTTGCGCCCCTGTTTTGGCGCCAAGTTGAGCCCCACGGATCGCGACGTGGGCGCGTTTGTAGGGTGTTCGTGGGGACTAGCGATGGCCATGGGACGGCGTGGTCCGGTAGATGTGCAAGCGCCACACGTTCTAAGTTGTGTTCTCTATAAATTGTGAAGAAGTAAAGGAAAATCACTGCTGGTTTTGGAGCGTCGCCAAGTTCACTGTGTTCATCGTGTTCTAACAAAATTTGAGTGCGTTTCAGAGTCAAGCGGATCGATCTCTCCGGCGAGTTCCTCTTCCAGGTGATCGCCAACATTCTCCTCGAGGTCGCCGAGGCGCTTCACCAGCGCCTCGTAGTACACAGCCAACGTCACCGTGCCCGGGCTGGTCGGGCAGCTGCTCATGCTGCCGCCGCTGCATAAGCCTCCTGTTCTTGGCCATGGGCCCATGGCCTTTACGGTGGCGATGCCCATTAGGCTAAACAAGTTGCAGATTGGTTGTTCGCACTTCTAAAGAAAACTGTGGTATACCATGATAAAAACAGGAGTAAATTTCACCAGATGAACATCCTTAATTATATCCGGCACAGACACCAAGGGATCAATGAGTGAACGAACATTCAGATTCATACACATGAATTAAAAAACCAAAATGTGCACATTTAGATTCAGATACCAATTAACCGATCAAAGAGCAAACATGTGTACTTAAAAAACATTAATTAACCAATCAAATACTGAACATTCAGATTTTCAGACACCAATTAACCAATCAACGAGTGAACATTGAGATTCAGACGTCAATTAATCGTACCTGGTGGCATGGGCGCTCGTCGCTGCTGTCCCTGCCCTGACCGCGCCGCTGCACTCCAGGCGCACCACCTCCCCGCCGCGCGCGGCATTCTCATGGGCGCCGCTGCTCCTCACAGTCCAGGAGCGCCTCATCGAGGAGGAAAAGAGAAAGGATAGGCTTGAGAAATGCACGCAGCGGCTCGCTGAGGCGATTGACGCAGCCCCCATCTCGTTCTCCGGCGAGCGTAAGGTACGGGAGGCGGCGCCGAGCTGGCTGCCGTGTGCGCCGCCATGAAGGCCAGCGTGGAGCCGCTCCAGGAGAGGCCCGTCCTCCCCGCGGCAACCCCGCCGCTTCTCCTCCGCCTGGCCTCACTCCCGCTGCTCCTCCTCGCGGCGCTTCTCCCTATTCTCCCCGTTGTGTTCCTCCTCGCCGCTGCACACTTTCCCACCGCTGCTCCTCGTTCACCTCCTCGCCGTCCCTCTCGCTCACAGCCGACGGAGGGGGACGGATAAAAAGATTTGTTTCACGTCGTCAGCCAAAACAGACTTTATAATACTGCTTTGGTACTACATTTGTATCGATTTTAGAAGATGACAGACATATTATGTCTGTTATTACGATTCACGAACATGATCCAAACTTGGCGTCGAAATAAGGAACTTAAAATAAACTTATTTCAACAGTAAATAAGACTACTAAAAGTCCTCAGGCCAACTCATAACCCAATGAGATAAGGCAAGGGGTGCACCGGTGGCTAGCTGTGTTAGCACTCAGCAGCCCAACCTCTGCTGTAGCGTGTGAGTTTCAAGCTTGACAACGATCACGTTCACCGTAACGGTAAGATATTGTTGCTGATGATTTTTCGTTTATGTTGTCCATCGAGAGTACAATCAGGTGAAGTTTATTTGTACTCAAGTACTCAACTTGTTCCGGTCAGTTAACTTTCCACTGAACGCCCATAATGAATTGAAGCAACTGCATGCCGTTGCCTTAATAGTTCATACAAGAAGATGCGAAATGAATTGATGGGCAGAATAGTCACATGCTAAATTTCAGCCATCTAGATTAAAAAAATTCAACTTTGACAACGATAGCTTAATTAAGTTTGTTTACCACAGCCGCCTGGCTAAATGATGAACCCAAGAACCCGAGATAATCAGGGAATAATAGCGATAGGCGAACCAAGGAGGATCGTCACATCATTATACACGAGAAAACAAGAACCTTGAAAGCCACTGAAAAAATGTTCTTTATGCTGCGGCGAACTAATTGATGTGTTTATTCATCGAATTCTTTCATTTGTTTGGAGCAACTAACACAAGCGTTCTACGACAAGAAGAAGCGATCGAACTGCAAAATTTGGCTCGATCTTACACTGAAAGCGACTAATATACTATAACTACAGTAAAGCACCATTTCCATGGAGCTGGCCGTCGTAGCCGGCGGCCGGCATGGAGGCCGGGCTGAGCAGCGGCACGGAGAACCACGACGCGTAGTCGAACATCTCCGCAGCCGCGTCGCTCTGCCCGTGCGCCGGGACACCCGCGTAAACAGGCGCAGGCTCCACCGGCGCTGCGTGCCTCGTGCCCATGGCCACTGGCTCTGCAGTGCCGGCGCCGGTGAGCCTCTGCACGAGCTCCCGGAAGTCCCTGGGCGCCACGCGGTACACCTTGTGCGGCGCCGGCGCCGTGGAACCCGCCGATCCCCCCACGCCGCCGCCGCCGCCGCCGCCGCCGCGCCACGGCTTCGCCGCCGGCCTCTGCACCGCCCTCAGCGCCGCCTCGTGGGGCGAGCAACCGGTCCTCCTCTCGCTGCCATGGTCCATCGGTTTCGCTGGGAACGCGCAGGTTGGGAATCGATCGAGCTCGTGCTGAGAGCCTGAGACACGGCGGCGTGTGGGAGCAGCGTATTTGTAGCGCGCGCAGGTGGTGAGCGCGTGCGGGCGGGTTTCGCTGCGGTCAGCTGGTCAGAGTCCGCGAGAGTGGATGTGTGGGCTCGGCGGCGGCTGGGGCTCGGACGCCAAGCGATTTCTGGAAGAAACACGTGGAAAAAAAAGGGAAAGTGCGGTCAACGACTCAACGCAACGGTGGGTGGAAGCGGAACCGATCAGTAACCGATCGAGCGGCAAAGCGCAGCGCAGGCGTGCGTCACGAGGCCGTCCGACGGGACGCGCGCGAGGCGGGCGGTATCCTGGGTTTCTTTTTTCTCGCATCGGCGTCTTCCCTGGGATGGTTCAGAGTCGCGCGACCGTAAAACCGAGCCGTGCCAATCGTTTTGCTGTTCGAGGGTAGGAGTAGTAATTGAGATCTCCAAAGTACTGTATATGTAGGAGTGTTTAGGGATACGAGAGACTACGGGGCTGTTTGGGACATTGAGTAAAAAGTCAAATTTAATAAACTTAATTATTTATGATTTGATGATTTAATGTTATATTAAATATTTATTAATTATAAATTAATTAGATTTAATAGATTTATCTCGAGAATTATTTTTTAATTTTAAAATTATTTTTATAATTATTTAATGTTTAATTATTTAAATTGATGTTCAATTTAATATGTTATGGATTAAAATTATTTCTCTATCCAAAACAACCTGCCGGAGTAGTACTTGTGTACACGATGACCGGCGAGACAGCGTCTTACGTGGGCGAGGTGACGTCCCACAGACAGTGATTTCTACTGTCGCGTGTTTCTCATGTCTGTGGAGAGATCGGGGGGATGAATGATAGCAGCACCGACCGACTGACGATGTGGGATCTTTGTTATTTGTATATTAGGATTTAGGATGGAGCTTTTGCTTGCGAGTTGAGACCAGGGGTTCTAGAAGGCGTCAGGATTGATTTTAATCTGGAGGACGGATTACCGGAGATCGCTAAACTTCAGTCGAAGAAGCTTCGTCGTGCTGCCGGATTCGGCATCTGTGTTTGTCAGCTGTCCGCTTTGCCTTCTGCTCTGGACATCTGCCTCTGGTGTGGTGACTGCGGGCACTACTGGAGAAACCATCATTGGTTGAAGTAGCAAAAAGCACAGTAGTTCCGGTTTAAGTTGCACCCGAGACTAGAGATCATCTCGGTTGAAAAATTCAACGGCCCTCTAGGAACAGTAGTCCCGGTTCGTGTCACGAACCGGGACTAAAGATCACCTCTAGTCTCGGTTCAAATGTTGTCGGCACGTGTCAGAGCGCCGGGGACCTTTAGTCCCGGTTGGTAAAACCAACCGAGACTAGATATGTCACCTCTAGTCCCGGTTCAAATGTTGTCGGGCGCGTGTCGGAGCGCCGGGGACCTTTAGTCCCGGTTGATAACACCAACCGGGACTAGATAAGCTACCTCTAGACCCGGTTCGTGTTACCAACCGGACTAAAGGTCCCCGGCGCTATGACACGCGTCGATAACATTTGAACCGTCATCTCTAGTCCCGGTTCTTGAAATGAACCGAAACTAAAGGTCCTAGAGAAGGTCCTAGAGAGCCGTTGATATTTTTTATACCGTTGCCTCGGGATTAGAGATGGCATCTCTAGTCCCGGTCGGTGTTACCAACCGGGACTAGAGATTTTCTTTATATACCCCTTCCTTCTCCATCCCAAGCCAGCCACACTTGTACATCTTCAAAATTTTTCTCAGCTAGAGGTCCGGTGCTGCCGAGGTTAGCACCTTCTTTGGTGATAATATATTTGCTCTGTAAGGTTAGCAACTTCTTACTCTTATTTGCGGATGTTTTTATACATTTTACTATCTACTTGTATAACTTCTTACATTCTTAGCACTTCGTATTTTGCGGTTATTTTATATACATTTTCATCTCTAGATTTATTTGCAAACATGAGAAGATGTTTTCCCGCCCGATGAAATTCACCTCTAGTCCCAGGTGGTTTTAAAAACCGGGACTAATTATTATTGTGCCCAATTATATTGTGTTATATTCATATATAATTATAATTAACATATGTTCATATATTCATATATAATTAGCATATGTAACATAATTAACATAAAATATTATAAATTAAAATAATAACATATAATTAACATATGTCATATTCCAAACTATTTAAAATTTAAATAATAATATATATTTAACATATGGCCTATTTGAAAAAAATTAAATTAAAATAAAACATATAATTAATATTTGTCGTATTTAAAACTATTTTAAACCATAAACCATAAACTCTAAACCCTAAACCTTAAACCTAAACCCTTTTACTATTAACCCTCAACCTAAACCCTAAACCCTATTTTAAACCCTAAACCCTAAATCCTAAACCCTCGTGCGGTCTGCGTGATTGGCATGTAGAAGGACTGCGACCCGAGCTGGAACGTCAATGCCTTCTCCTCTGATCTAACATCGTCTCTCATGCTCTTGAAGGCTGCTCCATTCTCATCACTGTAATAAAGCAGTGGCAATCTCTTCTCACTTTGTTCTACCTAGTTCTCCGATTGCTTCATCTCCTCTCAATACTTCAGCACATCATCTTCAAAGATAACACCAAGCTCGTCTACATGGCAAGAAACAAGTGTCTAAGCAACACAAATTCAGAAAGCATCATTCCTTTTTGATTAGAAAAAAAGAGCATCATTATTGCGTTGATCTGAGTAGAAAGAAAAGAATCATACCTTGTAAAACGTTGCTTTGCATGACAGCAAAGCAGAATGGCTGGGATGGAAGCTCGAGAAGGAGATACTGGAAAAGAGAGCTTCCTCCTCAAGCAGGTAACTATCAGTCTAAAGGCTAGTGCAATAAGGCCACCGGCTAGTTCATAAAAAAGGTTAGATCCACTCTTACGCCAAAAGAAGCTATGCTATAAAATTTTCTGGCGATGAGCATGGTTAACCATATGCATGATGCAAGGCAAAAGCGCATTTACCTATGTTTTTGGTGGGCTCCATTATTTCGAGAGACATGAATCAAATCTCACACTCCAATGACTCGGGATCAATGAAATAGCTTATCTTATTTGTCTCGTCCACGTCCGTATCCAGTTGCTCTGTTGATCCGTGAAGAGGCCCCGACATTTTTCTGTCTTTTCACCGATCTTAGTCTCTTTCAACATGTCATGATCCATCGTAGTAGCCTTTTTCACCGTCTTGTCATTCAATATTTAATGATCCGGATCACGGTCTTTTTCTTGCTTATCTCCCTTTGCTTCATGATCTTTCTGTCTTGCTATTTCTTGAGTACGATGTAGCGGACTCGTGTATCTCTATCAAACTTTGAATAGCGAGAGATATGGCAATGATTGGATAGTGCGGCGTATATGGCAATGATGGCTTGCCTCCCTTCCCGTCTCAATGCCTCGGCGGCGCCATGGAAGCCGCCGGTGGCGCGCACGACGACGGACTACCTCTATCCGCCGCCGTGATCGATGGGTACTATCGCCGCCACGCCCAGTCTTGGTGCAGCCACCACCGCCTGCCACGGTCTCCTCGATTTAGAGGTGTGCTTTTACGTGTTTCGGCCGGTATTAAAGTTCTCGTTGCTAATGTCTTCGACTTATTCTCGTGAATTGCCACATAAGCATTAGCCGTTAGAGGATTATTGTCTGGCCACAAGTTAGGATCTTCGTGAGTATGGAGCATGTCGACGACCGTCCTCCTCCCTCCTCTTGTAATTCTCCCTAAGGACTTTTCGTCGACCTCGGTCTCACCCTTTTACCTTTTTATTCATAGCTCCTGCAATTGTAATATGATCTAGGGAATTGACTATGAATTCGGTGGATGGTGTTGGTGCCTCCTCCAACGTGGTTCCCCTTGTTCACTGTCCGAGGGACTCCCGTACCTCCTCCTCCAACGCTTATAATTCGGAATACAACGGTTGGTGGCTTCAACCGGTTGGTGGCTTAAATCGCTTGGTGGCTTGTAATTCGGAATACAACCGTTGGAGGAGAAGGCACCGAACAGTCCCTCGGACAAGGAACAAGGGAACCACGTTGGAGGAGGCACCTACACCATCCACCGAATTCATAGTCAATTCCCAGATCATATTACAATTGCAAGGAGCTATGAATAAAAACGGTAAAAGGGTGAGACCGAGGTCGACGAAAAGTCCTCGGAGAATTACAAGCGGAGGAGGAGGAAGGTCATCGACATGCTCCATACTCACGTAAGATCCTAACTTGTGGTCAGGACAATAATCCTCTAACGGCTAATGCTTATGTGGCAATTCACGAGAATAAGTCAGAAGACATTAGCAACGAGAACTTTAATATTGCTGCTGAAACACAGAGAAAGCACACCTCTAAATCAGTGAAGACCGACGGCAGCGATGGCGGCAAAGCCAAGACTGGGCGGTGGCGGCGGTAGTACGGCTCGGGCCACGGCAGTGGATAGAGGTAGTCCGTCGTCCGTGCGCGTCACCGACCACTTCCATGGTGCCGCCGAGGCATTGAGACGGAACGGGGAGGCAAGCCATCATTGCCATATACAAGCACTATCCAATCATTGCCATATCTCTCGCTATTCACGCTTGATTGAGATACACGTGTACTGCTACATCGTACTCAAAGAAATAGCAAGACAGAAAGATTATAAAGCAAAGGGAGAAAAGCAAGAAAAAAGACCGTGATCCAGATCATTAAATATTGAAGAGACCAAGACCGGTGAAGAAGGCTACTACGATGGATCATGACATGTTGAAGAGACCAAGATCGCTAAAGAAGACAAGAAAAACGTCGGGCCTCTTCACGATCAACAGAGGAACTGGATACGGACGTGGACGAGGCAAATAAGATAAGCTATTTCATTGATCCCGAGTCATTGGAGTGTGAGATTTGATTCATGTCTCTCGAAATAATGGAGCCTAGCCAAAAACATAGGTAAATGCAGTTTTGCCTTGCATCATGCATATGGTTAACCATGCTCATCGCTGAGAAAATTTTATAGCAGTAGCTTCTTTTGGCTGTAAGAGTGTCTTTGTTTATCTGTTTATGTGTTATTGATCTAACCTTTTTTCATGAACTAGCCGGTGGCCTTATTGCACTAGCCTTTGGTGATAGTTACCGCTTGAGGAGGAAGCTCTCTTTTCGATCTCTCCCCGAGCTTCCATCCCCAACCATTCGCTCTGCCTGCAAAGCAACGTTTTACAAGGTATGATTCTTTTCTTTCTACTCGATCAACGTAAGAATGATGCTCTCTTTTCTCTAATCAAAAAGGAATGATGCTTTCTGAATTTGTGTTGCTTAGACACTTGTTTCTTGCCATGCAGACGAGCTTGGTGTCATCTTTGAAGATGATGTGTCAAGTATTGGGAGGAGATAAAGCAATCGGAGAACTAGGTAGAACAAAGTGAGAAGAGATTGCCACCGCTCTATTACACCGATGAGAATGGAGCACCTCCAATAGCATGAGAGACGATGTTAGATCGAGGAGAAGGCATTAACGTTCCAGCTGGTCGCAATCCTTCTACATGCCAATCATGAAGGCCGCACGAGGTTTAGGGTTTAGGGTTTAAAATAGGGTTTAGGGTTTAGGTTGAGGGTTAATGACAAAAGGGTTTAGGTTTAAGGTTTAGGGTTTAGGGTTTAGGGTTTATGGTTTAAAATAGTTTTAAATACGACAAATGTTAATTATATGTTTTATCTTAATTTAATTTTTTTAAATAGGCCATATGTTAAATACATATTATTATTTAAATTTTAAATAGTTTAGAATATGACATATGTTAATTATATGTTATTATTTTAATTTATAATATTTTATGTTAATTATATCACATATCTTAATTATATATGAATATATGAACATATGTTAATTATAATTATATATGAATATAACACAATATAATTGGGCACGTAATAATTAGTCCCGGTTTTGAAACCAACCGGGACTAGAGGTGCGGAAAACATCTCTAGTCCCGGTTGGTGGCTTATACGGACTAGAGATGCCCACCTACCGGACACGTGGCTGCCCTTCATCTCTAGTCCCGGTCCGTGGCTTCAACAGGGACAAAAGGTATGCTCTATTGTCCCGGTTGAAGCCACCAACCGGACTATATCATCTCTAGTCCCGGTTGGTGGCTTCAACCGGACAATAGAGCAGTACCTATATATAGCAAGGGCTTCACTGGGATCCAAACACTTAGCCGTTTTCGCACAACTCCATTGTCTTCTTCGCCGTCGCCGAGCACAAGAACGCCGCCGCAGCACGCCGTCTCCGCCGTCTTCGTCGTCGTCTCGTCGCCGAGGGACCGCCGCGCCAAGGTCTTCGCGCCGTCGCCGCAGCGCCGGAGGTTAGCCGCCGCCGCCTTTTTCTCGTGATGCGCGCTAGGGTTAGCCGCTGCCATCGATGCCATCGCCATCGCCACCATTGTCGTCTCCGCCGCCGCCGCAGCCGCCGCCGCCGCCGCCGCCAACGCCGCCGCCGCCGCGCGCCATGCTATATGTTCAATAATGTGAATGAATTTTGTGAATGTGAATGAATGAGGAGGTTTTGAATATAATTTCGATGTGTATGTGTAAATTTGTGAATCTGATTTCGATGCATGTGTATGTGTAAATTTGTATGGACTTTATATGTAAATAGACTATTTATTTAAATTTTAATGCATGAATATTGTGAATTTAGAATTTTGAATGTGTATTTCAATTTAAATGCATGAATAGATTTAAATTTGAATGTGTATGTGACTTGTGAAGTTTGTATTTTTCGACGAACGAGAACGATAAAATCAACAAACGGATGTGGACGGACGAACGGACGGACAGCCGACGGACGTGGACGAATGGACGAACGCACTAACGAACACTCGTTCGGTCGGTCGGTTGGTCCTGATTTCGTTCGTTCGTTCGTTCGGACGGTCGGTCGTTCGTTCCGTCGGTCGGTCGGACGGTCGGTCGTTCGGTCGTTACAACGTACATAGGCATGCAACGTCCTCTCTGTCCTCTCCTCTCCACTTCCTCTCCTCTTGACCTTATCTTCCTCACATACATGATCATCTCTTTATCTCCTCTCCTCCAGATGATCGTACTCACGGACGTGAACGAATGGACGTGAACGAACGATAGGTTAGGGTTGGGTCGGTCGTTTGGTCGTTCGTTCGGTCGTTCGGTGTAGATGTAATCCAGGAAGTGACTTCTAAAAAAACATCACCATTGTGGATGTGCACAATTGGATCTGGTGTCTATCGGATTTCATCTATTTTTTCCATCTTCTTCTTTTTTGACTATGTTTTTTTACGTACACATACATGATATTCGTAAATTGGTACATGTATTAACCGACAATAATTTTTTTTTCAGAATTCTTTGATTAAGTCCTCAACCCACATCAATCAAATGACGGATCGTGACGAGGAACAATTTCTCCTTGATGAGATCGCACGAGGAACAGAGTTTTACAACGAGGAGGGACACGAAGATCCGGATCGTACCTCAACGAGGAGTGGAACGAGGGGAGACGAGCAAAGGAATGAGGAGAGGAATGAGGCGCCGCCTCCGCCTCCGCCGGGACGAAAGATGCCACACGGCCTCAGCAAGAAAATAGAGGGTCGACATGTCATAACGGAGGTGGCACCTGACGGTCGACCAATTGCCCCAGAGGACGCCGCAAGGAAGTTTGTGGCGCACAGCGGATGGGTGGTGAGGGATGACGTGCCCATAAGCGTTGCCAACTGGAGGCGTTCTACCAAAGGAGGAGAGGAGCAAAGCTATCTCCCGGACTCGAGAAAAGAGATGCTGTGGACGACAATGTCAGACATTCACCATCCCGCACTCGATCGGCAAAGGTCAAGGAATGGACGTTGAAGAAAATGGCGAGCTCTTCAGAACTACAAGAAACAGCTTACACAAGAAATATATCCTGAAGGGCCAGACACCAGACTTCGACAAGTTCCCAAAGCTCAGAGATCATTGGGATGCTTTTGTTGAGCACAAGACCAGTGAAGAAGCGCAATCAATCATAGAAAAGAACAAGGCCAACGCAGCAAAAAGAAATACCATCACAGGCTTGGGTCGGGGCTATAAAAAAGCAATGGAAAAATGGGAAAAATGGAAGCTGACCTAGAAGCACGGGATATCGTTCCGTGCACAACAAATTGGCCGAAACGATCAAAGAACTGGTTCTATGCTCATGGCGGCTCACTAAATCCAGTCGATGGCACGGTGATCTTTGGTGATGAAATTCTAGAAGCGGACGGAGGTTAGAGGAGGCGGTGCAGGCCGGCTTCCTCGGGCTCCTTCAGCCCGATAGAGAGAAGGACGAGCTAACGCTCGGCCTCCAAAACCCGAGCACCCGGGCGTACGCGAGAAAAGGCGTCGTTCCATGGAAATACGGGTTCCAAGGCCGACATCGCCACATACGGGAGCCGAATGCGGTCAAAGCGAGAGAATGATGCTAGATTCGCAGAGATGGAAATGAAGCTCTCGCAGATCGATCAAATTGTCGATGAAAGGGTGGCGAAGGTTGGCGAGGAGCGGAGCCGCTTGGTTAGCCAACGGCTGATCCAAGCAACAACCGCACAACTCCAACAACAGCGTGCAGTGTGCGTCTACGGAAATGAAGGCGAGCTGGCCCCACAAGCTCAACCGGGTCCGGCATGCCCCGTGGATGACATCACACACGGACCCGTGTGATGTGCACATCCCGCGAAAAACATAACAATAAAGGTATGTTCGTACTTTTATGTTGTACATATATTTTCTTTAATAACTTGTCAATCAACGGTCATTATTAACTAATAAGCAATCTTCTCAACAGGTCACGTCGGGCATGGCTATTCCAGTAGCCCGAGACGGCACCTACCACTCCCGGCCCGTTCCACCTTCGTACTCGAAGGTTGAAATTGAACAGGTGGAACGCGGCTATGAAGATCTGGAGCTGGATATCCCCGGAGGAGACGGGGAGACGACGCTAGGAGAAAAAATCATGGAATATTTCTCGGGAGGAAGATCTACATAAAATTCCCGGACGAACAGCGTCTCCTATCGTTCCACCGCCCTCGCCTCCACGTGGGCCGTCTCCTCCGCCTCCTTCGCCGCCTCTGCCTCCTCCGCCTCCTGCGTCGCCTCCACGAGCACCGACTCCTAAACGGCCGTCTCCAACGCCACCGCCTTCCAACCCTGCTCCGTCGCCACAACGAGCACCGACTCCTAAACGGTCATCATCCAAGAGCACGCCTTCAATATCAAGCGGTCGTCCAAGAAAAACTCAGAGAATTGAGAAGACGCCGCCACCAGCACCAAAGCGGTCGGCCTCAAGGAGGGGGAAGAAAGCGGGCAAAGATGTACCCCAGCTTGGCATGCAGCCACATAAGCCTTTGGAGTTCAGCACGATCCCAAATATTAGACCTGATTTAAGACAATTCATTCAAGAAGCTGGAATTAATATGGATCAATTACATGGGTGTGCACCCCTGGCGAAGGCTCCGCTTAAATACAAGTTCAACCTTGGAAAGCCTCTCGTCAAGGCGGATCTCGTGAAAAGGCTTCCAACTCATATGTACCGCTTTCATCAGTGGTACATGCAACAATCCAGCAAGAGTGAAGACATGATAACATGCAAATATTCAACTGACTACTTCTTCGATGAAGATGATTACCTTTATATCCGATTCGAAGATATATTCGACCTGTACCAACGTGATGCCCTTGACGTCTCACTTCTAACAGCGCGGGTTTTGTAAGTATCGCCCGGTTATTTTGTTTCTTACCTCCTTGAATTTAGCTGACTAAAATTCTTTTTAACCGTTGTAGAATGGCGATCCAATACTGCAACAAGCACGAATGCACCAAGCATGGATTCATGGATCCACGGAAAATCAACGGCCCATTGGTTGATCAATTTCCTAATGACACAGGGACAACATATACAACGCGCTTGTGAAGCAACCCTTCCGGTCCTTCATCCTTCGCCTATAATACTGCGTAAGTTTTTTCTTTCTTTCCGAACCAATTTCAATCCCGTGCATACATAAAGTTTCATATGTGTCATCTAAACCAATTTACAGATTCCACTGGATTCTATTAGTACTTGACATGGGTCAGTCAAAGATCCATGTCTTTGACTCAATGGATAAACCAGAGTCCACGTACTCCCATATATTTGAACTGTTTAACAGGTAATGTCACTTTACTTTCTATTGTATATATGCGGTTCTCGGATAATTACGTGCTAACTTTCAACTACACGTAGGGCATGGGAACGATTCCGAGGTAATGTTCGTGGAAATTGGAAAGATAAGCTTTCTGTGCGGATGAAGTTTCCAGTGAGTAACATGCCTCCTCCTAATTTGAGTTGAATCATTATTATGTTCGAAAATATGATATGCATATTAAATATGTCGTCATTTCTCTTTTAGTGTGCAAAACAGTCGCAGGGCACCAACCTATGTGGATATTACGTCTGCGACTACATTCACCGCTTTGTGACCGAAGTCAAAACTGTTGATGATTTAGATGTACGTATAACAACATTTCATACATTACGTCTTGATTTCTTATTCACTTCATATATTTATTTCTCATTTATTATAATTAATGACACTTATGCGAGTAAGAGACGACCTCCCCCACAAGACTTTCATACAAGCCGCTCGGGAAGATTTGATGGGATTTATTAACGAGCGGTCGTTGATCCCGCGGGAGTTCTTCATTAGTTTTAGTAGCTAAACCACAGCAAAGTAGATTAGAGACAATTTTTTATAAGCTAGCTATAGGAAACATGTATAAATATAAATACTGTACATATTTTGGTAATATATGTGTATTTCCTTTCTTAAGTTCGTTTAAATGTGTGTAAATTATATATTTATGTGTATTATAATTTATGTGTAATATATATATAGCATGCTGCTGTAGAAATGGCAAATTAAAAAAATCTTTAGTCCGGTTGCAGCCACCAACCGGGACTAAAGATGCGGAGCCGCCACGTGGCTCCGCCACCTTTAGTCCCGGTTGGTGGCTTCAACCGGACTAAATGTGCATCTATAGTCCCGTTATTTAACCGGGACTAGAGATAGACCACCTCTAGTCCCGGATTCGTAGTCCCGGTTTGACAACCGGGACTAGTATGGCTTTCTCCGGTAGTGGGGTGACTGATCAGCTCGTTGTTTTCCTCTCCACTCTCCTTCAATGTTGTCTTATAAAGTCATCAACGGCCTTAAGCAAAAGATCGACGTATTTGTCAACTCCACATACCACAGCTAGGAATTTATATTATATATATATAATGTTATTTAAAAATTTTACAGAAATATACTCCTCTTGCCCCATCGTAGAATGGGACATATAAATCGTTCTACGATAAGACAGAATTTATGACGTGACAAACATCGAGACGGGCATGCCGTGATAATTTTGCAGGCGATCCTTTTATTGCTGAGAGGGGGCGATTGTAAAATTGCCACAATACATCTCTCCTTGGCGATGCCACGTCATATAAATCGTCCTGTGGTAGGACAATTTGTTCCTAGTGAAGGTTTTTAAAAATATGTAACATATGTGTTCGTTGCCGTTAAGGCCGCATGACGAAGTGAAAATAATTTTTTGGCAGCTAACCCCGGTACATATATATTTGCAGACTGAAAGAGAGGAGCATCAACACTTATATTTTTTTAACTATGATATATTCATTTTAATGTTGTCGTGTGTAATAAAAAATTGTGTTCATATGTATTAGTTTGAAAACTGAAAAAGCTTGCTTTACAAGACAACAAAGTTTATTTAACAACAGATAAACATTGCAAGATTCCACATATGTTGAATCACATACATAGTTGTAGTGATAATAGAAACATATTGTATAAATGCTGATGTACATAGTTTAGGTTCCTCATAACATGGACATATCCCTCAGCTGCTACAAATACTGATATAATATTACGGTGGTATTTCTCCATTTCTTCTAAGTGGCATAGATGTTCCCTAACAATTGATGTTTTCTAGTAATCCTTCTATTTACCTTTGTATGAGCGAATGCACCATGGATAGTTCTCCTCCTTCACACACTTCACCTCATATGTCGTTTTGCAAGACTTCTCTACTCTGAATTTCCTCTGCAAAGAAATAATCCAACGTTTCATCGCCTTCTTCAAATCCTTCAATTCAACATAATGAGCACCCTACATGATCTCATTCGTCTTATACTCCCAAGGCATGTGATGGCCTCTCAAGGTAACAATGCAAGAAAATTCCTCGTTGCAAAATTCTAAAGGCATCAGAGTATCCTCGTCAGACGATGAATCTCTAACATCCTCCTCGTTCTCCGAATCCTCCTTTTCCATCAGATTCACGATAGTACCAATCATCACCCCCTCGTCAGCCACATCGGTTTCTTGCAGTTCAGGATTGGCTTGCTCTGTGACATCATCTTTCATACTTCCCACATCACTAGGCATACTTGGTCCCTCATCATGCCCTATGGCCACATCCATTGTGTTTCCCTTCTCGTACACCTGAATGAGAATGGCAAGTGACCAACAAAGATGTACAGTAAAGTATTAATCAATGATTTGAGTTATAATCAGTATAGTAATGGATGTACAATGCTAATTAAGCAATAGGGAAAAAACTAAATAAATTCTTGGTGCGGAGAAAGGAAAAACTAAAGTAAATAATTTTGCAGGTGCTGTTAACTTGACTAAATTAAAAGGGAAAGAGAGAAGAACAGTTCTATTTTTCAATTATTTTTAGAAGGCTTCTAGAGGTTACCATTTGGCTTATCCTAGGGTCAAAGAGGCTCTGATACCAATTTGTCATCTCTGGAATTTCTATCTAAAATTCCAAACGCTTACATGTGTTCCCTCGTCTGAAATCAGCCGAGGCACACAATAACAAAAAGAGTACCTGTCTTTAACTAATCATTAAACGAATATAAATTTATTACAAAGGTGGATAGTTACTATCAAATCGATAAAATTCTAAGCGGCGAAAAATAAAGAAAACTAGCATAGACGACTCCACTCCATAAGTAACTTGACCAAGACTCAGCCTAATCCTCCAGATCATCACCTTCACTGTAGAACTGCTCCTCTGATGATATATTGCAAGGTGAGTACATGGAATACTCAACAAGACACACAATAAATATGTATGTGCACATGATATACAAAGAATGACATAATAGGCTCATTTGCATAAATAACATTTAATAAACTTTAGAGAATAGTAAAAATAGTTGAATAATTAATGAATATTAAATCAACACTATACGATACACCAATGTTGTATAGGCCCAAACCAGTCCTCGCTGGAGTTATCCAATGACCATCAATATCACATTTATTAGCATTAATGAGAAATAAGACTAATCATGAAAAACATTGCTTAGCTCATCCATAACTGCGGACACGACTATTCGAACAGTTTTTAACTTTGACTAGAGGTGCACCAATGTACCCACAAGACACAACCCCACAATATGTCCATGCGCCTCGATACCACCATGATGCCTCAAAAAGAGTTGTGACAAGACCCTTCGCATAACACGCCCAATAGAATGGTCACCCACCAAGTCCCTAGTAGAGGTGGCCCTACTCCTAGGCTAGAGAAACTCTTGCCTCCAAATCATGACTTACTGACATTGCCAGAATAATGTGAATTTATTGACACTACCACCTATCAACTACATACCATGATGCCTCCTGCTGGAACATGCTACACTACAGATCTAGCCATTACCTATGCTGGCTTGTGGTTAGTACAGTTAATGTTTTATAACAGTAGCTCGTGAACCGGTCTTTAATTGTCATGAGCATGACCAAAACAACAATGTGCTCACAACCCGCCATTAGTCAAGTTTTAGTTGGCATGTTAATTATTCCATCAGGATTAACCATCATGAGCTACCATTAATTAACTATCATTAAGCAGTAGTGAAGCATTAGTTATCCCAATAGTGTACTTATGTTTCTAAGCATGGCTAAGCACTCTAATAACTTTAGCTAAAACATACAATGTTCTAGATAATCAAATTTTATAACCCAGTTACAAAGAATAAGTAATCGATGTCAATAGGGCCATAACAAAGGATATAGGTCAACTCTCCCGATGACATTCCAAAATAATCCAATAGTTGAATAGAAGTAATAGCTTCAAACAGGTTCAACATGCTCGAAGTATGCTTGGGATATGTGTGATTTGTCTTGCTGGTCTTCAAAGACTTCTAAACCTTCCTCGGCGAAAACGGCCTCTCTGGGAATGTTAGAAACTAAAGCAAATAAACAAAATCAACAAAACAGTACATAAATACACAAGAACAGTACATGTGGATATCTTTAATGGGTAGATCTTGATTTTAGACAAATTTAGCAACTTAACCACATTAATCTGAGTTACGATGAATTAGTTATGAATTTTCTAAGTTTAATCAGATTTAAAGCTTAAACATAAAATATTTAAGGATTATGACGCAATAATGAATTAATTTTGAATATAAAAATAGAAATTATTGTGTCACGTGGACTTGGTTCACCATAGACTGAGTGCACAAAAGCAGTCTATGGAACCAATGGCCGAGATCTATTTGACCTAATTTTGACCGGATCGGATGGCCGAGATCAATCCGATCTAAACACGTGGCGGCTGACTTGGCGTTGACATCACCTCACCGGCGATGGCCGGCTTGGGACCTAAAGGTCACCGACGAACCACAGCACGGTGGCACAAATGGAGGGCACCAGGAGGACGAGCATGACGAGGCGATCTCACTGAGGGGCGGCGTGACGACGGGTGACGACGGACGACAACAATGGACCAGCAGACGAGATGTGCCTCCTACTTGCAAACCTGATGGCGATGATGGCAGGCAAAGGTAGTGGCTAGAGCGGTGGCGGTCGGGTTAGCGGCGAAGCTAGGGCTTCGGGCGGCGGTGGACGAAGGTGAGGGTTGTGGCGGGAAGAGGACAATGAGGGGGTCCTATTTATAGGTGTGAGAGGCCGAGTCCGAGTCCAAGATGAAAGCTCTAGTGCCAAGATTTTTCTAGGGTTTCATTGGGGAGAGAGAGAGAGTCTGAGTTTGAGCTCGATTCGGGGCTAATTTTCATGGGATAAGCTCCAGTTCATGGAGGGAAAAGAAAGAGCAAGATAAGGGAAATATTTCTCCTCAACCAATTTGACGCGGGGATGAACGAGGTGACCGGATTTGGAGGGGAAAGCGATGGGCGGGTCAGGCTCCATGTCCGATCGAAGATAGGAGACGATTTTGATAGGTGGAGCCTACCTATCGACGGAAGGGAGAGGAAAGAGAGGGGTGCGGCTCGGCTGGGCTGGCTTGGGTCACATGACCTACGTGACCCGTGAGCAGGAGAGAGAGGCGTTGGCCCGATCGGCCTAGTGGCCTGAGAGATATTTTTAAAACTTTTTGCAATTCAAATAATAATATAAATGCTATTTCATTTATTAAAAATACTTTCCTTGCTCAAATAATTCCTAGAAAAATCCAAGAAATAGATAAACAAGCAAAGTATTTAATAAAATATTTTCTAGCACACTTTTATGTTGAAATTTGTTAAGGATTTTATTAGGGTTTTTCTTTTAAGCTTTTAAATAATGTGTAAAAATGCATTAAGAAATAAATTATTAAATTAAGCGATTTTCAGAGTGTGATAAACCCATCGGCATTAGTTTCCAAAAATAGCTGATGGGTTCACAGCTAACCATAAGATAAATTTTAAGGCCATGGGTATGTGGACCTATTTTAAAGTCTCTCATCAACTAGTTGCACACAACCCTAAAACTCCTTTCGACAGCCCTATCAATGCCCCTAGCCACACACTTAAACTCAGACAAATCTATCCCACTTTGACCATATCTAATATTGTCTTCACCGTAATACAAGTCGAATACCAGCTTACTTGACATATCTGTTCACGCATTAAAGTCCCGTTAAAATACATTAAACTAAACGCAATTGCTAACTATGTTGCTACATGTACGTCGATGGGCTATTCCTGCCTATAGTATTTGTAAAGTATGAGGATCATTGTTACCAAGGTATACACGAGATTGAGGTGAAAGAGATGAGCGATAGGGATTTTTATACAGGTTCAGGCCTCCTATCTAACGGGTAATAGCCCTACTCATGTTGGTCAAAGCCAGTGTTGTTTTTATATATCAGTATCACATAAGTACAATGTTTACGATGACCTAATCTAGTCTCCGTCGGCTTGGCAGCATGGAGCTCTCGTCGTAGTCGATGGGTAGTGTAGTCTTGTTCCTCGAACATGAACTGAGAGAGGTTGGAGGTAACTCTAGATCCCTCATGGTGGCCTTTATGGCTTCAGA
Organism: Oryza australiensis; assembly: GCA_019925245.2. NCBI lineage: Eukaryota > Viridiplantae > Streptophyta > Magnoliopsida > Poales > Poaceae > Oryza > Oryza australiensis. The sequence goes on along the minus strand of JAIFGZ020000160.1, from coordinate 502,962 downwards.
TTGGGTATGTCTAGGCTTACCCCGGTGTATACTGGCTTGTCTTGGATTGTCTAGCTCTGTATTGGCTTACCTTTTCCTTTGTTGGCATCTGTCTTGGCGTCTCCCCTCTCCTTCTAGGAGGTATTGTATTTATACCCTCGGGTGGTCCCTTGTCCAAGTAGAATTAGAGAGCCAAGTATGTGTACGATCTGAGTAGTCATTGTTGTGCCCAAGCATGACTTTGCTTCTTCTTCCTTATCTGAAACACCTTTTGTATATGAGACATGAATCCATATAAAACTTGATATATGGTGGGCCCAGTCGAGCCTAACACAAAAGTATTAGGTATGCCTTATTTATAACACCGATAGTAGCCTGTTAACGACAAAATTTGGTAATTTTCGTTAGTCAAGACTGAGTTAAGGATAGGGTTCATGTCGTGATTTTAGTAAATTCGGTTGGCAAGATTATTAGGGAGAAAGAAAAGTAAATTTTAATTTCTATATTGTTACTAAAGTTTAGCCGATCGGAGTCATGTTTGAGTCAGAGTTGTAATAGTTATCTCATTGTTTAGAGATAGAGTCTTGTATTAATTCGATCATAATAGAGTCAAACTTAGTTTGGCCTATGGGTATAAATATATACACCCAAGGTCTTTTTAAAGCAACAACAGTTCAACAAACAATTTTTGACGCATCACCACCCTAGTTTTCTAGGTTTACGATGAGTTCTTGTTTTCGAGTTTAGGGTACATCAGTTTCGATCTCCGATGAGAAAGTAAGTCTTGTCAAACTTTACTTATATCAGCAAGTTAGTACTTTCTCGGTTCAGCCTGATAAACTGGTTGGTTCTTACTTGTGTCGCCTATCTGATATATTGGCTCTTGGGTAGATTATTTTTCTACGCTTGTTTTGTTATATCAATCATCTCATATAAATATATCAAACCTTTAAATCTACTAAGCTTGTTATCGATCTTGCACTGTCTCGGTTAGGTTCGATCTGTTAAGAACATAGCTTGTTTAGTAGATTTAATCCTATTTGATATTTTTATATAAGGTTGTATCGGAATGCTAGCCGCTTCGTTATCTATTCATTACCGACAAAACAATCATATCGGATATTGACCTGGTACAATAATCTTAAACCTATCTAATCTTTGTTACTAGCAGTTAAATATTGTCTCGGTTGGATCCGATCTATCATAATTAATAGTAATAAAGAAAAAGATAAGCCTTTGATTGTATAACATCCGATCCTAAGCCGGTAGTAATTGTTGGATTTATTCATGCGTTCAGTAAATTTCATGCAACGGCTAATCATTTAGACTATATATTTATTCAGTAATTATCTTTATTTGGTATTAATCTAATAATGTGTCGGTTCATTTTGATCTATTAAGATTAAAAATAATAAAGATAAATTACTGGTAACTATATTAAACCTAAAATACACTGACGTATAATCTTAATTGCACATCCTGAGTTATTTTTGATCATAGTCAATTCCCATCAATATGGACTAGGTAACACGATACCTTATCGGCCCATCTGCTGATTCGCTACCATGGTCTAACGTTTTCTTGTCTATCTTGTTAGTTACATGATTAAACAACTGGCCCACCCTTGAACCCAAATTAATAGGACCTGCACTGAAGTGAAGCAAATCTTCCAGGCCGCTATGTAAGCGACGAATTTCACGTCAAGATAGCCCCCGACCTCAAAGCAAATGATCGGACTAGCGTTCTCAAATGTGTGACCCGAAGATCAATCATTGTCACAATCACCTAGCCATTCTCGGAATACCGAGTAGGCATCGAATTCCCAACAAGTCATCTTTTCTAGCCATGATAGAGAACGTGACCATTGTTTGAATTTGGATTGAGGTCAAAAAATAATCTCGGTGGATAAACCATTGCTTTGTTCAATCTTTCTTTTTCTTAATGTAGGTTCTCAGATCCATACAAGATATGTGACTATGCTATTGCGTTGTCGTTCTGAGTTGATAATAATCGACACAAAGTGCTAGTACAAGACAACTCTTCGACTCTGCTCTATTGTGGGACCTCTTTTTTTTAGTGAGACTTGAAGTCACTAATCTAGCGTCCATTTAGTCAGACATAAATTTCGATTACTGTGTGCTTTGAGACCAGTATATGTCTTTTAGTCGAGTACAAGAGTTGTTGGTTTGAGCTCAAGTTAAGATGTCAATTACTATAAAGCCTCCAACTTGTCTCTTTTACTCAAGAAGACCAATTTCTTTGATATCTGATTTTTCTGAAATCAATTCTTAGAATAATATTAGATAAAAGCCCCCAAAGGAATGCTTAAGGGTAACATGATATAAATTGAAAATATTAAAAATAAATTATATATATATATATGCGACAATAAACGAGTATTGACACCAAAGTTGCCCTCAGCTGAATGGACTTGTGTATTCTTTTTAGCCCTCAGCTGGTTTTATGGAAAATTTTTTCACAAAAGTAGCTGGAATCTCGTAACAGACTATGCTAAAGTAGCGAATTCCTAGCATCCAGCCGTGAAGTTGGCAAAACCATTCCCAATTATATAGCTAGTTAATACGTTACATTGGGTACTCTGAGATGACCAATTCTGACATGGTCGTTTGACCCTCAAGCTCCTAACTAATCCAATAGTGCTAGGCATCCCCAGCCAAGGTTATGAGACCCGGTGATTAGTCAGGTTTAACGGAATACGACGACAAGAAACGACTTCAACCAGTAGCGATATGAGAACAGAAAATCAATGGACAAATATTTGCATGCTTGGTATGTATAAAAACTTACATAGATTAATGCATGAAGATGATAGGATTGCTACACACTGGTCAAGCGAGGACCAAGTCTAGCCGTATCTAGACCCCTCGTAGAGGTGATGAGAGGATCACTACTAGCTGGTCGAGGTGTGTAGTCGTACCTCGACCACTTGTACAGGTGGTGGGAGGATCACTACCACACTAGTCGAGGACCAGGTATGTAATCAAACCTTGACCGCTCATAGAGACGCTTGAGTCGGTTATTACATGTGCATCTTATGTGGTCAACATGACTTCACATACTCAACTTACAAGCATATCAGACATCCGTTCACAGTCATGTCGGGTGATCAAGTCAACAATGTTCACGAGGAGATTGTACACAACAACCTTTTCACCAATAGACCGGGCGTGACCGGTACTAGATGTGAGATAGGCCACATGTATTTGTTGATATGTTTGGTCTGACAACTTCGTATTTGTTTGAGAATATTCTCAACAATGAGACGTACTCGACCGTGCCTACTAAAATACTAGATTATTCTGAAAAATATTTTCGAAGGTAATATATATAATAGAGAATAATGAGTACGTACTCAGAAAATTAAGTGTTATCAGGATATAATAAACAGATTTAGATTAAATATCAGGTACTATATATACCATAAACAGGCATGGCTTACATAGAAAACAGAGCAAGTCCCTTGTGGGGGATGGCACCCCGGGTAGTCCACGCCAAGGGGATGAGTTCGGACGGGTCGGACCAGGAGTCCTCGGGCTAGGACAGAAGTCGGGTCTCGGGCAAGGACGGTCAACCTGACCTCTACCCTTTGACTCGACCACGACTCCCCTTGGCTCGACCTGCGTGCACGGCCCCGACAAGAAAAGGGGTAGGCCATCCTCAGGAAAGAGGCTTTCTTGGTAACGCTCGCAGATAAAACAAGGATGGGACAAGCTGACAGAGGATGACGTCATCTGATAAGATTGCACACAAGATGCCTACAGCGAGCGGATCCCGAGGCAATTCTATTATACTGTTAAGCATTGGGCTGTACTTGCTTTTTACTTTACGACCAAGCTTTCTTGCACGCCAGACCATATGTAACTGCCCCCCTTCGACTATAAAAGAAAGGGTAGGGCAGGCATGCAAAAAGAAGGATTTCGCATCCTAAATCTCTTTCAGCTTACACCATTATACTTAAACCCTAATCTCACATCACTCTAATAAAGAACACATGAGTAACCTTGTTATCTTCCGGGAGGGCCGAACCTGTCTAAAATTTTTTGGCTCATCTAGTTCTTGAGTTAACCATCAGACCCATTGATAGGACATCCCGATCACTCTTTCACCTGTTCGGGTAGCTTCCTTGGAGGATTGATCGACCATCCGTCGATACCCCTAGTATTAGACCATAGTCGGTCTAATATAAGAAATGCTCGCACAATAAAATTATAAAAATATATATTTTAAATAAACATGATAAATTATTGATGTATAAATAGGTATAAAAATACATGTCGGATGTATCTACTAATTCTAAATTAATTAATTAGACTATATACCTTATGCATACTCGACAGAGATGACATCCACCGAGTCTCCGGGAATTTCCTATATGTATACAGCAACGCACATGAACGCATCCATTATTTGGCTCACGGACCACGTATGGTTGCATGCAACGCATTGGTAATTGACTCCTAAGTCCGATTGGCAGTCTTGGGCGCACATGTAGCCAGCACTAGCTGTGTAGATGCAAGGCAGCAAGGTGCCCACGACTGATGCTAGTCAACCCGACTGACGTGCTCTTCTGCTGGGGTGGTTCACTTCACATGAATTTGTCGTAGATAAGCGAATTCCATTACTGAAAAAATAGTTTTTCCATGCGGGCCAAAAGACATCTTCCCGTACGGAAGGCCTGTCCGCATGTGCGAAATGATCTGGAAAAAGATCATTTTCACGTACGGGCGGCCCAACCGCATTAGAAGATTAATTATTCCATGCGGTCGGCTTAAGCGGCTCGCACGGGAAGATGGTCATGCCTATTATTTTATGTATATGTTCTGTTAGCTAGTTATTGTCCTCTCTCTCTTCTCTCCTCTCCTTCTCCTCTCCTCTCTTTCAGTATGGATCAATATATATATTTTTCACGCACGAGAAAAAAAAGACATTTAATATTATTTTCTTATAAAAGATGTGTATATATATAAATAACATAGATCGATCATGCGTAATGTTTATATATATATATCAAGCTAGTTTCGTCTCGCAAATTAATATAAGTCTAGCTAGCAACAAATTTACAAATTATTTAATGGCGGTGCTCTTTTTCCCACTCCCTAAGTCGTTTGAATTTATCGTCCATCACCAGCTCGCTCTCCGGATCGTAGAAATCGCCCAAATGGTTGCAGGCATCACGACGGATGAAGCGGCAAAGATCTGCAACCAAGTTAAGCATGGTTCTATCGTCGAACCGGTTCGCTACAACTGGAACTTCCGTGATCTGTTTAAAAAAAATAGTACACATATACATTTTACATTTCACATGAAAAAATTCATCAACAAAATTCATCAAAAAAATAGCAGTCCATTTTACATTTTCATCAAAAAATTGAAGTCCTACACAGCATTTCACACAAAAAATTCATCGACAAATCCATAAAAAAAATAAACAGTCCATTTTACATTAACTAGAGTTCCATCAAATAAATAAAAGTTCATTTTACAGTTATATCAAAAACTCATCAAAAATTTATCTAACATTCATCCAAAATTTATCTAAAATTTATACACAATCCATTCATCCACATTCATTTTCTATAAATCCATTCATCAACACATCATATTTTTCTATACTCTACTACTATCCCAAAAAGATCCAACACAGTACAATCACAGCCATAATCCATTCATCCACATCCATATAATTAACTTAGCATAATCATCTTCTCGCAAGAACATAGCATAAACATCCACATTCCCGAGGGGAGTACTAACCGGTGGCCAACGGAGGTCGCGCGGGGATGGGCCGGCGGCGGTGAAGGGGCGGCGGTCTTGAAGGCGGTGGCGACGGTGAGCCGGTGAAGGGTGCAGATCTTGAGGGCGGTGCTGAAGGGGCGCCGGTTGAGGCCGGTGGTGGGGCAGGCAGGAGGCGGTGGAGTGGTGGAGGGGCGGCGGTCTCGGTGAAGGTGGCCGTGCAGGCGGGCGGGCCGGCGGTGGTGGGGCCGACGGTCTTGAGGCCGTCGACGGCGACGGAGAGAGAGGGGGGCGGTGAAGGGGCGGACGACGGCCGATGAGGTCGGTGAAGGGACACAGACGGCGGCGCGGTAGTCTTGAGGCCGACAGCGCCGACGGAGAGAGAGAGGATGGGGCGATGAGGCGAGGGTTAGGGTTGAGCGGCGGCGGTGGCGGCGGCGGCGGCGACAGCGCTGGATCTGGCGGCGCAGGATGGTGAACAGGGCGGGGATCCGGCGACGACGCTAGATTTTGGCAGCCTGACGGGAAGATATATTCCCGTGCGGGCGTTTTAAGCGACCCGCACGTGATAATCGACCCCCTCTCTTTTTTTTCATCAAATTGGATATTAATGATAAAATTATCAAACTGATTCAAAAAATTACCAAATTTTTCCATACATCAATATATGCTAATTATTGCCTATGGACGAATTTTTGAAATCAAAAGACAATTCGACCGTCACTTTTTCTCCAAATCTAACCAATCCTTCTCAACACTTCTAATCTTCTCTGGAGAATCTTCGGTTTTGTGAGCGTTGTATCTGATAAAATATTTGAAACCTTCTCAATTTTTTACCACATCCTCTACGTATAATATCATGACATCCAGACAATTTTCATGATTTTCTGACTTCGTTTGCTATTTATACAATTTTAAAATCAGTTGGTCAATAGGTTCCTAATCATGTTTCATGAAGAAAAATTCAAAATTTATTCTCATTTACAGGATAATGACTCAAGCATGTCTAAACAACATGAATATAATTTTTCCACTAATTTTATTCTATTTTTTTAATCACTTGTAGTTCAAATGTGAGACTTGACAAAAAATTCATGAAAATAAAATAAATCAAAGAAATATAGCAAAATCAATCAAAAAATTACCAAATTTTATAATTAAGAGTTACATGTTGTATTTACATAGTAGAGAAAGTTAGGAGGGTGGAGAAGAAATTTTTTCAAAATTTTGCCGAGTGCGAGGGCCCTTAAGCCGACCGCACGCGATAACGTATCCGATAAAATATTCGAAACCCTTTCAATTTTTTACCACAGCCTCTACGTATAATATCATGACATCCAGACAATTTTCATGATTTTCCGACTTCGTTTGCTATTTATACAATTTTAAAATCATTTGGTCAATAGGTTCCTATTTCATGAAGAAAAATTCAAAATTTATTCTCATTTACAGGATAATAACTCAAGAATGTCTAAACAACATGAATATAATTTTTTCACTAATTTTATTCTATTTTTTTAATCACTTGTAGTTCAAATGTGAGACTTGGCAAAAAAATTCATGAAAATAAAATAAATCAAAAGAAATATAGCAACAGTTGGCATCATCGCATGCGGTCCACTTAAAGGCCCGCACAGGAAAAGCATTATCCTATGCGGGTCCTTAAGTAGACCACACGGGATAATGCACTATTATCCCGTGCGGTCGGTTAAGTGGACCGCACGAGATAATGCGATTATCCCGTGTGGGCCAATAGCCGGCCTCCTGGGACCGGTTTTTCCAGGTGCTATCTCTTATGGCCCGCCTGGAACCTACTTGGGGTCTCGTCCAAGAAAATCGTTTCTCCAATAGTGTTCGTCGTAGAGAAAACCGATGTTCTTCGTGATGATAAAGTCTTTGAAGCTTTTTTGATCTTTGTAGATCGAATTGTTGGTGGCGGAGGTTTCAATTTAGAGGAGGAATGTACTCTGGTCGGGTTATATATCCAGAGCTAAAGTCATTGATGTCTCCCTTGTGAAAAATCCATAGTGGTGGTGTCTTGATGAAGATGATGACAATTCCGATCTGAAGTGGAGTGTACTCCGGACGAGTTATATCTCCCAACGCTGAAGTCGTTGAGGTATTTTTCGTCATAAAATCCACCTCTTTAACCAATCTTGTCAAAATCTTGAAACACCAAGTCTTCCTACCTAGCGCGTCATTGTTGATGGGCTATACCCGCCTATAGTATTTGTAGGATATGGAGATCATTGGTGCTAGGGTACACGTGAGATTGAGGTTAAGAAGATATGAGACATGGATTTTTATACAGGTTTGGACCCCTTAACTGACAGGTAATAGCCTTACTCCTATTGATCGAAATCGGTGTTGCCTTTATATATCAGTATCACACGAGTATAATATTTAGAATGACCTAATCTAATCTCTGTTGGCATGACGACATGGAGCTCTCACACATAATCGATGGTTAGTGTAGCCTTCTTCCTTGAACATGGTCTCCACGAGATTAGAGGTAGCTCTAGATCCCTCATATTGGACTTTGTGGCTTTAGATTGGGTTTGTCTAAGCTTGTCCTGGAGTATGTTGGTTTGTTTTGGATTGTTTAACTTTGTATTGGTTTGTCTTCTCCTTTGTTGGCATCTGTCTTGGTGTCTCTTCTCTTCTCCTAGGGTGTCTTATATTTATATTTTCGATTAGTTTCTTGTCTAAGTAGAACTAGGAAGCTAAGTATAGATACGATCCGAGTAGTCCTTGTCGTGCCAAGTTGAACATTGCTTCTCCTTTCTTATCCAGAACACCTTTTATATATAAGACATGATTCCATATAAAACTTAACATACAGTGGGCCCCGTTGAGCCTAACATAAAAGTATTAAGTATGTCTTATTTATAACACTGACACACCCCTAACATCGTATTTTACTACTAACATAAGATTTGTAAACTAATTAATAACTTGCAATAATATTGTCCCTAATAATATCAATATGTTGAAAAGGTAATGACTAAAAAATTTTTACCTCCAGTTGAGTACCCAATCTAGCAGGGCTCCGCCGCTTCCTTCTTACCCCTCCCCTTACCCTCTTTTTTTCTGGATTCTTTAGAAATAGAATGAGTATGGGAGGGTAGGCTTTTATAGCTAGGGAAGAAAGTTTGCCCTTCTCTAAGACGATTTATGTTTATAGGCGACACCACGCCCGGTAGGGACGCGCCGTGGCAATTTTACAGGCGGCCCCTCCATCCATATGATAGGTGGAGGCCGCCTGCAAAATTACTACTGCGTGCCTCCCTCGCCGTTTGTCATGTCACAAATCCCGTCCTACCGTATGACAATTTATATATCCCAACCTACAGTAAAGTGGGAGGAGTATATTTCTGTAGAATTTTCAAATTGTTGTTTATTTTTGTAAATATTTTTAATAGAAAATATAAAAATAAAGAAATTCCGAGAGTGATAGCTCAGGGGCCTATTCCAAAGGCCCAATTCATAAGGGGTCCTCGACCGATTCCCGAAGGCCCACATTACATGGGATCCTCGCCTAATCCCAAAAGGCCCAAGTTAGTTCCCCAGGATTGGGTTTCGTCCAGGTTCTCTCGGACAAGTTTGGAATAAGTTTACTTGAAGTCTACGTGGAGTTTGAATCACGTTTTTAATCGTAAAACTAGATATAATATATAATCTATATCTATAATCTATAATCTATAACTATATATAAAGAAAATAGTGTTTCCACCCAAATTTTGTTTTGCCTTACTATTTTGTAGAAAACTCCTTGGTTTTTTCAAAATTAACTCGCAGTCCACGTGTCTATTTAAAAAACCCAGTTAAAGAAAAAAAGAGGTTATTTGCAGAAGACCCTTTGAGTATTTATAAAATTAACCCGTAGTCCCAATGCTGAAAAGAAAGGGAGAGCTTGGATGAAAAAGAAAGACTTCATGCGTCCCTCTCTTCCGTCCCGATCCGCGCCACGCCCCGCGCCGAGCCCCATGCCACGCCTGCGCCCCTTCCTCTCGTTGCCGCTCGGAGCTCCCACATCGCCGCCTGAACCTTCGCGTCGTTGTCCCGTCGCAACGCACTGGTATTTTGCTAGTATATAATATATAGAGATATAATATATAGGTGATTTTAGCTGACGTGATGCTGACAGCACACTATAAGTAAAAGTTAAAAATAAAAAACTAGATGGGAACCATCTGTCAGTGGAACACGTCTACTTCCATCTTACTATCCCACTCTCTCCCTCTGCCGGCTGAGCGGGCCTGCTAGGTTGCATGCAGCTTCCTCTCTTCTCTCTGTAGCTTAGCGATGGCGTCAGTGGGAAATGGTCAAATGGCCATGGGGACGAGCACGTACCACAAAACCGGTGGCATCATCGCCGCTCCGATGATGGGCCACCATGGTGGCGGCGGTGTTGGCGGGTACTCGGTTGCGCACCACCACCACCATTAATTTTTATGGGATGCTGCCGACGGCGATGGGCGACACCATGCGTGTCGACAACCTTCTCGACCTCTCCAACACTCCCTGACTCCCGTCGCCCACGACTTCTTCCCGGCCTCGGCTGCCGCCGCGCGGGTGCGGGTGACAACGAGCACCGCCGCCACCCCACCACCACCACCACATTGGCGGCATGGCGAACCGTCGGGCGCCACGTCATCGGATCAGACGTCGGTGCTCCTCCTTCGCTGACCATATCGGCCGTAAACACCAGATAATTCAAGATCGCACGCAAAGCTAGCCACTTGCGTATGCACACATGCACATATCCTTGTGTTTTGCATATGAAGTTAGAGTAGTTAACTTTGAGGCTTGATGAGATCAAACGGTTTGAGTAGAACAATGGCAATGGATGTGTGTGTTCATGGGTTCAGACCGAGGAAGCTGCCGAGCTGGAGTCCTCCGCGCGCGCATGCCGCAATGGCGGCGGCGGCGGCTGCTTCCGCGGCGAACAACGGTGGCGGCAGCTTGGCTGGTCAAGACAGATGTCTCACGGCGGCGTCTGGACGCGGCGCGAGGTCTCGCGCGACGACCGCGGCCGCCGCCGCTTGGGAGTCCCTCGCCCCGCACTCGCCGTCTCAGTCGTAGTCGTCGTCGTCCTGCTCGTCGTCCGACTTTCCGTCCTCTAACAAGCGTCGGCAAGGCCGAACGGCTTCAGCGGCAGCCGCGGCAAGAAGAGCCCCAGATCCAGGGGGCGGAGCTGGGCATGGAGGTGGGCGCGAAGGATATGTGCCGACGGAGGAAGAGAGATGTGAAGAAAGATTATTGTTTCACTAACACGTGGGTTCTACACTTTTTTATTTTTTATTTTTATTTCTAGTGTCACCTCAGCGTCATATCGGCCAAACCGTCTCTAATACAGTATTGATACTATATTTATATAGGTTTTGAAAGATGATGAACGTTTACGGTTTAAAAACGTGATTCGAACTTAACGTCAATATGAGACTTGAACTTATTCCGACAAGTTTACGGTGCGGTCCGCTGGGCCTTGCTTGCTTTCTGGTTAGGCTGCCTACCAAACCCTCCCATTCCGGTCCATCACAGTCCATGACATGTCGTCAGTCGTCCGCGCGGTGCGTGCGCAGCGAGCCGTCGCGGGCGCGGATGGGCGCCCGCGAATACGCGATGACATGGCATGGCATGCCGCCGGGAGAGCCCTGCACGGCTGCACGCGCACGGCCTCATCTCGGTTTCTTCACTTGGACGCGGTGGATGTGGATCCCGTCGAGGCTGTCGCGTTGGCGTCGGGCGCCGTTGGCTTTAATCAGCGCGCGATAGTGGATAGCATTGCCCGGTCCAAGTCAGACGTGTACCTTGTTGAGAAGTCATCCTGTGATCTTATTTTTTTCTTGTCTGTTCTCGGTTGTCAAAATGTCAAGGATGCTTACGTCCGTCGGACAATCGATATCGGCTTGTCTCAGTTTCTCTACTACACGGGGGGCTGCTATTCTTCTGTGGTCGTTCACACTCGTTATAGTTGGAGCAATTTATTCGTTTTTGTGTTCGCATTAATATCTTCTTGTTCAAATTGGATGCCCGTCTTTGGTTTTTATGTTCCCATTAATATTTTTAAAGTAGTGTATCTATAGACTGGGCTGCGTGAGTCTATGGCATTCGTGCAATCGTGCTACTCTTACCGCTTGTTTTCTTGCACTGTTGGATAAAAAACCAACGGCCGACATAACTCCACATGTCCATGGATCGTCGTTGAATTCAATCGACTACTCTTTCTCCGTTCTACCCCAAATTCTCGTCCAGGCCCCAATTTGACATGGATGGAAATTTCCAACGGATAGCAACCCATCAGTTTGCCTCGCCGGAGGCACGACGATAAGATCGCTTCCATTCGCACAGTGTGGACCTTGTACCGTTCAATCAATTATCAAAAGAAGAAAATAGAAAAGAAATCAATCCGTTTGCCCATTTCAAGTCAATTCGAAGAAGTCTTTCAAACAAATTAAACTATACAATGATTTGTAGGACTAATACAAGGGTTAACCTAACATTCTCACCTCACCAACCTCATATCAGAATTTCACTATTTCCATTCTCCTCCATCTGTTAAACTAGCTACTACTACTACTACTTGGTCGTTGCAACCAGAAGCAAGCTTCGTCAGGCGTAGTGCCTCCCGGCATTCCGGCTTGGCCATCGCCCATGGTCACGGTCGGCGAGCGGCGGGGCCGCAAGTCCCGCGTCGCGAGGGCGGCCATGCGCGCGCTGCGCGGCGCCCGCGACTTCTACGTCCGGGGAGCCAAGGGTTTCGGCAAGTTCATCGTGGCGGCGAACCCCAGGGCGGGCGTCGGCCCGCCGACGTCGAGGGTGTTTGGCGTTGTTGAGCTCAACTCCGAGCAGGAGCTACGGGAGCTCGTGCGCGCCATGCAGGCGAGACGTGGCCCGGCCGCGCACACGGGAGCTGGCGGCAAGATGGCGGAGACTGGCGCGCCAGCGGCCTGGCGCGGGACCGCGCCGATCGGGAGGATCAACGAGGAAGGCGCCCTCGTGCATCCCACCGCCAAGTAGACAGCGCGCGTCTCGCCGTGCCCGCGGCGAGAGCGCGGTTTTGGAGTCGGGGCGCGCACAGGGCGGTTTGCTCCAATGGATCGAATGCCTGCCATGATGGACGCCGGGACAGGGGCATGTTCATTCATGCTGGGCCAACCCCTGACTTTTACTGTTTATAGATTTTTATTTTTTGGGAAAATCATTTCACGGCTGGTTTTGTTAAGAGTGTAAAGATTGGATAGTTGTTCAGGAAAAGAGAGAACATTTCAAATCTGTTTTCAGTTATTACTACCTTAATTTGTTGGATTCATCTCCCATGCAAACGGTCCAACGACCGATTGCACACTTGATCCGCGTCCTGATCGGGGGCGCACAACCAACTCATGGTTGATGGGCCCCTGTCACGCAACGGAAAATAAAAGAAAGAGTAGGAGGCCGGGCACGAACGTCGAGAATAGTTCGCGCACTCTCTTTCACTCCTACAAACCCTAAACCCTAACCCGATCTAGAGGGCGCGTGAGTGGCGGAAGACCACCAACATCACATCGCCGACGCCGACGACATCATCGACGACCTCATGGCGAGTTCATCCATGAAGTTCGATGGTGAGTCCTGTATTACCTACTAGATTTGTGCCTAACTATAAACCCTAGAACCTAACAATGATATAAGAACCATTTAGGCATCGGTTCTAGCCAAGGTTAAGAATTTTTTGAAGCAACCCGAAAGGGGCAAGATCAAATCCAAGAAAGAGAAAGGCTCAAATTCAACCCGAAAGGGGCAAAGACGCAAAGACACAAAAAAATGCAAGGCAAGTCCGATCCGGGGGGAGGAACTCACCTCGTCTCCTTGGATCCATGCGGCGCCATACCGATGATTGTCGCCGACTCACCAAGATCTCGTCGCTGCCCTCCCACCGTCTTTTCGCCCCGAGAAAGAAACCCTAGCTAGGGTTTGCACGCGTGCGCACGGTTGAGGATGACCCCCTCTCATAGATCCACTCAACGGCGACGCGCTCACCCTCGGGTGGACGCGACGCCGGCAAGGAGGCCTATGAGAAGAGGGGACACCGACGGCAAGGGGGAGACAAGCGACGGCGAGGGAGAGAGAAGCAGAGCGCGACGGCGCGAACGAGAGACAAGCGCGGCGCGGGGGAGATGTGAAATGTGGCGCAAAGGTTTTGTTCCCCCGCAGACGCCGCCCGACCGTCGATCTCCATCCAACAGTGCTAGTTGATCAGACCGAAATCGACCCAGGCGGGATGAAGAATTGGTGGCCCAGGCCTAGGTTGCGGCCCCGCGAGCACAATGCTCTTCAAGATGAGCCGGTCCACATGAATAGTACTGGGCCGACCCGTATGCACGGTGGCACATAGTGCAGCACAGTAACGGCCCGACCCACAAGCACGGTGCCACATAGTATCTTTTTTCATTTTAATTTCCAGTAAATTCATATTTTAGTTTAAGTTTTGAGGTTTTTTCTTGTGGGCAAAATTCCTAGATAAAGTTTGAGTCTCGGTAAAGTTTTCGTTGCATTAAGTTTAATTTTTTGATGAATTTTAGCAAAGTTTTTACTATTTCTAATTAATTTAGAATCAACGGGACATTTTAATTATAAAAAGTAAATTCTTTCGTGTAGTATGATAATTGTGTCTACTTACCAAAGTTGTTGATGAAATTTTCATGCTAATAAGTTTAATGACATCATAGTTAATTCTATTTCTTCCCAACGGTGATATAGCACTGATTGTGAGGAGTTACTTGTTTTAATTTGACCAACAACGAATTAATTTTTATTTTTGAACTGTTGTTTTCACGTAATCCACTGAGTTACATATCGTCCATTGAGCCTCTAAATGGAGGACATTGTAACTCTGTTGACGGTTGTTAAGTAACAATTCGACCGTCACAGACCTCAGAAATAAGAGGAAATTAGCGTCCTTTACCAGCATTTAGGTTTGGAATTAATAAAGTTCCACATATCCTTGGACTTTAGTTGATTGCTGGAACATTTATCACATAAATGAAGCGAAGACGAGCACGCGTGGCAAAGAAACACAACTACAACCTATCGGCGATCGCCACATCAGATTCCCGTGGATCGGAGGGCCCACAAGTCGGGTGAAACCGACTTAGAATGGGACCAAACCACCGGGAACCGCCTTAAGGGCCCACATGTCAGAGGTGGAAGAAAGGCGGTGGCAAATGGCGGTTCTAGGGGTTCGGCCGAACCCTGGTTCAGCGGAACCACCCTTGAGCTCGTTGCAACCGATCTTTGACGTGTCACCTCGTGATTGGATGCCAAAGTCGATTAACTGGGTATGGCGGTTAACAACCGTCATTGGAGGGCTATAAGAAGATGGAGCTCACTTTACTTCAACACACACCTGTTGACGCAAAAAATCAACACGCCGGCCTGAGAGATCTGCTTAGCTCTAGTGCAGGTCCTAGAATAGATGAAGCGCGGGCGTGCCAGTTAGTTTGATCCTGCCACTGACAAGTTATGCAAAAATAGCAGAACATAAATCATATCGGCTGATAAACTGATACCCAAAAACTAACTGATCGGCTGATAAGCCGATGGTGCAATTCTAGCCGATGCCGATGCTAGCCGATTGCGTTAGGTCTTGAATCCATCGGCTGTGTGCTGAGCGAATATTTATATAAAGGCAATCGGCTGACAATAACATGATGTATATAAGAGTACATGAACCAATCACATGATATAATAAATACTGATTTAAAGGTTAAAACACACATCAGTTGAAAGTCCGATGTCATTAAATCCAATCGGCTAGATCCAACCTATATACAATCCTTGCAAGCCGATGCAATATCCAGATAACTCATCGGCTGAAACCTCGATGAAACCCTTAGTGGCAACCAAGAGGCAGGCTAGAGATTACGGTTCTAATCACGACTTAGTAGATCAAACTGATGCAACACTAAGTATGAAAAGAAACGCAATATCTAGACAATCAAGCCCTTGGCTGATTTTCAAGGTGATAGATGCCTAAGCTAATCTAATCTAATATAACGATTTAGCCGGTATCGGCAGAAACCCTAAAACGAGAGACAGCCGATAGAGCCAAATCGAGATACTAAAATTAGATTCAATAGAGACATATGATAAATAATCAGGCAAAAGTATCAACCGAATCGAAGCAATCCAAGAGGTCGAATGTACTGATGCAGCCTTGGACGACGCCAACGTAGCCAATACGATTGCCTGAGCCGGCGGGACCTTGGACTTACTCCTTCGCCGGAGATCGAAGCCGATGCAGCCCCGCGTCAGGGTGCCAAGTCTCGACGGATGAAGAACAAAGTAGAAAAGTAAAAAGGTGGCGATGCGCCGAGGTTGTATTGATCGAGAGATGATTTTACATGAACCCTGGGATTACATATTTATACCCGTAGGGTGACAAAGATCCTAACAGATTACAAAACAAACTTTCCTAAAGATAAACTAGGAAACTAACAAGCTCTTCCTAATTAATAGATACAAGCCATATCCTCCCTGGACTCGGTTTTTTCTGGATAAGATCTTTTCAAACCGAATCTAACAAGAATCCGACTGGAAATATGGATCCTCCATCGATGTCCCCAAAACTCTCAGCCGATTCTGCTTTCGAGCCGATACTAACCCTTAGCCGATAAGGACTTCGGGGCTTACCAAATTTTGGCGTTAACAACACCACGAGAAGAAGTTCCTACAAGTTCTAACTTAGTATCTAGGCTAGTGGAATTTAGAAAGTAGTTTAGAGTTTTTTCGGTTCCCGAGTTGCCTCCGAAATTCGGGTATGTCTTTTGTACTCTTCTTTCTTTGTACGACTTTGAGCTTAATAAAGATTATATCTTCTTGTTCATATGAGTGTGGTTCTTCTTATGCTTTAGTAGATAAGAGTTCCATTGTTAGTTTAATTCATAGTCTTGTTGTGTTTAGACGAGTAAGTCTATTGCCACGAACACGGTCCAATGAGCAATTAGGATGTAGGTTTGTCTTTTATCTTTCTCATGAAAGGTAGAGGTATCTATGGTAATATAGGCATGGTGCTTAGATTATTTCATAGATATTGATTGTGGCCACTTCCCACGGGTGAGAGGTAGACGGCAGGTGGTGACAGCCCTGTCCGTTCATTGTATTCCTCCATGTTCGGATTTGGTGTAGGGCGAACGGTAAGAGATCGCTTCATGGTGGCAGGTCAGGCCACTGGGCGGCGGTACCCCCCGAGTCCTAGGAGCATAGAACTGGGTTTAGGCATAACTTGAATAATTAATTAAACTATGTACTCTGACTAGAAGAACTATGGGGACCTGACTCTAATTACTACTCTCCACTTAGCACTAGTGTATTAATTATTTAGGATTCTTCTGTGTGTGTCACACTATCTTTATCATATAATTATCTTACCCCTGTCTGGACTTAGATATCTCATCTATAGCTTATGAATATCCATGGCACCTTAGTATCTCTTCCACACCACAGTCTTTCTTTGAGATAAAATAAATAACGATACCCTTGGAATACTCCCTGGGTGAAATGCTACAACGGTATATCCGTGCGCTTGCGGATTTATCTGTGAACGTAAGAAATACCAATAAACTCATGGTGAGATAAGATTGAGATAGCGCTTGCACTATCAGACATTGATCTGGCATTGACAACTGAGTGTGTGAACAGGAGAGTCAAGAAGATTTTGACAAGCGAGTGTGTGATCATGCCCCACTCAGAATGAAATACGATGTTGAACGCACCAAGTGGGATCGATCAAACCGCAAGTGTTTGATGGTAATCAAGAGCTCTATCATTGATGCAATAAGGGGAGAAATCCCTGAATGCACTGCTGCCACAAAGTATCTAAAATGAGTAGAGAGTCAGTTTAATGGCTCTTCAAAAGTTTATGCAATCACTCTAATTAAAAGGATTGTGACAGAGAAGTACACTAGTGGTGGTATTAGGGAGCATATTCTAAGGATGAGCAACATGTATCCAAGCTCAAACCCATGAAAATGGGGCTAAGTGATGAGTTTCTGGTTCATCTAATTTTTGCCTCCTTGCCCAATGAATTTGAGGCTTTTGTTGTTAATTACAACTCACAACTAGAAAATTGGGGCGTTGAGAAGCTGATTGCCATATGTGTTCAAGAGGAGGAAAGGATCAAGGGTTCACGTGGTGATTCTATTAACTACGTGAACCACAAAAGGAAGAATTATTATAATTCTTCTTCGAAGAATTATAATAATTCTTCCCCTTCTAAGCCACAAGGGAAACCTCAGTGGAACAATGGAAACAATGCCTCTTCCTCTCGGCCACATGGAAAGGCTCCACAACCTGATTACAATCAGATATCTGAGCCTAATTACCATCAGAAAGCTGAGACGGTCCAGATTGGAAGGGACCAATGCTTATGGTGCAGAAAGAAGGGACCCCATAAGAAAGACTATATGGATTTTTTAAGCACCTATGCAAGAAAGGGATTCAGTACGAGGAGGACCCTCCAAAAAGGAGAAAGAACAATTAAAGTTGCAAACGATGTTGCTGTTGAAGCCAAAGCCATTGAAGAACTCCCGTTAGTATTAAAAGATGGCCTTGTACTTCATTTACATGTATGTACCCTTTTTGTGAAGAAACTTGATTAGTGTCCCACGATTAGATCCTGATGGATTTCAATGAATTTTTGGAGATGGACAACGTAAAGTTCAGTTTAATAATAAGTGTATTGGCATTGCTTTCAAACAAGATGAGCTTTATTTGTTATCACTTGGTGATAATGTGAATGTTCTGAGTAATGAGAATGAGAATGCCTCCTTGTGTATGAACATGAGTAATAAGAGGAAAAAAATTGATGATGTGTCTTTAAAATTATGGCACTGTCATTTAGGCCATATTTTAAGGGGGAGGATTGAACTATTGATTAAAGAATCAATTCTTCCGCCCTTAGAATTTTCAGATTCAGATCAATGCATAGATTGCATTAAAGACAAGTATGTCAAGAAAATAAAGAAAGATGCCAAACGAAGCACATGAATTTAAGAAATAATTCACACGGATATTTGTGGTCCGTTTCCTATGACATCTATGGATGGTCATGATTCTTTTATAACATTCATAGATGACCATTCTCATTATACATTTATCCAATTAAAGAACGGTCAGAAGAATTAGATAAGTTCAAGATATTTAAGGCTGAAGTTGAAATTCAGCATGATCTAAAGATTAAGATAGTAAGATCCGACCATGGGGGGAGTACTACGATCAGCATATCCTGTATGGCCAAGTTCCTGGACCTTTTGCAAGGTTCTTACAGGAAAATGGTATAATTGCCCAATACTCTACACCGGATGAGCCTCAGTAGAATAGAATAGCTGAAAGACACAACCGTACCTTAATGGATATGGTGAGAAGTATGATAAGTTACTCCACTCTACCGATTAATTTGTGGATGGAGGCGTTAAAAACCGCCTTTTACATACTTAATCGGGTTCCTAGTAAGTCCGTGTCTAAAACTCCATATGAGTTATGGATAGGGAGAAAACCCACATTAAATTATTTACATGTGTGGGGTTGTCCAGTTGAGGCAAAAGTATTTAACACGAATATTAGGAAATTAGATCCCAAGACAGTCAGTTGCCACTTCATTGGCTCTCCAGAGAAATCAAAGGGGTTTCGTTTCTACTGTCTTGACAGACACACCAAGTTCATGGAAACGAGACAGGCTATTTTTCTATAGGATGAGATGATGAGGGGGAGCATGGTAGCCCGAGAGATTAGCCTTGAAGAGAAGCGGGTATTCGTACCTACTCCGATGATTCAAGAACATTTTTTCTTGATACCTGTTGCTGTTGCACCGACGATGCATGATATTGTGATGACGACACCTGTTGTTAGTTCTCCCGTGAAAACAACAAGTGAGAATTAGGAACCTGTCCTTCAGGATCCGATAGAACATGTCGTCACATATGAGGAAGAGCTACAACAGCCCCACTCAGAGGGTGCGCTAGATGTTGAGACCCCCGGGAGGTTTCAAAGAGTTAGAAAATCAGCTATCCCAAATGACTACCAAATATATCTTAGTGAAAAAAAATCAAATGGAGGGAGATCCCATTTGAAGAAGCCATGAGAAGTGCTCACTCATCTAAATGGCAAAAAGCCATGAAAGACGAAATGAGATCTATAAGTTGTAACAAAGTATGGGATTTACAACAAATTGCAAAATGAGCCAAGACAATAGGCTGTAAATTGGTCTACAAAACTAAGTGTGATTCCAAAGGGAATGTCGAGAAATATAAGGCACGACTTGTGGAAAAAGGCTTCATGCAAAGAGAAGGAATAGATTATAATGAGACATTTTCTCCAGTCTCATGTAAGGATTCTTTTAGGATCATAATGGCTTTAGTGGCACACTATGATTTAGAACTACATCAAATGGATGTAAAGATGACATTTCTCAATGGAGATCTCCATTATGATGTCTACATGGCACAACCGAAAGGTTTTTTCATGAAAGGAAAAGAAAATATGGGATGCAACGTGAAGAAATTCATTTATGGATTAAAGCAAGCCTCTAGACAGTGGTATTTAAAGTTTGATGAGACAATAAGAAAGTTTGGGTATGATGTGAATAAGGAAGACATTTGTGTTTATGCAAAGTTCAAGAATGGGAGATTCGTTTTTCTCATCCTTTATGTGGATGACATCTTATTCGCTAGTGGTGATGTCAGTCTGCTGTTGGAGACTAAAAAGTTTATGTCCTCAAATTTTGAGATGAAGGATCTTGGTGAAGCATCATAAGTTTTAGGAATTGAGATTCATCGAGATAGAAAAATAGGGGTATTAGGATTACCGCAAAAGGTATACTTAGAAAAGATTTTGAAGAAATTTAGTATGCATGCGAGCAAACCTACGCCTGCTCCCATAGTCAAGGGCGATAGATTTCAGAACTTCTTGTGTCCCAGGAACCAGTATGAGATCGATCAGATGAGAGCGGTTCCATATGCTTCAGCTATTGTCACACCCTGGAGTTTTTCCCCTTTTAAAAATCATTAAAGAAAATCATAAAATAAAATATTTGTGAATTAACCTAGAGCAAAGAAATAATTTAAAAAATGCAAAGTATAAGTGGAAATGACATGGTAGGAT
Organism: Oryza australiensis; assembly: GCA_019925245.2. Classification (NCBI taxonomy): domain Eukaryota; kingdom Viridiplantae; phylum Streptophyta; class Magnoliopsida; order Poales; family Poaceae; genus Oryza; species Oryza australiensis. The sequence goes on along the minus strand of JAIFGZ020000160.1, from coordinate 482,085 downwards.
TTTTCTTAAATTCTACATGTCAAAATACATTAATAGAATTTTTAGTGCAATTTTCGAGCACTAAAAATAATTTTTAACTAATTAAATCAATAATCGGAATAAAATAAATCCTAGGAAATTTCTTTTTCTCTCTCCGTCCTTTTCCCGCCCAAACTGTTCCCGGGCCGACTGCCCATCGGCTGCACATGGGCCACTTCTCTCTCTCTCCTTCCTTGGGCTGGCCCAGTGGCCGTGGCTGTGTTGCCTCGCGTGCGCATCACGAAAAAGTCTAAAACCCCTCCCTCTCTCTTTCGGGTCACTGATAGGTGGGGCCCACCTATCAGCCCCGTCGTCTTCCTCGGGACGTGCCGCTGTCGCCCATGCGCGCCTCGTCGCTGCGCGATTCCCGCCGCTCCCTGCCTCTCCCGCACGCACGTTCAAGCCTCCATTACTCCCCTTAACGCAGTCGACCGTTGCCGCCCGATCCACCGCTCTTGCGCCCGTAAATGGCCGGATTTAATTGTCGGCCATTTAATCCCCATTTCTTCCCCGAGTTAACGTCGGCGAGCGATTCCCGTCACCCTTGGCCGTTGCCGAGCCGCCTTTGTCCATATAAATACCGACCATCTCCCCTTCTCTCGAATCCACACCACACTCGAGTTCTCCCATGCCTCTAACGCCCTAGCGTTGCGCATCCCGAGCCCACCGTCCACCACTGCCGTTCGGCCGTTGATTCCCGCTGTCCCAAGCCGTGCCGGATCTCCGCATAGTCGCCATTTCCTTCGTCGGTGTCTAAGCTCCCTCGGGCGCCGTTCACCTTTGCCTCCCGACGACCGCAAGCCCCTCGCTGTTGTCGTCGTCTTCTTCCCCTCCGGCGTTACCCTGGTGAGCATTCCCCTTCTTTTCCCCTCGGTCCCGCGTGCGCACATCGCTGCTCTCGTGCGTGTGGTTTCGCTCGCGCGTTGCCGCGCCATTCCATCGCCCCGCGTCACCGTCCCATTGGTGCTGGCCGGACTTCGGCTGCCGCGCGCCATCGCCGGCCGCCGCACCGCCACCCATCCGCTCCCGGCCATCCGATCTACCACTCGGCTGCCTCTCCTCCCGTGGACCCGGTCCACCGTGGACCGGTGCTCCCATGGCCGATGAAGTCAGCATTTGGCCGCTGACGTGAGCCCTAGCCGCTGACGCCATCCCAAGATTTATTGTGCAATAATTTATTAAGGATTTTTCTGCTTTAGTAATAAACATAGATAATCTTCTAAAATTCATATCTTTTTAATCCAATCTCCGTTTAAGTCCATTCAAATTTTATTAAATTCATAAAAATGCTAAGAATGCATTAAAAATAGTTTTGTTCCCTGTTTAAGTAAACTTTTAGCATGTTTTGTTGAGTGCTTTGTTTGTCATGTAGATTCCAATAGTTTCGGCGACCCGGTTTACTTCGAAGTTGTCGCAGAGTTTCCCCAAGTCATAGAGCAAGGCAAGTTATGCTTTCTCATTGATCATATTGTACCCATTTTGCTAAAATACCTCGGTTTCCTTAAATATTACATATATTTTAGAATGTCATTTTATGGGGATATTATACCGATTGTACTCAGCCTTAGGACATGATTACCCCAAATCTTTGTTAACTTGGGTATTAATATGATTAGATATTGTCTAGGATATGCTTAGCCCTTCTTACATCAACTAGCATACTAAATGGGTCGTTCACTTAATTAGACTCAGTGATAATGAATTTAATCATAAGACACTACGAATCATGGTAATTAATTAAAATATGACATTGGTGGGCTGTGGGCGCATTGGTTTTGGATAGTCGTGCCCATGGCAATTAAGGACCGGTTTGCGAGAAACCTTGAAAGAAATACTGTACTTAACACAAGCCAGAATGGGCAACGGCTGGTCCTGTAGTATAGCCTTTCTCTAACCGACGTTCCCAGGCAAGGGTGGTGTGATGGAGTTGCAGTTGGCCGAGGTTAAACCGGTTGTTGGGCTTCTGGATTCACCCCGACACTCAGGAGGGCTGCCCATTGCCCTTAGTGGAGTGAGGATGAAACCTTGGTATGGTACGATTGGTTATAGGGGGTTGTGTGAAGGGTCTTATCACAGTCCCTTTCCGGGGTACCATGACAGTATTCCAGCACATGAAAACATGTCGTGGGGCTGTGTCTTGTGGGTACAGTTATACACCTTTGATCAGAGTAAAACTATTCGAATAGCCGTGCCCGCGGTTATGGGCGATCGACCAGATTCACCGTGATTAGTCTCACACATCTAATAACCTGATTAATGGAAATTGACTAGCATAGATGGATGGTTTGGGCCTATCACAACGTGGGATAGAGTTGGACAGTGATGAATATAATTACTGCTTAATTAATTACAATTGTTTTACTACTTTCTAATTATTGTTGTAAACTTGCTGCTTTGTGCTAAAAAGTAAAACCCTATCTAGTTCCTTGTCTCTCCTTGCATTCATACCTTCTCTTCCGGTATGACTTGCTGAGTACGTTGGAAATACTCATCCTTGCCTCTTCCCCCCAGAGCCAGTCTCCGAGGCAGATGAAGACGCTGAAGATGTGTAGGCTTCATCCGCCGTCCAAGGATGCATGTGGAAGAGTGGTGCCACGCTGCGAGCATCAAGATTAGGCTTTAGCTCTCTTTTCTTTTCCGTTGCATTTTTGTAATCTTTTTATTGTTTAAAAGTCATGGATCTGTAATATCAACAATTGTCGTATGTGTACCTTGGCTGGTCCTGGACAGGGATTTTTAATACACATATAACTTTGAAAATTATGGTTTTGAATTTCTGGGCGTGGCAACTGTCGAAAGCTTAATGTATGCTTAAGTATGTACACGTCCTGACTTAGCTTATGTAACCGGGATAATATAAAGATATCAAAGTAATCCAGGCATAGATCACTGGAGAATGGTTAAGAAAGCTGTGCATTACACGCAAGGCATGAAAGATGTCACAACCCGATTTTCGTTCGGGATTAAAATCATTAAATAAATCATTTTCTAGAAATTAAATAAAAAGGCAAAAGAAATTTATCAAGTGAAAGTATTAAGGAAATTAAATTTTTCTTTAAAAATCATGGCTGAAAATATTTTTGAAATATTCTCCATGCCCTAAAGTATTCTCTAAAATTTTCCGTAAAATTTTGGAGCTCCATAAATAATTTTAATAATACAAAGAGCATTTTAGTATTTATTTAATAAATAAATTAATCACTAAATGATCTGGATATATTTTTATTAAATACTTTGAGTGTCCATATATTTTCAAGATATTTCTTGGAATTATTTGAGCACTGGAAGTATTTATGAAAATTCAAAGATCATTTATACGATTAATTTAAATGCAAAACAAATTAAAAATCCCCCTACTGTTCTCGAGCCACTTTAGGCCCATTTTCTTGAAGTCTAGATTCCCTTCCTTGTTTCAACCCAGTCCGCCGCATCTTTTTCCCGCGCTCAGCCTCTCTCCCTCGGGCCGGACCAGAGGCCTCGACCCACTCACCCTAGCGCGCGTCGCCGAAGTCCGCTTTGCCTCCCCCCGTTTCCCGAGCCGATGACAAGTAGGGCCTACCTGTCATCTTCCTCCTCGAGTTGCACCGCCATTGCTGCCGCCGACCTCGCGCCCTCGCGCCACGAATCCCACCACCCTGCTCGTCCCGCGCTCGCCTTAAACGCCGAGCCTTCACGCCGTGTGTTATTCCCCTTTATTTCCTGTGAATCTCGCCGCCATTCGCCGCTTTTATTCCCCGTGCCTTAACGCCGCCGGCCGCCGCCTCTGCCGCAAAATTCGCCGAGCACCAAATATGCCCGCTCGTCCCCGGCCTATAAAAGCGCTCCCCGAGATCCCCTCCATCTTGCCCCCAACTTTCCCGAGCTCCCCGTGCCCCTAGCGCCCTCCCCACGTTCCCCTTCACTCGCTCGCCGTCCTTCCTACGACCGCACGCCGTCACCATTGCAAGCTTCGTCTCCGTGCGCCGAGCTCACCGCCGCATTCCCCGTGTCCCGTCGTGCCTCGCCCGCCATTTCCCACACTCAAACCACCGGTGAACCGGCCAACCGCTGAGCTCCCTGAGCTGCCGCCATTGCCGTCGCTCTTCGGCCACCATATCCGGCCGCCTCGCTACTCCCCGGGCCATGCCGCCTCTTCCTCTGGGTTCGTCGCATCGAGCCGCTCCTCGGTCGCCTGTCTGTTGCCGCCGGGAGTGGCCGAAGCGTCGTGCCACCGTCGCTCGAGCGCCGGCCACCGCTGCCACGCTGTTCGCCCGCGCCGTCCTTTTCTCGCCTTATCATTGAGCTCCTCTCTCCTTTCCGCCCCCTCACTGTTCCTGTGCTCGCCGTCGCGTCGATGGACGCCGCCGCCGACCATTGGGGCACGCACGTTGTCATCGGCCGTCTCTGCCCCTCACCTTGCTCTCGACCGTCGGATTGCCGTCGGACCGATCAGGGCCGTCGGTCCCCATGGCGCTGCTCTCATTGACGTCAGCCCTACCCTTTTTCCTTTGTAAAATAATTAAAAATTGTGTAATAAATCTAATTAATTTTTAGAATTCATTTAAATGTTCTAAAACTTGTAAAATTCATATCTAATTCATATGAACTCCAAATTGGGCCATTCAAATTGGAAAATTGATCTAAAATTGAGTCTACATGTTGGTTTACTTTTTATGTACTTTTATTTGGTTTTTATAGGGTTTTCTTCATTTTGCGTGCCAGCGTGTAGTTTTTACCATTTCGAAGTTCGCTCGTGAGGAGTTCGAAGCTTGTTGGAAGAAGCAAGGCAAGTCACACTTCCCTTGAAGCATATTGAATCTATTTTTATCAATGATTTACTGTTTGCAAATAAAATTGCATTGCTTTACTAATTACATGGAGTGATGGGATTACCTATCTGCTTGCTTGTGTCGTACCTCTTGATATCCATCCTTTGTTAACCTTGGGTGATAAATTGACTAGCTTTAGTCATAGATGTTGACTTTTGCTAGAATTATATGCTTAGCCATGCTTAATTACCACTAGCTCACTAAATGGGATAATCACACTATTTAAACTTAATTCAGATGAGTTGCAAGCTCGGAACACCTGGCCATGGCTTATTGGTCATAATTATCCTAACTAAAATATGACTAAATGGTGGGCTGTGGGTGCATGGTTTTGAATTGTCGCACCCATGGCAGTTAAGGATCGATTCATGGGAAACCCTGAAAGACTTATAGTGCTTACCACAACAAGAATGGGCAACTGTTAGACTCGTAGTGTAACTTTCCTCTAGTCGACGTTCCCTGGCAAGGGTGGACGTGATGGAGTTGCAGTCAGCCGGGGGCTTACCGGTTGTTGGGCTTCCGGATTCACCGTGGCACTCGGGAGGGAGGGGGCTGCCCACTGCCCAGATGGGAGTGAGGGCTAAACCTTGGTGTGGTACGATTGGTTAGGGGAAGTTATGCGAAAGGTCTTGTCACGATTTCCCCTTTGTAGTATCATGGTGATACTTCGGAGCATGACAACATGTGGGGAATCATGTCTTGTGGGTAAAGTAGTGCACCTCTGATCAGCGTAAAACTATTCGAATAGCCGTGCCTATAGTTATGGGCGATCGGCCAGATTCACCATGATTAGTCTAACCATTAATAAATTGGCTTAATAATCCGGCTTAGCTCAGGTGGAAATGGTTGGGCCTATTCAACATGGGTATAACGTTGAATATTGCCTTAATTAATCAACGGTTTTCTCCGTTTCAATACTTTAAAAGGTTTGCAACCACTTTTCGCAAAGTTAGCCCCAAGCCTCTCTTTGCCTTCCCTCGCATCTCTGCATTCCTTGGTGTGGCTTGTTGAGTATGTTGGTTATATTCAACCTTGCAAAATTCTTCCCTCTTCTAGAAGTGTAGTGCTTCTGAGTCGAAGACGGTGTTAGAGGACCAAGGCTCCGACCCCAGTTGAGTTGCCCGTGGAGTGGAGTTGAAGCCCCGCTAGGATTGTCTTTTCCCGCTGTCGCTGCTTTCTTTCGAGTGTGAGGACTAAGTGTCTCTTTTCTTGTAAGTAATTATACGCTTGGATCTGTGTATTAATTTGTCATTTTGTGTACCTTGGTTGATGCCTGGACAGGGATTTAATACACAAAATAGTCTGGAAATTTGGGGAAAAATTTCCAGGCGTGACAAAAGACCTTATGCTAACATATAGAAGAACTGATTCCCTTGAAATAGAAGGCTACTCAGATTCAGATTTTGCGGGAGACTTAGATGACAGAAAATCCACGTCATGTTATGTATTCACTCTTGCAGGTGGAGCCGTATCATGGAAAAGCTCTGAGCAAGTTGTTATAGCATCGTCTACAATGTTCGCTAAGTTCGTAGCATGCTATGAGGCCACGGGACAGGCGAAATGTTAAAGAAATTTGTACCCGGTTTAAGAGTGGTAGGCAGCATTGAAAGACTGCTGAAAATGTATTGCGACAATGAGCCAACAGTGCTTTATGCTCACAACAACATGTCAAGTGGTGCTGCCAAACACATTGCTATCAAATATTATGTTGTGAAAGAGAAAATCTAGGATCATTGTTAACGACAAAATTTGGTATTGCATGAATCAGATTTGAAGTTAAGGCCGAAGCCGATTTGGAGGGAATCAGGTTTTTCTGAAAACAAAGTGCGCACCAAGTGCAGACTGAATCTACTAAGAAGTTCGTCTGCTGATGACTGAATCAACTAAGGTGATCGTCGGTCAAAACCGAATCGGACAAGATAAGGTGATGTAGCCGATTCCGGAAGGGGAACATTCAAATCATCTTTGAATTCTTTTGAAGTGCTTCATGAGGATTGCCATACATGGATAGAGTCCAAAGAAGGCAATTATATCCATTAATTAGGTTATTTTAAATAGTTTCCTTATAGATAATATCGGTAAGAGTTTGTTTTAGGCAATTATTTGTAATTTGAATTGTAATAGCGATAGGAATCGTGTCTGTCAAGGACATATCTTGTATCTAGGTATAAATATGACCCAGGACCTTGAAATTAAACAACAATCAGTTCAATACAACTTTCGGTGCATCGCCACCTTTTTCCTTGTAATTATTTTGATGAGTTCTTGCTTCGAGTTGGGTTGCATCGAGATCGATCTCCAGCAAAAGGTAAAACTTGTTATGGCGGCTTGCGCTCTCGGGATTAGTGCTTCCATCATTATGACACTCTAATCCTGTTTACGTAAACCGTTGAGTTATCATATATGCTATATAATCTAGATCAATAGTGCGATCTAACCCTAATCGGCTAGCCTCTGTTAGTAGATAACATCCAATAGGGTTAGGTATCATTGTTGATTTAGATTATATAGTGTATCCACCATCTCGAAAGGTTTTCATAAATTTGTTTAGATCTTATGCTTCTCTTTACACTTAATGTTGCATCGGTTGAGTCCGACCTATTAAGTAATATTTAGAATCATAATATCTATCTTGTTTTATGATCACTATTAGAGATAGCATCGGGGTTTCAGCCGATTTTACTTGTTTTAGCTGTCTTGTTTATTTTATGTTTACTTGATATGCTAAATCTGCCCTTTATATTAAGATCTTATTGTGACTAAATATGTTAAGCTTGCATCGATCTGTTAGGTTATTTTAAGACATGATCGGTCCCTGTTTAACATATTTAATCTGTAGTGATATCTTAGTATAAAATGGTATCAGAGTACTAGCCGATACATATTAGATTTGTGACATCAGCTTTGCTGTAAATATGTATAATCTTTATCTTAAATTACTTTTAGACACAAGTGATTTATACTGTTTCGGTACGCTACCGATCTATCCCAATCACTTGGTTTAAATGTATTTCAAGATTTGGATTATATATTATGAATATCTTCAGCCGATCGATTAGATTTAATTTTCCTTGGCTGATTTAGTGCACACTGCATCGGCTCAACAATGAACGATACGTCATCGGCCACCATCTGATCGGTTATCGTTTACGGACTAACACTGTTTTCTTTCTTTATTTCTTGTTGGTTGCAGAATCAAACCAACTAGCATGCCCTACGAACCTCAGAAGCAAAATTTGGACATGCACTAGAGTAAAGCAAACCTCTCAGGCCAGTGCGTGACAATTTATAGTCAACACGCTTTTGGCACGCCCAGTGGGACACGATTACAAGACGGACACCATGGTGGACATCAAGACTTCCGACGTTGACCAGGAAAACATTATTCCTGTGACCATGGATAAGCTAACACCGGAGCAAAAGATCGAATATGAGGAGATGATGAATAAACTCCAGAACCAGTTCTTGCACTCCTTTGTTCAAACTCGATCAGGGACAATCATTCAAAGGTACAAAGTAATTTTGCCAAGCACGAATAAGCCCGAGTCAAGTTCTGCCAAGGAGACCAAGACTCAGGACATCAAGCAGGAGGAAGGCCTGGAATTCAACAACCTACAAGATCAGGTCGACTACGCAGTGCATCATGCTTTGACCAACCAGTCGGGGATCCTTGTTAATACCCTAAACAACATGATTAAAGATGTGGTTGACAGTAGATTGCTGAGCACCAAGCCAAGGGGTCGGTTTTCCTTCTTGAAGCCAATTTCCCACCATATCGGACTCTGATTACTGACAAACAACAACCTACTTTGGGTATGGTCCCAGAATAGCCGATAGTGTCAGCATCGGCTCCTGGAAAGCCGAATGTATCATCGTCGGCACAAAAGCCATCAAAGTTTAACCCTTTTCTCTTGGTCAAACAACAACCTCAGCATATTGGATACAACATCCCTCAGGTTCCTCAAGACCAAATCGCGGCTATGTTCAGGATGAACCAATCGGCTACTAAGCCGATTCAATAGGTGCCGATAGGGCAGCAGACGCCGATCCTACAGCAGCGCCAGCCTATCGGCTCTCAGTTCGTTCATGATCAGCCTACCCATGGAGTGCATCAATCGCCTCAACATCACATGGGGGCAATTTCCAATATCAGCCTCATTCGCCTCAGATGCAGTATTGGCAGGAGACACCACCTCAACCCCATTACTTACCTCAAGCCAATCAGTTTGAGCCGATACGGCAACAAGGAGCACCTCAGCAGAAGCCATGGGCTGATATGATTGTCGATGTAATGAGGGAACAATTTGGCCTCAAACCTAAGGAGACTGGCAATATGTATCGATATTCATATCCAGAGTATTTTGAGAGGGTGTCACTGCCAAGCCGATACAAGGTGCCAGATTTTTTTAAAATGCTCAGGGCAGGATAACGTGTCAACTTATGAACATGTTAGCTGATTTCTGGCTCAATGCGGTGAGGCATCGACTACTGACGCTCTGAGGGTTAGATTATTCCCTCTCTCCTTATCTGGATCGGCTTTTACTTGGTTTTCTTCTCTACCATATAATTCTGTGCAAAGCTGGACCGATTTGGAGAAGCACTTTCATAGATACTTTTATAGTGGTATTTATGAGATGAAACTGTCCGATCTGACAGCTATCAGGCAGAAACATGATGAGTCTATTCAGGATTACATTCAAAGGTTCAGGGACATGAGGAACAGATGCTATAGCCTGGTTTTGTTGGATTCCCAGCTAGCCGATCTCGCTTTCTAGAGCTTGTTGACGCCCTTTAGAGAGAGGTTTTCGGCTCAAGACTTTGAGAAGTTGGCTCACTTGGCCCAAAAGGTAATAGCCCACGAGCAAAGATTCCAAGAGGACAAGAAAGCTTTCAAAAAGGTTAGCCATGTTGCATATGCCTCTGAGAGTTTGGATCCCTTGGAGCCCCATCGCCCTGCCCTCCCTTTTATAGCTCAAGGTCCGTAGGAACAAGAGAACTTGGGGGCCAAGAAAGCTAAGCCTAAGAGAGAGAGAGAAGGTGGGGGTACAGAAAACATGTGACAAAGTACAAGTTGGTCTGCTAGATCCTATACACCGTGGGCATCCTGTGATCTTGCTATCCTTGGGATCCTGCTCCTGTGCTGCCAGGTGGTGCCAGACACTGCCGGGTGGTCTCCTTCCTCTTCCTCCTTGCCCGCTGTGCCATCTCCCGAGGTGGCTTGAGGTCGGGTGTCGAGTCAAAGTCGATCGGAGAACCAAGGTCGGACTCGGCGTAAGGTCGGAGGAATCAACCCCGCGGAGGGGGGTCGGGACCTCGGTCACACCCCGAGGACTCTCGGTTTGACTTTGGTTGGAGTCCGAATCGAGTCTTTGGGGTACCCCGGGGTGACCCTCCCCACAGCAGCCCCTGAGCCTAAGAAGGAATGAAGCATTCTTTCTTAGGGTCAAACTTCTTATGCGCGTAGTCTTCTTTGGATCCCAAATAGCTTTGATCCATAGATTCGGCAGGTGCACTGCCTGGGTGCACCTGCCAGGTGTAGTCCCTGAGCCTAGGGTTGGATGATCCATCCGAGCCTAGGGTCAAATCATCAAGAGTGTTATTTCGTTCTCTCGATGGTTTGAATCAGTGCTCGGGGTGAGAAAAGGATTGCCAGGATTGACAGGTCTACTGCCCGGACGCCCTTGGTAGCTCCTGCTCTGACTGGGAAAAGGCAACTTAGCCGCCAGCCCCCGAGTTGGAGAAGCCACTGCCCAAGGGCAGTGGTGACTTGCGAGGTGTTCAAGACTACGGGCCCGGAGGCGCCGGGTAGTCCCGAACTTGCCCGTGGGTTAGCTCGGAAGCTCACGCTCGAATCTTAGAGGTCACCTGCCTTGGGGCGATGAGGTCCATGGCTGCCGTCGAAACTACTGCCCATGGGCATGTGGTAATTTCGACTTCGACTGGGGGCTAGCTCAGAAGCCCGCTCCGAGTCAAGGGACCCGCTATCCATAGTTAATGGAGATCCGGGATACGGTTGAGTCCACGGCCCGAAGGCTTCCTATGGCATCGACCCTGGTTGAGGGCTAGCTAGGAAGCCCTTCTCTCGAGGTGTTGGAGTTCCGACCCGGGGGCCGGTGATGTCTTAGCGAGACCAGAGGAAAAGTTTACCTGAACCTGGTCGCTAGTCAGACTCTCAGTCGCATGGTACTCTCCGTCCGAGGGGTCCCGTCTGCCAGCACGTCCAAAGCCCTTGTCGTTTATAGTTCCTAGAAAAGACAATTTATGATGTATTAATATTGGGGTTCTAAACCTTTCCTTCCGCATTGCCGCTCTAAAGAGAATTTCGGCTAAGACATGCGTAGGAATAGCTTCGCCCATTCGTAATACTCCTGACAACTAAGCCTTAGGTAACCACTAATAACCTACAGCACTCGGGAGGATTCCTCTGACCGAAGCTCAAAAGGTTTTAGATCAACCGCCGGCGTAGTCGTCGTTCATTTACGAGGTTGGCAGAAATAAAAAGCCCCAAAAAGACCAAGTTCCCCGAATCATTTGACCATACATCAAGCCATTGTGCATGGAGACCCGACCCAAGTCCAACCTCGCGAGGGAAGAAAGCCAACTTTGACCGAAGGACATGGGACCGAGTAACGGCATCGGGCAGAGACGTATGAATCTGATATTCGAGGAACGAACCGAGCCGGCAAGTAGTCACAGACTTAGTCTATACTCTTCCGTCCTGAGAACCCGGACCATACGTGGTCGGGGCCACGTATCTCAGAGCTGGTCATGAGTAACTGCGTGGATTAATCGAGTCGTTAGGTCGTTACTTGCCGGCGGAGAAGCATCACCGAGCCCCCGAGCGGCCAAAAGCGACTTCGACAAACATCCTACCGGGGAACTGTTGATGAGAAATTCGGATTCCCACACACTTGCCTGAGAGGTTTGCTTTACTCTAGTGTAGGTCCAAGATGGTCATCTTTGGTGAATTTAGGGCGTGCCAGTTGGTTTGGTCCTGTAACCAACAAGAAAACAAGAAATAGGCATTGAGTTAAAATAGATCCTACCGGATCGACTGAAGACATCAATAAACATATAATTGCTATCCCAAAGCACATTTATACTAAGTGTTTGGGATAGATTGGTAGTATACCGAGACAAGTATAAATCACTTACGCTAAAGGCACATTAGGATAATAATTATCTGTATTGATCACCTAGCCGATGTTGCAGGTCTAATGTGAATCGGCTAGTACTCCGATACATTTTATAAAAAGATATTAATCTAGCCTAAATGTACTAAACCTAGATCAATCGGCTGTCAACGTAACTTGACAGATTGATACCAACTTAGAGCATTTAAATAGATTGAGATCTTAATATAAAAGGCGACTTTAATATATCTAATAGCAATTAATACTAGAAAATAACTAAAATAGGTAAAGGCCGGCTGAAACCCCTGCACTGTCTCTAATCATAAACATTAAATCGAACAGATCTTTATAGTTCTAAAAGCGACTTAACAGGTCGATTAGATGCAGCATGAAGTACAAAAAGAAATACTAGATCTGTATAAGCTAATGAGAACCCTTCAAGACGGTAGACACGACATATAATCTAATTCAACCTCTGGATCTAACTCTATCGGCTGCTGTCTTCAGAGAGAAATCAGCCGATTACGAGATAGATGTAGACATTGCTCTAGATTATATGCCGCATATGATAGATTAAGTAGTTTATAACATCGAAACTAGAGTATCATGATGATGGAAGCACTAACCCCAACGATACAAACCACTTGTAACAAGGAATTACCTTGTTCGGAGATCAAAGCCGATGCAGCCCGAGCAAGAGCAAGAACTTGTCAAAAGGAATAAAAGGGCGACGATGCGCCAAAATTGATTGATTGTGTGTTGTTGTTTTATTTACAAGCCCTTGGGTCTTATTTATACCCAAGTACAACGATATCCATGTAGGACACGGTTTCTACCTTATCTACTATTTACAGTACGACAATATCTCGGGACGCAGTCCCATGCCGCGCTACAAAAGGAATATCTATACAACTTTCTAATTTACAGATACAATTGTTGTTACAGGACCTTATCTATAGATGGCAATATCTTTAACGCGACCTCTCCAGCTTCCCCAAGCTCGCGGCGGCGACTTCATCCTCCCGCGACCCTAGGCGTCCCAATGGCGACATCCGCCGCTCCATATCCTTCGTCCCCCGGCGAGTTTCCTGAGGTATGCCCCGATCGGCTAAAACCCTTCTTTTGGCTTGTTCCCCTTTGTAAATCTGAAGTCTAGGGTTTACAATTCTAAAATTCACATTTTTTCCGATTGTAGCATCTTGCGCACCAAGTAGTAATCCCTAGCCTGCTGCAAAATGAGAGATATTTCCTAGGGCCAATCGGCAATAAGGACCCCACTGAGTTTATAATAGCCGAAACTAATAGGATGCCCTATAGGATGAGAAATCCAAGCTTAAGTCATTGGGCAGACACTTTCAAGTCGTGGCCATCAATGGACAAGTCTTGGCCGGCATGGTATAAGAGGATGTAGCCGGCCAAGCAGAGCCACTGGGAAGAAGTTGGAATAGCCCAATGCCTTGCTCTGTCTGTAGCCGATATGGCAAAAGATGAACCCCTGATGTCGGCTGCCACCTACTTTTGGAACAACACCTCAAAAGTCTTCGTCTTCCAACAGGGCCCAATGACCATTACCCTAGCCGATGTAGTTATGATAACCAGATTAGATGTCATGTCATCGGCTAATCCCAATAGATTGGCAGGCAAAGGACAATTTTCATTCAAAACTAAGGCCATAGGGGGTTGGAACGGCTTCGTGGCCATGAACATGAAGGAAGGGTCGATTAGTGCCAGAGAGCATGCCGCGTTCTTGATGATGTGGCTGGAAAAGTTCTTCTTTTGCGGATCTAGCTGTGGGCCGAAGGCAAATTGGCAAGTGATAGCCAAAACCTTGGTAGACAAGAAGAAAATCCCATTAGGCAAGTTTTTGCTCGGCTACTTGTATCAAACCCTGAACCAAGCTTTCTCAAAAATTGCCTCCAATGCCAGCATTAACATTGGGGATCCCTGGTGGTTTCTCCAACTATGGCTGGTGCTGATGACACAGAAGATAGCCGATCGGCGACAATTGACTGAGGCACGCTTCCCCCTGCTGGAGCCGATCGAAGATGAGGAAGGGGGTGAAGTGACCACCAGAAGATGCTCGTGCTGCGGCGAAGCAGCGGCCACACATATTGGATCCAAACAATCGGCTGACCTACTGGCCGAATGGTTTATGTCCTTATATGACGGATTTGCCAAGGACAACCGGTGCTGGTACTTCTATAGGGACAGAGCACTCTTCGAGCTGCTGATTGAGTTGAACTTTGAAGAAGTCAATTCGACTGATTACCCCATGTGTCGAGAGATCTTTACCGCAGCACTCACACCATGCATCCTGCCGACGGGGATCCATCAAGGCCGGAACGTGGTGAAGACATATGAGTTTTACTATCCAATCCCGCCTACTAGGCAGTTTGGACTTGGGCAACTGCCCATCGGCTGTTATTATGCCGATAAGATTGAAACCCGAGGGGTGGTGACCGAGAAACTAATCATGAACAAGCTAATAGAGATAGAAGGCCCACCTCTCGGCAATATTGGCACCTTGGGGTTGTCCTATAAGAAGAGCACAACATATGACAAGTGGTGGGTAGAAATCAAGAGGCATCTGTTTCATCAACGGTCTTCCTCCTATATCACCACCTTGCTGTCGGACGAGATCCCCTCGGTAAGTTCTTGAACTTTGAACATTTTTCCTTCTTTGAACGATCGGCTTATCTTGGTTTGCTAACACTTGAGTCTTTTTGTTCTCTGCAGATGACAGAAACGAACCCGTCGACGGTGAGCAACTCCGGGGTTGCTATTGAATACCGTCTAGGTGTTCTACCCGATGGCTGTGGATTGGCTCCATCGGCAATCGGCTGGGAGGCACCGAAGTTGAAGACCTTGTTATATGGGCAGACGCGCGAGCCGATAGCAAGGAAGAAGAGAGCCGCTCCTGCTACAAAGCCATCGGCCACCCCCGCCAAGAAGCAGAAGAAGAAGAAGAAGAAGCCGACTGCATTGGCTGATAGGCTCCCATCCATCGACCCAAGCATCGACGAACTCCTCAACAAAGAGGTCATGGATGAGGAGATGTCCCAAGCCGTCACGGAGGCGGCCGAATCGAGTGATTCGAGCCACAATTCAGTAAGCCCGTCGGCCGACGACTCGACTCCTCCAAGCTCTCCTGCCAAGAAACGGCCGGTAAGTTCTCTTCTTGTCAACTTTGGCTCACCAACCCTGATCACCTCAATTCTTAACCAAATTTTCCTCTGTAGCTAGCCGGTCGCACTCCCCATCCTGCTTCATCAGTAGACCTCTGACCCTGTCTTTCCTTTGTTCATTTTTCTTAGCCGATCGCAACTGACACTTGTCTTCTGTGCAGCCTCCTCGGTCTCCATCGGCTGACCCCATGTCTCGAGCGAGCGCACTCAGTCAGCTGTGGGCAGCCACGACGCCGAAGAAGTTGCTGGGCCAACCAGCCAGCATACTGAGGAGGTGGCCGCTTTGGCTAGAATTCATGACGAGGAGGCCGCCGCTCCAACCAGCCTAGCTGCCGAAGAAGTAGTCGCCCCTGCTCCTGCAGCAAGAGTAAGCCTTGTTCCTTTTTTCTTTTCAATCCTTCAATAATCGACCGCTTTATTCTTCCTCTAACCCCTCAATCTTTCTTGCAAGCCCTAGCCGATTTGCTGTCATTTGATATCAAGGAGTTCCTCGCGATGAAGAAGTCGAAGCAACCAGTCCCGACAAGACCATAGTGAAGGGTTACGCGGAGGCTACGCTAGCCGAAAACAAAACTTTTCTACCGCGCAAACCAGGAACACTTGCAAGTAAGGGCCGATAGATCGTTACCGATTGGAGTATGCAACGGAAATTGCCAATCAGGGCTATCTGATCTGGAACTATGCTGGCCGACGACAGCCAATTCCCGACAGCTGATTCCTGGGAACAGCCGATTCACCAATCAGCCAATTCGCCAAAGAGTCGATTCGCCGAGTCGTCCGATCACGTTCTCGTCGCCGATCTGCCGCAATCGATCCGAGTCGTCAATCTGCCGCAGTCGCCTCACTCCGGTTGCAGCCGATTCGTTGCCGATCAACAGCGTGCAACGTAGCAGCGCCTCTACCGGTATCCACACGTCCGGGGACAGAACGCCGAACACCCGTGTGCTAGCACACAGTGCAAGGCTAGGGTTTGGCTCGAAAGTGGGGAGGGTTTCTGTGGAGATTGATCTCACCGACTTCTAAAGCCGCGTGTGATCAGATTGATTTCGGCGCAATCAACTCAATTGACGTGCTGCAGCTCTCCACCCCTCATCCCTTCATATAGAGTTGGCCGACTGGGACCAGTGGCCGATCAGGACTCTATTTTGAATCGGATCCTATCCGAATCTCATAGAGTTGGCTGTCCATACGTCGTAAGCCCATAGGACTCTATCCGATCGGATCCCTATCCGATCGAGCCGTATTCGAGTCCAACTCAAATGTCTGTTTTATCCCCTTAAACGTGCGACCCTGTAGATTCAGGTATACTTGGTTTCGGCTATAGTCTAACTTAGCTGATCGTCGACTCGAGTCCAACTCAGCCGACCTGTCAATAGAGTAAATGCTATCAAGAACACGAAGATCTCGGCTATAGACGAGTTCATCGGAATGCAATAGGACTTATCTCTCGAAACTTGTATTATATTAACTCGTGTAAACAACTTTTACAATCGGCTTGCTGGCTCTTAATCACATTCCCTTTGTCGATTCCCTTTTGCCGATTCAATTATGTTCAAGTTTTGAATGCCTTAAAATTTTGAAAAATCCTAAAAAATTTGAAGTCTCTCGTCTATGATTTCTGAACTTGTGTTATATAATATGCCCCCCCTAATTTTGTCAATGACGTCCTTAGCATTGATAAAATTAGTAAACCAAATGACTTGTAGTTGTCGGCTAGGTTGAGCCGATATAGAAAAAATTAGAGGAGAAAAACTTAGAGTAAAAATGTTCTAAATACGATGTATGTATTGGCGGAACACATCGGCTAACATGGATCGGCAACCATAGCCGATTCACTAGTTGATCCAGATGCTGGGATAATATTTTTTCAGATACTTGCCATTGAGAGCCCTCCCAAATAGTTCTCTGTCCAATCCTTCTAACATGTAGGCTCCCTTAGAGAGGCATTTGTGGATCTTGAAAGGTCCTTCCCAGTTAGGTGACCACTTGCCGAATTTGTTATCCCTTGATCCAATCAGCAATATTAATTTCCAAACGAGCTCGCCCTCTTCAGAAGACTTAGGCACAACTTTCTTGTTATAATGACGGGCTACTCGCTCCTTGTCTCTGGTCACTTTTTCCAAGGCACGCCATCCTTGATAGGTTAGGTCTTCTGATTTATCGACCATCAGATTATAATAATCATCGGCTGTTAGCTGGTCTTGTAATTGAATTCGTCTTGAGCCGATAATATTTTCCCATGGCAGGACTGCTTCATGTCCATAGACCAATTTATATGGAGGCACCTGGATTGATTCGTGGCAGGCCATCCGATAAGCCCACAGTGATTCGGCTAATCGGTTGTGCCATTGCTTCGGGTACCAGCGATCTTTCTCTTTATCAGCTTAATCAAGCTTTTATTAGAAGCTTCTGCTTGCCCGTTGGCCTGAGCATAGTATGGCGAAGAATTTAACAACTTGATCCCCATGCCGTTGGCAAACTGAACAAACTCATCGGAGACAAAGATAGATCCCTGATCCGTAGTTATAGTTTGAGGGACGCCGAATCTGTATATGATGTGTTCCTTAACAAACTCGATTGCGTCCCCAGAGTCAACCTTTTTTAAGGGAATTGCTTCCACCCACTTAGTAAAATAATCGGTTGCCACCAATATAAACTTATGTCCTTTGCTTGAGGATGGATTGATCTGGCCGATCATGTCGATCCCCCAACCTCTGAACGGCCAAGGCTTATTAATTGGGTTCATAGCCGAAGCTGTCGCCCTTTGGATAGCTCCAAACTTTTGACAGTCTTGGCATCCCTTGTAATACTTGAAACAATCTTCCAGCATAGTCGGCCAAAAGTACCCTGCTCTCCGAAGTAGCCACTTCATCTTGTGAGCCGATTGATGTGTGCCACAAATCCCTTCATGCACTTCCCCAATAGCAACCTTGGCTTGATCGACACTAAGACATTTGAGTAGCACACCATCGATCGTCCGATAGTATAATTCTTCGTCGAGCAAAACATATCTCAAAGCCTTGTGCGCAATTTCCTTGAAGCCGACTGGGAGGGATTTTGTAGGTAGTTGTAGACGTCAAATCTCCAATCATCGGCTGACATTGTGGCGATCTCCACTTCAATATCCTTTGTCATCGGCCTGTAGCCTGATGCCCCCTGAGCTAGATCATTGGCTTCTGCGTTTTGTTCCCTGGGGATGTGCTTCAATGTCACTAGCCGAAAACCGTTCATCAATTCTCGACACTTTTGATAGTAAACCATCAGCATGTCATTCTTGCACTCATATTCTCCTAATAACTAGCTGATGACCAACAGTGAATCTCCCATTATTTTGATGGCGTCGGCTTCAACTTCCTTGAGCAGTTATAACCCTTTCAGCACGGCTTCATATTCGGCTTGGCTGTTTGTGGCATGGGGCGTGATTGAAAAAACAAACTCAAAGCTTGCCCCTCTTGGAGAAATTATTACTAAGCCGATGCCGCATCCATTGATGCAAATCGAGCCATCAAAAGTTAAAGTCCAAGGTATGATATCCACTGAGCCGATTGAATCATCTCTGTGTTCGACTATGAAATCGGCTATAGCTTGTCCTTTTACTGTCTTGGGTGCCTGGTATCTCAGATCAAACTCCGTTAAGGCAAATATCCACTTCCAACTCGTCCTTTTAGCACTGGAGCCGATAGCATATACTTTACTACGTCGGCTTTGCATACCACAATGCACTCGTTGGATAATAAATAATGCCTCAGCTTCGTGCATGAAAAATACAGGCAAAGACATAATTTCTCCACTGGTGAATACCTTGTTTCAGCATCCAGAAGCCGTCGGCTGAGATAAAAGATAGCCTTCTCCTTTTCTTCGATCTCCTGAATCAAAACCGAGCCGATTGATTTTTCGTCGGCTGACAGGTACAACTTGAATGGCACCCCTTTCTGTGGAGAAATTAGGACTGGAGGGGAACTTAGATAACTCTTGATATTGTCCAAAGCTTTCTATTGCTCTGCCCCCCAAGTGAATGCTTGATCGGCCTTCAGCCGAAGCAATGGTGTGAACGGCTCCATCTTTTTCGACAAATTTGCAATGAACTGTCTAATGAAGTTAATTTTTCCGATCAAAGATTGCAATTCTTTCTTGTCTTTTGGAGGTTGAATCGTCTTGATGGCATTGACACTTCTCTCGCGTGACTTCGATTCCCCTCTCGTGAACAAGAAAACCGAGAAACGTCCACCGATACGCCGGACACGCACTTTGTCGGGTTCATCTTCAGGCCATACTTTCTTGTTCGCTCCAAAACTTTCCTCGGATCGGCTATGTGGTCTTCTACTTCCTTGGGTTTGACAACAACATCGTCTATGTAGATTTCCGCGAGGAAGCCGATCAAATCGTGGAAGATGTAGTTCATGGCCCTCTGATATGTGGCTCTAGCATTCTTCAAGCCAAACAGCATGACGACCCACTCATATAGGCCGATTGCTCCTA
This sequence comes from Oryza australiensis, assembly GCA_019925245.2. Taxonomy (NCBI): domain Eukaryota; kingdom Viridiplantae; phylum Streptophyta; class Magnoliopsida; order Poales; family Poaceae; genus Oryza; species Oryza australiensis. Next base: position 462,462 of record JAIFGZ020000160.1, on the reverse strand, counting down.
GGCACCTAAAAGCTGTCTTGTGGATGTCCTCCTCGGTCATAAAGATTTGATTGTAACCTGCATTACCATCCATGAAACTTATAATTTTGTGGCCAGAGGCAGCATCTACCAGCAAATCGGCTATGGGCATTGGGTATTCGTCCTTAGGGGTGGCTTTGTTTAAATCTCTGAAGTCGATACACACCCTAAGTTTGTCGTTCGTCTTCATCACTGGAACTATATTTGAAACCCACTCTGCATATCGGCAGGGCTGAATGAATCCAGCGTCATATAGACGAGTGATTTCGGCTTTAATTGCTTCATACATATCGGCTCTAAACCTCCTGGGAGGCTGTTTGTATTGCCGATATCTAGGCTTGATAGGGAGCCAATATTCAACAATAGATCGGCTAAGACCAGACATCTCAAAGTATTCCCAAGCAAAGCAGTTTTTATATTCTTTTAAAAAATCAATAAGCTTGGTTCTAAAATGAGAAGATAATTTTTTGCTAACATATGTTGGCCTAGGCCTATCTCCTAGACCTATATCAACCTCTTCTAACTCGTCGGCCGACATAAAATCTTGCTCGAGTTTTTCGTCGTTGTCATCCACGGTGTCCTTGTTGTAGATGCTCGAGTCCTCCACCACGCCTTCAAAGTAGTAATTGAGGCTCTTCGTCTCCAATGGGCTGTCGGCTGGCATAATTTCTATCTTGTCGCCTTGCCACTGGACTAAGCTTTGGTGCATTGTGGAAGGAATGCAACAGTTGGCGTGAATCCAGTCCCTCCCAAGTAGCAGGCTATATGACCCCTTCCCGTCGATGACGAAAAATGATGTGGGCATGGTCTTGCTGCCGACGGTTAGCTCGACGTTTAAAACACCCTTGGCTTCTGAAGGGTTGTCTCCGAAGTCCTTGAGCACCATGTTGGTCTTGATCATATCTTCGGCTCCTTTGCCCAGCTTCCTGAAGGTTGCATAAGGCATTAGGTTGACCGTAGCCCCTCCATCGACTAGCATTTTGGACATCGGCTTGCCATTGATAAATCCTTTGACGTATAGTGGCTTCAAGTGCCAATTTTCGGTCCCCTCAGGTTTTTCAAAAATAGCTTGTTCCGGGGACAGAACCATTCTAGCCAAGGTCTCCTCGATGTTATCTGCATCGACCTCGGTAGCCTCAAACTCGGTTGGCAACACGAATACCATGTTGACCGATGCAGAAGCTATTCCTTTTCCTTTGCCCACCCTTTTTGCTTGATCGACTGGGCTCTCATCGGCTGGGACGGTCTTCTTCTTGGGGCGCCACTGCTTCCTGCCCTGTCGACGTCGTTGATGCTGAATCATCTGTTGGACCTCTTCCTCCTGCCCTTCGCTTCTCAGCCTCTGAATTCTTCTTTTCTACGTCTTGGTGAACAGGTCAGAGGGGCACCACTGCGGATTGGACGATTGCTCCTCATCAGCCTCTTCTTCTTCCTCGTCTTCGTTGTCGAAGAAGTCTTGATGGATCGGGCCTAGCCGATCATGCACGGACAACTATCTTTGGTTAAGCTGTACTGCCTAGGGATGAATCGGACAGGATTTTGCGTAGGGGGATCCCTGTATTCGTCCTCTCTAAACTCGTTGCACGCTGGGCAGTCTTCGATCGTGGGCAGCCTCATGCTCGATTCCCAGTAGAATCGGAAGAATTCGTAGCGCCTATGCGGGTCGCAGTCACTGTGGCGTCGGACATATCGCAATCCTACCCGCTCAGGTACTCTTTGGTACGGCCTGCCGCGTCGATCTTCTTCTTCTTGTTGCACTCGGAGTTGAAACCGGCGTCGGCTATCCATGCGCATGGGCCGATGATCAGTCGATCGGCCAGTGGTATGCACCATGTTGACTGGTGCGGCTTTGTCTCCAGTCGGCTTTGCCTTGGCCTTCACTGATTTTAATGTTTTGGCTAAGCTATACGTCACTCTATGCTGCCGATTAGCTCGCCTATGGCTGGCCTGGACCATGTTTACCGGGAAAGGATTGCCATCAACATTCATCGGCTTAGCTGATCCTTCAAACTTTATTTTCCTGGCTTCGATGGCCGATTGGATCTACTGCCTGAAGACCTTGCAATCGTTGGTGCTGTGGGAGATGGTGTTATGCCACTTGCAGTACTTTTTCTTCTTGAGCTTTTCGGCCGATGGGATGACGTGGTTGGCCGGAAGCTGGATTTGCTTCTCCTTCAGCAACAGATCAAAAATCCTATCGGCTTTGGTTATGTCAAAGTCATACTTCTCCTCCGTAGCCGACCTTTTCAACCACTGGCAGACTATGGCCTTTTTGTTCCTTGTCCACTCGGCTGCTGCCACCTCCACGTTGTTGTCGCTTGAGTCTGAATACATTGTGCAGGCGACGTGGGTAACCTTCTTGACACTCCTGGAATCTTGAAATATTTGTTCATGAGGCGTCACTTTTTGGGGCAAGTGGGTCGGGCTGTCAAAGTCTTAAGCCAAAAACCTTTCACGGATCGGCGGCAAGATGCCGTGAAAAGCCAAGTCGGCTAGCCGAGAGTCCGATAACACCAGGCTATAGCATCGGTTCCTCATATCCCTGAAACGCTGGATGTAATCTTGGACCGATTCCTCGTGCTTCTGCCTGATGCCGGTGAGGTCTGATAACTTCATCTCATGGGTGCCAAAATAGAAGTAGCTGTGAAATTATTTCTCAAGATCGGCCCAACTTTGAACTGAGTTGTATGGTAATGATGAGAACCAGGTGAAAACTAATCCTGAGAGAGATAGTGGGAATAGGCGAACCCTGAGCACATCTGTAGCCGATGCCTCCCCGCATTGAGCTAGGAATAGGCTGACGTGTTCGTAGGTAGACACGTTGTCTTGCCCATAGAATTTGGAGAAATCTGGCACCTTGTACCGGTTCGGCAGTGGCACCCTCTCGAAGTATTCTGGATATGGGTACCGGTACATGTGGCCGGAGTCCTTCGACTTAAGGCTGAACTGATCGTGCATAACATCAGCAATCAGATCGGCCCAAGTTCTGTTGTCTTGAGCTTGGGGTATCGGCTCGTATTGTTCATATGGTATGGGTCCTTGCCGATACTGAAGTGGTGGCGTCTGTGGCTGGTTTTGTTGCTCGAATCGGCCTCCCGGATATTGGTACTGGAATTGGTTCGTAGCGGGAGGTGGCCGAGACGCCATTGGTGGTGTTTGTTCAGGAGGAAGCCGATGGCCGCCAGAATTGTGATGTGGCCCTGGAACGAGGTTGCCAACCGGCTCGTTGGATGCAATAGGTCGCCGATTGGTGTCAAACATGTTTGCCACCTGCTCCTGGGTCATCGTTCGGGCGCCGTGCTCCTGGTGCGGGGGCTGTTGTCGGGTCAGGACAATGGGTGGTGGCCTTGAAGCCGATGCATGCGCAGTCGGCTGGATCGGGACTCCCTCTGGAGGATTCTGCTGCCCTGGTGGCGGTGTCGGCCAGCCCTGTGTCGCCAGCACCCTATAGCACGGGAAGTAACCGTCAGTGAAGTAGGTCAGCCCCCTTGGCAGTTGCTCGGCTATCTTCGAATCAACCACAATGCTTATCATGTTGTTTAGGGTGTTAACCAGTATGCCATTTTGGTTGATGAGAGCATGATGCACAGCCGAGTCGATTCGGTCCTGTAAAGTGTGGAGGGCCGAATCATCTTGTTCTTGTTTAATGTCCTCCATCTTCTTCTTCCCTTTTTTGTCCTCGTCGAAGGACATGTTGAGGTCTTCAATCTTGAATTTTAACTTCTGGAAGATAGCCCCATATCTGGTCTGGGTAAAGGATTGCAGGTGATTAGTCTACAGCTGCTCAACCATCTGCTTGTAGTCAGCTAGTTGTTCGGCCGACAATTGTTCCATCGTCACCGGGATTATGTTTTCCTCGTTGATCTCTGGGTTCTTGATGTTGACCATCACGTCAATCCTGGAAATCTGCAAATGGGTCCCACCAGGCGTCCCAAAAGCGTGTCGATGAGAAATTCGATTCCCACGCACTGGCATGAGAGGTTTGCTTTACTCTAGTGCAGGTCCAAGATGATCGCCTTTGGTGAATTTAGGGCGTGCCAGTTGGTTTGATCCTGTAACCAACAAGAAAACAAGAAATAGGCATTGAGTTAAAATTAGAACCTACCAGATCGGCTGAAGACATCAATAAACATATAATTGCTATCCCAAAGCACATTTATACTAAGTGATTGGGATAGATCGGTAGTATACCGAGACAATATAAATAACTTACGCTAAAGGCACATTAGGATAATAATTATCTGCATTGATCACCTAGCCGATGTTGCAGGTCTAATGTGAATTGGCTAGTACTCCGATACATTTTATAAAAAGATATTAATCTAGCCTAAATGCACTAAACCTAGATCAATCGGCTATCAACGTAACTTGACAGATTGATACCGGCTTAGAGCATTTAAATAGATTAAGATCTTAATATAAAAGGCGGCTTAAATATATCTAATAGCAAATAATACTAGAAGATAACTAAAATAGGTAAGGCCGGCTGAAACCCCAACACTGTCTCTAATGATAAACATTAAACCGAACAGATCTTTATAGTTCCAAAAGCGACTTAACAGGTCGATTAGATGCAACATTAAGTACAAAAAGAAATACTAGATCTGTATAAGCTAATGAGAACCCTTCAAGACGATAGACACGACATATAATCTAATTCAACCTCTGGATCTAACTCTATCGGCTGCTGTCTTCAGAGAGAAATCAGCCGATTGTGAGATAGATCTAGACATTGCTCTAGATTATATGCCGCATATGATAGATTAAGCAGTTTATAACATCGAAACTAGAGTATCATGATGATGGTAGCTCTAACCCCGACGATATAAACCACTTGTAACAAGGAATTACCTTGTTCGGAGATCGAAGCCGATGCAGCCGAGCAAGAGCAAGAACTTGTCAAAAGGAATAAAATAAAAGGGTGGCGATGCGTCGAAGTTGATTGATTGTGTGTTATTGTTTTATTTACAAGCCCGCGGGTCTTATTTATTCCCAAGTACAATGATATCCGTGTAGGACACGGTTTCTACCTTATCTACTATTTACAGTACGATAATATTTCGGGACGCAGTCCCATGCCACGTTACAAAAGGAATATCTATACAACTTCCTAATTTACAGATACAATTGCCATTACAGGACCTTATCCATAGATGACAATATCTTTAATGCACAATTTGGAGACCGAATCCAACGCTTTATCTTCATGTTTTCCTTTTGGGATTGGCTCCACTTCTATCTCAACTCGAAATCGGCTATCGGCTATCCTGGTCCGGTTCGGGCTTAGCCGACGGACTCCGCCGATTCGGACTCGATCGACGCAGCCTCTATTTCTTCGAAAATCGTGCATCTCCTCCTATCCCGCTTCAATCTCTAATTCAAACCCAGGGATTTGGTTACCAAATTTGGTCGTTAACAGAACTCGACCGAACATGGATCGGGGCCGCAAGCTCAGGGCTGGCCCTAAGCTGTGCGTGGAAGTTGTCGAGTGCACGTGGCTCGCCCGCGGCTAGGCATCGAAAAGCAAGTAATGCAAAGCTATGCAAGGAAAATACAGAGATATGCAAGAAACGGAATAGGGAGAAGAGAAACTTATCTTATTCCAACGATTTGCCGAAGAAGAAGATTGTCCTCCAATTGCCTGAGATGAAGAACAACACCCGTACCTGGCGCGCCAACTATCGACAGAATGGGTCGGCAGTCATCCAATTGGGTCCCCAAGGAGGTGAAAGAGAGAGAGTGGTAGGAAAGCTGCTCTCCACTGGATCAGATGGTCGACTCGAACTTAGAGATGAGCCAAGAGACAAGACAAAGAGTTATACTGGTTCAGCCCTCCGAAGGATAATAGGCATACGTCCAGTGTGTGGTGTTTTTCGTTGGGGTGGATGATGAACACTAGTTGCAATGGAGGTTCTGAGAGTTTGGATCCCTTGGCCCCATCGCCCTGCCCTCCCTTTTATAGCTCAAGGTGCGCAGGAACAAGAGAACTTAGGAGCCAAGAAAGCTAAGCCTAAGAGAGAGAGAAGGTGGGGGTACAGAAAACATCGGACAAAGTACAAGTTGGTCTGCTAGATCCTATACACCGTGGGCTATCGAGACAGGAAAGATTAAATTTGAAGACTCAAAGAAGCCAATAAAAGTTGATGGCAATCCCTTTCCTGTCAACATGGTTCACACAGGTGGAAGGGCAGCCGATAGAAAAGACTATCGGTCCACAAAGGACAATTCTGCCAAGATCATCAACAAATACCAAAGGGAATATGACAGACAAGAAGAGAGGTACTATCATGAATATGACAGCTTTGATCCCCATTGGAGTTGCGAATTTTTCAAATTTTTTGGAATGAAGGGATGAGGCCGCCGTCGATAGAAAACTCGTCCATGCAACAATTATGGTAGTAATTATGCTGGAGAGTCTAGCCGATCTCATCCTGAGGGAAATCTGTTGCAACAAAGGAAACTGCCTGTTCATCAGAGATTGAGTCCAATTCATCAAGATCTTCTGCAGGAAGATTTCAATGAAGATGAAGATGAGACCATGAACCCACAATGGTTCCCTTCTGGTGCTTTCACTAAGAGTCAGAAGAGGAGGGTACAGAGGATGAAGAGTAGGGGTCGTTTTCAGGAAGTCCAAGCCAAGATCGATCATCGACTGAAGAATAAGAAGCAAAAACGCCCAAAGAGCGAGTGGAGTGTTAAGAGCCAGGTGCTCTCAGCCGATGAGGTCGAAGCCGACAAGGCGAGAAGGTTGGCTAAGGGAAAAGCTATTGCTTCTGCATCGGTTAACATAGCGTTTGTATTACCAGCCGAATATGAGGCTAACCATGTCGATGCAGATCTCGTGAAAGAATCCCTGACCAAGTTAGTTTTGTCCCTGGAGCAAACTATTTTTGAAAAACTAGAGGGGACAGGGCATCGACATCTCAAGCCACTATATGTCAATTGGTTTGTTAATGGCAAGCCGATGTCCAAGATATTGGTTGATGGTGGGGCTATCGTGAACCTAATGCCATATGCTACATTCAAAAAGTTGGATAGGAGTTCAGATGATCTCATCAAGACCAACATGGTTCTCAAGGACTTTGGCGGCAATCCATCTGAAACCAATAGGGTTTTGAACATTGAATTGACAATCGGCAGCAAGACTGTTCCCACAACATTTTTTGTCATCGATGGGAAGGGATCATATAGTCTGTTGGTAGGAAGGGATTGGATTCACGCCAATTGTTGTATTCCTTCGACCATACATCAGAGCTTAATCCAATGGCAAGGCGACAAGGTTGAGATCGTGTCGGCCGATAGGTCAGTAAATATTGCCAATGCCGAATTAACCCTTTGGGAGATGGGTGCAATTGATTGCTTGTCTGGCAAGATTTGGCAAGGGGATTATCTAAAAGTTTCCGATTGTGACATACAGCCCATTGAAGACGAAGAGCCTCGATTATTGCTTTGAGGGTGTCGTGAAGGGTTCAAGTTTCTACACCAAGGATACTATAGATGATCTCGATGGCAAATTGGGACAAGGCTTCATGTCAGCCAATGACTTAGAAGAAGTTGATATAGGTCCAGGAGATAGGCCTAGGCCGACATTTATTAGTAAAAATTTGTCTTCTCAATTTAGAACCAAGCTAATAGAAAGAATATAAAGATTGTTTTGCTTGGGAGTATTTTGAGATGCCAGGACTTAGCCGATCGATTGTCGAACATCGGCTTCCTATCAAACCAACATATTGATCATTTAAGCAATCACCTAAGAGATTCAAAGACGATATTTATGATGCTATCAAGGTCAAAATCACTCGATTATATAATGATGGTTTTATTCGGCCTTGCCGATATGCTGAGTGGGTTTCCAATATAGTTCCAGTCATCAAGAAAAATGGCAAACTTAGGGTGTGTATTGATTTTCGAGATCTAAACAAAGCTACCCCTAATGATGAATACCCAATGCCGATTGCCGATTTATTGGTTGATGCTGCTTCAAGGCATAAGATTATCAGTTTTATGGACGGCAATGCTGGTTACAATCAAATTTTCATGGCAAAGGAAGACATCTATAAAACTGATTTTATATGTCCTAGTGCAATCGGCTTATATGAGTGGGTTGTGATGACTTTCGGCTTGAAGAACGCTGGAGCTACATATCAGAGGGCCATGAATTACATCTTTCATGATCTAATCAGCTTGTTGATTGAAATCTACATTGATGATGTAGTCGTAAAATCAAAGGAGGTTGATGACCATATAGCCAATTTGAGGAAAGTTTTGGGAAGAACAAAAAAATATGGCCTGAAGATGAATCCCACGAAGTGTGCTTTTGGCGTATCGGCTGGATAATTTTTTGATTTTCTTATTCATGAAAGGGGGATTGAAGTAACACAAAGGAGTATCAACGTCATCAAGAATATTCAACCTCCACAGGACAAGAAACGGTTGCAGTCTCTGGTCACCAAGGTAAATTTCATTAGGAGGTTTATTGCTAATCTATCTGGAAATATGGAGCCCTTTACACCTTTGCTCAGATTGAAAGCTGATCAGCAGTTTATTTAGGGGGCAGAGAAACAAAAAGCTTTGGAGAACATTAAGGAATATTTGAGTTTCCCTCCAGTTCTGATTCCTCCACAAAAGGAGTGTCTTTCAAGTTGTACTTTTTAGCCGATGAGAAGTCAATCGGCTCGGCCTTGATCTAGGAATTCAAGGGCAAGAAAAGAGCAATATTTTATTTAAGCAGAAGGCTTCTGGACGTAGAGACAAGGTATTCTCCGCTGGACAAGTTGTGCTTATGTCTGTATTTTTCTTGCACCAAATTAAGACACTATTTGTTATCCAATGAATGCACCATAGTCTGCAAAACCGATGTTGTCAAATACATATTATCGGCTCCGGTGTTAAAAGGCAGAGTTGGAAAATGGATCTATGCCTTAACAGAATTTGATCTCAGGTATGAGTCACCCAAAGCAGTCAAGGGGCAGGCCATAGCAGATTTCATTGTTGAGCATCGTGATGACTCAATCGACTCGGTTGATATATCGCCCTGGACTTTGTTCTTTCATGGATCGGTTTGTACTCATGGTTGTGGTATCAGCTTGGTCATCATATCACCTAGGGGGCAAGTTTTGAGTTTGCCTATACTATTAAGCCCTATACTACAAATAATCAAGCCGAGTGTGAGGCAGTTCTCAAAGGATTGCAACTATTGAAGGAAGTTGAAGCCGATGCTATGGAAATCATGGGTGATTCTTTGTTGGTCATCAATCAATTATCTGGAGAATATGAGTGCAAGAATGATACATTGATAATCTGCTATGAAAAGTGCTGAGAATTGATGGATTGGTTTTGGCTAGTGATTTTGTGTGACATCCTGGCCCAGGGCTTAATAGGATTGTTAGACATACTCATACCAACAAGTTGTAACTTTTTTTCCGAAAGTTCATCTCCAAATAACTTCAAGGTTAAGCGTGCTTGGCCCGGAGCAATTTAGGGATGGGTGACTGACCGAAAAGTTCTTCTCGGGTGCATATGAGTGAGGATAAAGTGCGCAGAAAAGACTGGTGTTGGTCTGTGAGGGCAGTCTAAGGTCCTAGAGAGCTGCCAGGTGTAAGCAGGCCCGACCCTGCGTGGCAGGACGTTACAGTTGGTATCAGAGCCGACTCTCGCGGTTTCACGGGCGCGTGCAGGTCAGTTGTGCGGGCATGGTGTGCATGGCACGTGGGACCTATGGGGACACGACATGACACATGCGCCGGCATTGGACACATGGACGTGGCCAAAATGGAACGTTTCTGGCCTGGGGTTGACCGACGAGGACGTCGGCCGGAATGGATGTGGCCAAGAGGGAACATTCCTGGCCTGGGGTTGACCGACGAGGACGTCGGGTCTCTTGACGGGGGGTGTATGTGACATCCTGGCCCAGGCTTAATAGGATTGATAGGCATACTCATACCAACAAGTTGCAACTTCTTTTCCGAAAGCTCATCTCCAAATAACTTCGAGGTTAAGCGTGCTTGGTCCGGAGCAATTTAGGGATGGGTGACCGACCGAAAAGTTCTTCTCGGGTGCGCATGAGTGAGGACAAAGTGTGCATCAAAGACTGGTGTTGGTATGTGAGGACAGTCTTGTGAGGGCAGTCTAGGGTGCGCATGAGTGAGGACAAAGTGCGCATCAAAGACTGATGTTGGTATGTGAGGGCAGTCTAAGATCCTAGAGAGCCGCCAGGTGTAAGCGGACTCGGCCCTGCGGGGCAGGACGTTACATTTTGACACATATTCCTCGAGAGCAAAATCTTGAAGCTAATGATTTGACTCAAGGGGCATCGGTATACAAGCCAATGATGAAAGACATCGAGGTAGAAATTGCTACAATCGCAGCTGATGATTGGAGGTATGATGTTTTTAATTATCTCAAAAATCCTTCTCAATCGGCTTTGAGAAAATTACGTTACAAAGCTTTGAGATATGTTTTGCTGGATGATGATCTATATTATCAGACGATTGATGGAGTATTGCTAAGATGTTTGAGTGCCGATCAAGCCAAGGTTGTTATGGGCGAAGCACATGAAGGTGTATGCGGTACTCATCAATCGGCTCACAAGATGAAATGGTTGCTTCGACGAGCTGGGTATTTTTGGGCCGACGATGTTGGAAGATTGCTTCAGGTACTATAAAGGTTGTCGAGATTGTCAGAAGTTTGGAGCAATTCAAAGAGCACCAGCGTCGGCTATGAATCCCATAATCAAGCTATGTCCATTCAGAGGTCGGGAATTGACATGATCGGCCAGATTAATCCACCCTCGAGCAAAGAACGTATGTTCATATTGGTGGCAACCGATTATTTCAAAAAGTGGATGGAGATAATTCCGTTGAAGAAGGTTGATTCTGGGGATGCAATTCAGTTCGTCAAAAAGCATATCATATAACGATTTGGTGTTTCTCAGACCATTACAACCGATCAAGGATCTATCTTTGTATCCGATGAGTTGGTCCAGTTTGCAGAAAGCATGGGGATTAAGTTGTTGAATTATTCGCCGTACTATGCACAAGCCAATGGACAAGTAGAAGCATCCAACAAAAGTCTGATCAAGTTGATCAAGAGGAAGATCTCTGAGTTTCCAAAGCAGTGGCATAGCCGATTGGCCGAGGCATTGTGGTCCTATCGGATGGCTTGTCATGGATCAATCCAAGTTCCTCCTTACAAGCTAGTTTATCATCATAAAGCCGTGTTGCCATGGGAAAGTGTCATCGGCTCAAGAAGGATTGATTTGCAAGATGAGTTGACACCGATGACTATCACAATATCATGGTAGATGAATCGGAAGAATTGGTTCAATCCAAGATGCGTGCTTTGGAAAAGGTGACAAGGGATAAGGAGAGAATCGCTCGTCATTATAACAATAAGGTTGTGCCAAAATCTTTTTTAGAAGGCGAGTTGGTTTGGAAGTTGATCTTGCCGATTGGGACTCAAGATAATAAATTCGGCAAGTGGTCACCAAATTGGTAAGGACCTTTTCGAATCTATAAGTCCGTTCCTAAAGGGGCTTACATGTTGCAAGGGCTTGATGGAGAAGTTTTTGGAAGGGCTCTCAACGGAAAATATTTGAAAAAATATTATCCAAGTGTTTGGATTAGTTCATGATTCGGCTGTCTTATGCCGATACATGGTAGCCGATGTGTTTACATCGCCTTTAGATGGCCGATATAGGTCGTATCGCCCTTAGTCTTCTCAAATTTATCATAATCGGCTGTACTCTACCAATATGTGATGGCCGATATGAGGTATATTGTCCTTAGTCTTTTCAATTTAATCGGTTGTGTTCTTGCCGAGGTGTGACTGTAGATATCTTGTGATGTTCATGGTCAAGCCATAATTTTATCAATGTTTGACATTGTAAAATTAGGGGGGCATACATACATGCATTCAACAGTCAGAAATTTGTGGACTTCGAAATTTTTTTCGACGCATGATAGATTGCAAGAATCGACAAAAATTATATTACAAGAATTGTCGTAGGAGTTCACAAAAGTTTAAGTCCTAGCCCTATTACAACCGGCTTAGCCAGATAGTAGCTCATTGATTGCCGATATTGCCCTTTGCCAAATTTGATCAATTTCTTCAATGGCTTTGGCGTCGGCTGCATCGTTCCCAGGGATCACCTTTAAAGCCTTCGTGACATCTGACAAGTTCCTGACCGAAGCTTTCAATTTTGATTTTTGTTATGATATCGCCCTAGGGAGATAGGCAATCCTTTGTTCTTCAGATGTTATATCGGCATCACACTTGGCAAGCTCAGCTAGCAGTTCTTCTTTGCGTTTGTGTAGCCGATCAAGATTGGAGTTGGGCTCAGTCTTCATCTCATCAAGTCTAGCCTTATCTTCAAGAATTGTTCGCCGATTGGCTTCGATAGTGGCTTCAAGAGCGGTTCTCTCCCATCGATCGACAATTCTTTGATGAACCCTCTCGAACTTGTGCCGATGTTGTTCGAGGTATGCAGCTTGAGAGATCGCATCGGCTATGTGATCCGGAAGCCGATCTTGAATTTTTCAAATCTGGCTCGGTTGTCCCACGCTTGGTAACAAGATAGTCCAGGGAGCTTTCTAGCCGACGAGCCAAGTCTTGCAGTGAAGCCTTCAAGTCATCGACAGCAGGAGCTAGAGCTTTGTCAGTAGTGTCTTTCTCGTCATCCATGAACTCTTTGATGTCAAAAGGAAACATGTCAGCTACAACCTGAAGAAGAGAACATTGAGATTTTTAAATGTTGAAAAATTAAAAGTAGCCGATATGAATTTAAGGGAGATAACTTACAGGGATGACGGGAGCCGATGATGCCTCTGCCTCAACGTTATGGCTGCCCCTAGCCGATGGAGTTCGTTCACTTGATGCATGGGGGGCAGGCGTTGGAGAGCGAGAAGGCTGCACAAAAAGAGAGACAAGATTGATTAAGCATCGGTTAGTTGAAAATTGAGAAGAGCTTGAGTATAGAATTATCGATAGAGGTGGAGCCGATTTATTCTTGGCTAGCTTCTTTTTTTGCAAATAAAAGGAGTTTGGTTAGAATTAAGATGAAAAACATTTGAAAAGAAGCAAACTTCAAGAAAAGTGCATACCGACTGAGGACGAATCGGACGTCTTGGAGTAGATGGTGTTTTCTGAGAAGCCTGGTCATTGGCTGGCGGTGTCTGCACGAATCTCCTTGTTTTGCTTGTTTCGGTCGCAGCCTCATCAACAGCTTCCTCCATCTCTTCTTGATTCAAGACCTCTTCCACATCTGGTTCCAAGGATGGTAGATCAGCGGCTGTAGTTGTTTTCTGTTTCTTTGAAGCTTTCTTCTGTACAGACGATGGATCGGCAGCCGATGGTATGGCTCGTTTCTTTCTTTGGAGTGTCTTGCGGGTTTGGCCATGGAGCAGAGAAGTTACTTTGGGTGCATTGAAGCCGATCAAGGAAGGGGCGAGGCCACCAGTATTTGGGATAATCCCTACAGCATATTGGATGGTGGCTCCAGTGTTGTTGACATGGGGAGGAGAATATTCGATAGTCTACAAACAAGGAAAAAGAGTTAGTTAAATATTGAGGAGTGATTAGCCGATAATTAATAATTTGACAAAAGAAGACGAAGTGCTTACTTGTGGGATCAAGTCCGGGTACATGATGGTTAGGTACATTGAAGCTGATTGGTGAAATAGGTGTTTCTTCCATTCAATCCACCATTGGTTGAAGGCTGTACTCCTTGTTATTGTTAGTTCAATGTTATCTATGCTGCCAAGTGGGGGCCTTCAATACTTAGTAACCTGTCCATCACGAGGCTTGAGCCGATTTCGCCTCTAGTTTGAATCTTGTTAGCAAAATACAGACCGATCGGCAGCTGTCCCATGCCCAGTTGTCTGGCAACGCTCATGGGGTGATAGAATTCATATGAGACTTGCATATTTCTTCCTTGGCGGATGCTGACTGGGAGGATGTAAGGAAAAATGGCCGATGTGAAGACTTCTCTAGATTTCTCAAACTTCTCAGAGTTTATTTCATCAAATTTGAAGTCACTAGGAAGCTTGAAATCCTCAGAATTCTCATATGCAAACCAAATCCTTGTGGCTCTTGGAAATCCATCAAAAAATTACCGAACCAGTCCTTGAAGAGATCAGTTGAGAGTTTGGATCCGGCATATGAGGATGTTGTCTATCCGAAAGACATGCATAGGTGTGTTGTCACTTCATCACCATCGTCATCCCTGATCGGTTGTGCTCTTGGGAATTCGGCTTCTACTAAAGCTGGCCTCTCAGCGACCTTGCATGTGTGTAGATTAAGCCAAAATTGAAGAAGCCACCATGGGCCACCAGTGCCGATAGCTGAGTTTGTGGCAATCTTGGCTGATACATTGTTCAATATTTGGTAGAGATATCCTAGCAGGTATTTGCGCAAAGGAATTTGTCTCTTTTCTACCAGGGCTTCGGCTATGTGCTGCCAGTTGGTTGTGGGGCCGCAGCTTGGACCACAAAATAGAAATTTCTCTAGCCACATCAGGAGGAAGGCTGCATGTTCCTTGGGGTCTACTGAGCCAGTTCCTATGTTCTCACTAATGAATCCGTTCCAGCCGCCGATGCCCCGGGTCTTGAAGGAATATTGGCTCTTAGTGTTCAAACTGACCGAGTTAACCGATGTTGTGATGTTCAGGCCCGTGATCATAACCACATCTAAAAGAGTAGGTGTCATCAGTCCTTGGTTGAACAGAAAGGCATTCAAAGTGTTGGACCAGAAATAGCTGGCAACCGACAGCAGGGGTTCATGTTTAGGCGTATCGGCTATGGTTAGGCCTAAGCACTGTGCTATCCCTAGTTCTTCCCAATGGCTCTGTTTGCTAGCCGACACTCTATTGTACCATGTTGGCCAAGTCTTATCGGTTGATGGCCACGATTTAAAGGTCCCAGTCCAATCCAATGTGTCAGATTAGAGTTCGTTAGCCTAAAGGGGATCCTGTTGATCTCAGCATGGATGAATTTTGCGGGGTCTGGGTTGCCGATTGGTCTTAAGAAAAATTGGTTGAGATGGACAAGATTGGGGATCGCAATCTAATTTGAGAGATGCCACAATAAAAAGAAAAAGAGAAAATCACAAAAAGCAAAACCAAATTACGGCAAAAAAAGGGAGTTAAAGCCGATGGGGCGTACCTCAGGAAACTCGGTCGACGGTGCCGTGGAGGGAGTAATCAAGGTCGACATCCCCAGGAGTGAGGTCGTCGCCATGCGGAGGTTGCTTGCGAGATTGTCGTGGGCTCCGAGGAGGTCGCCGGTGGAATATTGGAAATGTTTTGGGGCTAAGACGGTGAGAGCATAAGTGACGGCGTGAAAAGCTCTGAGGCGGTGGTTATTATTTAAAGAGGCACGGTAACCGACCGATGGAAAGCCCTAGATTTTCTTGGAAGATAAGATTTGGCAAATCCGCAACATTATCAATATTGCGGACTTGGGGGGCATGTGTTAACGACCAAATTTGGTATTGCATGCATCGGATTTGAAGTTAAGGCCGAAGCCGATTTGGAGGGAATCTGGTTTTTCTGAAAACAGAGTGTGCGCCAAGTGCAGACTGAATCGACTAAGGAGTTCGTCGGCTGATGACCGAATCGGCTAAGGTGATCGTCGGCCGATACCGAATCAGACAAGATAAGCTGATGTAGCCGATTCCGGTAGGGGAACATTGAAATCATCTTCGGATTCATTTGAAGTGCTTCATGAGGATTGTCATACATGGATAGAGTCCAAAGAAGGCAATTGTATCTATTAATTAGGTTATTTTAAATAGTTTCCTTATAGATAATGTTGGTAAGAGTTTGTTTTAGGCAATTATCTGTATTTTGAATTGTAATAGAGATAGAAATCGTGTCCGTCAAGGACATATCTTGTATCTGGGTATAAATACGACCCAGGACCTTGTAATTAAACAACAATCAGTTCAATACAACTTTCGGCGCATCGCCACCTTTTTTCTTTTAATTATTTCGGCGAGTTCTTGCTTCGAGTTGGGCTGCATCGAGATCGATCTCTAGCGAAAGGTAAAACTTGTTATGGCGGCTTGCGCTCTTGGGATTAGTGCTTCCATCATTATGACACTCTAATCATGTTTACGTAAACCGTTGAGTTATCATATATGCTATATAATCTAGATCAATAGTGTGACCTAACCCTAATCGGCTAGCCTCTGTTACTAGATAATAGTCAATAGGGTTAGGTATCATCGTTGATTCAGATTATATAGTGTATCCACCATCTCGAAAGGTTTTCATAAATTTGTTTAGGTCTTATGCTTCTCTTTATACTTAATGCTACATCGGTTGAGTCCACTCTATTAAGTAATATTTAGAATCATAATATCTATCTTGTCTTATAATCACTATTAGGGATAGCATCGGGGTTTCAGCCGATCTTATCTGTTTTAGCTGTCTTGTTTATTTTATGTTTACTTGATATGCTAAATCTGCCCTTTATATTAAGATCTCATTGTGACTAAATATGTTAAGCTTGCTATCGATCTGTTAGGTTTTTTAACACCTGATCGGTCCTTGTTTAACGTATTTAATCTGTAGTGATATCTTAGTATAAAATGGTATCGGAATACTAGCCGATACACATTAGATCTATGACATCGGCTATGCTGTAAATATGTATAATCTTTATCTTAAATTATTTTTAGATACAAGTGATTTATACTGTCTCGGTACGCTATCGATCTATCTCAATCACTTGGTTTAAATGTGTTTCGAGATTTAGATTATATATTATGAATATCTTCAGCCGATCGATTAGATTTAATTTCCCTTGGCCGATTCAGTGCACACTGCATCGACTCAACAACGAATGATACGTCATCGGCCACCAGCCGATCGGCTATCATTTATGGACTAACACTATTTTCTTTCTTTATTTCTTGTTGGTTGTAGGATCAAACTAACTGGTACGCCCTACGAACCTCAAAAGCAAAATTTGAACCTACACTAGAGTAAAGCAAACCTCTCAGGCCAATGCGTGACAATTTATAGTCAACAATCATACTATTAGTCCTAAGCATATAAGTACAAAGAAAATGCTTACGGATCCACTTACGAAAGGCTTACCGCCTAATGTGTTCAGAGAACACTTTGCCAGCATGGGTTTACGGGAAAGCCCTATGATTCCTGGATAGTGAGGGGCCCAAAGTGAGTCAAGAATATGTTTCAAAGTAAAAATGTGTATCGTAGTTATTAATTCCGATAGTACTTAACTAGCTATTATGACGATACATACTCTATATGTCAATCTATGATGAAATGAGTACCAAGTTAAGTATAGCAAATTTGGCTAAGGTGAGATCAAAGGGAAGAATGTTGGATTGATCTCCCATGCAAACGGTCCAACGACCGATTGCACACTTGATCCGCGCCCTGATCAGGGACACACAACCAACTCATGGTTGGTGGGCCCTCGTCGCGCAGTGCCAAATAAAAGAAAGAGGAGGAGGCCGGGGCATGACGAGAATAGTTTGCGCACTCTCGTTCGCTCCTACAAACCCTAAACCCTAACCGATCTAGAGGGTGCGCTATGAGTGACAGAAAGACCATTGACACCACATCGCCGACGTCGACGACATCACCGACGATCCCATAGTGAGTTCATCCATGAAGTTCGACGACGTGTTCTGCATTACCTACTAGATCTGTGCCTAGCTATAAACCCTAGAACCTAACATAATCTTCATTGATTGGAGGTTTATCCGAGATGAAAAAATATGAATTGTCACTCTATTTTGTAGCTAGTATTGGTATGAGAAAGAAAGGATATAAGGACCCATATAAACAATACATTCTACCCGCATTTGAAATATATCAACTAGAGTGCATCGGCAAGCAATCCTTTTTTTTCCGGGACAATCATGTTTATTTGACTAAGTAAACAAAGGATATACTATGTTCTAGTATTGTAATCGGAAAAAAAATCCTTTGCAAACACGTGCAATTTTCTAGCAGGCACGCTCCAGCCAAACATGAACTTTGGTTAGTACCATACATGCTTCACAAATATGTCAATTCATTCTTCAGAAAGCTGTTTTCTGCTGAGATGGCTAACGCCTCCATACCACTCAATGCAAAGATCCACCCGTGTCTACGAGCATTATTAACCGAGATATATCTGATCGTTGTTGGGTGGCGCGCGTAGCAACAGTTCTATATTACCCCGTCGATGGCGTCGCGTGCAACCGGACGGGCACCCAGGCGTTCGCCGACGCCCGCCACCTGCGGCCGGCCTGAGCAAGCGCATGAGCTCTCCCCATGGCTGCTGTACGTCCGGCGCGTTGCACTCCAACAAGCAGACCATCAAACCAATCCACACCACTTCCCCATCTATATAAGACCCAACCCAAACCAACCCACGAGCGATTTTAGGCCGAACCAATACAAACCATTCTAGCCAAATGGGTTCAACCCATATTAAATCCATGTATTGAAACCACATGCTCTATGCAACAGATCCAACTATTCGTCGTCACATCATCACCACCTGGGCGGCGCGCAGACCGCTCCCATGGCCTTCATTGATACATATGGCTCGAAGCGGCAAGACCAGCGCGATGGCTTCAGCGCTGCGCTGCCGCGGACAACGATGGAGGGAGAAAAGCGGGTGTGACGCGCGGCGCCCCTCTATTTCTCCATCCTCCCCTTCCCGACAACGGCGGCGGTGCAGCACGCGCTCATATATGCACTTAGGCGTGATGGCAGCGAGTCTGAAAGGAGCAAAAGCAACATTCGTCCCTTGAAGCGATGAATTTAATTCGGAAATTTTGGATTGCCATTCCCATATTTTGCTTCATCATAGCTCCTTCCTCCCTCATATCATCCTGCTAAGTTCCTCCATCGTTCGTACCGTGTACTGAAACGACAACCCATCCATTTTCGGAACGAAGTTCCGTCTAATTCCCGTTCCTTGATCCGGAACGAGGAACTTAGCTAAGTTCCACGTTCCCTGTGACTTCCCTGTGACTTGTTGATATACCAACCTCGCCGAGCTAGCCCATTTCTGGGGTTGTTCTAGTGAGTCGCCGCCTGCAGGATATATAGCGCGGGGTCGCCGTTCTTGAAGATGGCGGAGCCGACGAAGACACCGTCGCAGTCAAGCTGCATCATGAGGGCAGCATCGGCGTGGGTGGCCACCGTGTCAGATCAGATGCAACCTGCACGACGGGGAGACGACGTTGTCGTTGCTTGGTCTGCATGATGAAGTCGTGGTGTAGGCTAAGACCTCGTTGTCGTCCATGTTACAGAGCGTGCGGACGTCGCCCATGACGGAGTGGACATATATAGCAGACGGCCTCGACGACATTGCCGGCGCTGCGGTTCGCGTCAACCATGACAGCCGCCACGCGAACGGCTCGTCCATGTGAGCTCAGAGTTTTTCAGAGTTGAGATTCTCCTTTTGCACGTCCAGCACGAACGCCTGCGCATGCGCGCTCCGGCAGCAACGGCGGTAGGTCGCTCGCAGCTGGACAGGCCAGCCAGCCTCCCACCGGGTGTGAGCTTCCGGCTTGCGGATGTAATATATTTCATTATATTAGATGGAACCTAATCAAGCCACGGAGGAGGAGGAACTGTTTGACTCTAGGGTTCCAGGCTAGGCACGGATCTAGTAGGTAGGAGCGGGACTCACCGTCGGACTTCACGGATGAGCTCGCCATGGGGTCAGCGGTGATGTCGTCGGCGTTGGCGATGAGGTTTTGGTGGACTTTTCGCCGCTCACAGCGTCCCCTCTCGATCGGTCTAGGGTTTAGGGTTTGTTAGGAGCGAATGCGTGCGCGAACTTTTCTTGGCGTCCGTGCCCCGGCTTCCTCCTTCCTCTTTATTTGGCGCTGCGCGACGGGGGCCCACCAACCATGAGTTGGTTGTACGCCCCCCGATCAGGGCGCGGATCAAGCGTGTCAACGGTCGTTGGACCGTTTCACGGGAGATCAATCCTAACATTCTCCCCCTTGATCTCACCTTAGCTAAACTTACTATACTTAACTTGATACCCATTTCATCATAGATCGGTATATAGAGTATGTATCATCACAACAGTCAGTTACGTACTATTGGATTCAATAAGTACGATACATTTTTCTACTTTGAAATGGATTCTTTGACTCTCTTTGGGCCCCTCTCTATCCAAGAATCATAGGCTTTCCCGTAATTCCATGCCGGCTAAGTGTTCTCTAAACACATTGGACGGTAAGCCTTTCGTAAGCGGATCCGTAAGCATTTTTTTTGTACTTATATGCTCAAGACTAATAGTGTGATCCTAGATATTTTCTTTCACAACATAATACTTGATGTCAATGTGTTTGGCAGCACTACTTGACTTGTTGTTGTGAGCATAAAACACTGCTGGCTCATTGCCGCGGTACAATCTAAGTGGTTTTTCAATGTTGTCTACCACTATCAAACCGGGTACAAATTTCTTTAACCATTTTGCATGTCCCGTGGCCTCATAGCATGCTACGAACTCAGCGAACATCGTAGATGACGCTGTAACAACTTGCATGGAGCTTTTCCACGATATAGCCCCACCCGCGAGAGTGAACACATAACCTGACGTGGATTTTCTATCATCTAAGTCTCCCGCAAAATCTGAATCTGAGTATCCTTCTATTTCAAGGGATTCAATTCTTCTATACGTTAGCATAAGGCCTTTCGTGCCTTGCGTGTAACGCAGAGCTTTCTTAACCATTCTCTAGTGATCTATGCCTGGATTACTTTGATATCTGCCAAGTATCCCGGTTACATAAGCTAAGTCAGGGCGTGTACATACTTGAGCATACATTAAGCTTCCGACAGCTGAAGCATATGGAACCGCTCTCATCTGATCGATCTCATACTGGTTCCTGGGACACAAAAAATTCCCAAATCTATCGCCCTTGACTATGGGAGCAGGCGTAGGTTTGCTCGCATGCATGCTATATTTCTTCAAAATCTTTTCTAAGTATGTCTTTTGCGATAAGCCTAATACCCCTTTTCTTCTATCTCGGTGAATCTCAATTCCCAAAACGTATGATGCTTCACCAAGATCTTTCATCTCAAAGTTTGAGGACAGAAACTTCTTAGTCTCCAATAGCAGACTGACATCACTACTGGCCAGTAAGATGTCATCCACATAAAGGATGAGGAAGATGAACCTTCCATTCTTAAACTTTGCATAAACACAATTGTCCTCCTTGTTCTCATCAAACCCAAACTTTCTTATTGTCTCATCAAACTTTAAATACCACTGTCTAGAGGTTTGCTTTAATCCATAAATAGATTTTTTAAGGTAGCATCCCATACTTTCTTTTTCTTTCATGACAAAACCTTTCGGTTGAGCCATGTAGACATCCTCATGAAGATCTCCATTGAGAAATGTCGTCTTTACATCCATTTGATGTAATTCTAAATCATAGTGCGCCACTAAAGCCATTATTATCCTAAAAGAATCTTTGCATAAGACTAGAGAAAATGTCTCATTATAATCTATTCATTCTCTTTGCGTGAAGCCTTTTGCCATAAGTCGCGCCTTATATTTCTCGACATTTCCTTTGGAATCACACTTAGTTTTGTAGACCCATTTGCAGCCTACTGTCTTTGCTCCTTTGGGAATTTCTTCTAAATCCCAGACTTTCTTGCAACTCATAGATTTCATTTCGTCTTCCATGGCTTCTTGCCATTTGGACGAATGAACGCTTTTCATGGCTTCTTCAAATGAGGTGGGATCTCCCACCATTTGAATTTCTTCACTTACATATACTTGATACTCATTTGGGATAGCCGATTTTGTTAACTCTTTGAGACCTCCTGGGGGCCTCAACATTTGGCGCACTCTCTGAGTTGGGTTGTTGTGGCTCTTCCTCTTGCGTGACAACAGGTTCTGTCGGATCCTGAAGGACAGGTTCCTGACTTTCACTTGTTGCCACGGGAGAACTGATAACAGGTGTCGTCACCACAGTGTCATGCACCGTCGGTGCAACAGCAACAGGTATCGAGAAAAAAGGTTCTTGAATCATCGGAGTAGGTACAAATACCCGCTTCTCTTCAAGGCTAATCTCTCGGGCTACCATGCTCCCTCTCATCATCTCATCCTCCAGAAAAACAGCGTGTCTCGTTTCCACGAACTTGGTATGTCTGTCAGAACAGTAGAAAGAAACCCCTTAGATTTCTTTGGATAGCCAATAAAATGGCAACTGACTGTCTTGGGATCTAATTTCCCAATGTTCGGGTTAAACACTTTTGCCTCAGCTTGACAACCCCACACACGCATATAGTTTAATGTGGGTTTTCTCCCTGTCCATAACTCATATGGAGTTTTAGACACGGACTTACTAGGAACCCGATTAAGTATGTGAATGGCGGTTTTTAACGCCTCCATCCACAAGTTAATCGGTAGAGTAGAGTAACTTATCATACTTCTCACCATATCCATCAGGGTACGGTTACGTCTTTCAGCTACTCCATTCTGCTGAGGCTCGCCCGGTGTAGAGTATTGGGCAACTATACCATTTTTCTGTAAAAACCTTGCAAAAGGTCCAGGAACTTGGCCATACGGGGTATGACGACCGTAGTACTCCCCCCCACGGTCGGATCTTACTATCTTGATCTTTTAATCGTGCTGATTTTCAACTTCAGCCTTGAATATTTTGAACTTATCTAATGCTTCTGACCATTCTTTAATAGGATAAATATAGCCATAACGAGAATGGTCATCTGTGAATGTTATAAAAGAATCATAACCATCTACAGATGTCACAGGAACGGACCACAAATGTCAGTGTGTATTATTTCTAGAATTCCTGTGCTTCGTTTGGCATCTTTCTTTATTTTCTTGATGTACTTTCCTTTAATACAATCTATGCATTTATCTGAATCTAAAAATTCTAAGGGTGGAAGAATTGATTCTCTCATCAACCGATCAATTCTCCCCCTCGAAATATGGCCTAAACGGCAGTGCCATAATTTTGAAGACATATCATCAATTCTTTTCCTTTTATTGTTCACATTCATAGACGAGGAGGCATTCTCATTACTCAAAACATTCACGGTATCACTAAGTGATAACAAATAAAGCTCATCTTGTTTGAAAGCTATGCCTAAACACTTATTATTAAACTGAACCTTACATTGTCCATCTCCAAAAACACATTGAAATCCATCACGATCTAATCGTGGGACACTAATTAAGTTTCTTCGCAAAGAGGGTACATAGAGGACATCGTGTAAATGAAGTACAAAACCATCTCTTAATACTAGCAGGAGTTCTCCAATGGCTTTGGCTTCTACAGCGACGCCATTTGCAACTTTAATTATTCTTTCTCCTCTTTGCAGCATCCTCATCATACTGAATCCCTGTAAAGAATTAGCAACATGGACAGTTGCACCTGAGTCAATCCACCAGGTAGATTTTTCATAACTTACATATAGGGACTCATCTACAAATGTGATAATATCCTCACCTCTTTTGCATAAGTGCTTCAGGAAATCCACACAGTCTTTCTTATAGTGCCCCTTCTTTTTGCACCATAAGCACTGGTCCCTTTCAAGCTGAATGGATTGAGGTCTTTGATGGTAATCAGGCTCAGATCTTTGATTGTATTCAGGCATTGGAGCTTTTCCATGTGGCCTAGAGGAGGAGGCGTTGTTCCACTGAGGTTTCCCTTGTGGCTTAGATGGGGAAGAATTATTATAATTCTTCGAAGAATTATAATAATTCTTCCTCTTGTGGTTCACATAGTTAATGGAATCACCACGTGAACCCTTGATCCTTTCCTCCTCTTGAACACACATGGCAATTAACTTTTCAATTCCCCAATTTTCGGGCTGTGAGTTGTAATTAACAACAAAAGCCTCAAATTCCTTAGGCAGGGAGGCAAAAATGAGATGAACTAAAAATGCATCACTTAGCCCCATTTCCATGGGTTTTAACTTGGATGCCATGTTGCTCATTCTCATGATGTGCTCCCTGACACCACCACCAGTGTACCTCTCTGTTACAAGCCTCTTTATTAGAGTGCTTGCATATGCTTTTGAAGAGCCAGTAAACTGACTCTCCACTCGTTTTAGGTACTCTGTGGCAGTCACACACTCCAAGATTGCACCCCTTATAGCCTCAATAATGGAGCTCTTGATCACCATCAAACACTTGTGATTTGACTGGTCCCACTTGGCTCGATCAACATCATATTTCATCCTTTGCGGTGCATGATCACACACTCGCTTGTCAAAATCAGCTTGGCTCTCCTCTTCATCCCTTACAGGATCAGCAGGAGATAAGGGACACTCAGTCGTCAATGCTAGATCAATATCTGATTGCGCAAGCGCTATCTCAATCTTTTCTCGCCATGAGTTATAATTTCCTCCGTTAAGAGGCTCAATGGACGATATGTAACTCAGCGGATTACCTGAAACAAAAATTCATAAACGAGATTCGAATTAATTCGACGTTGATCAAATTAAAACGAATTGTTCCTCACATTTAATTCTATGTCACCGTTGGGCAGAAATAGAATCAATCATTCATGTCAACATACTCATTAGCATAATAATTTTATCAACAACAGATAAAATTATCATATTACATTAAAAAATTCACCTTTTTCTAATTAAAATGTCCCGTTGGTTCTAAATTAATTAGAAAAAGGTAAAAAGTTCGCTAAAAATCATTAAAAAATAAACTTAATGCAGCGAAAACTGTACTTAGCCTTAAAACTTAATTTAGGAACATTATCTCATAAGGTAATGAAAGAAATAATAATAATAAAAGATAATAAATGTATCTGCTGGAAAGAAGAAAAGAACAAGATCGTCCGCAAAGATCTCATGCGGCCCACCATTTACGTTCATTCGGCACTGTTCACGTCGCAACCTGGGCCTGGGCCAAAAATCTTGAATCCCGCCTGGGCTCAATCTGGTCCGGTCGATCTTGACCGTTGGATCTAGATCGACGATCGTGCGCCGTTTGCGGGGGGACAAAACAGCGCGGCGGAAACCCTAGGGTTCCCCCCGCACTCCGCGCGTCTTCCCTCCCCCGCGCCACGCCGATCCGTTTCGCGCCACCGCCGCCCCCGCTCCCTCCCCTTCGCCGCCATCTTCCCTTTTTTTCCCCCTCTCCCGCAGCCCTCGCCGGCGTCGCGTCTACCCGAGGGTGAGCGCGGCGCCATCAAGTGGATCTACGGGTGGGGCTCTTTTCTTGGCCGCGCGCACGCGTGTGTACCGAGGAAAAGACGACGGAGGGCGGTGAGGTTTTGGCGAGCCGGCGGCGTGGATCTGAGGATCATCAAGTAAGTTCCTCCTCCCCGGATCCCTTCCTTTTGTGTTCTTGGCCCCTTGCGGTTTGATCTTCACTTGTTTTTCGTGCCCCTTTCGGGTTCGATCTCGATTAAGGTCTAACCCTAGCTAGAACCGACGCCTAGTGGCTCTGATACCATTGTTAGACTCTAGGGTTCCAGGCTAGGCACGGATCTAGTAGGTAGGAGCGGGACTCACCGTCGGACTTCATGGATGAGCTCGCCATGGGGTCGGCGGTGATGTCGTCGGCGTTGGCGATGAGGTTTTGGTGGACTTCCCGCCGCTCACAGCGCCCCCTCTCAATCGGTCTAGGGTTTAGGGTTTGTTAGGAGCGAATGCGTGCGCGAACTTTTCTCGGCGTCCGTGCCCCGGCTTCCTCCTTCCTCTTTATTTGGTGCTGCGCGACGGGGGCCCACCAACCATGAGTTGGTTGTGCGCCCCCGATCAGGACGCGGATCAAGCGTGTCAACGGTCGTTGGACCGTTGCACGGGAAATCAATCCTAATAGGAACAGCTCATATGTACGTATGTACAAATATAACAATGTTTTAATTTTAAATTTCAGGATTAGGAGGGAAGGAGACTAGTATAGTTTCTTTTCGAGCATATGTGTGTATGATTTTTTCGGCAAATAGTAATCTCTTAAAAATACGTTTTCTGGCTTTTTTTAACGAATTGTATGCATTTATCTTTCTCTCGTACATACACCGGAATTGGGCCTCCATGGCTATGTCCCTTCTAATCGCACAACATGGAACCGATCTCCACGTTGGGAAGGAACTACCTATATATTTGTCGATAAATTTTTTTAACAAAATTAACAAATATAAATATAATATAATCGTGATGTAATTACATTATAACTCGTATATAATTGTGAATTTTAAAAATTCCTCGATTACATGCCGTATGAAACAGAGGTTGTGGGAGCGAATCCCGCGTATGCTATGATCTTTTTCTTCCCCGTTTGTATGAATCGTTTGTATGAATTATATTGTAGTTACATATAAGTTACATATAAGTGATAATGTAATTATATTATGATTACACTATAGTTATATCTGTTAAAGTTTTAAGAGAAAATTTGTCGACAAATGTATGGAACATCGACAACGTTTGTTTGCATAGTTACTTGATTAAACCTAATCACCAGTTGTAGATGGAAAAAGTTCGTTTGCATATGGGAACTATGGATCTTAAAGGTTTAGTTTTAAAAAAACAATGATTTCAACAAATTCAAAATACAATAAGTGGTTAAAAAGTTATAGTAATAAACTTAAACTGAATACATAACAAATTAATTTATTCTATCTTAGATTTTAATATCTTCAAATAGGGAAAGAGGAGAGGCCATATTGCAAAGGGAAAAGGAGGGTACGTGCATGCGTAGCGTACGTGTGAGGAGGAGATCCTCACGAGTCACACACAGAAGATGTCCTGTTTGCTTTTCATCTATCTAATCTAATAATGTAAATTACTGGATCAACTTAAAAATTAAGAGATAGATGCTTTGTTTTTTCTCATAGTTTTTTAAATTTAAAATTAAAACTTTTAAATAAAACAATGATTTCAATAGATTTGAATATGATAATAAGTGGTTAAAAGGTTATAGTAATAAATTTGAACTTAATACATAACAAATTAATTTATTTTATCTTAAATTTTAATATCTTCAAAGTAGAGGGAGAGGAGAGGCTAGATTGCAAAGGGGAAGAAATGGTACATGCATGTGTAACGTACGTGTGGCATAGTTATTAAGATCGAACCGGTGATCGGTGATCGGACTGTTAAGTAGTCGGACCGGTCAAAATGCCGGTTTAAAGTGGTTCAAATTGATGTTTGTTACAATAATTGCGACATAAGCCTGGTGGTCTGGTTCGATTCACAAGTTCAGCTGCTTCTTTCCTATTTTCTCTAACACCACATTTTTTGTCCGCTTCTGCAATAAACCGCCCGGTTCAATGGTTTTTGCCGGTCTGATTGGACACCGATCTTTCAGCTGGACCGGACCCACCGGCGCTGTGGTTGGTTTTTTTCCGGTTTGATTGCACATGATCTTTTAGCTGGACTGGACCGGCCGGCGCCCGGTTCCGGTTTCTTCAGTAAAACCTCTGATCCCGTCCGGTTCTAATAACTATGACGTGTAGGGAGGAAATCCACATACACAGGGGAGGTCCGATTTGCTTCTCATCTAATCTAATCTAATGATTTAAATTACTGGACCCACTAAAAAAATCAAGGAATAGATGCTTTGCTTTTTTCTCATAATTTCTTAAATTTTCTTTAATTTATTAGAACACCACATGACATCTTATGAGCGTTTGTAGGATGCCACATGTTAGCTTAGGAGTGTTTATAGGATGTTTAATGGTTTTTAAAGTATATAATAGATTCTCTAAAAGAGAGTAAACATGTAGTCAACCCATAAGCAGCCACTAGCAAACACTAACCCTTAACGAGAAAGTAATTATCGAAGTCTATATGTAAATCACCCACTGAAGTTGGTGAAAATCTGCATGACTGTTACCTCTAAGTTTCGACATGCAGTATATACTTCTCGTTCTCTTTACATTTTTGAAGCTATGCCCAGAATCGAAGCCAGTGTGTTGATCTGAAAAGTAAAAGTACATGCATATAAGATTTATTTGAAGATTTATCAAAAACCCATCTCATTCTACTCAGCCAAAAAGCCCAATATAAAGCATATGCTCCTAAAAAATTGAGTCTCTTAGTTCTTGAATCAATGCCACCAAGTCAATTACCGGCTACATTAGAAATACTATTAGGAAGTTTTAGTCCAAAGGAAATATAAACTACTCTCCAAAGAAATTTCGTAATATGACAATCAAATAAAAGATGTTGAACAGTCTTATTTGTCACACATAAACAACATCTTTTACTACCATTTTAATTTCTTTTTCTAAACTATCCTTGCTTAGAATTACACCTTTGAACAGAAACCACATGAAAATCTTGATCTTAATTGGCATCTTTAATTTTTATATAAACTTATTTATCTCAGTATAACCATTATTTGTCAAAGATAAGTATATTAATCTAACATAATATTATTGATCATTTTGACGAAGGTTCCATGTAAAGGAATCATCATTATCTTTCAAATTAGTATGCAAAATCAAATGCAACTAAAAATAAGTTGTGACCAACCAACGCCTTTTAGAAAACATTAAATGAAACAAAATTCATAACTGTTGCGGTTGAAATATTCATCCTTCGAACAATATTATAAAGGGATGGTGTACAACTTTAAAAAGTCAATTTTTTTAGAAACTTAGTAGGTGCTCACAACGCACGCACACTCACACTCACCTCTATGAGCAACTTCAAAAGACTAGGTCGGTATATCTTAAGACTGACGAATCATCATGGACGTTTCGTTATTGATAGATAAGTCGCCTAAAACTAAAAAAATAATTATAATTAGCCATAAATGCTAAATGCGAGCATTTATATCAAGTCTATGAATTAAACCTAAGTGAGACTAGTTTCACCACCAGAAAATTTAATCGCTTGAGCTATGCTTACTTTGCTCTAAAGGTTGAATTTGATCTACATGTTTACGAATTGTTATATCTCATATTAGTTAATCTTATTATATATTTAATTTTTTAATGATTAGAGTATTTAAGTGACATGAAAAAAATGTGGAAAATGAGGAGTACAGTACACTCTTATGCTAGCAACCGCAAGGACGCACTACCCAACACTTCCTCTCGGAGTGACGTGACGAAAACCCATTTCCGATCTTCTTGTCCTAGTATGATACAAGTACTAAATATAAATATGAAGGTGAACTTATTTTGCACGGAGAGAAAGTAAGACAATTATCCCCAAATGGGCAGAAATACGGACACATCGGTCAGTCAGTGGGCACAGGTGTAGTGGTGGCCGGCCCGTTCGTCGCATTCACACACATCATAACACCAACCAACTATCCAAAGCTTCACGGGATACCCAGCTCTTGGTGACACCGCCATCCAAATCCCTACGCGCCTTGCCTTTTACCACCTCTTCACATGCATGCAGCTAACCGAACAACCACCTCAGCTCTCGCCTGATGATTAGCAGCTAACGACGATCACGAGCCGCCGCTCCTGTCCCGTGTAACTCTTTCGTTACACGTTCCCGCCGTATATTATTATCGTCTCTCACGACGCCGCCGCTATGCGAGACCGATCGATGCTACAGCTGCTGTCCTTGCTCCGGTCGCCGCCGCCAGCCATGGCGGGCGCCGCCGGTGGTGTCGGAGTTGGGGGCGATCATCATCAGGCGAGGTACCCGCTCGACGCCGGGTCGTACCGGCTGCTGTGCAAGATCGGGAGCGGCGTCAGCGCGGTGGTGTACAAGGCGGTGTGCCTGCCGCTCGGCTCGGCGGTGGTGGCCATCAAGGCGATCGACCTGGAGCGGTCGCGCGCCAACCTCGACGAGGTGTGGCGCGAGGCGAAGGCCATGGCGCTGCTGTCGCACCGCAACGTGCTCCGCGCGCACTGCTCCTTCACCGTCGGCAGCCACCTCTGGGTGGTCATGCCATTCATGGCCGCCGGCTCGCTGCACTCGATCCTCTCCCACGGCTTCCCCGACGGCTTGCCGGAGCAGTGCATCGCCGTCGTGCTCAGGGACACGCTCCGCGCGCTGTGCTACCTCCACGAGCAGGGCCGCATCCACCGCGACATCAAGGCCGGGAACATCCTCGTCGACTCCGACGGCTCCGTCAAGCTCGCCGACTTCGGCGTGTCGGCGTCCATCTATGAGACCGCGCCGGCGACGTCGTCCTCGTCCGCGTTCTCCGGCCCTATCCACGCGCCGTCGTCGTCGGCGGCGGCGCTCAGCTCGTCCTGCTTCAACGACATGGCCGGGACGCCGTACTGGATGGCGCCGGAGGTGATCCACTCCCACGTCGGCTACGGCATTAAGGCTGACATCTGGTCGTTCGGCATCACGGCGCTGGAGCTCGCGCACGGCCGGCCGCCGCTCTCCCACCTGCCGCCATCCAAGTCGATGCTGATGCGTATCACCAGCCGCGTCCGCCTCGAGGACGCCTCCGAGAGCTCGGCGAGGAAGAAGAAGTTCTCCAAGGCGTTCAAGGACATGGTGTCCTCGTGCCTCTGCCAGGAGCCGGCGAAGCGGCCGTCGGCGGAGAAGCTCCTCCGCCACCCGTTCTTCAAGGGCTGCCGCTCCAGGGACTATGACTACCTCGTCCGCAACGTGCTCGCCGCCGTCCCCAGCGTCGAGGAGAGGTGCAAGGACTCCACCCAACTCTGCGGCTGCGCCCGCGGCGCGCGCTGCGTCTCGCCGTGCCGCCACGCGAGCAGCAACGTCTCCAAGAACCGCCGCATCAGCGGCTGGAACTTCAACGAGGAGAGCTTCGAGCTCGACCCGACCGAGAAACCACCAGAGCAGCCATGCTTCCTCTTCCACCACGACCACTACCACCACGACGACGACGACATGCTCGAGCACGAGCAAGAAACCAACCCCACCGGTGGCAATGGAGACGACGATAGCTCGGCACGACGGCGGCAAGCTGACAATACAGAGAAGGGACAGGATGGCAAGGATGGCTTGAGCGACGTGGTGGTTCCCCATCTGGTGACCATCTTGGGGAGCTTGGAGATGCAGAGAGAGATGGTGATGCAGGTGCTAGAAGGCGGCGGCGGCGGCGAGACGTCGGGGAGAGATCAGGAGAGGGAGGAGATGCTGGTTGGGTACGTGAGGCAGCTGGAGCAGAGGGTGCAGGAGCTGAGCAAGGAGGTAGAGGAGGAGATGGCCAGGAATGTGCGTCTGCAGGAGCTTCTCCAGGCTTGTGAGAATCACACGAATTCATCTCAGACATCAGGGAGTCATTGAGATTGCCCTTGCAGTTGTGATTGGTAGGACGTACGTACAGGATTGATCAACGTATATACTTGCTCGTAAAAATTCTTAGGTAGCTAATACAATTGTCCACTTGCACGGTGTGACATGCTGGTGCTGAACTTTTTCAAGAAGCATGCGTTAGATGTACAGTAATTTACACAGTTGTACCAAGCTACAAGTTTAATTTGTACTGGTAAGTAAAGAAAGGAGGAAAAAATGTTGTTTCGCTGCACATTTTTTTGGGACAAACAAAAGTTCCATCTCCACATTAAACAACGTAGCAACTGACTGGTTCACAAGTCACAACGCAACGTACGTGACGGGTATTATTAGCCGGAGGTCAGTACACTGCGCGCGGGCCGCGCGGCCGTGCTAAAAGCGAAATTTGGCCGGAGAAAATTATTCTTAAAATCTCGAGAGAAACTATTTTAAAATTCAATCCTTTTTTACTGGTGTGAAGTTGTTGACATGAGAGGTGGTTACGAGGAACGCGGCACACACATCTGCGAGCTCACATACAGGGTGACGACGTGGACGTGCGATTCCTCTATTCCATTCAACCCATCGGTGAGTATAGTTGGCCATAAGGCCCGGAGCCCGATGGCCTGGCGATTTGACCCAGCTCAGGCACGGTACGAAGCTAGTCGGGCTCGTGCCAGCCCGGTCCGGTCAGTGGGTCGTGCTTGATCTGTGACCCCGGCACGGTGGGTCGGCACGACACGGCCCGAAATAACGGTCGGTACGATGGGTCGGTCGGGCCACCGGGCCGGCACGCTGGGCCGGCCCAGCACGACACGGCCATTTCCCCATCGCCGCCCTGGCGCCCCCATATAAATTTCTCCCTCGGCCGTCACCTCTCTCTCTCAGGAAAACCCTAACCCTAACCCTCGCGCCTCCCCATCTCCTCCTTGTCTTCTCTCGCCGCCACCGCACCCGCCTCTCGTCCGAGTCGCCTCCTCTCCCGGTGAACCGCTCGTCGTCTCCCTCGTTCGGATCGCAAGCTTCGCCTCCTCGCCGGATCCGCGACGCTTGGCCGGATCCGCCGCGAGTTGCTCGTCTACCCTCGCCGGATCTGTGTCGTCTTCACCTCCCATTGCCGGATCCGCGAGGTCCTCGTCTACCCTCGCCGAAACCGCGAGCTCTTTGCCTCTGTACTGGCCGGATTCGCCGCGTGCTGTTCATCTCTGTCCTCGTCGGATCCGCGAGCTCCTCTTCTTCCTTCGCTTGATCCGCGAGCTTCTCGCCTCCCCTCCTCGGATCCGCGAGCTCGTCCTCTCCCCTCGCCGGATCCGCGAGCTCCTCGCCTCCCCTTGCTGGATCCATGAGCTCTTCGCCTCTGTGACTCTATCCTGGCCTGAACCGCCGCGTGCTCTTCGTCTACCCTCGCCGTCGCCGGTGATCCGCAACTCCGGTGCTCTGGTACCGCAGGTTTGTTTTTTCTTTTTTTTCTTCTGTTTTTTTGTTCTGTCCTTGAACAAATCAGCATCACTAATTTGTTCTTGCTGGCTTTTTTTGTTCTGTTTTTTTGCAGGTCGCAGGAAATTTGCTGAGCGGCAGCCGCCATTGAGGAACCGGAGTTGAGGACGATGGACGACGATCCTACGTCCCGCAACTTCGAGTTGCGGACGATGGGTATGCAAGGTGACGACGAAGATGATGTGGAGGACGCGCGGTGGAGGTCTTCGGCAACATTGATTCGACCCCGATCGATGTCGAAGGCAATGATGCTGCTGATGCCTCGCAGTCGTAGGAGGAGCCCATGCTGCCCACCGATGCCGATGGTGCCGGTGCCGGTGGCAGCACACCTTCTGTCTCTATTGTCAGCAATAGCAACAAGAGGGGCAAATCTGAGGTATGGGCTAACTTTGAAGAGCTTTATGAAGAGCGAAATGGCACACAGGTTAGAGTTTTTGCTAAGTGCAATTATTGCCATAAGACTTTATCCGCGCATTCTTCTGGTGGTATTGGTCATCTTCTTAGACATATTAGGTCTTGCAAGCCTAGAAAACTTCGTTCTAATGCATTGTCTCAGTCTATGTTGCGTTTTAATGCTGATGACTCTGTTTCTGAATGGCAATATAGTCCTGAGGTAGCAAGAGTACAAATGTGTAGGCTGATTGCTAGAGAAGATTTGCCTATCTGTTTTGGTGAATCTGCTGCTTTTGAGGAGTTTATTAAGTTAGCCCATAACCCTAGATATACTGTTGGTGCTGGTGCCAGTTCAAGTGCTGGTGTCAGTTCAAGTGTTGGTGCCAGTTCAAGTGCTGGGCTTGGTGTTGGTGCCAGTACATTGTCTAGGAGAACATCTGCTAGTGCTTTGCTTCAGGCAGCTTCTTCAACTGCTAATATGAATGCTTC
Source organism: Oryza australiensis (assembly GCA_019925245.2). Lineage (NCBI taxonomy): Eukaryota > Viridiplantae > Streptophyta > Magnoliopsida > Poales > Poaceae > Oryza > Oryza australiensis. The sequence goes on along the minus strand of JAIFGZ020000160.1, from coordinate 428,912 downwards.
AGAGCTTTCTGCCTATCTTGACAGTGACATCGTGAACCAATATGACGATGACTTCAATATCCTTAATTGGTGGCATGAGCACAAACTCACCTATCCTATTCTTTCCATCTTAGCTAGAGATGTTTTGACTGTTCATATCTCTACTATATCTTCAGAATCTGCTTTTAGCCTAACTGGCAGGATCATCAAGGATCGCCGATGACGTCTAAGTCCTGAAATGGTTGAGCTGCTAGCATTGCTCAAGGATTGAGAGCAAGTAGATGCAAAGACTCAACATTCCATGGATAATTTGGAGCTTGAAAGCTCATATGAGAATTTGTATCTTGATAATGATGATGTAAATACTTGAGAATGTATTTGGACTGTATGATGAACATTATATATGCTGTGGGCTACACTCTTTTTCTTTCTAGGGTTTTCTCACGAGGTGTGAGTTTTTACATAGAAAGTTTTTTAATGAGACAGCCATTGCACAAAACACAGCTAAATTTATATATTTGGACTTGTCTATATTGTGCTGAGCTAAGCTATGTGTATGCTGATGAGCTAAGCTATGTGTATGCTGATGCATATGTGTATGCGATGAGTTTGAAAGTTTGAAAGTGTTTGAAACTTGATGCTAAGTTTCTGTATGTATATGATATGAATGAAAGTTTGAAAGTTTCTGTATGCTAAGTTTCTGTATGTATATGATATGAATGAAAGTTTGAAAGTGTTTGAAACTTGAAAGTTTGAACGTTTTCTGTTGTTTTTGAGTTCATTTTGTGCTGACCAAGATTGTTTTGATACCTTGAGTTAGATTCGGGCCTGGGCTAGCACGGGGCCCATGGGCTTGTCGGCCCGCTTATCGTGCCTTCGGGCCGGCACGGCATGGCCCAACTCTTGTTGGGCCGTGCCTAGACCAGTCATGCAGCCCGTCGACAGGCCTGGCCCCGCCCGAAGTGCCTATCGGGCCATGCCGGCCCGACCAGTATCGGGCCGTGCCTAATTCGGGCCTGGGCCGGGCCATGCCGGGCGGGCCGTATGGCCATCTATATCGGTGAGCTCGCAACATACAGAGGTCGGAGCTGTTGTGGCTACTAGGGCCCATTTGGGAGGGTTGAACTCTTAAATCTAAATTCAGAAGTAGAATTTATATGTTTTTTATTGAGTGAAGTATGTAATAAATGGTTTTAGCTTCTTCGAAGCTAAGTCGAGATTCTTTTTATTATTTTTAAAAAAAGAGTGTACCTCCAACCTTGCTTCACGCCTCCGCTCCTCTAGTTTATTTGTAGCTTCACTTTAACCTGTTTCGCTTCTTTTTCACTAGAGCTAAAATCGTTTGATTTCTCTCTAGCTTCAAAAGAGATAGGGCTGAACCTATAGAGAAAGTCTTTTCTGAACTTAGATACACGTGCACCTATGTTCTTTATAATAAGATGTTTACCAAGATTTTTTGGACTATATAGTTATACGCTTCAATAGTATCTTCATCTATATGATGTTTCACAAATCGCGGGGATGATCCAACAGTGTTGAGCCTAGGTGCAGCTGCAGTTAGATTCAGAAAAACCACGTCCTGAACCTAGAGCCCTCGTAAACGGGCCTAGCTCCCGTTTAGCTTCGGTGGAGAACTGCAGATACTTCCCTACTCCCATACGGATACGATGCGATGAACTTTGCAGACATAGAGAGCGGCACGACATCGATCAGCGGCAGACTCGGGCCGGCTGCATTGGTAACGAATGATTTAAGCAGCTAATTAGCCACACATAAAACGAAAAACATAATTATTATATAATTAATTAAATATTAATATATAAAAATTAATAAATAAATTTATTATATTTTTAAACACTTTTTATATAGAAATTTTTCACACGAAATATACAATTTAGCAGTTTGAAAACGTGCTAACAAAAACGAGGATTGAAAAGAATGCCCCTTTGCCGCACTGAAATTTGATGTTGTTCCTCGCTAGCCAATGACAGTTGCTCCGGGGCAACAAGTGGCGCCAGTGTCATGTTTCTATACAGTAATACAATCTATAGTTAGTATGGTGTTCTGTACGACTATTTGACCACCAAAGCAGCCTTTTTATTGGGCACTAGTTTAAGACAAGCAAAAAAAAATGACAAACAAGCGAAACATACTATTAGAATTTTAGGCCTATTTCGATGTATTTAAATTTTAAAATTAATCAAGTAATTAAATAATATTTTTATGACTATAGTAAGTGAAACAAAATATATACACATGTTCGTTTTTAACACAAATTTAAACATAAACAATATATAAAATATAGTTTTAGAGTGTACCCAATAGGTACACTTGCACTGCCGGAGGCATTAGGAGTGTTGGTAGTTGAAACGTCGTTACCACATTAGACATACGGCATGTCCTGTCAATGTAGTCATACCAATTCATTGCAGTGATGAATTGCCACTGTGCAGTCTCTCGAACGGCCTTTGTGATGTAGACGTACAGCAACGGACGACCACCAAGACATAGTCAACGTAGACGTACAACAACGAATGGTCACCAGGACGTAGATGATGTAGATGTTTGATACGAGTTGCCATTCATCGCCTGTCCATTAATCTCTTGGGCCGCAGACACTTGTGAATTCACCTAGGCTGTTAAAAATATCTGGATCCGCCGCTGACATCGATTCCTCCTTTCCATTCAACGCTGCCGCCCTTTCCACTAGTGTTGACTTCATGTGACATTGCATTCTTTATCTTCTTCCGAATACAAACTATTGTCCAAAAAAATCACCACGTCTAATTCAAAATAAGAAGACAAGAAATGAGTAGCAAAATGTCTCGTGCAAAATATTCAGAACTTTTAACCTCTGTTTGGCCTGTCCTACCCTTTTCACATATGCATTAGTCCTATCCTAATAATCTGCTATGGTAGCAGGTGACGTATCACTTGATAACAACGAGACGTTTGTAATATCTTTTTTAATTTTAACATATGTTGTTCCGTCTTCGAATATGTTTATAAGGGTAGAGAGCATGTGTGATTTATAGGAGTGAGTACGTGCTTCCTTATATAAGTGTCTTCGTCCGTACCGTGTTTAAAAAAAGTCTAATATTCAACCTAACTGGCTGATACACACACGAAGACAGAAAAAGTACGTAAGTACGACTATCTAGGATGTAGTATTGCAACTTGTGGCTTAATTATGTTGTAGCTACCACCATGTAAGAACCCATAGCCTAATCTAAACATCTGCAAGAGCATATGCATATTTTCATTTCTCAGTATATGATCTTTGATATAGAGGAGATCAAGGATGCAGAGGGTGCAGGTCCTTGTGTACATTAATGAAGAAAAAAGGGATCATACTGGGCTCCAAGGAGAGGAAGATATGAAGGCAACACCAAACAACACACCGTTAGCATAAAGCAGAAGTGAAGCACACCCACATTTGTTACTTGCTCTATTGCAATGCATTCTGTCAAATATTACCCAGCCTCTCTTAGTTATTCTTTTCCTTTCGTTAGAATGGGAGGCTTTGGGAATGATCAAAGCACAGTCCAGTTGGCTGCCGGTGTAGGTTTTGCAACAATGCTGGGTGGATTGCTACAGCCACGGACCAGGAGCATTGATCAGACATCAAGACGCTCGTAAGCGACCTCTGCAACGAGCGCTGATTGGACTGTGTGACGCACTCAGCGATCGGTTGGAGACACTAGCTTACAGGTTCTGATTGCAGCCACGGACAAAGGTAGGAACAGAGCATGTCGTGTCCTATGATGCCGTGGTCGTTGGTTGATTGTGTTTCACTTGGAACATAAATATATTAGACTTTCACCGGATTTTAGTTCAAGTCATTTGAAATTAGCAAACTAAATAGTTGGTACGCTTTTCCGGAATAAAATGTTCTTGCTCTACTTTTCAAGAAACATGTCTTATAATGTCAGTATTTCATACTTGACAACTCTCAATTGCATGTAGCATGTGCTACAATTATTTTTACTCGAACATATTTTTTTACTTAAACATAATTGTTTAATGAGTAAAAATTTTAGTCCCTGTACCAGGAAGTTTTATAAGATATACATTGTATTGGTGTAATATAATGGTTCTAGTTTTATACTTGTACCAGGTTACAAGTTTTCCCCCTCAGTCTTGTAGAATAAGGTGCGTACATATTTTAAGTTTAATTAACTCGTAGAAATATTTGGCCACATAATTAAAATAATAAAAATTTAATTTAATTAATGAAAATAATATGACATTTGAACTTGCTTTTTCATAATTATGGTTTCGTTGCTAAAAATATTATAGCATATGAGAAGATAAAAGCAACTATTAGTTCAGAGACCGTATCAAAGTTTAAATGTACCTCACAGTTGAACAACGAAAGTACAAAGGAGAAAAAGCGCAGTTTCTCCGCAAATCTTTCGGGGCAAAATTTTCATGTTCACATTAAACAAGGGAACGATTCGTTTGGTGTTACATAAACGAATGGTGGTGAGATCTTCGCCGGTGGACAGGACACCACAGCCGTACGTGCTAATGCCCAAAAATGCAACCGCGAGTCCGCGACAAATTTTTTACGTATAAAGTCCATATACCATGTTTGCCAGTATTAGATCTACGTTAGTATAGGTCTCTTGGTATATTTCATATATTTGGTCTATTATAGTGGCATATAGCTATCATATTGGATGAAATCATCATCGAAATCGCTTGAGCAGGCAAAATGAACTGAGGTTGTATTTTTGGTTTTGCAGTTTACAAAGGAAACTCGAACTCAAGCTAGAGTGAACTAGAGTGAAATATATGGACAAATTAATAGGATGCATGGATCGAAGCGGTTGTTGTTCGTGTAGACGAATGTACTTGTTTCTAGAAGTTTTATGTGCAATATTTTCATAACAGGGTAAATGAAAATGCCTATGAATTTTATTATGCACAGCTGGTGCATGCTCTCTCTCTTTTTATCATCTCCATGACTCCACTCATCACTGCCTACAACTACAAAGACGCGGTGATTTACATGTACTAGCAAAATATCCATACTTTGCTATGGATAAAATATATTTTGATCAAATATGTTAGTATTATTTGTTTACTTATTTTAATATATAATATTCACTTGATTCAAACAAATATTAGACTATTGTATAATATCAAAACATATTAGGGACTAATTTATAAAACTGTATCGTCATCACTAGTGTTTTTATATTAGTAATTTGCTGTGGGTAAAAAATAATAACAATATGTCAGGGATATATTTTTTATCAAATATGCTAGTATTACTCGTTTGCTTATTTTACTATACTAGCGTAATACCCGTGCGTTGCAACGGGTTGTAAATAATATTCATTGACAGAAATTAAAATCCTAAACCATATATCACAATTGGACATCAATGATGAAAGAAATATAATCATAGAAATAACGACATAAAACTGCAAAGGGCCGAAACGATAATTCAATATCATGAAAATTATATAATTAAATCCTATTTTTATTTAGCTATAAATAATTCAATACGGAGGAAAATTATAAGTTTCAACAAATTTTTAGTGGATCAAATAGTGCTAAAACTAATACTGTAAATTGAAAAACAACTAAAATTAGATAGAAATTAGAAAAACTTATTTTAGCCCATAGATGAAAATCCGATCCATTAATTCTGAACGGGTATCCGTTTCATTGAGATAAATTAGAATTTTTTATGTTCTATTCTTATGGTCTCAATATTATGTGAGTGGTCTAGGAGCATGGTTAGGCTGGACCAAGAACAAATAGTGCCAAACAAGCATTGTTCATCGTCTTCCCTAGCCGAAGGCGAGAATTAGAAGAGGAGAGAAGATGGGCGTCGGTGCTCCGGCGACCAAACGGCAGTGAGGAAGGTGGTAGGACATGTCCCACGATGTGACTCATCCATAGATGGTGGAGGTTTGCAACGAAGAAAACCAAAACAACAGGAACACGACCGACAACAACATGGTCCCGATAGAGAGAGAAATGACAACGACGAGCTCTGGTGGTGAACACGATCAGATGAGTGTGTCAAAATGCGTTCCCGAACAAGGGGTTCCATTTTCCTTGAAAACGTAGGAAGAACGGAAGACGAAGACCGAACATGTGTGAGGAAGGTGGTCGGACGTGTCCCACAATGTGACTCGTCCATAGATGGTGGCGGTTGACGACGAAGAAAACCAAAACAGCGGGGACATGGCCAGCAATGACATGGTCCCAACAGAGAGAGAAATTGCCACGACGAGCTCTAGTGGTGAACATGGCCAGGTGAGTACGCCAAAACACGTTCCCAAACGAGGGTGTTCCGTTTTCCTTGAACGGACAGGAGGAACGGAAGACGGAGAAGCAAACGCGCTAGGAGGAGAGGGCCACCGAGAGGATGCGCCGTGAGAGGGAGAGAGTGCCGAGAGGAGAGTAGCGTTGGCAGGAGAGGGCTGCCATGGAGGAGTGAGGGAGGGAGCACAAGGGAGAAGAGGGGTGCTGGGAGGAGGGAGCGACCAGGGAGGGGAAGAGAGGGGCGTTAGGAGGAGGAGGCAACGGGGAGGAGGAGCGATTAGGACGGACAAAATGAAAGCCTTACAATTTTTATATTAGGTATTCCTTGAAAAGCAGGAGGAACGGAAGACGGAGACCGAACGACGATGAGGAAGGTGGTCGGACGTGTCCCACGATGCGACTCATCCATAGATGGTGGCGGTTGGCAACGAAGAAAACCAGAACAGCAAGAATAAGACCGGCAACGACATGGTCCCGACAAAGAGAGAAACGACAAAGATGAGCTCTGGTGGTGAACACGGCCAGGTGAGTGCGTCAAAACATGTTCCCCGGACAAAGGTGTTCCATTTTCCTTGAACGCACAGGAGGAACAGAAGATGGAGAAGCTGACGCGCCAGGAGGAGAGGGCCACCGGGAGGATGAGCCGGGCAAAGGGAGAGAGGGCTGAGAGGAGAGTAGCGTTAGAAGGAGAGGGCTGGCAGGGAGGAGGAACGAAGGGAGCACAGGAGAGGAGAGGGGCGCGGGAGGAGGGAGCGACCAGGCAGGGGAGAAGAAAGGCGTTGGGAGGAGGGGGCGACAGGGAGAAGGGGCGATTGGGACGGACGAAACGGAAGCCTTACAAATTTTTATGTTAGGTATACATATTATATCCACACTAAGATTTGCATCAATAAGATATGTGTTATCGATTGTAACAAATTTTGTGCATACACAATGTTGCGCCTTAAAAATACATAAAATTATTTCCCCTAAAGTAGTGCTATGTGGTATACAAATTATTCAAATTAATCATTAACAGATGTGCCCAATAAAAACAGCTAGAAACGTATGTACGGTAAAGCGTAATTTAGAGGAACATATGAAAATATCACATGCTGGATATGTATTAATTGCGAAATTCACTCTCGTACAGAAGCCTCTATATTGCATTTCAAACATGACGCTACTAAGCAAGCGTCACCACTCTCTTGCATGGTTGCATCAAACCTACTAGAGGATACCCATGATGTTTGCTGTCAATATTACCAGAAAGTCGAATTAGTAAAGAATAGGAGCGTTTTCAATCCTATACAATGTAAACAATAAATTTAAGACAGTTTAGAGATCTTGTATTGCCTAGCATCATTCATAAAATGGCAATTCTAGATTCCTCAAAGAAGAAAATTATGAGGATTACATATGAAAATAGGAATTGGTGTGTTTGTATGTGACACTGGGGGATACATATAAACATGTCATCTAGAAAGGGATTCAAACTGCATCTCCATCACACCAGAAGGGCTAGATTGTACATCCTGGATTCCCATTTGTATTGTCAGGATGCAAAAGATCAATAGAACCTGAAGCTTCCGTTACTGCTCCTTTTGACCTGGTACAGCGCTATAACTAGAGCTGAAAGCACTCACAACATCAAAGCCCAAGTAAACCCTAAAATATGTCATTGGATATATCATATATGGGCAGCAACTCAAACATATCCTACACTTCTTTCAAGTTGGCGCCATGTATATCAATAATGGAATATTGCAGGTCTACTCATTTGATTATGCAACATATAAATGCAACTATTAAAATGCAAACCAAAGCAAAATAATTTTTTTTACTTGCCCACAAATCACCCATGATGTCTATTTTAATTAGCAGGTTTAGTCCTAAGCAGCTTTAGGGTACTGCTTCATATTCAAGTATATGCAGGCAGACTCCAAATCACTTTGAAGCAGCCCAATAAACTAATTACAACTACTCCTAAGAGCATCCCAACGGCCACATCAAAGGGCGCAGAGCTATATTTAGATAGTTTAAAGTACAACAGGTAACCGATCGTCCAAATTTAGCGCCTGGCCATCCCGGCAATATCAGTGTCTAGGTCTGGCGAGCGGCACGACGTCGCCAAAATGGGCACATGCACATGATCTCAATAGCAAACGTCCTGTTTTCAGTGGGCAATAGCAAATCATGACCGGACGTCAAACAACAAACACATTCTGGCCGGACGACAACAGCAAACGTATCAGCAAATAGCAAAAGTCCTGGCCGGTCTCAACGTCAACAGGGAAAGTTGTCGTCAGCGAAGAAGCAGTCACGACAGCGGCGGCGCCTAGAGCTGGCGATGCGAAGGGATGACATGGTTTTTTTTTAAATGAACATTTTTTATTATTGTGCTTCTACTAAAAACACACAAAATTTCTAGTTTCTATTTTTGATAAGGAACCAAAAGGTGTTTCATTTGAATGCTCGTAAATAATGAATTCGTTGGGGATGCTCTTAGAATTAAAAGACTTGATATATGTGGAATTTGGACAAGCCCTCTGTTATATGAGATAGTAGTATTAATCTAAGTTTAACTAAGAATGTATTAGGAAGTAATGACCAGAGCATCCACACCAGTACAGTAGGCATTCACATTCGTAGCAAATTTAATCAACAATTGAACCAAGTTAAGCAGATCAAGCCGCATGCTTGCGACCATCAGAGGCGTCTTCCCTTCCTTGTCAATCCACTGCAAGCAAACATCCATCCTCAACTGTTACACTAAACAATCTAGAGGAAAGAAACCAGAGAAGATAGTTTTATTCTTGCCTCAAGACATGCACGGCTACACCTGCAGCTCGGAGGACCAAGATCTCATCAGCATTTACATAGTTGACCTGCTGATATAACAGCTCACCCCGGCTCCTTGGATTGCCGCAACCCCAACATGACGCTGCTCTGAATCAAGTTACGCCCACCAAAAAGGGGATTTTGACGGAACTATTAACAGGTTTATGCGGGGAATCACTCCATGATTGAGCGGAAACCACTCCCTAGTCCCAAAGAATGAAGAACACGTGCAAGGATGAGCAGTGCAAGGAAAACCGAATCAGGAAAAAATCAACTTGTCGCACAATTCACCGTGAAAGGCAAGGGCGAGGACGATTGCGAGTGGGAATTGGTGATTAAGCGGTTCAAGGATGCGCTTGGCATCGGCAGCAGCGGGCGCGGGCGCGTGGAGCGGACGAAGACCGACGAGGGGTGGACTCTCCTCTCTCGGACGCGCGAGGAGTGACGCGACGAACGGACGAATTGTGACGAGTGAAAAAATATGAATTTTTTTAAGTAAGTTAGGTTAGATTGATGGTATTCACTTTATTTAAACAAATATTTAAATTATTATATAATTTCAAAATATATTAGGAACTAATTTATAAAACTATAAAAATAGTGGTGTTGAAAACTCATCTCGTATATAGCTGTCAATACAACTCATTCTTAAATAGTGAAAGATAATACCTAATAATGTTTCTTGGCATCACCAATGAAAATGGAAGGCATGAGAAATATCAACAGAACCATCAGCATCAACACATGGAAAATTTTTTTGTAGTATCGAAGTCTCCAATCCTGATGCCTATTGGCTACTAATCAATCAGAGAAAAACTTCCATGTTCTCTTTCTCGATCTTGTTCAGCACGGCCACGGCTACGAACTCACAAACTAGAGGTCAGTGCGACCGTCATTCCTCACTTCTGTGTTCAGCTTTGATACAGATCCCCTCTTCTTCGGCTACACGAGAGGGATCGATTTCTCCTTAACGTTCCTTAGTATCGGATGACCTCCTATGCCATTGAACTTTCTTCCCCGAGTACATTGTTCACTGTTGTCCAATTCAAAATTAAAAGGCAATAAGGATCAACGTATAGCAAAATGTTCTTAATATGTGTTAACATGCATCCTATTAGGAATTAATACAGTGTCCTAGCCAATCCTACCATACAATATATGCATTATCCTCGTCCTAATGATCTGCTAGTGACAGATGCACATATGAAGACGTGCAGAAACAATACAGTAGTACAACTAGTTCCTCTAGTATCTCCACACATACCACTTGCAATGTATGGCTTTCTTATGCTTTAGTTACTACCACGATGAGCCTAGCCACCTACACAACGGCAGAGTTTATGCATGCCTCACTATGGGAAAGAGCAAGTTTGCCGAGTGCCCGAGTGTTTGCTAAGTGTATTTTATCGGACACTCAACAAACTCTTTTTTAAGTGGACACTCGGCAAAAAACACTTAACAAAATATCATGTTTGCCAAGTGTTTACACTCGGCAAAAAACACTCAGCAAATATCATGTTTGCCGAGTGCTCACGCTCGGTAAAAAAAGCACACAACAAAATTTATAGAGATATATTTTAAATTTTTTAACGGTAAAACGTGAGGTGGAGAGGCGGAGACATGAGAGGTCACGAGTTCAACTCCCGCGGAGGGAAATTTTTGAATAAATTTTCGTGCGCGATTGGTTGGTCTGTTGGTTGGGCCGGCTGTGTTGGGCCTCGTTGCATCCAATTTTTTTTGACTTTATTTTTTAAAAAATCAGATTATAGACTTTGTCGAGTGCCTTCCGAACACTCGGCAAAGTCTTTGTCGAGTGTCCGACAAAAAACACTCGGCAAAATCGTCTTTGCCGATAAAAGATTTGTCGTGTCCTCTTTACCGAGTGTTATACTTGACAAACCTTTTATCAAGTTTATTTGGGTCTTTGCCGAATGCAAAGTCGCGGTTTCTGGTAGTGCCTTTATTTCTCCATTGTTAGGAGTATACGCAGTAAAGAGGACACAATGGTGAGCAATAAAAGGGTGCAGCTACACAACGTTAGCACAAAGCATAAGTGAAAGTGCAGTACCTAGGATATTATCGCATCCTTCTCTTCCCACTATTTTTGAAATTTAATTCTCCGACGAACATGAGAATGAAAGAATTTGGGAATGGTTCCAGTGCAGGTTAACCAATAATATCTGTAGCCTTTACGAACATGAGAATGGAAGGATTTGGGAACGGTTCCAGTGCAGGTTAGACAATAGAATCTATAGGCTTTGCAACATTGTTTGGTGAGAAATTTTATAGTACTTAAGAGATGTTTTTAGTGTGAATTTAATATCTTGTAGTATCGATGGTATTGTAGAGATATCAAATTTTATAATATGATTTTTAGTATCTTTTTAATAACTGTAAAATCACTCTTAATTGGTGAATTGCCATAGCATTGATTCGAATCCAGAAACTACTTGGCTCTAAGGATGAAAACGGATCGAACATGGTCGGAAACTAGCTATATCGTATTTGTTTTCATATTTTTTCAGAATCAGATTCGAATCGAAAACCTCTTACGAAACCGGAAACAAATACGGAACGGATACAAATCGAAACAAATATGGTAACGGATATTGATTGGATATTTCACAACCTCAAATATCATTATAAATCAAGCATTGTAATTTTAGACATCCATAATAAAAAAATAATTCACTCACATGAGTGATGAGTGTATACCATAATCTAAGGATTTACCAAACATATATTTTGTGCTATCCCAAAAATCAAAACTAAATATGCTCGAAATAGTTTATGTTTTATTGCAAAATCTACATTTAATAGATCTTCAAGACTTCTGCCAACAGCAACACAACTTAGATTTAATTGAGATATATGATTAATCAGTAACCCCACAGGCTAGGAGTTGAAATTTCCAGATATTAGAAGCCATTCACATTGATAAAGAGGAAAATCGACTCCTCAGCATTAAGGCATAACAAAGGCCAACTGAAAAATAGCAAAGCAGTATAGTTGTACTTGTACATGATACATCACATTGATACATCATACAGTGAATCAGGCTGTATTTTTAGTGAAAAAAACATTGCCAAGATAATCTTTCTTGTAGAAACTTCATTCAGCACAAAAAGTTCAGTGCGCAATTTGGTTGGTATTACCGTATTACAATCTACAGCCTAAGATTCAATACCAAATGTTGAAAAAAAGATTTTTGCTTATTTGGTTTTCAAGGGCGCCGAGCGGCCGGGAGCTCGGGAGACGACGCCGACCGGGCGCCGGCGGCGGAGGGCGACGCCGAGGCGCCGGCGGCGGCGCCGCGGAGGTGGAAGGCGCTGCGGGCGTCAGCGGCGGTGCCGTTGCAGCGGAAGGCGACGCCGAAGTCACGTCAGCGGCCGGGAGGTGCGGCGTCGAGCGGCCGGGAGCTTGGGAGGCGACGCCACCGGGCGCCGGCGGCGGGCGACGCCGACGCGGGTGGCCCCGTGGCGGCGGGAGGCGACGGCGAGGGCGCCGGCGGCGGCGCCGCGCGGCGGGAGGCGAAGCCGAGGCGCCGGCGGGCGGCGCCCGGAGGTGGAAGGCGACGCCGCGGGCGTCGGGCGAGCGGTGCGCGGCGGCGGAAGGCGACGCCGAAGTCACGCCGGGCAGCTGGGAGGTGCGACGCCGACGCCCTGGACTGGACTTGGAGAGGCTGGACACCTGGACAGTGAGACCGTGGAAGGAGTGGAGGGATCTAGGGTTTTGCCTTTCTTTTGTTGGGCTTATTGGGGGTTATGGGCCGGCTGGGTCAAAGGCTCCTAGGGGCCCGGATATTATCCGGTGAGATATCCGGATATTATCCAACCGTATCCGCTATCCGTCGGATAATGCCTCTATCGTATCCGTCTCCGTATCCGAGAAAAATTATCTATTTCCGTTTCGGAATCCAAAATTATCCGAAAATTATCCGGCTGAATCCGGAATCCGGATATTATCCGTACCATTTTCACCTCTACTTGGCTCCCTCTGCTCCTTCCTGCAACTGGTTCGTTGACTGAGCAATCGATTGGATCCACTAGCTGCAAGGTCGATTGGAGCCACACGGTCAAAGGTTGGAACATGGTATGCCATCTTATGTGATATACGCTGCTTGGAGACCCATTTTACTCTCCGTTTGTAACTTTTTTTATTTTGGATTGTAAACCAAAACTACGTTGGTTGGTAACATCAACCAAGATTAAAGATGATAACATTACGTGGTCGACTCCAACATTTTAGTCCCGATTGGTGTTACCAATCGTGGCTAAAAGTTTTTTTTCGTTTTTTAATTTTGTTCCTGTTTCTAGCTTGCTGCTTGTTTATATATTATGCTTCCAACATCCCCAATTTTTTTTTGTTTTTTCATCATTTTTTCCTACCGAAATCAAATTCACATATCAAATTAACATTCTCAAATCTCCTGCACATCATAAATTCACATCACAAATCGAGTAATGAACACCACATATCATATATCATAGATACACATATATCATATATATCATAGATACATATATATTATATATATCACAGATACACATATATCACATAACAAAATCGAGTATAGAACATGACAAAATTCTAAAAAACCATTTGGGGATATGGGAGGGGAGGTCGGATCCGGCGAAGGACGAGGAAGAGGAGGAGGAAAGGGAGGAGGCGCCGCCTCCACCTCCGAGCCAACGGGACGCCGCCATCTTTGAGCCGCCGCGCCGTAGCCACCTCCAAGCCGCCGTGCCGCCGCCATCTCCAAGCCGCTACCACCTCCCCTCCCATCGGATCTTACGGAGGAGAGGGCGCCGCCGCCACCTCCGAGCCGCCGCCATCTCCTCCCCTCCCACCGCCATCGCCGGAGCAAGAGAAAGAGCTGAGGGAGAGAGAGCTGAGAGAGGGAGAGACAACTAAGTGTTGGATCGGTGGAGAAAACGATGCATGCCAGGATATATATACCCCTGGATCTGTAGTCTCGGTTGGTGCCAACAACCGGGACTAAAGATATATTAGTCCCGATTGATGGCACCAACCGACTAAAGATCTAATTTTTAGTCCCGGTTGGTGGCACCAATCGGGACTAAAGATAATTTCCCGCTATTTTCAATTCATTTTTAATCTCGGTTGTAGCCACCAAAAGGATTAAAGATAATTTCTCGCTATTTTCAATTCATATTTAGTTCGTTATAGCCACCAACTCGGATTAAAGATAATTTCCTACTATTTCTAAATTTTTGTTGTCCCGACTAGATTTAACAACCGAGATTAAAAATTAAATAATCCATTAAATTGGACAAAATTAATTTAATAAATATAGGTTTAAAACAATAATAAGTAATACATTAAAATTTAATTAAATCATAAAATTAATGAGAAAATACTTAAAATATTTTAAAACTATTATTAAATTATAATAATCATATATAATTAACATATGCCCAATTTAAAATTGTTTTAAATTATAATAGTCATATATAATTAACATATTCCTTTTGAACTCGAGTTTACATAGTAATCCTACGTTGCATCTCTATATGTGCTCCTCTAGATATTTTTTTTGCTCCTATCTTTTTTCCTTTTTCGGCTGTTGTTGTTTTTTTTGGAAAAATTTGACTTTTTCTTTTTCAATTTTTTATATTTTTTCTTGACTTAGGATCAACGAGAGGTAACTACAGAAAATTTGAGCCTAAACAAGTGAAAGATGTGGCCGGTGGAAAATTCAGAAGACGCGCTCAGAATTGAAAAAGAGCTTCTGGGCTCAAAAAAAGACAATCTTTTGATCAGTTTTCTGGGAAAATAAAATCGCCGAACCCGGCAAAGCCAGGTACGAACGGATCCAAATTTTTTTCTGCTCAATTTTCATATATGAAACGTCTCAATCGGAGTCCATATGTGAAAGTTATGGCTATTTTAAAAACCGACTCCGAATTAGAGGACAAAACGGGAACAATGCGCGTAAAAACTTGTTAGACGTGTACAAACTAGACGCGACGGCTAGGGTTTGATGGAAACAAAAGGGGAAACACACGAACTGGACTCTAACACGATCTAACTATAACGAGACCTCGACCAGGACACAAACTCGACATGACGACTCTAAAACTAAAATATGCAAAGGCTATGGCACGTAAGGTTCTACGACAGGAAAAACAAATGTGGCAGAAAGTGACACACCGATCTGGCTTCAGATCTAAAGATCCACCCTATAATCTTAGCACCACAACTCCTCTGGTTATCAACCGAGACACAAACCCGATTGACTTCGTCAAGAAGACTAATCCCTGCCTGCGCAACAAAGAACACAAGTAAGAGTGATTGGACCTTGCATGTCTAGCGAAGAAATATTGTGTGTATCCGAAAAAGTAATGTTCTTATCATTGTAGATCCCTACTATTTATATATTATCACCAAAAGAATCACTAGTTAATAACAATATGATAATTTGTAATTACAATGTAATGATTAAAGCATGGAAAAATGATAATATATATACTAAACTATCATCAGTGTTAATTTCAAATAAAAAGATTATCTCCACGAGTGTCAAACCACCATATGTCGGTGGAGTCGGATGCCTTTTCTTTTTAACTGGCACAGTTAAAAGCACCTTCACTTTTAGTCCCGGTTTGTAACACCAATCAGAACAAAAGATAGGATCTTTAGTCCCGATTGGTGTTATAATCCGGGACTAAAGATGTCTGCCAGACTGACAGGTTCTGACAAGAATCAAACCGGAACTAAAGATTATCTTTAGTCCTGCTAAAAATATTTTTTAGTCTCGGTTCCTATTGGAATCAGGACTATTATAGATTTTAACAGATGGATCAAAGATTATTTCTCCAGCAGTGATAGTGGTCATTGGTTGATTGTGTGCCATTCAAAACATAAGAATTCTTAGGCGTCCTTATTTGGAATACAAGAACTTTACAGTTTTTTCTGTATTTAGCTATATTAGTTCCTTGAAACTAGCTTGCTAGCTAGCTAAATAGTAGTAAATTGGTACACTTGTCCGGAGTGAAATGTTCTTGTTGTACTTTTAAAGAGCAAGAGTTAAATGCACTATACGTAGCGCTAAATCACATGAAACATGCGCTATAGTACGGGGGTGTTTGGTTTGAGGGCACTAAAATGAATCTCCGTCACATCGGATGTTTGCACATTAATTTGAAATAAACGTGAACTAATTATAAAAATAATTACAGAATCAAAGAATAATTTGCAAGACGAATCTATTAAGCCTAATTAATCCATGATTGATAAATGTTTACTGTAACATCACATCATCAAATTATAATGTAATTAGGCTCATTAGATTCGTCTCATAAATTATCTACCGAGTATAAATGAGTTTCATAAATAATTCATATTTAATACTTCAAAATAATATCTCTATATCATGTCTTGGTCAAATTCTAGTTGTGGATATACTCAAACACACAGTAATTTTACTCATGCATCATATAGGATTGTTTGGTATATAGCTCATACATTTTTAAAAATATAGTATTCATTTCGGGCTGATAATATCATTTAATTAAATAAGGATGAGGTCAAACTTTAAAATCTTTAACTATAAATAATTTTTAAAATATTTGTCAAAATGTATAAACCATATACTTGTTGATATTTTTATATAAATTATGATAGAAAAATAGCGACGAAAGTTGTTTTTTAAAACCATGTTCTGGTTCAAAATAAATGATAAGTATTATCAATTTGGAAAGAGTATTTTCTCACTTGTCTTGCAAGGATTTACCATTTTGAAAAAAAAAAGTTGGAAATCTACTTGTCTCGCCGAAAGGAGCTGCGAGAACTAGTGAAGCCGGCGCTGTCGCCTCAAGGATCGGCAAGAACCAAAGGGTGCAGTTACTTTTGTACAATAAAAGAAACAAAAGAGGATGGTCTTGGCTTCACAGAGTGAAAGATACTAGCAACACCAACAACGCATCGTTAGCAAAATATATTATAAGGAAGTGCAGTAGGATATCATCTCCTATATATAAGGTTCTCGGTCCAGACATCCTTTGAAATATTACTTAGCCCTTTGGCTGTTCTCCTCCTCTTCCCACTGGTATGAAGGTCGAATTCTCAGACGAGCATGAGAATGGAAGGCTTGGGGAATAATTCCAGTGCTGTATGGATAGTTGTAGAGGCTTTGCAACATTTTTTGGTGAAATGCTACAGCCATAGACCAGGAGTATCGATTGCACTGGCATCAAGAATGCCTTCTGCCTCTTGCGTTGGAAGTGGCTTGCATGTTCTACCATCAGCCTTAGCAGTGTTGGATCAGCCTATGGGTAGGGATGGTAATGGGGCCCATTTTCTGATTCCCCATGGAGAATTCTCCTATTAGGAGATGAGGATGGTTACAATAAAATATCCACCGAAAAAAATCAAATGGTAGAAAACTTGCCTTCATCAGGTTTGATGGGGGCGAGTATGATCCTCTGTTCCAGTATCTGCCCCCCGTGGAGACCCGCTTAAATAGTTTAGGGCTTCAATTTTGATATAGTGTGTTCAGGCGGCCCATAATAACAAAGCCTCAATTACTAGAGTATATAGTCCATTTGCTAACCTTAGATTCCCCACTCCCATCCCACCCTATTCTTAGGTCAAGCGCCGCCGAGTGCCCGAGCCAATATAAAAAAACATGATGCAGCGCTCCTCCGCTTCTCGTGCTCTTTCGGGGCTGCTGGAGCGCGTCCTCTCCTCCTTGCCCTCGCACGTCGATGCCACTGACCAGGTACGCACAAGCGCAACCATGCAGCAGAACGGCGAAAAGACTCCGGGCTTCTCTCCTAGTCTCCTTGCCTTGCCAGCTCACCCACACTTGTGCTCCTCCGCGAGATCTGCTCCTTCAATACTTGCGTCGCCAACTCGCCCTCACCTCGAGCTCCTCCGTGAGATCTCCTCCAGCCCTCGTCTGGACTTGGTGCCCTGCCCCTAACTCCATAGGCAACGGTGATAGAGGCTCCACGGGGATTAATTCCCTGTGCGAAGGTGCAGATGGAAATAATGTTCTCTCTGTTGCATTTCACAGGGCCGGGGATGGGTAGAAGTTTTCACCCACAGAGGCAGGTCTAGGGCATATCCCACGGTGGGGAATTTTCCATTGTGATCTCTACCTAGGGGTTGCCGGGTCTCGCTCCATCATCGGTTGTATAACTTCGTAGTCAGAAAAGCATTTTCGACACCTATGTGCCAGTATGTATATAGTTCAAACAGTTATATAAAAAATTTATAAAGATTTAGTAAGATATATTATGATAATAAAAGACACGATACTAACATGCGAGTCTAAATTCGATCTACACATAAAGAAAAAAATAATAAATTTTTTACGTTGTATAGGTACTATTCATTTCTTGATTTTATTATTTTTATTTCTCTAGTTGTAGTCAAATATAGTTTTGCATGTTTGTTTATAGACTTATATCATCCCAGTTGACGACACTATTAATTTATTTCAATTTTTCTATAACTTAATAGTCACATACAAATGACGGCTGACATGCCATCTATGTGTAAATCCATATCACTTAATAGTCAACTTTGTAGCACCTATCTTCTTTTGTTTATTTTTAAGATAACAAATACTAGCCTCACAGTCAAGGCCATCGATATTACTACATAACTAGGTTAATTACTGTTAACTATGCCTACTGCGAAGTTAAGTGCATCTTAATTAACCATCAAAATCATGTCCTGTCTGTTCCTGATTTGGGAATGCTCTTTATGTTTCTTGTTGGTATGTCATTTACAGTATCTAGCTATCACTACCTACATGATGCATAGTGAGTTGTACATATCATCATCATACACTACTGAAGAAACCATTTTTTCATACGGGTCGAAAGACATCTTTTCATGTGAAAAGTCTGCCCGCATGCGCGAAAAGGTCTGGGAAAAGACCATTTTCGCATGCGGGCGACCAACCACACGGGAAGATCTATTATCCCGTGCGGTCGGCTTAAGTGGCCCGCACGGAAAGATTGATTATC
Source organism: Oryza australiensis (assembly GCA_019925245.2). Taxonomy (NCBI): domain Eukaryota; kingdom Viridiplantae; phylum Streptophyta; class Magnoliopsida; order Poales; family Poaceae; genus Oryza; species Oryza australiensis. The sequence goes on along the minus strand of JAIFGZ020000160.1, from coordinate 409,827 downwards.
CCGTGCGGGTCACTTTACACGACCGCACGGGATAATGCATCTTCCCATGCGGTCTGTTAAGTCGACCGCACGGAAAGATGGTCTCTCTCTCCTCTCCTCTCTCATCTCTCTGATCCTCTCCTCTCCTCTCTGTCCTCTCTCTCCTCTTCTCTCTCTCAGCAATATTAAATGCATGGGTCAATCGATAAGATGCATGTATATATATATTTTCGCACGAGAAAAAAAAGATATTTAATTATATTATTTCCTCATAAAAGATATAAATGTACGTACACAGATCATGCATGCATATTTATATACATATCAAGTTTCGTCTCGCGCAAATTACAGAAGTCTAGCAACAATTTATAAATCATTCATTAATGGCGGTGCTCTTTTTTCCACTCCCTAAGTCGTTTGAATTTATCGTCCGTCGTCAGCTCGCTTTCCGGATCGTAGAAATCGCCCAAATGGTTGCAGACATCGCGACGGATGAAGCGGCAAAGATCTGCAACCAAGTTAATCATGGTTCGATTGTTGAACCGGTTCGCTACAACTGAAACTTCCGTGGTCTGTTTAAGGAAGAATAGTGCACATACATACGATTAGAAAAATTATACAAGATCGATAACGTGTAGAAAGATATTTTCTCTGAACTTACTTGTTCTAACTTAGTAGAGTATCTCCCGTAGATTCTGAGCATCTCGCACACGTAGTAGCCGTATAGGTTAGTGCCTGGTGGTTGCTTATAACACTGTGTTGAATAAAATTTATTATATGCGTCAGTAATATGAAATTAAACACATTATAAAATATCGTCATATATCGAGCATATAATTACCGAAAATTTGTCCTCACAAGAAGCTTCTTCTTTTGTGGATCATTCATGGTCCACCGTGTGATGGTGTGCTCTATAGACAAAATAATTGCATGTTTCACTGATCAATTTTTATTTGATAGTAAAAACAGACAAAACGTATTAAATGGTGCATGATAGTACTTACAAATTTAAAATGACGAGGAACTCTTTGAATGTTTCCTGGCTGTAGTGTGCCGGATCAAGCACTACGGTCACGTGGTCCCGCGGATATACCAGAAATAGTATGTAGTGATCGCTGCGAAAGAAGAGATATGTTAACTGTAGGTGATATCGTAGTAAAATATCGGTTTTACGGATGAATATCACGTACTGCAATGCATAAGGGACCATGAGGACATTTTTGTCTCTGTGCTCCAACATAGCCTTGCCCAAGTAGAATGATACCGCGATCATCTTGTCCTTATGCATTTGTTTGATGATCGCGGCTTTTTGTTTCTTTGTTTTGCCTTTGAGCTCATCGGAATCTTCACGAACATGAACCTCGTGTTCCGTCTAGCATATCCTTGTTGGATTAATGTATGCAGCTGGATAATTGATCTTTTTCGCGTCTGCGTATTGCATCCTAAGTAATGCAGCGAGTAATTAATTATTCATAAGTTAGTTTGCAAATGAATTTATTAATGACATTAAATTAGGCTGATACTTACAGGCAAAACGCAGCAACAAGATTTATATCCATTTTTTCCATCTTGAATAATGCGTGAAGGTCGTTGAAATCGATGACCAGTATCCCATTTGGGTCACTGGTGAAAGCATTATCCGAGACCTTCACGGTAAGCATGCTGAGCCTCAATCTGGACGCCTTTAGCTACCAGTCGTGCATTAGCCTGATTTCCTAGGGCATGTCTTCCATGACGTGCCACGGCAGGAACGGCTTGCCGTACTCGTATTTTGTTGGCACTTCGTCCGAAGTCCAATTTTGCAGGTCCTCCGCTTGGTTCTTCACCAATTGTTCTGACTCCGACAACTTTGACGGTTGATCCTGCGGCTTGTCAGTCGACCCCTCCCCTTGAAAGCCAGGAACACTAAGTTTATCTCGTCTTTGGCCATTAATTCCTTGTCATAGCTTGATTGAATCATCTTTGGGATAATCTGACGAGATTGAAGCTTGCTCGGACTTGGAAGGCTTGTTGTTTTCAGTAGGGGGCTTCGAGGTACCGCCAATGCTGACTGTGGTGTCGGAGAAGATTGGTGAATATGTTCTGCGATGACTTCAGGGGCTGACAGCATTGGTGAATCAGACCTTTATCCTTAGGAGGGAGCGAGGTGGGGAAGCGCCCCGGTGGAGAAGGCGGTGCGGCAGCAGCAATCCGAGGAACCGATCAGTACTGGGATGCCGACGATGTACCGACCAGCAGGATATCTCGTCGATGCCATAGAATGAACTGATTCACCGCATCTCCAAGCAATTCTATCCCTTCAGGTGCTGAAATGTCTAGCTCTAAGCTGTTATGCTCTGCATGCACCTTGGCCACCTGCACCCTTGCATAATCCTCAGGGATTGGAGTGTTGTGAAATTGTCGCCCAGGTATAGCAAGTCCTGTACCCACCTCCTTTCTCTTCCCGGCCCTTCCTATCAGCACGAGGAGGCTGCAGGCGTCGGGCCAGTTATGGTATCTACTGGATAGGGTGCGGTGTCAACTGACCCGACGCTGCTGGGCATTTGTGTTAGTGATATGCCCTAGAGGCAACATGGAGATGTTGGATATCACGGTCAATGTTTATGTATAAGTAAATAAAGTGTTATTCAATTCCATAAAATAGACATCTTGTATTGATCAATAAGTATGTGACTTATTTATGAGACTCTTTATGGATGAATCTATTTCTAAACGATCCCTGATCATATGTCATATTGTTGGAACAAATATGATTCTAAGATCGGTATGTTTATTGATTGATGATCATGTCTCATAGATCATGGTATGGAGATACCAAATCAATATACGTGGACATGTGTTAGAGAACACATTGTTGGATAGACCCACCATGAGACACTACAGAAATTAATGTGCCATTAGTTGGTCTCAAGTAGTGTTGGTGCAAAGTCCTTAGACCTGAGATCATCATAGATTCCAACATGTGTAGTAGCCTATTTTGGGACTACCAAACGCTATTCCGTAACTGGGTAGTTATAAAAGTAGTCTTCGGGTTTGCTATGAAACGTTGAGTGGGATCTGAGTGATCAAGATGGAATTTGCCCCTCCTTTGGGAGAGATATCTCTGGGCCCCTCGAGGTAATGGATTATGGAAGTGCATGGCCATGCTGAGTTGATTGAGGAGTCAATCAACAGACAGATAATCCAATACGGTTCGAGTGAATGGTTAAGCTATTAAAGGGATGGCACACATCTTGCCTATAGCTTAATTGGTATCGTGAGACAAAGGGATTTATGTACACATTACAGGTTCAGAGCCGATATTATATTCTTGTATATATGGTGTCAATATGTGATGCTAGGCGCCGCTGTTGACAATCAGCTGAGTTGGACTCGAGCCGACGGTCAGCTGAGTTGGACTCGAGCCGACGATCGGCTGAGTTGGACTCTAGCCGAAACCGAGTATACCTGAACCTACAGGGTCGCACGCTTAAGGGGATAAGAACAGGCATTCGAGTTGGACTCGGATACGGCTCGATCGAATAGGGATCCGATCGGATAGAGTCCTATGGGCTTACGAAGTCCGGCCGGCCAACTCTATGAGATTCAGATGGGACCCGATTCAAAATAGAGTCCCGATGGGCCTCTAAACCCAACCGACAACTCTATATAAAGGGGTGAGGGGTGGAGAGCTGCGCATGTCAATTGGGACCGAATCAATCTGATCACACGCAGCTTCAGAAGTCGGCGAGATCAATCTCCACGGTAACCCTCTCCTCTCCCGATCCAAACCCTAGCCTTGCATCTTATGCTAGCACACGGGTGTTCGGCGTTCTGTCCCCGGACGTGTGGATACCGGTAGAGGCGCTGCTACGTTGCGGTGCTGTTCGTCGGTTACGAATTGGCTGTGGTGGAATCGGCTACGGTTGGGCGCATCGGAGCGAGGCGCGCGAGCGCGATTGGACGACTCTGCGAATCGGCTACTCGGTGAATCGGCTGATTGGTGAATCGGTTGTTCCCAATAATTGGTCGTCGGCTTGCGGGAATCGGCTGTCATTGGCCAACACTGTTCCGGATTGGATAGCTCCTGATTGGCTAATCCGCTGCACTCTACTCCAATCGGTAACGATCATTCGACCCTTACTTGCAAGTGTTCCTGGTTTGCGCGGTAGAAATTTTTGTTATTAGCTATCATAGCTTCCGCTGAACCCTTCAATTTGTACTATGGGTTCTTCAGATTGCTGAAAGAAGTTAGGGAAAGCTTGGCGATTCTGTGCAACAAGAGAGTAGAAATGCTCTTCAATTTGTTTTGCTATCTTCTCTTCAAGTTTATGTTTGTACCTGTCCCTTTTCTTGTAACTTGCAGCTTCCCCAGGAAACCCTTCTTTCCAACTTATGTTTGACGATACACCCCTTACTCGTCCAGAATGTTCGGGGTTGCCCAATGCAGCTGTCAACTGATCGTGTTCCCTTTTAGCAATAAATTCCCCAGTCTTCTCCTTTTCAGCAATGTCTTTTAGACTTGTGGTCACACGCTCTATATCCGGATCCTCGAAAAGGATCTCTCCCTCGTCGGTGACCTGTCCCGTGCTGCGTGCCCACACCCAGTTTTTGCTTCTTTCTTTTAGTGCATCTACAAGCAGGGGCTTTCCTTGGGTGGCAAACTGTTCTTCGGTTGCTCGCCACTTCTCTACGTGGCCATCGTAGCCGCTAGATCCCAACCGGTGCGGGTATTTGTTCCTTTTCGCGAGGTCGGACATCTTCTTCCTCCGTGCTAAGGCTTCAGGGCTTGTCATCTTCGCCACGAACCTATCCTATTCGGCGGGCGTAATACCACCGTAGTCTTTGAATGGGGACTTGTTCTTTTGCACATAGTGAGTGTTCAAGTCCCATTTCCATTGCCTTCACCTCCCCCCAATCGTTTTTAATGCAAATTCTTTTCCCAGAGCCTCTGAACCAGGCGGATATACAAGCCACTTCTGCAGCTCGTTACATATGAAGTTCTTCAAGTTGTCATCCACCTGCTCCCAGGAATCTACATTTAAAGGGCCGTGGGTTTTGGCCAGTACCCCGCAACCGCTGCTGAACTTTGTCATTGCTACCTTGGGCTGTAATGGCTTCCCATCCTGGTTCAGAGAGGTGATATAATATGTCTCCTTGGGGGGTTGGTTCTTACTTCTCTGACCACATCTTCTTTTTTGACGTCTTCCAGCGCTCGTGGACGTGTCGGTTTCTACCGGACCGGACGTTGCTGTGTCCGTCTCGACTTTGGCAGACCGAACAACAGACTTGGCGACCTTTCTTTTTGAGCGGCGCCTTGCTTCCATCTGTACATACAACAGATAACGTAAAACGAGATCTTACGATAGGGATCGTAACAATATGGTTGGACTTACTGCTTGCTCGATAGGGATGTAGTCGGGGTCTTCTTCAACCGGTGGTGCTGGTGCTTGCATAACTTCAATGAACGGATCGCTTGGTTCATGCCATGTGCCTTCGCTTGAAGACTTCTCCGTTGATTCGACGTTGCGTGCCTCGGAGGGAGCTTTCTCGTTCGACATTTGATCTATGGTTGTTCATAACGCACAACATGTGAAATTTGTGAACGCACAACTTGTTATATTATCTAATATTAAGGACATGCATAAAAAATATAGCGAAAAAAATAAAGAGAAGAAGATTGAATAAAAATGTATTTATTTCCTTCTTCTTCTCTTTATTAGAGATGACTTTATTAGAGATGAGAGATGAAAATACATATGTTTGCCTACTTTGTCCGTGAAAAGATGTGAGATTGGGGGAGGGAAAGAGATGAGAGATGAGAGACCGAGGAGAGGAAGAGGAGAGAGGGAGATTAGAATATACCGAGGAGACGGTGGGTATATGTGTTTGAAAATTTAAAGTCTAACCTAAAATCTAAAATTCATCCGAAAACAAACGACCGAACGACCGAACGAATGACTGACCGACCGAACGAACGACCGACCACCGACCGAACGAATGAACACTCGCTTCGTTCGTCCGTCCGTCTGTTCGTTCGTTCGGCTCGGCCGTTCGTTCGGTCATTCGCTCGGTCGTTGCTTCGCTTCGTCCGTCCGTCCGTTCGTCCATGTCCGTTTGTCCACGGACGAACGAACGAACGTCCGTCCGTTCACATCAACTAATTCACATAAAAAAATTTTGGAGCAACTATTTCACATGAAGAAAATTCATCAACAAAATTTATCAAAAAAATAACAGTCCATTTTACATTTCCATCAAAAAAATTCATCATATTTTTCTATACTCTACTACTATCAAAAACATATCACAGTACAATCACATCCATAATCCATTCATTCACATCCATATAATCAATTTAGCATAATCATCTTCTTGCATGAACATAGCATAAATTTGGCCAATGTTTTTAATGTGCACTGCTATCTGTGAGATCCTTGCACTGTGCATGAGTCAATGCGAGTGATGTCGCCACAGTGAAGTTGGATAGGTGGCCGGCTGAGATCAGCTGTGCATGCACTGAAAAAAAAACATATGCATGCTAGCTGGTGCTAGCTTTGCAATGGCCTTGCCTTGCCTTGCCAGCCACTCTCTGTTCGTTCGAGGGCCAGGACAACAGCTTGAGCCATGAATATATTTGTACGTGTATATACTAGCTTGCTTCCTTGACGTACATACATAAATTACATGTACGTGCAATATATACATGGATATTTGTCTTATTGTCCAAAGATATACAGTAGTATCTGCTAATTTTATAAGAAGCTTAATTTGATCAAGTGATGAGATCAACAAAGGGGGGGAGAGAGAGTACTAACCGGTGGTCGGCGGAGGTCGCGCAGGGATGGGGCCGGCGGTGGTCTTGAAGGCGGCGGCAACGGTGAGCCCGAGCCGGTGAAGGGCGGTGGTCTTGAGGGCGGCGGCGACGGTCTTGAGGGCTTGTGGTGAAGGGGCGTCGGTTGAGGCCGGCGTCGGTGTGGAGGCCAGCGGTGAAGGGGCGCCGGTTGAGGCCGGCAGGTTGAGACCGGCGGGCGGTGGCGGTGGGGCGGCAGTCGCGTGGGGATCGGGCCGGCGAAGTCGACGGGGACGGTCGAGTCGACGGAGGTGTCGCGGCGGTCGTGAGCCGGCGGCGGCGACGGAGAGAGAGAGAGGGATGCGCGGCGGCACGGCTAGTGGCGGCGCGGGGAAGTGCGACACGGGGGATGGGCGGTGAGGGTGCGATGGTGAGGGCGGGGAAAGGGCACGGTGGCGGTCGACGGTTGCTCGGCGAAATTTATGGCAGCCGGGCGACGTAGATATGAAATTCACCGGGGACTTGGAATTTTCAGGAGCTCACGCGGCCATTATATAGGCGCCGATTTTCGCGTGCGGGCGGCTTAATTGCCCGCACGGGAAAATGTTTTTCCGTGCGGGCGCTTAAGCCGCCGCACGCGATAATCGACCCCCTCTCAATAATTTGTATCAAATTGGATATTAATGAAACAATTATCAAACTGATTCAAAAATTACCAAATTTTTCCATAAATCAATCTATGCTAATTATTGCCTATGGAAAATTTTTTGAATTCAAACGATAATTCAGCCGTCACTTTCTCTCCAAATCTAACCAATCATTCTCAACACTTCTAATCTTCTCTGAAGAATCTTCGGTTTTGTCAGCATCGTATCTGATAAAATATTCGAAACCTTCTCGATTTTTTACCACAGCCTCTACGTATAATATCATGACATCCAGACAATTTTCATAATTTTTTGACTTTGTTTGCTATTTATACAATTTTAAAATCATTCGATCAATAGGTTCCTAATCATGTTTCACGAATAAAATTTCAAAATTTATTCTCATTTACAGGATAATGACTCAAGCGGGTCTAAATAACATGAATATAATTTTTTCACTAATTTTATTCCATTTTTTAATCACTTGCAGTTCAAATGTGAGACTTGGCAGAAAATTCATGAAAATAAAATAAATCAAAGAAATATAGCAAAACCAATCAAAAAATTACCAAATTTTATAATTAGGAGTTACATCTGAGAAATTTTTCAAAATTTTGCCGAGTGCCCGGGCCGAAAGGTATCTGTAAATTCATCACATATAGAAATATCAATTAATCACATAGAAATATCAATTCATCACATAGAACCACACATTCACTCGTAACACCATAAGTTTGATACATTCGCTCGCAAAACATACTATATGCAAAAACAAACTAGTGTTTTACAATTTTTGGATTAATATCGTTCCGCACGGATGCAAACTTTGATTCGTCGAGGACACTCTCAATGCGTTTCATCTATGTAGGAAGATCTGTGAATAACAAAATGGCATCGTATTGATTATAGTCGGATGCGTCTTCAATGTTGTCAATACCAATGATGTGTTGCTTGCCTGATACAATAATGTCCATCTTTTCATCGGAAGGATCCTTCACATAGAAAACTTGTGCAACACGCTCGGCAAGGACCCATGGATCATCCTTGTATGCAATTTTACTCCGTTCAGCACACGTAAATTCAATTTTATCTACCATGCTATCTTTCATCCATTGGCATATGAGAACAGGAATTTGAATGTTTAAACCGTAGTCAAGTTCCCATATTTCTTGTATGATCCTGTAGTATGATTTCTTCTGCCCTGTTGTGTCCAACGCTTCGACACGAACCCCACTGTTCTGCGCTCAGCTTTTCTTGTCTTTGTTGTTGGTGTAAAAACAGTATCCGTCGATGTCATACCCTTGCCTTGAGGTCACAAGGCTTGTTGGGCCAGCTGCAAGTCTTTCTACCGTTTTTTCCTCGAGTGATTCACCAGACGGTAGATTTTGATCCTTAAGCCATTGGGGGAAAGTGCGCTTCTGTTCTTTCGAAACCCAATCATCGGATCGCCCAGGATTGCATGCTCTGATCTTGGAAGTGTGTTGCTCAATGTAGGGCGCAACGATGGCGAGTTGTTGAAGAACACTGCTGTATGCATCTGATACTGCTTTGTAATCATTGTCGTAGAAACATTTTCTTCCCATAGTACCCTTCCCAGATAATCTTCCATCATGCCGAGGCATCGGTATCCCAATAGGGTTGGCATCTTTCATATAATCTAGGCAACACTCGACAACCTCCTCAGTTATATAACCCTCTATCATCGAGCCCTCCGGATGAGCACGATTACGGACATACCCTTTCAGAACAGCCATGAATCGCTCGTACGCCCACATTTGATGTAGGTATAGAGGACCAAGTTCAATAATTTGAGGGACAATATGAACAATGAGATGTTCCATCATTTCGAAGTACGATGGAGGAAAAAATCTCTAGCTGGCAAGCTGTCTCGACTGCGAATTTCTGAAGGGGTCCTAATTCTTCTAGATCAAAAACTTTCTGTGATACTCGATTAAAAAAATAGCACAGCTTTGTTATCACTACCTTGGTGTGCACTGGTTTCACCGCCCTTATAGCGATAAGGAGAAATACCATAAGCATCTTATGACAGTCGTGAGCGTTGTATCCAGAAATCGACAAATCTTTCATTGATACTAGTTTCTGGATATTCGATGAGAATCCAGTCGGCACTTTCAATCCACAAAGATATTTACAGAAAGCTTTTTTCTCTTTTAGTGTCATTGAGTAGCATGCCGGTGGAATCTCAATCTTACCATTCGTTAGCTCTATCGGGTGGAGATCTTTCCTTATACCCAAATTGATCAGGTCGTTACGTGACTTCAACCCATCCTTTGTTTTACTCGGGATGTCAATTAAAGTCCCGATGGTGCTGTCGAACACGTTTTTCTCGAGGTGCATGACATCGATGGCATGACGAATCTCGAGGTCTTTCCAAGACGTCGTACTTGAAAAGATTGAATGTTTCTTGAAGGGCGTGTGTTTTCTACCACTTCTTTCTTTCTCTTGCCGAAGCTCTCTTTCCCTTGCCAAACATGACCTTTATGTTCTTTGTCGCTTGAACACCGTGGAACCATCCTTTGCTTCGAGGGCAGTACCTTTCTCGACAGTTTTGTCAAAAAAGGTAGCCATCGCATGATACCTATGCTTCTGTGGTAAGAAAAGATGATGACACATGTAAACTAACATTTTTGAAAAGGTCAGGTATATGTACGATGTGTTGTCCAAACATATCAGTCATCCGATCTTTCCTTTAATCTGTCCGGATAGTGAAAAATTGGCTGGTAGATCGTTTATAGTAACAAATATGATAACACACAGAGTAAAATACTCCTGGCGGTATGCATCAAATAATCGTAGACCCTCTTCCCACATTTCTTGCATATCCTCCATCAAAGGTTCAAGAAGCACATCTAGGTCGATGCCAAGCTGTTTTGGCCCTTGTATAAGGATAGTCAACAAAATGTACTTTCGCTTCTGACATAACCATGTCGGAAGGTTATACATGGTAAGCAGAACTAGCCAAGTGTTGTGCGAGCTGCTTAGGTCACCAAACGGATTTATTCCATTTGTGCTCAACGCAAACCTGACATTTCTCGGATCATTTGCAAATTCTGGGTGCTTCGAATCAAAGTTTTTCCATTGTCGAGCATCGGCGAGATGTTGAATCATACCATCCGTCTTTCGACCCTCTTGATGCCATCTCATCAACTCGACGTCGGTGGGGTTTGAGAACAATCGCTTCATTTGATCTTTCATTGGCAAGTACCACATCACCATGGCCGGAATCTTTTTTCCTGGCTCGACCAATGCATTTGGTTCGGCAACGTCACTATCAGTGGCACTGTTATCCTTTTTGTACCTACTCGCCCCACAAGTTGGACATTTGTCCAAGTCAGCGTATTCCTTACGATAAAGTACACAGTGATTAATACATGCATGAATCTTTTCCACACCAAGTGATAATGGACATATCAGTTTCTTGGCTTGATAGGTGTTAGTTGGCAACAAGTTAGGATTAGAAAGCATAGCTCTCAGGAGACTCATCAAGTCGTTGAAACTAGTATCAGACCATCCGTGCCTGGCCTTCAATCTAAGAAGTTCTAGCATCGACCGCAACATTGTATAATCCATATCATATCCCTTTGCTTGATCGTACAAAAGATCTTTCGCTGCTTTCTGCAATGCCTCCCAATTGTTTAAATCTCTTGCTTTCTCTGTTAGGACCTCTGGTTCAGTGTGCCGCAACATATCCTCAAGATCAAGATCAATATCAACGTCTGCCTCGTCAAAACCAGAGCCGCCAAAATCACCCGTCATTTCACGGGACATGTCCTCAATTATAAAATTCTCTGCATCATCGAACTAAATATCAGGATTCTCTTCCGGAGGGGCGACTTCTCCGTGATAAGTCCAAACTGTGTATTTCTCCATAAATCCACGCTGAATTATGTATCCGAGAATTACATTCGGATCTTTCAACATCTTCTGATTCTTGCAATCCACACAAGGACAAAAAATATCCTTCCTATTCTCCCTCAAAGTGTGTGCCTTAGCCTTATCAATAAATGTTGATACTTCTTTCATGAATACCAGATGAGTTCTCCGTGTCTCATACATCCATATACGATCCATCTAAAAAAAGTAACATCATAAATTAATATTATATTACCGATGTTTTCTAAATAAACAAATTAAACTTAAATCCTACTTTATAATAAAACCTCATGCACAACAAATAATAATAATGAGACAAAAGTAGTTACCAAAAAATGGTTCAATAAAAAAACAAAATATTTGACCTAAAAATTACAAAAATAGCTCAAAATATATAACAATTCAAACAAGTTTAAATATCTTCGCATTCAACCGATGAAATTTTACAAAAACGGAAGCAAATGAAGGAGATGATCAAGCACGTTACCTTTTATATTGATTTCAATTGAAGATTTAAAGTCTAAATCATCCCACAAAAATAAAATGCCTATTATTAAAGAGAGAAACCGAGTTAAAAAGTTCAAATATCTTCGCATTTAACAAATAAAAATTTTTAAAAATAGAAGCAAATGGAAGAGGAGATCAAGTATGGTACCTTTTGTATTGATTCCAATTGAAAAATTCAAGTTGAAAACCTTCCCCCTTATAATTGTCTTTTTTTAGAGAGAAACACCATGGTATAATGCGCAACTGTCGGGTTGAGCGAAAAATTTATAGCGGCATCATCGCATACGGTCCACTTAATGCCCCGCATGGGAAAATACATTATCCCGTGCGGGTCCTTAAGTGGGCCACACGGGATAATGCACCATTATCCCATGCGGGCGGTTATGTGGACCGCACGGGATAATCGCATTATCCCGTGCGGGCTACTTAAGCGACCGCATGGGATAATAGCCCGTGCGGTCGCTTTAGTGGACCGCACGGGATAATGTATTATCTCATGCGGTCCAATAGCCGGCCCCGGGACCGGTTTTTCGGCGCGGCCTCTTATGGCCCGTCCGGAACCTATTGGGGGCCTCGTTTAGAAAAATCGTTTCTTCAGTAGTGATATATACCGGCCAGCTGCCCAGTTCCTTTCTATATATTTTCCTTCACTCCATATTTGCCAATGAAAATAGGAAGAGGAAGATAATCCATGTACTATTACTCAAGATGGCCGTAGAAATAGGAAGCACGTGGAATCTCAACAAGGGTACCAGCACCAAAAAAAGTTCTTTCTTGGCCCTTATTTGATCGGTGCTAGCTAGCTGTTGCAAAAATTTGTTGCCATGACCACTGCAGAACTAAAAGGCAGCAATAATTCAAGAGTACCAAATGGTTTTGCGCAAAATATTTAGAACTTTAACATATCTTTTATATATATAATATTATTCTGTTCATTTTCTATCCGGTAGGTATCTAATTCTTGAATGAACATGACGAGTATGGGAGTCATTAAGAATAATCTCGGCATGTCAAGGGGTACAGGCTCAACACTGTTTGATGAACTGCTACAGCCATGGACAAGGGTGATTAATGAGACTGGAATTCAGAAACTACACCACGCCATCGGGAGCCATCTACCACCACACCATGCTAAGGAACATGGCATGTCATCTTGCTAGAGGAGTTGATTGGGTTCCGTTTGAAACGAACGTTGGGTTTCACAAGTAGCCATACTAGCAGTTCTTGTTAGTATTATAATTGTGCCATGCCTAGAGAAAACACATGATATTTCTCACATATCACATGTTCTCCAATATTTTCTTTATACTCTTTCTTTTAAAATAAATTTTATGCTCTTTTGATGTTTTATAGCATGTGTTACAAGGATTGGTGCTAATCGTATGTTTATATATATTATCCTCTCTGTCTCAAAATATTTACTTATAAGATATTCAAATTTGTCTCAAAATACAAATACTTCTTCATCTATCTTTCCATCTCAACTAATCACAACATTGCCCTATTTAATATCTTTACCTATTCTTTCATCCGAATCAATCAATATCATTTCTCATCCCCTACATTTATCGTTTCAATAAGGGGAATAAGTAGTTATATTTTTAAGATGGAGGAAGTACTCTTAAATGACATGATCTAGTGTTGCTATTCATAAACATTCCTCAAACAAGGCCCTTGGTTCATTTGCAACGAGCTAGTGAGATATCCATTTCCATGTGAATTATATGTCAGTCTTAAAAAGAACTGTTTGCTGAACTTGCAGCGCTTCCAATCGTTCTTGCACCAGGCATGGCCTGCACCTTGCATGGAGCGCCGGCTCGCATGGTTCAGACTCAGCAAATACTTGCATCTCTCCACACAAACCCGCCTAGCGCTACATCACTCACTGGTCACTGCCCTCTCATCTACCCGGTATGCTTCGCTTGCATCCGCCTCTACATAGCCGCCCGCACATGGCACACGGCCGTAAGGGGGTGGCACACCTCCGAGCAGGATTAGTTTCTCCTCCGTGCTGATTCTGTTTAGCCTGGACATGTATGGTATAGACTAAAGATAATTTAACACTATAGAGCTCGCTATTGTTGGACATGTACTTCGGGTTGCAATCTTTTTCCGAATACAACCATTGCCAAAAAAAAATCACCATGTCCGCTTCAAAATAAGGAAAGATGGATCAGTAGTGTATGTGTGTACGAAAATGTTTCATGCAAAATATTCAAAACTTTAACATCTGTTAATCTGTATAATTAGAAATTAATACCATAGACAATCTTACCCTACTGAATATCTGTTAATCTGTATATTTAGAAATTAATACGCAGCCAATCCGGGATGGGAATGGTTAGGATCGATCCATTTATCCATTGAATCTATCTATAAATTTGCTCCAATGAATCTTTAGGATTGCTCTAAAAATATAAATGGATCAAACGGATAAACCATTAAAACCTAAGTTTAAAAGGTTCAACCTAAAATGACTTCATATATATAAATATCCTCAAAAGTTGTACAAAGTTATTTCTCTATATAATAAATTGTTGCTAAAAAATTTAACTGAATTAAGTTTTCATAGTATAAACACGAGTTTAAAAATTTGGGTCCAAGTTTTACATACATTTAACTAGAATTTTTGATCTTATTAATGCGTCGTGGGCCCCATATATATAAATAGCTCAATTTGTACAAAGTTGTTTCTCTGTATAATAAATCGTTCCTATAAAACTCAAGAATCTGATAAGTTTTTATAATGTGAACGCGAATTTAAAAATTTTGGGTCCGAGTTTTACACACATTTAACTAGAATTTTTGGTCTTAGTAATGCGTCGTGGACCCCGTATATATAAATAGCTCAAAATTTGTACAAAGTTGCTTCTCTGTACAATGAATCATTCCTACAAAATTCAAGGGAATCTGATAAGTTTTTATAATATGAACATGAGTTTAAAAATTTTGGGTTCGAGTTTTACACATATATAATATGAGTCTTTTTTGTCTAATAGCAATGTAGCTGATCCATTTGGGTATCCATGGATAACCTATTAGTATAATAGACTCATGATGAATTTATTCTATTAAACCATAGATCAACAATTCAATAAAAATGGTTTAGGTTCGACCCATATCCTAAACCCATATCCTAACTATTCCCATCCTTACCTGCATTAGTCTCATCTAAAAATTTGCTAGTAACAAAAATCATCAAGTATATGCTCAAAGTACAACTATATCTAGCTGGTTACTTGAGTGAGCCCCACTACGGTGCTCTCTCTACTGATAGTAAAATACAATCTGAATTGCTGATCTCATTTGATCGAAGGATTCATATCTATTTATATAATCATCCTAGTTAGCGGTAGTAGAAACATAGAGAAACATTATTGTCAAAAAATATGTGTGGATAGGTATAATTGTCATTTAGCAGTAACTAAACCTTTTTTCCTTCATTTTTTGATGGAATATGAGCGATGCCAGCACAAAGGATGACCATATATTGATTTAGGAAGGAAATACATAAACGATAAAGTTATCTCTAATCACTGTATTAATATATTACTGATTTATTCTTAATAACAAATGGTTCAGATCATTTCTACTGGTAATATAATAGTACCAGTACAGAGCATCGGAACATCACTCCTTCAATATATATATCTCCATATACTTCTACAGAAGCATAGGACCTTTGACATAGAGGAGAAAAGCAACTAGAGGATGCAGGTCCTTCTGTATAATAATAATAAATGAAGAAAAAAGGGACTCTTCTGGCTCCAAAGAGTAGAAGATATAAGCAATACATCATAAGCATAAAAGTAGAAGTGAAGCATAGTAAGATATATCATCGTCCATATTGGTCTGTTGCTCGCTCTTTGGCATTATATTGTTTTAATATTACCCAGCCTTTTATTATTCTTTTCCTGTTGTGAGAATGGGAGGCTTTGGGAATGATCTGAACACAGTCCAAGCGCAGTCCAGTCGACTATAGAGTTAGGCTTTGCAACATTGTTTTGTGAATTGCCATAGCATTGATTGGAGTGGCATCAAGAAGCTACTTGACCCCCTCTGCTTCTTTCTGCACCGGGCATTATATTGTTTTAATATTACCCAGCCTTTTGATATTTTTTTCATGTTGTGAGAATGGGAGGCTTTGGGAACGATCTGAACGTAGTCCAGTCGACTGTAGAGTTAGGCTTTTCAACATATTTTTGTGAATTGCCACAGCATTGATTGGAGTGACATCAAGAAGCTACTTGGCGCCCTCTGCTTCTTTCTGCATCGTGCATTATATTGTTTTAGTATTACCAAACCTTTTGATTATTCTTTTCCTATTGTGAGAATGGGAGGATTTGGGAATGATCTGAGCGTAGTCCAGTCGACTGTAGAGTTAGGCTTTGGAACATTGTTTTGTGAATTGCCATAGCATTGATTGGAGTGACATCAAGAAGCTACTTGGCACCCTCCGCTTCTTTCTGCATCGGCCCTGTTGACCAAGGGATCGATTGGAGCCACTACATTCGTTTTTGATTGGAGACGCGATCAAAGGTTGGAACAGGGCATGCCATCTTCTGTGAGATAGTGACCATTGGTTGATTGTGGCCCATTTAAAACATAGGGATTGTAAGAGATCCTTTGGAATACAAGAACTTTGTCAAATTTTTACTGGATTTAGCTCTATTCCTTTGAAACTAGCTAGATAAATAGTAAATTGGTGCATTTCCCCGGAGTGAAATGTTCTTTTTGTAATTTTCAAGAAGCAAGCGTTAAATGTATAGTGTTTTATACTTAGCGCTAAATCACATGTAGCGTGTGCTATAGTATATCATGTCTCAAGTCAAATTTTACTTGTGCATGTACTCAGTTTACAAACACACAGGAAATAAAAATTTTACTCCTGCATCATACAGGGATATAGCTCATTGGGTAAAAGTTGTATATGTGTATTGAGTTAACTCCTTCCGTTCTATATTACAAGACGCTTTGTGTTTGTTTTTAGTTAAATTTCTCTTACCATATTCATTAAGGTAATTTTATTTTTAGGTTGATTCTCCCTTTGTTGCATATGGGCTTTCCTCGTGATGCCCCTTCCTTTTCTCTTTTGCTTTGACTCAGCAATCAGATGTATAACTTATTTTAATTTACATGGAAAGAGAAACAAAACAATAATAGGACCAATTTCAGCATAACCTGAAACTTCAATTAAAACAAAAATTATAGCATACCTTTATTTTCATCCAAGATATCTTGGTCTAGTTGGTATTATGGATCTTCATGAGCATGTTCCTCCTCATTCTCCATATTCAATCTTCTTGACCTTAGCAAGTTATGATCTCCATATGTTGGTGTGCTTGTGAATCCATGTGTCTACAAGAATTAATATATATCAAATGTAAACTGCATAAACTACAAACTTGCACATGTGAAATATATAAATATCTAAACAAGTCATTTGTATAACCTTTGGTGTTTTGTTAGGCTGCTGTTGATTTTCTGATGCATCAGGACAATGACAAATAAGTTTAAGGGCTGCCATCTTCTCTTTATTCCTGCCACTATTGCATCACACATTTGTTCATCGGTTCCTCTTGACCTCCTCTTGTTTACGCTTTCCTCTTGCACTTTCATCGGTTCCACCTCCTTTACCCCTTCCTCTCGCTCTTTCCATTTTTCCTCCTGCAATATAGCAAATAATCAGCAGATGTTCCTTTGTGGACAATGGTTAAATATTAAGTCCATTGCAAAGGAATAATTTAATGCACATATATACAGAACACATGCAACAAACAACGCTTACATTTTAGGTATATTGGCATCAACAATAGTCCCATCTATGTCATTTCTAATAGAATTGACAACACCAAAGATATTCACAATTACATTACTATGCACAACAGGCTCAATCATAGCTACTTGTGGACCACTTTCGAAATTTTCATCTTCTACAACATGCATGTCATAGAAGTCCCTGGGTTTCAATTCAACCATAGTTGCATCTTCAATATCAATGGGATCTTGAACATAGAAAACTTGAGTAGCTTGTGATGCTAAAATGAAAGGCTCATCTGATAACTTGTCGCTGATATTGAATAAATGCTTGAAATTCACAGAAGTTATCCCAAACTCATCAGTTTAGACCCATTTATCTAGTATACGGTTGTCAACCCAAACTTGTCACCGATATTGAATATAAGTTTATGTTATAAAAAATGCACTATAACTTGTTCATCTTGCTACTTACATGTTCCCTAAACCAATCATGAAAAGTTTCATGGTGCACATGATTTACTTCTCGCTTGCTTCCAAGACCAGTTGAGGAAAGATAGTTAAAATGCTTGCTGCAAGGTTTTAAATAATGAATTCAGTAATAGAGGATGACAAAATTGGAATATTGCAAAAACAGTTTAGATAACTTATTTCAAATAAGGTTCTATATTATCATAGTTGAAAAAGACATATCTATGTGCTTGAAGCCAAGTTTTGTAGTCTAATGTCACACAATATTTTCTAGCTAAAGCTCGACCAATGTTGTGGAAGAAAGAAATATTGCTACCAACTTCTATAGGTAGCCCTTCATCATTTCTACCTTGGGTAAATCGGGTCTCACCTTGTAAATAGCGTGAACAAAATGTAAGAGTCTCATCGAACAAATAGCTCTCAGCAGTCGATCCCTCCGGATGACTTCTAGTATGCACATAGCCCTTACACCTTATCAAAAACCTATAGGCATATGATAGTACAGATTTGTAAGTTCGTTTGTACTATGTATGACACACTCAAGTACAAAAAATATAGAAATTACCTCTCTACAGGATACATGTTGCAAAAATGGATAGGACCAGCAATTATTGCTTGGGCAGGAAGATGAACCATCAAGTGTATCATAATATAAAAAAAAAGAAGGCAGAAATATTGTCTCCAAAAGGGATAAGGTTTCAGCTATTTCAGACCCTAGCTTTTGCATATCACTTGGATGGATAACTGGTGAATAAATTTGCTTGAAAAAAATTGTTACACAAATGAGTGCAGCGCTAACTTTGGTTGGTAGTACCCTTCTCACAACAAGCAGAACCCAGTGTTGTATAAGAATGGTTGTCATGACTCTTAAGCCCAATTATCTTTTTCTCATTAACATCTACATTGCGATGTATATCAGGAGCATATCCATCAAGAAACTTAACACTTTTCAGAACTTCACAAACTTGTTTGCGGTGAGCTTAGTAAAGGTTCGTCTGGACGGCTCGGTGTGAGTGACGAAAGAACCAACTCAAGTCCTGGTACATGAAGATTCACACAAGTAATGAATTCAGATTGGCATGGCATATTCGTCAAGGTGAAGTTTGTTAGAGTTTGTCTCGAAAATATGCACGTGGTCTGTTATATTTTAGGACTTAGAGTTGTACTAGATGTTAGGAATAGAGTAAGAGTCAAAATCAATTCTAGGATCTCTCTTAAATAGAGAGATGAACCTGCTATAACGACATGGCGACTTAGCATAGTGAGAGGGAGTGGCTGCCGACGGCGTTCAGCCGAGGATCGTTGTAAATCTAATATGCTGTAATATGCTGGATCAGGGAGAAGTCCCCGCAATCAGTGACTCGGGGATGTAGATTTCGGCTAAACTTCCGTTAACAAATACAGTGTCTTAGTGTCGTCGTTGTGTTTGGTTCTTCTATAACGTTTCTTCTATGTTTAGCTACCGATGTCGATTTTGGGGTTGGTTTTATAACACCAACAACGTCGCAGGGCAACATCAAGTCGTCCAACCAACGTTTTGCTCACATGTGTTCCAATATGACAATATTTTCTAGTTCCGGCTAACTATTAACGAAAGGAGCAAGATGAAGTTGTCTCGCTCTCAGATATTGTCAGATTGGAACGCATGTGTACCAAGACGTTGAAACTTAATTAGCAACAGTTTTAACAACTGACTGAAATTAGCTCATGACAGCTCAATGGAGTAATAGAGGGTGAGATGACCTACACTAATGTCAGCTAGGTCACAATTACTGAGAGAAAAGCAGTGAGATTATCTGCCACCGACGGGAACGAACCATCCTGAACTTCTCTGACCTGCCAACGTAGATGTAGGTAGCATCATGCAGCTAGAACAATACACCCATTTGGAGGTAGGGATGTGGGCCGGTGGCTAGCTGGGCCAGTCGGCCCACCCTCTCATATGGGGTGCTTCGTCGAATTTTTGGTATTTTTAATTTTATTTATTAAAAGATTTAAAAACAATTTTTAGTTTGAAAGTTTGGCAGAAATAGTCGTCAATCGCCCTTTAGGAGGGTGTTTTTTAAAATTGCCCTCCCGGAAGGCGTTTATCGACGTGCGACGGCCATTGGCCCTCGCCCAATGACCGTCTACCGCGGAGAGGGAAAATTGCAAGCGGCCCCCTTGCCGCCCTTGCAAAGGGCAATTTTTGTTGATAGGAGGCCACCTGCAAAAGAGGGACGGCCGGGGTGGCAATTTTGCAGACGGTCCCTTGCCGCCATCCCTAAGGGCGGTTTTGGCCGCTCGCCCTAGGGCGGCCAAGAGGGACAATTTTGTAGGTGACCCCCTTGCCACCATCCCCAAGAGTGGTTTTGCCCTGTGCAGGGGGGGTGCTTGCTCTAGGGCGGCCTGTGGTGGCAATTTTGCATGTGGCCTCCTTGCCGTCCTCCCCAAGGGCATTTTTTTTGCCCTCCGGGTATAAAACCCCTTCCTCCTCTCCCATTTTTTATTATATTTGCTTAAAATCTAGAAAAAGAAAAACTGAGAGTGGTGAGGAGACCGTGGAAACTTGATTTTGATCCGTAGATCTGTAAGAGCAAGGTATCCTCTCCTCCCTCCTAGTCTTTTGCGCATCAATTTGGTATTTATAGTTATATTTTTGACCATAAAATGAGCATTACTTAGGGTTTTATGCACTGATTCAGAGTTTTTTTTGAAACCATAGGATGCCAAGGCGTGAAAAAGCTAGCAAATCAAGATAACATAAGAGGTTCTTGCGATATTATCCATTAATTGTTGTGCATCAAATGAGAAACCCTAGGTTAACGGTTTAATGTGCTTGCTTTCTGGTTAATTTATAGTTATGGACGGAAGACCGAAAATGCATTCGACCTATTGCCTTTGCCTAGTGGTGTTCTAGTGCCCATGTGCTGGTGCGGTGATCCTTGCAAGGTAGACGAGTCCGATGAATAGGACACGTATATGCGGAGGTACTGGATGTGTGCCAATTTTGAATTTGAGCCTACACCTCAGCAACGCCACATTAACATGATGGTGAGAAATTGATGTTTTTGTAACAAATATTTAGTGTATTCAGAAGTCTTGCATGATTTATTTGTTTTTTAAATATTGCATTTGTTGCAGACCCCTCCACCGCTATGTGATTTTGAGCAGGGGATTGACACTGAGATTAACCCGGAAGACAAGGAGTGGATGCATTACATGTTACGGTGGGATGCAGAGCACAAGGAGAAGATGGAGAAGAGACGCAGAGAGGAGGCTGCAGAAAAGGAGCACAAGGAAGAGGAGGAAAGGAGGCATGTTGCTGCGTACAGGGAGGAGCGGGAGCAGAAGCTTGAGCGTGCATGCCGAGCAAAGGCAGCAATGGAGGAGAATCCCGATGCCCAGAGGAAGGGAAAGTGGCCTCGTTGCACTCAGTAGTATGCACGAGTTGGTAGTTCTACGGTTTATTCATGAACATTGTTGTCTACATTAGAACTTCGCAATGTGTTACGACGTCATGCACTTAGAATGCTATTTTAATTTTTCGCAATGTACTTGAAATGTTATCGTTTAGTGTGTATATATCGACTAATTTTAAACTATATACATGCAAGAAAAATATCTAAGTCTACGCCTACCAGCTTCGAGAAGATTAGAGAGGAGATAGCAGGCTTCATCGTCCATGACATACTGCACCCCAAAGAAATATTTAGATTACGGGGTTAAAGTCAAATGATGAACATTGTTGAACATTTCAAAATTAATATCAAAGACATGTAATTATGTAACACTTATGTTTATATTGTAAATTACAATCTAGTCAAATGTGTTTATGTATATACTTGCAATGCTAAATATAAACTTGTTCAAATTTATAACTCAATTTTGCAGGTTTTGATGCTTAGCATTTGAAGATGTTATTGTGAAATATGCGAATAATGGATATGTGAAATCTATGAATGTCATATGTGAAGACAGAATTGGGTTTCTTGTGAATAATTGTATATATGAATGGAGATGCTGGAAAATGGAATATATATCTTTGTTTTTTTATTTTGCAGCGGGCATAGCTAGCAAAGGTCTCAGGCTAGCCAAAAAATAGAATTATTTTTTTGTTTGGAAAACACTCATCGGTGATGGGGTTTTAACTTAAGTCCGATGAAGATGACACCATCCGTGACAGGTTTAAGTTAAAGCTCGATTGAGTTGTTAGTCATTCGTGACGGACATTAATTAGGGCCATCTGAGATTATATCATCGACGACGGATCCTTGTTTGACTGGTCTCTTGGGTCAAACCTATCGGTGACGGGCTTTAGTTTAGACCCGACAAAGATAAATGCATTAGTGACGGGCTTTTGCCCGATAGAAATAACTTCTTACATCAGTGATCTTTACACTGTGACGGACGCCATAGCCGATACAGACGATGGTTGTCGTCCGATCGAGATGAGGGTGACCGTTGTAGCGAGTGGAAATAGGAGGCAAACGGGAGTTCATGTATCGACGTACACATTCATGGCTGCTCCAGTTTCTAATGTTCCATCTGGTAATAGCTGGAATGGTAGGCTTTAAGCCAAGAAGATGTGTGCGTCATTGCAAGTTTGATACTGCATCTTTGACTTAACAACTGCCATAAGGTTGGGTATTCATTCTGAGCATTTTGTCGGCGGTAAAATTTGCAAGAAACACTCACCACCCTAGCACTAGTTTATGTGCTGACTTTAGCTACGTGCATTGACGCCAACTTCAGTTTCCAGTTCTCCTTTTTTAGCGGGGAAAACAAAAAAAGACCGCTATTAGTTTTTGCCTTGGTTGTGTCCTATGAACAGTTGTTTTTCCATATTGCTGATGGGAAACTCTAG
The DNA here is from genome assembly GCA_019925245.2 of Oryza australiensis. Taxonomy (NCBI): domain Eukaryota; kingdom Viridiplantae; phylum Streptophyta; class Magnoliopsida; order Poales; family Poaceae; genus Oryza; species Oryza australiensis. Next base: position 386,954 of record JAIFGZ020000160.1, on the reverse strand, counting down.
GTTCAGCAGAAAGTCATTGTTTGTAATAAAAGAAACATTGAGATTAAAAGTCTTTCAGACATACCTTTGATCATACCTATAAAACTTTGAGATTAAATATCTTTCTAAATTATTTGACTGGACACATGAAAATCATGTTGCGAGATTCATCTCTAAACCACTACTACAGAAAGAGTAATGGGTGTCAGTTGGGAAACGACTTTAGATATTGGATTTCTCAACCGGCATTCAACAGGCGGCACCTTTGACTTTACCTCAAAGGTGTTGGTTTAGGAACCGGAACCTTTGATGTTTTAGGAACGCAAAAAAGAGCAGACTCGATGCATTGAGCACATCCACCCTACGTCGCATCCAAAATCAACCACGCTTTGCCCCTCGAAATCAATCCACAACGAACTCCCAAGAATCAACATTGCCATCATAGATCACAGTCATCGTCACACAATCACAGATCACAAGTCACATAATCGACATCATGGAAAAACAACGTCTAAAAACAAAGACGAAAGGAGAACAATAACAACATCATCATCGAAGAACATCGATGAGGAGCGGAAGGAGAGAAGGCCAACACTGCTGCTACTCACCGTCGTAGTATGTTAGATCCGCCTGCAGGAGAAGTAGTCGACGTCGGATCCGCCAGTGGGAGTCGCCGCCACGGGAGAAGCCGTCACCGCTGGATCCAACGCGGAAGCAGCCATCGCCGCCAGATATGCCACGGGAGAAGCCATTGCCGCCAGATCCGCCACGGGCAAAGTTGGGGGCAAAGGAAGAGTGTAACACCCCTATTTCCGTGTAGCCGATGAAAACTATTTTAGTTAAAATCTTATGTTTAAAAATTTGATTCTTTGTGTGTATCAAGAATCTAGTGCCAAAGATCTCAATTAAATTGACCCTTGTAACAATCATTAATCCCTGAAAACCCTCCCCAAACAAACTATCAGAATTGAAAATCAAATCTTTCTTTGAAAAACAAATCTTCCTTTGACATCCCTAGTTCTCCGTCTAATCAAAATTATTCAAATTGTTTTGATAAACAAAGCTTAACCCAAATACGAAATCATTCCAAAATGTTCTTATGTTGTCCAATTCCTCAAATCTACTCAAAAGGCGGTTTGAAAACCATAATATCTCCTAGAACTCTCACCCATCAAAAATTAACCAAATCAATCCAAAGTATAAAAAATACAAAGTTTAATTTACAATATTCCTCTGAACTTCTCTCATTCTATCGTATTCTAGAATCCATTTAAATTCCATCGAAGAAGTCAAACATCATGGAATTCCAGAAAATATCTCCTCTAAATCCCTCCAATTTTTTGTTTGAGAAAATCCAAGAAATGCCATTGATAAGCATGAGTTCCATGAAATGCCATCGTACAAGTGATTTTGTCCCATAAATACCATCACCATTAGGGTTTCGTTAGCATTCCCCGTTGAATGCTATCGGATGAACAGTGCATTTGACAACGCGGGATGGACGGAACCCTAACGACGATGACATTTCTAGGACAAAATCGCTTGTACGATGCCATTTTATGAAACTCATACTTATCGATGACATTTTTTGAATTTGGATGTTTGTCAATGGCATTTCTTAGATTTTCTCTTTTTGTTTCCTTCAGTTATACATAAAATTTCGTCAAATTTGTTCCAAATAAAATATCCTAACCTTTGCAAATAAATTCTTCCTTGATTTCTCCAATAGTCTTTGAGATCACAATTCCAATATAAAATTTTAATTCAATTATCCATTCAAACAATTCCCTTGAAAATACACAAAGTCTCCTATACTTTTGAGCCACCCACTCTTTCTTTTCCTAACCGGCCCAACTCCCTCTTCCTTCCTTTCCCCTTCCTTTAACCCAACTCGACAAGTCCAATACCCCTCCCTCAGCCGGGCGCCCACGCACACCACCTGTTCGACGAATGGTCATACCAACATCGCTGCAAATATCTTTGGGCCACATCGCCGTGAATTGAGCCAGTTTTCGATGGTTTCCTCGCCTGCCATCGCCATGCCATGCCGATGACACCGGCCATCATGCTTTCCATCCTCGTGGCACTCGCTCTGCTCCAAAGCACGGTGCATCACCAATGTCGTGGCCCTCTTGTGACCACCGGATGGAGAAACGCTACCAAGCCGAAGGATGCGCGGGCGATGAGACACGCTTTGAACCACACGACACGTGCCGCGCTGCCCGTCCCACTGCCTATAAGAACCGCTTCGGCCGTCTTCCTCCTCCACTCAATCTCGCCACCACCGTGCTTTGCCTCAACCGCCGCCGTATTGACCTCCTCCAATCCACCGCCTTCAGTGCTCAATCGACCAAGCCACCCCCACCACCACCGAGTTCCCGTCCCTCCTCGGCCCCATTTCATGCAGCGGTCACGGCCCAATTTGAAGCAACCAAAACGCCCAAATCGAACCGCCATCAGCTGTCGGTCTCAATTCCTTGCCACCGACCGTCTGTCATCCAATCCTCTTCACTTCCACTTTCCTCGAACTCACCAAAAGCTCCCGGAGTAGCCCCTTCCGTCTCTAGATTCTCCTTCCTCTCCACCGTTGCTGTTGCGCTCAGCCAGATCGGCCTCCATGCGTGCTCTGCCTCCACGGCCACGCTTTGACGGTCGCCCTTGATGTGCACACCGTAGTCCAAGCTTCACACTGCCTCTGCTTCCTCAGAGCTCTGTCATCCTCGCCTTCTTCAATGGCTCACAGGAGCTCCACCCTGTCGTTCTTGTCTCCCCGAGCGAGGACGCCGTCGCGCCTGATCAAGAGACCCCGTGCACGCATGTCCCCTCCCTGCCGCCGCCTCTCACGGCCCAGCCAGCGACCTCCATCCCGCGCCGCCACACTGCAACTAGCCTCGTCCACCGTCGGCCCGCCCTGTGCATCGCACACCCGTGCCTCGCCTCGCTCCAACTGGTCGCGTGTGAGAGCGAGGAGGAGAGAAAAGAGTAATAAGGTGGAAGGAGGAGAGAGAATCTGATGGGTGGGACCTATGTGGGCCCCACTATCCTTAATCTAGCCTTACATAGTAATAACCCTTTAAGCCTCCTCTAGTGACTCAATGACATGTGGGTCCCCCAATTGTTAATCTCTAATTAAACATCCATTTGTTCACAGTGTCACTTGCAAGTAGGGCCCACTAACCCCAACCCATCCGTACACTCAGTTCACCACTTGGGAGTCACCAACCATGGGGCCCAACTTCTGGTCCACCAAAAAGGCCTACACCATGAGCACAGCCCACCAAAAACTCCATACATAGCCGCATGTGCTCGGTCTACATAGCCACAACCCACCAATAAGATGCTTCGGTATGCATGTCCTTTGGGCATGTGTATCGGTAAACCCTTAACCTTCACTATTATATGTCAACTTTGGGAAATATGGGTTGAAAAAGGTTTGAGAAAACCCAATACTTGGTATCAATGGATTTGAAAAGGAAAACCATTTGCGAAAGTCACATTCGAGGTTCTGCCTGTGTGGTGCGGCCTCATATTCACATATAAGGACCGATTCCTTTGGGAATTCCGTCCAAGCATCTTAAAGTACAACCACACATACGGGTATTCTGGGATACCCCTGGAAAAGTAAATCGTTGATTCATGTCTATCTTGTATGCCAGTAGTTGTGGAATGCTGGGGATGTGGGAGACGAAGTTATGGATCAAGTTTTGCAAACCTGAAAATATAGCCTCTAATACGTGGCACATGGTACCAGACGAGTAGGAGTAGGAGACATCACCAGTGTTCCTAAGTAAAAGAGGGAATTGGCATGCCTGATGCTTGGTTCGTTGGAGCGGCCCAACTATGTGACATGGGGTATTCATGGGTTAGTGTTTAAAAGGCCTTGTCACGGACTTCCGATGCCGACGGGTGTTGGCGTAAGTTTCATGTCATGTGGGTAAAGCATGAAATCTCTGCAAAGTTTAGCTAAACTATTCAAATAGTCATGCCCACGGTCAAGGGTGAATGTGAGGTGATTCTCTTAACGTAGGTTTGTTTGCCTGTGCTTTGTGAAATTGGTTTGTCAGAGGGAATCATTGCCAGAGTTGGTCTGAGTGACAAACGAATAACCTGGGTGGTTTGAAACGGGCCTGTGTGACCCAAGATATCAGAATGGCATCATAGAGTAGGCTTTCTGAACAGAAGCAGAGTGATGTAGGATATGGACGGCTTGAGAGAGCCAATGTATAGAATTGTTGAGCAGGTGTTTGAGATAATGTGAAATGAGGATAAACTGGTAACAGACGTTTGAAACTAATAGAGAAAAAGAGAATAAAATGAATACAACTAAAATCTTGCTTAACTGCTTGAGTTGTTGCAAAACATTTCGTGGGCAGATTGAGACGATAAGTCTCATTCCAAATGTTTCATAAAATCCCACACATAGAAGTTTGGAAAAGTGTTTTGAAATAAAAGATTTGCAAAATAAACCCAACCTTCCTTTGGAAGCTTTCATTATTCACCTTTCCCAGTGGCTTATAGAGTACGAAAGTACTCACCCTCATATTGTTGTTGTTTTTCTCTTCTTTTTAAGTTTAGGTTGATGAAGATGAAGGATAGGTTTTGTCCCTAGACCCATGCCGCCGCTTGTGGATTGGTGTTCTAACTATGCTAAGGTTCCGCTGCTGCTGTTTCTGGATGAAGGTTGCTATCTAGGTATTATCCCATCGTTACAACATAAAGATATAAATGTATTATAGCATTGGAATAATTCTTCATGTTACCACAGGTACTAGCACTTATTTCCTAGGATAGGTACCGACAAACAAGGTTCTATAGGAGACAGTTCACCGTTCTCCCATGATGGCGGTGCCAGGGCAGGGTGTGACAGAGATGGGGAGGGGAAGGGGGGAAGAGGACCACCGGATCCGTCCGCCGTTGCCGCGGTGTGTACGACGGCTAGCAAGAGAGGCGAGAGGGTGGGTGTCGACCCCCGTTTTTGAGGACGGGAATCATTCGTGTTCATAGTACCATATCCCTGGATCGAGTAGTTTGGTACCCACGAATACCAGGTGCAAAGTGCACGAATAGTCTTACACCAAAAGTATTACAATAATAATCCCGAAGGCAATATCCAATACATATAAGACCTTCCGGTTCAGATACAACCGAAAACATAAATTAGATAAGATAGCAGACGGAAGGCAGCGGCATGTCGATCGCCTACAGGCAACGACTGGGGACAAAGACCTATTGCGCTCCATTGTCTTCATTCATCCCGGTAGTAAGCATAGGGGTCCTCCAGTTCTTCGTTTCCACCATCTGAAGGTTTGTGCATATAGCAAGGGTGAGTACCCAATGTACTCAGCAAGCCAACACAGAATGATGCACATGATAGGGTCATTCAAAGGATTGCTATGGTTCATTTGCACAAAGCCAATTTTCACAAATCATTTCACAAACCTAACATCTAGCCAGTCAAGTTTTTAGTTTCTTAGTATATTAAATCGGTGACGGTTCTGTCTGCCATCCATCGTGATACCAAGGATGGTTTCCCGTCTCCGGATCGTCATGGTTTCCTGGGGAGTCTATCCCTTCTCGTAGGTCGAGAAGTTGAGTCCACCAGCACCAAAAATCATTATGCATACCAACCCATCATTTTAAAATTTATGAGTCTAGTCATGGGAGAAACTTGTCACGTCGCTCATTAACCGCGAGCACGGCTATTCGAATAGATTGATTTACTCACACTGCAGTGGATGTACACTTTACCCGTACTCCGCAACTGCTCATTGAATAAGCTTTCATCCCTCTATATGGGACGGTCACGGCAAAGCCTTTCGATAACCTCACTTTGGCAGTACCTGCTCCATGAACTTAAGTCCTCATGCACTCTAGCCGTCATTTCCTAGCAGTGAGAGGAGTTCTGGCGTTCCCGGGGTAAGAGAGAAAACTCACTTAATCTTTAAGTCATCATTAAATTCAGTTTATTATTCACATAAAGGCCTTTTTGTTTCATCACAATTACGGGCACTCTACCATTGGTAGGCCCAGGACACTCTACCTATTGGTAGGTCCTTAACTCAACACCTACACCTGAACCACTATGCAGGGATACTGCCTCCGCTCGGCTATCTACTCCGCTAGGTCTACACCCATTCGAGAAGTACGGTTGTACTGGCTCGTTCTAAGTTATAAGTCTCATGGCTCGGTCCTTAATCGACCAGGGACGGTACTTGCCTTTACCAGAATCCACCCAAATCCATCCATCCGCCCCAATGTGAAAACATTGGTTTTGTACTTTCATTTTTCCATCAACACTATTTCCATCATGATCGAGGCAACGTGGCGCTCATGTCTCCACATGTCGTATCTCAACTACCTTCCCTAAGGTAGTTGCCCAAGCACAAAGCTTCTTTGTAAAATAATGAGTATGCACGAATCTAATATCAGCAGGGCTAAGCATTTTACCGAAGTTATCCTCCGATTATATCACATCGAAGGTTACAAAGAATAATTCTAATGGTAATCAACATCAAGGTAGGGTATATCAAGCATAGGTACTCATTTGTGCATAGCATGTAAATTTGTAATTTAAATCAACATCATTTCGCAAAGTAGGATCAATATGTTCAAAGGGAAGTGTTGACTTGCCTTGCTCGTGACCTTGTTGGCTTGAGTCTTCGACGTTCTCGACGGTTCCCTCGGACTCTATCATACGTGCGAAAAATCCAATTTGAATTCGATTAGAATTCAAATAAAATCCAATAAGATCCAATAAAAGCCAAATGAATCGCGAAAGTAGCTCCTAATACTAGGCTATGACTCTACGCGAACCTAGGCTCGAGTTCGATAAAATCCGGGTTAGAGCGAAAGAGTTATAATGATTTGATGTTTTGCATTGAACCCAGTTTAATTAAATATGATGTGATATTTATTTTAAGTTAATATGTTTAAAGTTTCAGAAATATTAGAGTTGATGATTCAATTAATAAAAGGAAGTGGTTGTCTTCAATTTTATCAAAATATTCATTGGGTCGAGAAGTCCTAGGGTTTAATAATAGTTTATCCCAAGAATAATTCCCGAACCTAAATACTACACTAATAATCTAGGTTTTAAGTCTAGCAAATATATAGATCAAGCATAACATTTTGAAGACAAGTTTGGACATAAATAATTTTCTTTGAAGGATAAATAAATGCAATGATTAAATATTTTGGAAAACATGTTTAATAATCAGTCCGAATTATTTTTGAAATCCAAATTTGTTTCCGAGAAAATATATATGAGAAAACTATATATTTTTGCCCAAATATTTCCCAAAAACTTTTTCTTAAATTTTCTAAATTTTCCCTAAATTTTCTTTTTTTCTTTTTCTTTTTCTTTCCTTCCCTTTCTTTCCTTTTCTTTTTTTCTTTTCCCTTTATTCTTTTCCTCTCTAGTCTCTCTCTGTTCTATCTCTCCTTCCTCTGTTTGTGTCGGCAGCCGATGGGGAAGAGGACGCCTGCAGCGAGGGAGGGCCGGAGCTCGGGGCTCAAGGGGCTTCTGCCCATCTACGAGCTACGGGGGTCCCATTCCACGGCTTAGCCGGCCCAGAGGGGCGGCGGGGAGGGCTCGCGACGGCGTGGCGGCCAGGGCGGCGGCGACGCTCGTCGGCGATGGATTCCAGCGACACTAAGGTCGAAGCAAGGGGTTGCCGAGCATCTACGGTGTTCGGGGAAACTAACGGTGGCGCTCGTTTGGCCGGGAGGCGACGGAGAGGGCTAGCACCGTGCGCATGCCGGCGGCGGGCTTGCGGCGACGGCGGTGGTGCACGTCGCGGCGGCTAACCGACGACGGAACGGCCACGGTGAGGGACTGGGAGCATCAACGGGTACGGGAAGCTAGCTAGGGGATTTATTCGGCGGGAAACGCTAAGGCGAGTTGGCAGCGTGCGCCCAGCAGCGGCCGAAGCAAGGGAGGCACGGCGGGCTCATCGCCGACGACTTCCGGTGGCTATTCAACTCGGGAAACATGGGGGAAATAAAGTTTAGAGCACATAGACTGTGGACGTACCTTCAATTTGGGAAGAACTCGACCGAGGGCGACGAATTTCGATTCTTTGCTCCGGGCGGCCGAATTAGGGTTCTTCCGACCGGGCCCGATCTTCTGCGAAATTCTTAGCGCACAGGCTATGGCGGCTGGGGACTTTTGAGGGGTTTTATAGAGGGAGAGATGGTGATCAAGATTGGTGTATAGAGTTTGTGCTATCGAGGTCTATTTATATTGATTTCGCGGTGAGACCACGGTGGCGTTGCAAGGCACGGCGTGGCACTGTCGCGTGCATCACGGGCGTGTTGCGTGCGTCACGGGCGTGGCACGCGCGTGGCCGACGTCGGCGAGGCGTGGGAACAGGACGGTGACGACGACGGCATGGGCACGGGGCGGTGTAGCTGACGCGCGGAGAGGGGGGGCCTGGGGTAAAGGGCGACGCGTGGGCGCGAGGGGCGGTGGGACCGGGCGCGACGAGCGCGCGTGGAGCGCTTCGGGAGGGGCCGGGCACGGGCTCGCGAGGACAGCGAGGGAGCAAGGGTGGGCGGCGTCGGCTCGGCGCGGGCATAGTGCGGCGGCGTGGGGCACGGCGCTGCAGGCGCGACGCGCGCGCGCGGTGGCGAGGCGGTCGGGGCCCTGGGTACGGCGTCGAACACTTGGCGGACGATGAATAGTGGACTTTTGCAATTTCCCGAATTAAATTTCCTATTTTCCCATTTATTTTTCCTTTCACCACTAAAATTTAAAATAAATTCTAGCACACCCAAAATTAAGTTGTAAAATATATTTTCAACCTTTTCACCCACTTTTTATTACATATATATATACATATATATATATATATCCATATGTATATTTTGTATGTATATTTATATTCACATGTATATTTTACTTTTTAATTATATTTAGAAATTCTTGGTATTTTATCCTAATATTTTAATATTGTTCCCAAAAGCAAGTTTTATTAGATCATAGCTCTCCCTAATTTATTTTTCTTAGAATTTTATTTTAATTATTTTATTCTTGGAACTACTCTTTTTCTTTTTACAGTTTTGAAAGTGCTCTCAACCTTATCCTTTCAAAACAATTATTCATTTATTTTAACTTGGCATCGAGATTCGCGAATAAAAGGCAAATAAATACGACAAGGTGCAATCACTCAAAAGATTTTTGCAAGTTCGATTTTTATGTTTCAATTTTTAAAACTTCGGATTCTCGGGTGTTACAAACCTACCCCTAACAATAAATCTCGTCCCGAGATTTGGGTCGGGTCGCAATCGGGAGTCGGTCGGTATAAACATATGGGATGGATCCATTAGGACTCCTCCTTAGCAAGTTGATGAATCGGTTGGTCGCTCCGGGTGACACAGAATCTATCGGTGAGTTTCTAAGGGTGGTCCACTTTGATTCTTTGTTTCAGATAACATGATGTTGTTAGCTCTTAATCCTTGGGGCATCCTTCAAGCATGCAGGATTCAAGAGGTCTCTAATTTCCTTAAGTTGTATAATAGACTTGCTTGTTCTAAACTCGTTGGAACCTTTAACTGCAGACGGGTGGTGATCCTGGTAGGATTGTAGTTGTGTGATTTTGGTGGGTGACAAGAGGTTATCTAGAGATGGTTTGGTTTTACCCGGCTTCAATATAGTGTCCAATCTGAGAGTCCAGGGTTATGTCACTCTACCCCCCTAACAATAAGTTCAATCTTGGCTTTTAGGGTAAGGGCTATATCAGCATTTTCAGGTTTGGTTGGCATCTTCATCATTCCTGGATAGAGTCCAATGCACAAGTTCCTATCATGTCCTCAAGATCTTGGCTTACCCTTTTGGTCTATCCGTCGATCTCACGAGCTTACTTTCAATCCTTGGGTAGGAATGGTTCACCGGGATGGGTTTTCCGTATCATATTCGGGGCAGGGTTTTCTGAGTCATTGTTTGCGATTCCTTTGCCCCTGGGTACGGTGATTTTCCTTGTGGTTTGCTCATACCTCATTGTATCTTGGTCTAGGGTTATGCTCATCGGTGAAGTCCTTGGGGTGGTCATGGTGACTATCTCTTGGTCATAGGTTATCTTGTTCCCAGTCAACTGGTCCATGCTAAAGTGATACTGAGGGTCTGTGGCGGTATCATGTCATTTGAAGAAAATACTATGTCTCTACTTCTGATGGGCATATCGATGCCGGTATGGGGCACAGCTATATCTCTTCCTTTTGAATGCACTATTATGGGTTTCCTAGGGTTTACCTGACATAGGTTATGTTCTGTGCTTGATTCTGAGGTTATGAAAGAATGCGAAGCTCCAGATTCAACAAAACTTTAATCGGTGCAGAATGGATATGGAACATATCCATTAGCACGACCTGGTCCTCCTGGGCTTCTCCTGTACGCACGTGGTTCACTTGGCCACGGCGGAATCCGGTGGTAGCCTCCTTCGGCTGGGGCGTTCTGAACACGCTTCGTCCGGCGCCGGGTAGGGGTTCCTCTCACAACCGTGGCGTTGGCTCCAAGACGGTTGGTGTGTTGTGCGGTTTGGGACATTGATTGGCATAATGCCCGAATTCTCCGCAGTTGAAGCAATTAACATTCCGGTTTCCCGGTGCTGCCAAAGTGGGGGCCGGGGTGCGAAAAGGTGTTGCCGGTGGCCTGCTAGCGTTGTTGGGTGCAAAGGGACGATTAGCCGCTATGGTGGCTGGTTTCCATCCTATTGGTGTTGCTCCTTTGGGTCGCTGAGATGTCCCTTGAATTGGACGGGCCAGAGCAAGCCTTCTCTTTCGGTTGTTTTCAACCATCCTTTGGTCATGCTCAAGCCTCACGACCTTGTTGATGAGGCTTTGGAAGCTGGCGTGGTCTTGACCGATCATCGGTCCTCTCAGCTTGTCGTTCAGTCCTTCGATAAATTTATCCATCTTCTCTTCTTCGTCCGCCAGGTCACTTGTGGCGTAACGGGCAATCTGCGTGAACTTGTTGAGGTATTCTTGCACCGAGGTGTCGCCTTGGTGCAACCTACGGAACTCATTCTTCTTCATCCTCATGACCACGGCGGGTACAAAATTTTCACGGAAGGCGACCGTGAATTCCTCCCAGGTTGTTTCTCCGGCATCTCCAGCCCGAGTCTCTTTGTAGGTGTCCCACCAGTCACTTGCGAGACCTTCCAGCTGGTTGGTGGTGAAGATGACTCTGTCAGCTTCCCGTACTCGGACGAGAGTCAACTTCTTCTCTATTACCCTCAACCAATCTTCAGCATCCATCGGTTCCTCTGCCGTTGAGAATGTTGGCGGTTTGGCTCGCATAAACTCGCCTAAGCTTGATCCTCCGTGTTGTCCTTGGTTGTTGGCAATGGCTTGAAGCAGTTGGGTTTGTAAAGCCATGACCTCTACTAGGGTGGAGAGGTTAGGCTCCGGCGGGTTTTAGTTGGTTGATGAGGCTCTGCGACGGTGCGCCATCTGAGGAGTATAGATGGGGTAAGAGATTGGATCGACTAAGGTCACGATTCTAAGGAATTTTTTTTCAAGTTGTTTAAGGTGAACTTTCGAAGCAAACTTGGTGGAATAAACTCATTTATGACGTAAAATGGAACTTCATATCAGTTCATAGATGTTACATCATGGGGATACATTGGACATGTGTAGTCCCACACAACACAATACCATATCACTAATATCAATCTAGGGTTTTCATATATAAGGGTAGGGGCATGGTCGTTGCTGTCTTAATTCCTTTCAAAGCAAGACCAGGATTGCTGTAGATTTCTTGTCTAGTTATCCGGGTTATTGCCCGATCTGGGGTTGCCACCTATGGCTGTTGCATTAGCACCGGTAAGAGGAGGGATGCTGTGTGGCTTGGGGCATTGGTTGGCATAGTGTCCAAATTCTTCACAGTTGAAGCAATTCACATTCCTTTTCCTTGGGGCTGCCAGGATAGGTGTTGGAGTACGAAACGGTGCGGCAGTTGCACTAGGGCAGTCATTAGCATAGTGCCCTAACTTTCCACAGTTGAAGCAGTGCACATTCTTCCTTAGACGTCGGGGAATCTCCTCAGCATCTTTAGGGGTACACACTGTGCTTGTGATGATCATCCTACCATTACCACCTGTATTCCATTTTGGTGACTTCCTCTTCTTGGGGTTAGATGGTGGCGAACTGAAATCTTGGCCGTTTGTTTGATTGGATTCTTTATCTTTCTTCCGTACTGTACCTATCTCTCGATCAGGGTCCTGGTGTGCTTGTCCCATGTACCGTTCCTTACTCCATGTCCTTGTTCCACAAAACTGTAGGCGGGGTCAAGTGTTTCTTGCCATCCAAATGGCGGGTTTGGTGTCATTGCTCCCCGTGGACTTGACAGTATACTTGCGTGAGTTATCAGGGCTTGCGTCGAAACGTATTGACGTTGCTCTGTGTACCAACCCTGAGTTTGCATCTGTTGCTGTTGGAATAGTTGTTGCATCTGTTGCATCATCATGGTCATTAGCTGCATCTGGTTAGCCACCACCTGGGCTAGGGTTGGGTTCACAGGGAAAGGAGGTGGAGTGTCCACAGGGTCGCTCTGGGTTAGTCCATGAGACTGCAGGGATCTTGATTTACTGCCCTTGGTTTTTCCCATCTATTGTCAGAGAGAAAGAGAAAAGTAAAGGTTAAGCTATGGATGGGGCCTTATTATGTGTACTCTCATTGTTTTAGTGGGTTAAACAATCTCCCAAGTTTCAACATGGTCATAGTCCGACATCTATTTTTGAAGATAGATTAGGGTTAGAGAAAAGTAGTGGTAAAATCAAATGTTTGTAGAGAAATGAGGGTCAAGGGCGTAAGGAAAAACATACTTGTTTTGTAAAAATAGTCTGTATTTTCCAAAATAATCCTATGTAGGGATATTTCCCTTTAACCAGCTATAAAGGGGTGGGGCGCCAATTGGTCTTATCCTACAGTCGCACTGCTCTGATACCAGCTCTGTCGACCCCCGTTTTTGAGAACGGGAATCATTCGTGTTCTTAGTACCATATCCCTGGATCGAGTAGTTTTGTACCCACGAATACAGTTCTGAATTACCAGGTGCAAAGTGCACGAATAGTCTTACACCAAAAGTATTACAATAATAAGCCCGAAGGTAATATCCAATACATATAAGACCTTCCGGTACAGATACAACCGAAAACAGAAATTAGATAAGATAGCAGACGGAAGGCAGCGGCATGTCGATCGCCTACAGGAAACGACTGGGGACTAAGACCTATTGCGCTCCATTGTCTTCATTCATCCTGGTAGTAAGCATAGGGGTCCTCCAGTTCTTCGTTTCCACCATCTCAAGGTTTGTGCGTATAGCAAGGGTGAGTACCCAACATACTCAGCAAGCCAACACAGAATGATGCACATGATAGAGTCAATCAAAGGGAGGCTGTGGTTTATTTGCACAAAGCCAATTTTCGCAAATCATTTCACAAACCTAACATCTAGCCAGTCAAGTTTTTAGTTTCTTAGTATACTAAATCGGTGACGGTTCTGTCTGCCATCCATCATGATACCAAGGATGGTTTCCCGTCTCCGGATCATCATGGTTTCCTGGGGAGTCTATCCCTTCTCGCAGGTCGAGAAGTTGAGTCCACTAGCACCAAAAATCATTATGCATACCAACCCATCATTTTAAAATTTATGAGTCTAGCCACGGGAGAAACTTGTCACGTTGCTCATTAACCGCGAGCACAGCTATTCGAATAGATTGATTTACTCACACTGCAGTGGATGTACACTTTACCTGTACTCCGCAACTGCTCATTGAATGAGCTTTCATCCCTCTATATGGGATGGCCACGGCAAAGCCTTTTGATAACCTCACTTTGGCAATACCTGCTCCATGAACTTAAGTCCTCATGCACTCTAGCCGTTATTTTCTAGCAGTGAGAGGAGTTCTGGCGTCTCGGGGTAAGAGAGAAAACTCACTTAATCTTTAAGTCATCGTTAAATTCAGTTTATTATTCACATAAAGGCCTTTTTGTTTCATCACAATTACGGGCACTCTACCATTGGTAGGCCCAGGACACTCTACCTATTGGTAGGTCCTTAACTCAACACCTACACCTGAACCACTATGCAGGGATAATGCCTCCGCTCGGCTATCTACTCCGTTAGGTCTACACCCATTCGAGAAGTACGGTTGTACTGGCTCGTTCTAAGTTATAAGTCTCATGGCTCGGTCCTTAATCGACCAAGGACGGTACTTGCCTTTACCGGAATCCACCCAAATCCATCCATCCGCCCCAGTCTGAAAACATTGGTTTTGTACTTTCATTTTTGCATCAACACTATTTCCATCATGATCGAGGCAACGTGGCGCTCATGTCTCCACATATCGTATCTCAACTACCTTCCCTAAGGTAGTTGCCCAAGCACAAAGCTTCTTTGTAAAATTATGAGTATGCACGAATCTAGTATCAGCAGGGCTAAGCATTTTACTGAAGTTATCCTCTGATTATATCACATCAAAGGTTACAAAGAATAATTCTAATGGTAATCAACATCAAGGCAGGGTATATCAAGCATAGGTACTCATTTGTGTATAGCATGCAAATTTGTAATTTAAATCAACATCATTTCGCAAAGTAGGATCAATATGTTCAAAGGGAAGTGTTGACTTGCCTTGCTCGTGACCTTGTTGGCTTGAGTCTTCGACGTTCTCGACGGTTCCCTCGGACTCTATCATACGTGCGGGAAATCCAATTTGAATTTGATTAGAATTCAAATAAAATCCAATAAGATCCAATAAAAGCCAAATGAATCGCGAAAGCGGCTCCTAATACTAGGCTATGACTCTACACGAACCTAGGCTCGAGTTCGATAAAATCCGGGTTAGAGCGAAAGAGTTATAAGGATTTGATGTTTTGCGTTGAACCCAATTTAATTAAATATGATGTGATATTTATTTTAAGTTAATATGTTTAAAGTTTGAGAAATATTAGGGTCGATGATTCAATTAATAAAAGAAAGTGGTTATCTTCAATTTTATCAAAATATTCATTGGGTCGAGAAGTCCTAGTGTTTAATAATAGTTGATCCCAAGAATAATTCCCGAAGCTAAATACTACACTAATAATCTTGGTTTTAAGTCTAGCAAATATATAGATCAAGAATAACATTTTGAAGACAAGTTTTAGACATAAATAATTTTCTTTGAAGGATAAATAAATGCTATGATTAAATATTTTGGAAAACATGTTTAATAATTAGTCCCGAATTATTTTTGAAATCCAAATTAGTTTCCAAGAAAATATATATGAGAAAACTATATATTTTTGCCCAAATGTTTTCCCAAATATTTGCCAAAAACTTTTTCCTAAATTTTCTAAATTTTCCCTAAATTTTCTTTTTTTTCTTTTTCTTTTTTTCTTTCCTTCCCTTTCTTTCCTTTTCTTTTTTCTTTTCCCTTTATTCTTTTCCTCTCTAGTCTCTCTCTGTTCTATCTCTCCTTCCTCTGTTTGCGCCGATAGCCGACGGGGAAGAGGACGCCGGCGGGCGAGGGCGGAGCTCGGGGCTCAAGGGGCTTCGCCCATCTACGACCTACGGAGGTCCCATTCAATGGCTTGGCCGGGCTTGGCCGGGCCGGAGGGCGGCGGGGAGGGCGGGCATGGCAAGGCGGCCGGGCGGCGGCGACGCTCGTCGGCGACGGATTCCGGTGACGCTAAGGTCGAAGCAAGGGGTCGCCGAGCATCTACGGTGTTCGGGAAACTAACGGTGGTGCTCATTTGGCCGGGAGGCGACGGAGAGGGCGGCACCGTGCGCGTGCCGACGGCGGGCTTGCGGCGGCGGTGGCGCACGTCGCGGTGGCTAACCGACGACGAAACGGCCACGGCAAGGGGACTGGAAGCATCAACGGGGTACGGGGACGCTAGCTAGGGGATTTATTCGGCCGGGGAAACGCTACGGAGAGCTGGCAGCGTGCGCTCGGCGGTGGCCGAAGCAGGGGAGGCACGGCGGGCTCGTCGCCGGCGACTTCCGGCGGCTATTTGGCTCGGGAAACATGGGGGAAATAAAGTTTAGAGCACGTAGACCGTGGACGTAGCTTCAATTTTGGAAGAACTCGATCGAGGACGATGAATTTCGATTCTTTGCTCCGGGCGGCCAAATTAGGGTTCTTCCGACCGGGCCCGATCTTTTGCGAAATTCTTAGCACACAGGCTATGGCGGCTGGGGACTTTTGAGGGGTTTTACAGAGGGAGAGATGGCGATCAAGATTGGTGTATAGAGTTTGTGCTACCGAGGTCTATTTATATTGATTTCGCGGTGAGACCACGGTGTGAGACCACGGTGGCGGTGCGGGCACGGCGCGACACCTCGCGTGCGTCACGGCATGGCGCGTGCATGGCCGATGTCGGCGAGGCGTGGGAACAGGACGGTGACGACGACGGCATGGGCACGGGGCGGTGTAGCTGACGCGCGGAGAGGGGGGGCCTGGGGTGAAGGGCGACGCGTTGGCGCGAGGCGCAGGACGGGCGCGCGAGCGGCGCGTGGCGGCGCTCGGGAGGGCCGGGCGGGGGCTCGCGAGGACGGCAGGGGGCAAGGATGGCTGGCGTCGACTCGGCGCGGGCACGTGCGGCAGCGTGGGGCACGGCGCTACGGGCGCAACGTGCGGCGCGCGGTTGCGAGGCCGTCCGGGGCCCCGGTACAGCGTCGAACACTTGCGACGATGAATAGTGGACTTTTGCAATTTCCCAAATTAAATTTCCTATTTACCCATTTATTTTTCCTTTCACCTCTAAAATTTAAAATAAATTCTAGCACACCCAAAATTAAGTTGTAAAATATCTTTTCAACCTTTTCACCCACTTTTTATTATTTATATATATACATATATATATCCATATGTATATTTTGTATGTATATATATTTATATTCACATGTATATTTTCCTTTTTAATTATATTTAGAAATTCTTGGTATTTTATCCTAATATTTAATATTGTTCCCAATAGCAAGTTTTATTAGATCATAGCTCTCCCTAATTTATTTTTCTTAGAATTTTATTTTAATTATTTTATTGTTGCAACTACTCTTTTTCTTTTTATGGTTTTGAAATTGCTCTCAACCTTATCCTTTCAAAACAATTATTCATTTATTTTAACTTGGCATTAGAGACTCGCGAATAAAAGGCAAATAAATATGACAAGGTGCAATCAACCAGAAGATTTTTGCAAGTTCCGATTTTTATGTTTTGATTTTAAAATTTCGGATTTTCGTGGTGTTACAGCGACGAGGAGGAGAAGAAGTGGTGGGGAAAGAGAGGAGAAGTGGCGACGAGGAGGAGGGAGGCAAGAGGGGACAGAGGGAGAGGGGGAGGGAGCGGGGGAGAGCGAGAGAGAGAGAGAGGGGGGGGCGTGGGTACGGATAAGGACACGAGTTGATATGAGTGTTGGTCAATCAACTCGCTCGGGGTTTTTTAAACGACACCTATAGTATAAATGATATTTTTTAATTAACCGATACCTATTATATATTATATGTGCCGGATCTTTTAAAAATGACAGTTATAGTATTGGTGCCGGTTTTTATTTGTAACCGGCATCTGTAGTTGTTGAAAGGTGCCGGTTCTCTATTTTATCACCCTGCAGGGGTGGGAAAAGGTCTATAGGTGTCAATTTTAACTGTTTTGACATCTTTAGTGTTATTTTCTTTGTGTGTTTCTGTAGTAGTAAACATACATTCGCCCTATATTGCAAATTTGTTTGATGTTGTAAATACATTGTAGATAAATTATTACTGAAGTAGTACAATTTAGAGACTTTTCCCTAATGAAAAATGACAAGTAAGGAACCATGTGGAGTATCAGACAGTTACTTCAATATTTCTTTACTTATGGCCTAACACTTAATTATGGCAATGCCAAGTCCCCAAGGTTGTCCCTTTCAAGGAGAAAAGAACCCGACAGCATTCGTGCCTACTGAGCTGCAAGAATTTACTCAAACTAGTAAGCATGCACGTGGAATCCACGTTGCTAAAACATACATATTGTAGTTACTTTAAAAATTTAAGCTATAAATTTGTTACAGAACACCAAGATTATTACAAATATGAGAAGCTCTCAACCATGAATTCTCAATCAAAAAGGGAAATCTCTTCATTATTATGGAAAATTATTTATGTTCTAACCGAAGGCATAAATCCATCAACCACCCATACGAGACGAAATAAATTACCACAAATTCAGCAAGGCAAAAAATAAAAGAAAAGAAAAGAAAGCCCTGTCATTCCCATTCTTTGATTGGGGTATAGCCCAAGGGGCCTTCCCGCAAGTTCAATAACATGCACTGCGGGTATGGACGTCACCCAAAGTAAACACAGTAGATAATGTTTTTGTCATGATGGATTAAACAAGATTGATGCCATAATTATTTATCAATCTAGATCTCTCTGTACTCTGTGTTGCCTGTCTAGTTTATAGTTATTTATTGTGTAGCCTTGTATTTATAGAATTCCCTTTATGTTTTTAGAATTGCTGAAGACCCTTCATGTTTCTCATGCATGATATTTTCAGAATTAGTTATTTATTGTGTAGCCTTGTATTGATCCAAATATAACCCAAAGCTAGTTTTGAATTTTGATTTTAAGTAGATCTTTTACTTTTCTTAACAATCATGAAAAGAGAGTGGGCAATGGATGTTGCGAGCGCCACTAAATTAATCCTAAAAACAAATTCTAAAATTGAAAATCAGCTTCGATTATAAGCGAAATCAGTATTGAGCATACATTAATTGTGTCGAGCAATTACCAAGGTGTAGAAGTAGATGCTTCTCATGTAATCACCCTTTGCAAATGCTTCCTTTCCTTTCGACTTTGCATCGGACACTTGTTCTTTCACAGGAAGTGCATCCTATACAAATAGCATGGTTGGTTATGCAAAGTACATGTCATATGAGGTCTGACAAAGTTCAAACAGCATGCGATGTGTTGCAGTTGGCAAACTAACTATTCTGCCCTTGTGATTGATTCAAGGAGACCTCCGCATAAAATGTTTATAAAAAAGCACAATGGATATATTAGGATATAGTAAATACACGACTTGTTATTGACACAAAATAATACATACCATTCCAATGCATTGGCCTACCCAAGGGCAGCGGGAATCAGCCAATGATAGGAATCAGCCAAGAAAGAGCTTCCCTGGAGCACGGGCAGCAGTTAAAGTCTAACATGAAGGTAGCGGTAAAAGATGCTCGCCGACAAGCTGCACAAAATCAAATTGATCAAGGAGATGCAAAAAGATGTATTGTATGCTAAGGCTGCAGTATCAAAATCACTTTCCATTAAGAAGCTTTCAGAGTTATCAGTGGATTTTCAGAAACTTGCCAGTTCAGATGACCCGAGTTCAGAATGGAAACATTTTCCTATGCTCGTAATCAACATAAAAATTGATTCCATTCTCAACCCTAAGAGAAAGTCTGCAAAGAGTACTGGGCCCAATAAAGTTTTTGTGCCAAAACAAACTCTGAAGCTAAACATGACAATAGCTAATGTGATGGCATTCTCATCTCAGGAATATGAGCTACACTCTCATCGAACAACAAACGAGATATATAATGGATCAGTACTAACTTGCAGGAGGCATTGTATCTCCCTTAGAAGATCCTGGTGGTGCCATGTTGGATCCTGCAGAGCAAAATTAAAAGGTCAATTGTCACCTGCAATGTCATGTTCATGTAGCAATGATGACAGTAACTCATCTGATAGTGTATTAGATGAGCAACATACAAGCCACTATTTTGCAGATTCAGATCAGAAATTTTCAACCTGCAGATCAAGTGAAAAAGGCTGAAGTCTTCAGAAAACAATAACACGAACCATAAAACTAAAAATTCCTCCTAGAATCAGAAGTCAAGAGCACCTGGACGCCATAAACAAAAAAAAGTTATGCGGGAGTCATGTTTTGTACATCAGCACCTGGTAAAGAATTTGGAACTGATCAAATTGATTGTTCCAACAAAAGTAAGCACGATAGTGAAAATGAGTCATGGCAGGATTATGGACAGTCATATGTTATATGGACAACAACATCTGAATAAACAAAGAATGGTATCTGCGCGAATGTCACCGGCTCCTGCATGTTACCCGATCCAACTACAAATTAAACGAGCGTCCATTAGCTATTTTTATGTAACAATGTGATATACAAAAATATTCATGTTTTTGTTTGAAACAAATTAGGATCAACAGCATATCCCAATAGCATATTTATCTCGATTTAATAAAGACAAAAGATGAGATCAAGAGCATATTTATCTCGATTTAATAAATATTTTCTATCAAATATGGGCACCAAGTACATATAGATAATACATTAGGCACTGCTTATAGATAAAATGACTAAGTTTAGTAGTTTTATGTTTCCAAAACAGCATAGAGGTCACAGAGGGAAATAACCTCAAGGTACACAACAATTCATAAGTTAGCCTATTTGGCCTTGTGAAGGTAAATGACTCCTTTTATCTCGTTATATAGTTCACAGTAAAAACCATAATACCAATCTAGGTCTGAAACTGTTTCCACATTATAATCTAATGGCTTGTAAGTTGTTGATGATGTGGCTCAATAAGAAATCTTGGTTTGTAGTAAAAATATGAAGGGATAGATATGCACCCAAAAAAGCGACTTTTATTTCATATATATGAGAAGTTGGTTACATAGCAGGAATTGCTCTTGTGTTAGTGATAAAATAGTATTTAAGAACAAAATTCATTCGATGCATCAAATTGTTAAAGCCGTGACAATCTGAACTGTATTCCAGTGCACATAGTACATGTAATTTGCAAGAACAAGACAACTACTCCAGTCTAATACTTTGTACAGTTTTTTGATAGATTAATTTCTCCCTAGCTTTATCAGGGTACCATGATGAAAAAAAATCAAAAGGTTATGAGCACACATCGGTCCATCCTCAGAATGTTCCTTGTGGATCTCAAGTAAATTTGAATTTGATCGAGGTGGGCTAGTTTGCAGGATCCCATTTATTATTCAAGAAACAATTTCTCAAATATGAATCTAAGTGTAGAATACCATTTTAATAAATTGCCAGGCCAGGGGCACAATGCCCTCTTCCAAAGGTACTTACTCTTCACAAGATGAGAATAGATATGAAACATACTACGCAAACTCGGCAATTTGACGGTGTAAAAAGTAGTATATGCTTCTTCGACTGTGTGTAAAAAAAGCATTTCTTTCTGAAAAAAGGAAAACCAATAGAGGATTAAAAGGATGCATCACAATTTTCACCGGAATGACAAGCCAATATATAGGAAACAAGAATACACATAACAGAGAGGCTAACATGGGTATGGTTTGAGACACCAAAATCATCACCACATGTTAGGGACAGGAGTAGGAACCGTTTGTGCAGTACCCTAAACCTTACCCACTTTCGTTTGCGCCGACAACTTCTGATCGTTCAACGTTTTGCGACGAATCTTAATCGGATTTCGGAAGAGCAGGTTTGCACAAGCATAGCTCGTCACCCCCAAACCCTAAAAGAACACCCTAGACCCACATCGCAGCGCAATAAGCAAGCCAAATCCTCACATGACGAACGAACAGAGAGGCGACGCGCAGAGAGAAAACCTGACCTTAGCCTCGGTTATATGGCGATCTGCGTAATGTTGTTGGGTGTTGTTGGTGCATTCGTCGACGAACTCCCGTACACGCTCGCTGAGTTGGCTGACGCCGATGCCGGTGACGGTGAGGCATGAAGGATGGAGGGGCACGCGGCGGCTGCATGCAGGCGGGCGGCGGCGGCGGATGGGAAGGCGCGGATCCACGGCGGTTTCTCGTCGCCGGCCGATGGGAGAGGCGGCGCGTGGCGTCGGAGCGGCAGATGGGATGGGATCGGCCTGGGAGAGGTGGCATGCAGCGTCGGAGCGGCGGATGGGGACGGGATCAGCGCGGGGAGGCGGCACGCGGCGTCGAAGGGGCGGATGAGGACGGGATCAGCGCAGGAGCGTTGGTGCAGTCGTCGACGAACTCCTGTACGCGCTCGCTGAGTTGGCCAACGCCGGTGATGGTGAGGCGTGGAGGATGGAGAGGCACATGGCGGCGGATGCGGGCGGAGCGACGACGCGGGATGGGGAGCGTCGGAGCGGCGATGAGGATGGGATCGCGCGGGAGAGGCGGCACGCAGCGTCGAGCGTCGGATGGGGACGGATCAGCGCAGGGGGCGGCGCGCGGCGTCGAAGGGGCGGATGAGGATGGGATCAGCGCAGGGAGGAGACGCGCGGCGCGGAGCGGCAGATGGGGACGGATCGGCGCGGGAGGCGGCGTGGGCGGCGGATGGCGCGCGAGCGGCGACGCACGGCGCTGGCGTGGGCGGCGGATGGGGAGGCGTGGCGGCGGATTGGGGCGCGCATGGGATGGCGGCCGCGCGCGAGAGGAGCGATGCTGCGCGTGATTCAGTTTTTCTCTCCCTGGACAACATGGGTTCGAGACAGGCTCGTGTGGACGCATGAAGGATGGGTCCCACGTGTCATGTGATCAATGTTGGTTGATTGCTAATTGTTTGGATGAACTGGTATATTTTATATTAGTATAGATATTTATTTTCACCCCATATATACTACAAAATGAATGAAACATTATTAACATTGGCTGCAAGTAGCGGAAACATTTTGGCCGTGTACATCCTTGTAGGACGTGGTCATGTAGAGAGATCAGGCTTTTAATCAATTGCCTAAAAAAATAGTAGAAACATGTAAGACAAAGGCTAGAAAACCAGCACAACATTTGCATAAGCGCAAGAGACGTATAATGAAACACTATACTGGAAAAATCAACTATATGATCTGTTGCTTCAATTCGTTTTCCTTGTTTGGGGCCACAAGATAGGTGTAGCTGATGCTCAATTCACAAATGTGGTTATGGGACAATCACTACAAACCTAGCTGATCTAATGGACACACTCACAATGCAACCCCAGATGAGCTAAACATAGGAGTAGCAAATTTTTGCTTTCGTGCTGTTTGTATTTCACGGTAGAATAGACGAACACGCATGGAAAATCCTTATACAAGACAATACGAGGAGATACAGTGAAAAAAAAAGAGAACACGGCAAGCTATCCCATTGTATGACGAGTGTCATGTTTAGCAAACTCATTTGAGACATCCACCATTGATACACAAAACAGATGAAACATTGGAATTACGATGCGACAATTTGCTAGATTTGTATGGATGACCAAAATATGTGTCAGATCAGGTATCTGTTCATGTTGAGTTAACCATCATTTATCACCACAACTAACCACTTACAATTACTAGCCCATATGGCAAAATTTGCACCATTGCCAAATGCCGGTGGCACTGTCTGACAGAACTCTTCCTACACACATGTGGAAGTGAAAACAAGAAAAAAATATATCAAACAATGGAAGTAAAAAAAACAGCAACCAGCAGTCGATTCCTTGTATTCGCTTTTTTTTAAAAAAAAATCCCTCCCATTTCTTCAAAGGAGTCCATGAATAATATTGATCTGTTGTGTTGAGGGCACCATTGAAAATGGAAGGCATACAGGAATTCATCGTGCCGATTGTGCCAACGGCAACTCCTTTGAACTTCCATCGTGCGAGGCTTACGATCGCCGTCGAGAAGGCCGGCCAAGTTTCCTAGTGCTACCTGCGGAGAAGATGACAAAATCTAAACAGTGCATGCGTACTATTTAGTATTTGAGCTTTTGTTTTTTATTTTTTTAAAGCTAGCTTACTGGCCGATAATCTTTTACTATTAGTTTTTTTAATAAATTTTTATCTTCTCAGTACATCAAAAGCCAACAAAAGCTCATTTCAACCAGCTTTTCAGATTTTCATTCATTTTCTTGGAAACTAACTTTTCAGCTTTTCAAAAGCTAACTCGAAAAGCTGATTGTTTGTTTTAGCTTTTCGTTCAAAAAGAAAAGCTGAAAAGCTACGAAAGTTAAAACAAACGAGCCTTAATGTGCACAGTCCGTTTTATCAGTAGTCACACGTGAGAAAGTGCCGCTACAAATACGGCAAGAGATATTTAGCTAGGTCATACATGCCTTTTTTTCTTCTTTTAAAATTTTCACTTGAATTACATATATGATTTATGATTTATGATTTGATTACACCGATGTAGATCACATTGTTGTAGTCGTTGCAATAAAATTATTATAACAAGATCTCCAAGTAATTATGTTTTGATGAAAAAATATATGTGTTATAAATTACTTTTATCATATGTAATTATGTTTTGCTGAAAAAATATATGTGTTGTAAATTACTTTTATCATATGTAAGTTACTATTAGATTTGATTAAATTACTTCTTAGACATAAAGCCTAAAAATAATTTACATAAATAATAAAATAATAAAAGTAACTTAATACAAAATAAAAGTAAGCTGATGTCACTTTATTAAAATTAAATTCATTGTGAGGGTAAAAACATAAATCTATCTAGAAATTAAATTTAATCAACACAAATTATATAGCTAACTAAAAACAATCAAAGTAAGAAAAACTCACATAATATCTAATTTAAGCAAATCTAAAAATAATTTATGTATATGATAAAAGTTATTTACATATTAATTCTATAACATATATTTTTTAATCGAGTGTATTCGTGTAAAATTTGATTACAAAAATTTAATTATAACGAATGCAATGATATAATCTGGATCAGATAAATAATTTTAAAAAATTATATTCGAAACTTAGTTATTAGGGAACTTTTTCTTTACGTGCATGCTTGATACCCCGTCGAAACTTGGTTTCGGCAATATATTTTCTAGGGTCGCATCGAGATCGCCAAGCACAATGGGTTAGGAGGAAAAGAAGATTTAGACAGTTCAGCCCTCTCGTGAGGTAATACCCTACTCTGTTTCGGTGGATTCGATCCGCCGAGTGTCTTTATTGATCTCGTGATCTAAAGCTCTCGCTTATGAAGTCGTATCTAGAATCTAATCTCCGATCAAGTCTAAGATATCCCTCAAGGGACGCCCTTACCCCCTTATATAGTCTTGGGAGGAAGGGTTTACAAGTCGGAAACCCTATCTTATTCTAAGTTGGTTTCCTCAATCTTACCAAACCGTGACTATAGGCCGATTGCCTTATCTCTATCGGCAACCGTAACACCTAAGTCAAGTTCGGCTTACAGATATAGCGGCGCAATCTATCCCTACCTCCAATCGATAAGCTTGTCATGTGGATACCCGATTGCCACAATCTCCACAAGTAGCCCCGAGTCCTTTCGCCGACGAGACAACTTAGCTTCAGACCAAGGCAGCACTCAACCAAAAATCTCTTTGATCGAGTGCTTTTGGCGCCGAGTGATTCCATCATCTCTGCCGAATCTTCCCGAGTGGCTCCAAAGATCGTGAAGGGCGGAAAAATTTATATATAAAAATTTCTCAAAAATAAATATCTAGGTGCATCTCCCGATGCACCTAATTATAGGTGTAGCCCCCGACTATGTGGTTAGTCAAAAATAGACTAAGCATATAGTCAAGAACTATATAAAAAATTATTCTCATGTAGATGCCTAGCTCATGCTAAAGCAATCATAGAAATCTCATTACTCAAAGTTCATACTCAACCGAGTGAATTTGCCCGAGTCATCTCGAACAAATAATTCAATCATCCCTCATGGGTAAAAAGCACTCGGTAAACTCTTGCTCAACCGAGTGGATTTTTCCCAGTAATCCCGAATAAATATTTCATTCATCCCTCATGGGAAAACAAGTTCTTTCAATCATATGAAAAATATGACCAAGTTATTAAATAGCTTTTGCCATAATACTGGTCTCAATCTTATAAAGATCTTCACCAAGGTGGAAAATAAACAAGATCGGCAAGATTACCCGATCGATGCCGAAAAACCAAACAGCCCTCGTTCATCAAGGCGGCTATAAAAACTTTGCTGTTGGTCACCTTCCAAATTGCATCGTGCCAACTTCTTATGAAGTTAAGCAAACCGCGGTATGGAAGGATCTTTTAAGGTACAGGGCACTCGGACACGCGCATATTGCCGTGGCAAATCTGCTTAAGCACATCCGCTTAAGTCCCTAAGGACACGTATCGACCACACCTTAGTTGGGCCGTAGATTTTCTTATGGGCTCGGCCCACTCACCGAAAAACCTAGCGCAACCCTCAAATCTTTCTTTATAAAGACACGAGGTCGTCCCCGCCTCTTCGCCTTCCAAACGATTCCCCTTCTCACGGATCGCTCAACCTCACCGCGGAGAACTCTAGGCTTGCGCGCTCCCCAATTCATCCGTCAAGGAGCTCGCTTGCCGCGACAACTAGCTTCCACAGCCAAAACTCCCACATCCATCGCCCAAGATCTAACCTTTCTCAGCCAGATCCACTCCCCAACAACCTCGCTCTCATGGCGAAGGAGAAGAGGATTCCGTTCGACCAATGGGCCACCTCGAACGTGAGGGAATACACCCTCAAGGAGATGGTAAAGCACGGCGTGCTTCCGCCGAAGGAACTTGTGGGATGGCGCCCGGCGGGGAGGACTTCCGACCCCAAACACCGGTGAGCTCGTTGTCTTTACCTCCTTTTTCTATTGCGGGTTCAGCCTTCCCACCTCCGAGTTCTTTCTGGGCTTCTTGACTATTATGGTCTTCACATCTACCATCTCGAACCCCAACTCGATGCTTCACATAGCACTCTTTATTCATGTATGTGAAGCTTTTCTCGGCATTCTTCCTCATTTCAATCTGTTCGTCGTATGTTCTACCGAAACCCCATCCGAACAAGGATCAACCTTGTGTCGTTGGTGGGGCAGCTTTCAACTTCGCGGATCTCTCCGCAAAGACTACTTCTCTCTCCCTTGAAATCCTCGAACAAAGGCCGGCATGCGAACCGGTTCTACATCAACAATCTTGAACCCAGCCTTCCGCCTTTGTTGGTCTTCCTCCTCTGTCCCCAAGCCATCTTGGAGCACCGTCCCGTAGCCCAAGAATGGGATGAAGCCAACGATCCGCTCGCGAAGATCCCGGCGATGAAGAAGAGGAATCTTCGCGGGGAACAAATCACTCGGCACTTCATCAGTGCCGACTTGCGCCGATCAAGGAGCGGTCAAAGCCACCTTTGAGTATGAAGGCGGAACGGACCCCAATCGGGAGGACCGGATCCGCTCACATACGAGATCCCGAAGATCCGGATGTACAAGCTCTTCTCATCCGGGATCTCGCCGAGCGAGCCCTCATACTACCGTCTTCCATTCAGCATCCATCGACCTCCTCCTCCGTAAGCCGATTGGTTGCTTTACATTATCTTTTAATCTTGACGTCTTGTCGTTTAATGTTGCACTTTCCCTTTTCTGCAGGAAAACGCCACTATCACCTCCAAGCCATATAAGGTGGCTCACGATGACGCGCCACGTCGTCCCGCCAGAAGCCGACGGCGGGATCAAAATCCAAACCGATCCGGTCGGGAAGCGGGCGCGCCGAGTGAGGACTCGAACAAGCGCGCAAGCAAAAGGCGGCGATCATCGAGGACTCGGATGACGACGTCCCAGCTCCTCCGGTCGAGACCCCGCCTCTAAGGCGATCACCGCGGACGGCGCCGAAGATCCGCCGATCCTCCAGGTATGCTCTGAAACCAAAGTCCCGAGCTCTTTCGCAGAAAACTTTTCTTTATCTTCGTTATGTTCACTTGTGCAGGAGGCCCCGGGACATAGATCCGCCGGAGGGGTGAAGGGCCGACCCCGGCCGCTGCTCCCGAAGTGCCAAGACCGTCGAGCCAAAACCCTGAGCCCGCAACCGAGTGCGAGCGTTCCGAGAAGCATCCTTCTCCTCGAAGGAGAGCGCCCTAGGGAGGAGCCCCGATCGCGCCGGGGCATTCCGACCGGAAACCGCCGGCCGGGGAACCCACGGCCGGCCCGAGCGCCCGACCGAGGGTCACTCGGCACGAGCCCGAAGAAGAAGAAGGGCCCGCTGCCCCACCTAGGCAGCACCACCGAAACCGGTGAGACTTGCTTCGAACTTTCCTTTGTTCTTTCAATTTTAATTCCTTCATGTCTTCATTGGTCTTTCTTGTTTGCCGCCCACGGTAGAAGAGATCCCTGGCTACGCTGCGAGACTGGGTTCCTCCGATCGAATCGAGTGGCGGGACTTGGAAGGTGAGAGACGGGGCATCATCCTCGACCGGCAAGCCGAAAAGGATGAAAGGGATGCCCTCGTCGAGAGCCTGAATGAGGCGACCCGACCGCTCAACGTAGGCCTTCGTCTTTCTTTTTGATTATATCTTCGTTATTCTTCGCCGATCATTCTTCTTCGCATGCGAAAGAATATTGCCGCTCAATGGCAAAATCCGAGGTGCTGGAAAAGCCGGTGCCTCACTTAAACTCCTTGGAGGACGTTCGGCGACACCGAAGGTCACTCGGGAGGAGGCCGCTCGAGGGAGGCCGCTTTAAGGAGGGAGATCTCGGAGCTTCGGAAGCGAACCTCGACCTCCGCGGATCAATCGGAAGTAAGCCGCTCTCCCAGCTTCATTATGATTCTTTTGTTGATCTTGTCAATTGATAATCCTCTTTCGTTGTAGAAAATTCTTCGGAGGTCCACTCGCTTCAAGTCCAACCGGAAGCGGTCGCCTCGACAAGGCCGAGATGGAGGCCGAATTTGAAGGTAACCTTCTCTCAAGTTGAATTCCGTGTGCTTCTTCATTCCCGAGTGCCTTGAATGATCCGGAACTCCTTGCAGCTTATAAGATGAAGACCCGAGCCCAATACGACGTCTTACTTGGGAGGATCAAGTCTAGCGACGAGATTCGGGAAGAGGTCGCCAACGCCGCCACGCCGATCTTGACATCCTTGTTCGATCAAGGAGTTGGGGCCACTCGCTGGAGCCGATCGAGATCTTCGACAAGCTTCGTGCTCTCGAACAGATCGAAAAACATCACCGAAGCGGCCAACATGGGGGCTGGTCTCGCTCTTGCACGACACCAATCCCTCTACCCCGAGTGGATATTCATTCAATCGGGAGGGCTTCGCCGAGGGGACAACAGATGAGCAGGCCTTAGATATGCTCGGCGAGGCGCGAGGCGGCGAAAAGATCTCTTTGGATGTAGTAAACAATTTTAAGCTTTGAACTTATATTCGACTTCGCTTTGTGAATGTCATGTAATCGTAACACTCTTGACATGGAATCTTTGTGACTATTTTTAGTTTATTTATGTCAATGCCTTGATTCGAGCCTTTGCGTGAAATTTCTTAAGTAGTTTTCGTCTGGCTGTCATCAAGCCTAGGCTCGATTAGGTCATCGGAAAACTCTCGGTCCTTAGACACCGAGCTCGAGTTGAAGGACATTAAACAATGATAAACCAAATTGTGCACAAAAAATTTGACGAGGAAAATTTGAGCTTTATTGATATATGTATCGCCCCATTGCTAGCTCAAGAAGTCATCTTGCTTGAGGTTGGCATCAAGGAGAACATGAGGCCTTAGCCAAATTAGGCGTAAAACCGTCGAAGATGCTCGATGTTCCGGAGTTCTCCACCATGGACCCGTCTTCGCGCTTTAGCCGGTATGCACCGGGCCGAGTCACTTCGGCGATTATATACGGTCCTTCCCATAAGGGAGATAACTTGTGTCGGTCTTTGGTGGTCTGGATCTTGCGTAGGACCAGGTCGCCAACAATGAAAGCTCGTGCTCGCACGTTGCGACTGTGGTATCTTCCGAGCCCTTGAAGGTATTTGGCCGACCGGATGAGGGCCGCCTCGCGGGCCTCTTCCAATCGGGTGAGGTCATCCACTCGGTCGATGTCGTAGCGTTCATCGTTGAAGCTGCGGACCCGGAGGGACTCATACTCCATCTCGTTTGGCAACATGGCTTCCGCGCCATAGACCAAAAAGAAAGGAGTTTGGCCGGTGGCCCGACTGGGTGTAGTTCGCAGCGACCATAGAACCGAGGGAAGCTCTTGGACCCACTTGCCAGCGTAAGGGCTTAGCCGGTCGAAGACGCGAGCCTTGATGCCTTGAAGGACCATGCCGTTTGCTCGCTCGACTTGCCCATTGCTTTTGGGGTGAGCTACTGATGCATAGCAGATCTTGGTTCCGAAGTCTTCGCAGAATTCCTTGAAGATGCCTCCCGTGAATTGAGTCCCATTATCGCTATGATTCTGTTTGGGACGCCGAAGCGGTGCACGATGTTGAGGAAGAAATCCCGTGCTTTGTCGGCGGTGATTGTGGCAACCGGCTTGGCCTCAATCCACTTGGAGAACTTGTCGATTGCGACGAAGAGGTGTGTGAATCCTCCTGGAGCTTTCTTGAAAGGACCAACCATGTCCAGCCCCCATACCGCGAACGGCCAGGAAAGCGGAATTGTTTGGAGCTCCTGGGCCGGGACATGGGTTTGTTAGGCAAAAAAAATGGCATCCTTCGCAGGTTCTTACGACTTTATCCGCGTCGGAGACTGCGGTGAGCCGAAGAATCCTTGTCCGTAAGCTTTGCCGACTAGAGTGCGTGCCGCCGCGTGGCTTCCGCATATGCCCGAGTGGATATCTTGGAGCAATTGTTTCCCTTCTTCGGGTGTGATGCACCTCATTAGAATTCCGAGGGGCTTCTCTTGTATAGATCGGAGTCAACCATGACGTATGCTTGGCAACGACGCCGGACGCGTTCGCTTCATTCCGGTCATCCGGCGCTCTTGCTGAGTTAAGAATTTGATGAGCGGCGTCCTCCGGTCGGTATCGATCATGGTGACTTCGTTCGTGGTTTGCTCGTTGGGAGCTGTCTTTGCCGTGACGGTTGGCTCGTAGAGATGTTCGACAAAGACATCTGTTGGAGCGGCTTCGCGCTTAGATCCGAACTGCGCTAGCTCGTCGGCAGCTTCGTTGTTATGTCTCAGGACATGTGAGAGTTCTAGCCCATCAAACTTGTCCTCAAGCTTGCGGACCTCTTGTCGGTAGGCCTCCATAGTGTCGTTCAAGCAGGACCAGTCTTTCATCACTTGATTGACGACCAGCTGGGAGTCGCCTTTCACAATAAGCCGTCGAATCCCGAGTGAGACTGCGAGGCGCAGTCCATGTAGAAGAGCTTCGTATTCGGCGACGTTGTGTGAGGCGGAGAAGTGGAGGTGAAGGGCATATCTTAGCCTTTCCCCGGTCGGGAGATCGCACAACTCCTGCTCCCAGTCGGTGATCCTCTTGGATCCGTCGAAGTGCATGGTCCAGTGTTGGAGGTCTTCCCGAGGCACGTGTTCTTGCTGTTCAGTCCACTTGGCCAGGAAGTCCGCTAAGGCTTGTGACTTAATGGACGTCCTGGGCTTGAAGGTTAAATCCAGCGGCATCAGTTCCATGGCCCACTTGGCGATGCGCCCAGTTGCCTCGCGGTTGTGGACGACGTCACCGAGTAGAAAAGAGGTGATGACGGTGACCGAGTGACCCTGAAAGTAGTGTGCCAATTTCCTCGCGGTTATTAGAACACCATAAAGCAATTTTTGTACCGGGGTATCGGATTTTGGCTCCGCCAATACTTCGCCGACAAAGTAAATTGGTCTTTGAATCTTCGGGCCCGTCCTTCTTCCTCTCGTTCAACCACAAGGACCGTGCCGACCACTTGGTGAGTGGCCGAGACGGCGACAAGAGGGGTTCCTGGGGCTGAGGTGAAGCCAAGACGGGTGGCGTGGTAAGGAATTCTTGAAATCTTCAAAGGCCTTGTCAACTTCGTGGTCCACTGGAAGTCGTCGTCTTCTTCAGCCAAGAAGGGCATGCCTCGTTCGCCGAGTCGAGATATGAAACGGCTTAGTGTCGCCATGCAGCCGGTAAGCTTTTGGACGTCTTTCGATTACTCGGGGCTTCATGTTTAAGATGGCGTTGATCTTCTCGGGTTTGCTTCAATGCCGCGATGTGATACCATGAAGCCGAGCATTGCACGATGGGACGCCGAAGGTGCACTTCTCCGGGTTCAACTTCATTCGAAGGCCCGGATGTTTGCAAAGGTTTCTTCTAAGTCGGCGATCGGTCTTCTTTCGCTTGGTCTTGATGACAACATCGTCGACATAAGCTTCAACGTTTTTGCCGATCTCGCGTGCGGAAGCATCTTTGGATCATGCGTTGGTATGTAGCTCCGGCGTTCTTCAGCCGAAAGGCATGGTGATGTAGCATAGGCCCCGAACGGCGTGATGAAAGATGTCTTCAAGCGTCGGATTCTTTCGGACTGATCTGGTGGTAGCCCGAGTAGCAATCCAAAAACTCGGGAGTTCGCAGCTACTGTTGAGTCGACGACTTGATCGATGCGAGGCAGCCGAACGGATCTTTGGGGCAGGCTTTGTTGAGGTCGGTGTAATCGACACACATGCGCCATTGCCCCGTCTTTTTGCGGACCGGCTGGATTGGCTAACCAGTCGGGATGAAGGACTTCTTTAATGAAGCCGGCAGCCAAGAGCTTTGCAAGTTCTTCTTTGATCGCGTCTTTTCGATCCTGTGCGAACCTACGTAATCGTTGTTTAATTGGTTTGGCGTCATCTTTGACGTTCGAGAGTGCTCGATCACCTCCCTAGGAATTCCGGGCATATCGATGGTTTCCAAGCAAAAACATCTTTATTATTTTGGAGGAAAGTGACGAGCGCGCTTTCCTATTTAGGATCTAGGTCGGCGCCGATTACGCGTTTTGGAGGGATCAGACGAATCAAGGGAGATCTTTTTGGTCTTGGCGTCGCCGGATCCTGATTTGGCTATCTTCTTCGCGGGGACTTCGCCCTCTGCCGAAGTTGATGCAGCCAATCGGACTTCTTGTTGGCCACGTAATCTCTCTCGAGATTGGGCCATGTCGCAGCTCTCCTTGTCGCGAGTGAAGGCTTGCTTCACATCGTGCGAAGAGTGATGACGCCATTGGGACCCGGCATCTTCATGCAGAGGTAAGTGTAGTGAGGGATCACCATGAACTTGGCAAGCGCAGGCCTTCCGATGATGGCATGATATGCCGTTTCGAAGTCGGCCACCTCGAAGGTGACGTTCTCCATTCGAAAATTCTCTCGGGCTCCGAAGGTGGCTGGGAGAGAGATATGCCCGAGTGGTGTTGAAGATAGCCCGGATAACTCCGTGGAAGGGGCGAGCTTGCTTTGAGTTCGGCCCTCGGGATCGCATTTCATCCATAGTCTTGGCAAACAGGATGTTGAGGGCGCTGCCCCGTCGATGAGGACGCGCTTAAGCTGATGTTGCGGACTACGGGGTCCGGGACGAGTGGATAGCGTCCCGGGTGGACCACTCGGTCGGGATGATCCGAGCGGTCAAAGGTGATGGCCACCTCCGACCATCGCAGATATTGAGGACTTCGGTTGAGCCGCGTTGACCTCCCGGTCGCTTAGCTTTTGTTTCCTCTTGGATTCATAAGCTAACGGGCCCCGAAGATGTGGTTGAGCTCCCCACTGGATCTTGAAAAGGTTCGGCATTTTCAGCCACGTTGTTCTTCTTGGCGCCGGATGGGCCACCTCGTCGCGGCTTCTTGTTGAGCTGCCGTCAGATGCTCAAACCGCTTGTAGATAAAGATCCTTTCGCCGCGTGCTTGTGATTCGGATGGTGGGTGCATTGGGCGTTCATGATGGCGTCGTAGGCGGCGACTGGGACGGCGTTGAGTATTGGAGGTTGCGGCCACTGTGTCTTCGATCGGCGCTTGCGATCTTTCGGGCCCCGGTTGCCGTTGTTGCCGCCATCCTTCTTAGGATTTCGGCTTCCTCCTCGCTTGCTTGTCCTCTCTTCTCGTCGGCCGGTCTTGACGGGCGGCTTTGATGGCGTCGTTTGATTTGGCGTATGAATTCGCCGTCTCAAACATCCGCTTCACCGTCTTCGGTGGCTTTCGTCCGAACTTGCCGATAAGCGCTCATCACGGACTCTCTTCGGAAGGCGGCGATGATGATGTCATCGGTGATGTTCGGGATCTTGTTGCGCTTCTCGGAGAAGCGACGAATATAATCCTTTAGAGGCTCGTCCGGCTTCGGATGACATTGTAAAGGTCGAAGTGCGTGCGGGCCTCTCGAAGGTGCCTTGGAAGTTGGCGATGAAGTGGTCCCTCGGCTCGCTCCATGAGCCGATTGAGCCTCTTGGCGGCCGGTGAGCCAATTTCGGCCGAGTTTGCGAGGGCCACGGGCGAGTAGTTGGCCATGGCTTTGTTGTCGCCACCGCGCTCGGATGGCAAGGGTATATACAGTTAACCAAGATTCGGGTCGGTTTTGCCATCGTACCTTTCAATCCCCGTGGGCTTAAAGCCACTCGGCCAATGCACTCGGCGGAGCTCCCGAGTGAAGGCCGGTACTCCATCGTCGCCGCTATCGGGTGATCCCCTCCGATCTTCCCGAGTGCGACGGTCGCGCTCTTGGTAGCGGCGGTCGAGGACTTCCCGCGAGATCACTCGGCGGGGTCTTCGTTGGCCGGTTGGGTAGCCGGAACTGTTGTGGCGGACTCGGTGGTGGACGGGTGGACGTCCATGTCGTTTGCGGCGGGAGTCGACCGTCGCTCTTGGTGCCTCGGCGTGGACTCGGGAGGTGGGCCTCTTGGCCTAGTTGACGACCGAGCCGGCTCGGGCCTCCCGTAGTCTCCGACCTTAGGGGTGGGAGCCGGCTCTTGTCCGGCGTTTCGGCCACGGATTCGCCGGCCTTCGCGCCGAAGTGGTGGGAGGTCCGTTGGCCGTGGCGGCAACGATGGTCTTGATCTTATCAAGTATAGGAGTCACGTTGGCCGGAGCCGTCTCCATGACGGTATCCAAGAGCGTGAGTGCGGCGACAGCGTTCTGCTGTGGCGTCTGGAAGACATTGGTGTTGCGAACCCGTGTTTGGAGGATGGCCTCCTGGGCAGATCGTCCGGCCGCACGCAGATCCTGCTTCCTTTTGTCGGCCTCATCTTTGCGTTGTTTGTCTTCTTCGGCTGTCTTGCGTTCAAGCTCCACTCTGGCTCGCTCCTCTTCGGCAAGCCTTCTGGCCATGGCTGAGTCGGACTCATCCGGCTCGGCCATGAGGACGTCAGCACTTCGGCTCGCATCCATATGGCGATCGGAGTTGTCGGCTTCGTCGAAGGGATGCCGTAGAGATTGTCGAAGCCGGCGGAGCTGAGGTATCCGTTGAGCTCTGAAGATGAACAGGAGCCAAAGGACGGGAGGATGACAGCGACCTCCCTTGATCCTGGGAAATCCGGATCTGGGTCGCTCCAGTCCGAGTCGGAGCTTGGGGGATCAGGCTCCTCCGAGTGGATCGCCGCCAACTCGGGAGAGAGCAGTTGACTGTAGATCTTGGCGACGTTTGGTAACCCAAACGGCACCGAGAGGTCTTCACGAGCATTGCTTGCTCGTCGGGAGGCAAGAAGATTGGCGCAGATCTCGGCGGAATCCGGTAATCCGAATGGCGCCGAGTGAAATCCGTCGTCGGGGAAGGTGGATTGCATCTTGGTCTTCAAGATGTTGTCGAAGATCTCGGCGCTGTTGGGGAGCCCGAATGGCGCCGAGTAAGTTTTTTCCTCCGACTGGTTCGAATCCGAGTCGAGGGAGGAGTCGTCGAAGAAGTTGGCGGCAAAGTCGCCGAGTCTTGAAGGTGATCCCATCACGCTTGTCGGCGAGATTGTTGAAGAAGTCTCGACGCGCGGTCCCCTACCTGGCGCGCCAACTGTCGAAACTTGGTTTCGGCAATATATTTTCTGGGGTCGCAGTCGAGATCGCCAAGCACAATGGGTTAGGAGGAAAAGAAGATTTAGACAGGTTCAGGCCCTCTCGTGAGGTAATACCCTACTCTTGTTTCGGTGGATTCGATCCGCCGAGTGTCTTTATTGATCTCGTGATCTAAAGCTCTCGCTTATGAAGTCGTATCTAGAATCTAATCTCTGATCAAGTCTAAGATATCCCTCAAGGGACGCCCCTTACCCCCCTTATATAGTCTTGGGAGAAAGGGTTTACAAGTCGGAAACCTTATCTTATTCTAAGTTGGTTTCCTCAATCTTACCAAACCGTGACTATAGGCCGATTGCCTTATCTCTATCGGCAACCGTAACACCTAAGTCAAGTTCGGCTTACAGATATAGCAGGCGCAATCTATCCCTACCTCCAGTCGGATAAGCTTGTCATGTGGATACCCGATTGCCACAATCTCCACAACCCCACGTGAGGAAAAATGCATGTTATATTTATGGTAGCTGACTAAGAGTAACTAAGTATACATCCACTCCTTAGTCGTGTCCGGAGAAGATATATGTTCCTTCCGTTGGCAGTGCTCCTTCCCTTTGGGCAACGCATAGCATAGCGGACAGTGGGCAACCGACAGCGTAGCGGAACAGCTCGGCAGATAGGCGTTGCCCGGTTCAGAAGGGCTGAACGGATGAATGGACGAGGATTATTTGATTTTTAGATAACTAGTTCTATAACCATACGCTATTATGGATCTCGTTCATATAATTAAGAATAGATCTGGAGCCCGATGGGTGATCAGGCCCATAAAATTTGAAAGGAATGGCGGTTACTTCTCACGTACGGACACGCTGCGCTTTACGATAAAGAGATGAAACAATAATAACTTCGCTTTAAAATAATAGAGTTATTTGAGGGTACAATCGAATAAATTAACTATTAAAAAAATCATCAAAAGTTATTCTGCAAGAAGTATTCTAAGTAACTTATATATAGAAACTTTTTTGCAAAAATCATAAGCGTAGGAAGCATGTCCACTGTAATTCATAATATGTGAGAGGAAAAGAACGGGGATGAGACAAGATCAAGGCTGGAAAAGAGCACAAACAGAGGTACATACTGATATGGCCAACCTAAAGACATTTACTGGAGAAGAGACTTTTGATCTATCTATTAAAATCCACAATATCTCAGAATCAATAGAAACCGAGACTGAAAAATATTTTTTAATCCCATTAAAAAGTGGAATGAGACTTTATAATCTTTAGTTTCGGTTGGTGTTACCAACCAGGATAAAAGGTTATTTTTAGTCCATGTTCAAAAATCTACGAGCTATGTCAAACCCCATTATTTTTAGTTCTGGTTGGTTTTATCAACGGACACTAAATATCAAATTTGTCTCGATTTTTATATCAACCGAGACTAGCGAAAAAACCGGATCGAACAGCGCTTGGCCTTATCTCCTCGTCTCCCGCGTGCTCCTTATCTCTCCCCGCGCACCAGCTCTCCCTCTCTCAGCGGCGGCGGGGCAGGGGCGTGCGCGGGCACATGGGCAGCTAGCGCGGGGTGGCGGCGGGGCGGGCACGATGGCGGCGGTCTCGATCGCCTCCACGACAGGCGCGGTGGCGGCGGATCCAGCCTCCCCTTCATCGGATCCGACTCACAGGCGCTATGCTAGCGCGAGGTGGCGACAGGGCGGGCGCGGTGGCGGCGGTCTTGGATGCGGTGGCGGTAGATCCAGCCTCCCCTCCACCCGATCCGGTTAGCTCGCAGACGCTGTTCATTACTCGAATTCTTTTTGAGAATTTTGTGATGTTCATTACTCGAATTTGATCTATGATGAAATTTGTGATGTATGTTCATTCGATTTGTGATGTAAATTTGATGTGGAGATGTCGGGAGCATCGATTTGGGGATGTTAATTTAATATGTGAATTTGATTTCGGCTCAAAGAATCAATGAAAAAACAAAAACATTTGGGGATATGGGAGCATGCTGGCGCCTATATCTTTAGTTTCAGTTGGTGTTATCAATCGAAACTAAAGATAAGGACTGTATATCTTTAGTCCTATTTTCATGGTCTCGGTTTGTAATCCGAGATTAAAAAAGGTTGTAAACCGAGACTAAAAAGTGGTTTCCTCAGCAATGATTTCTCTACAGTTGAGAGACACATTTACCCGTTTTCACTACAAACAATAGATCTTTTTCCTCCAAAACGTACCGCACTGCTCTTCATTTGTTGTAGCACACTCCAACAATATCTCTCACCAACTCTTATTTACAGCTGCATGTACCAATTAACATATACTACGTGAATCCCCCAATAGCAGAGAGACAAGCTTAATTTAAGGTGGCCACGATATACATAAACTCAGCCAGCATGATATATTTATAGAAGAACAAGAAGAAACTGATTGGTTGATGTACACCTGTACTAGCTTAAGTTTGTTTCTCCTTCAGGGCCTTCACTCCTGGCCGTTTCCTCAAAGGTTTCAGCATGTTCAGAACACTGATGGAAATGGGAGGCACACGGGTAGCCCCACTGGCTCACTGGTTGCTCGGTTTTCAAACTCGTCGTCACGATGCAACCCGGCCGGGTAGGTTGCACTGCGCTAGCACGCGCAACCATCACCACGGTCCATGGGCCACACCATGCAAAAGTGGAGGAAAGAAAGAATCGATATTGTTAGAATTAATTGGATTATTGACCCATTTAAATTAAATCAAATAAATTTCAAGGCTCATTAAATGTTAATAGAAAATATGTGTTTAGTTTTACATGAAAAATTAACAGAAAGATGAGTCAACTTAAATGATGAAAATGCTTTGCACCAATTGTGAAGTTGGAAAAAGAGATAAGAGAGAAAGATTTACGTTGGGTTGTGGCCTTGGCATGGCTTTGATGGCTGTTACATGAGTAATTGACTATCTATTGCTCATCCTATTAAAAAAGAATTTTCTCTTGAATTTCTCAGGTAAACACAATATTACCTTTTTCTTTTTTTCAGTGTTAAACGTGCTTAATAGATAATGCTATTATCTCTGTTAGTAGGTTCATCGTTAGCACTATTTTTGATTACTCATCTATACACATGTCACACATGTCATGCTTATTTTATGGTTTTTTGATTAAATTATGCTAATTAATCTGACAGATATTCAACTAAACAACTTTCTTTACATAATAATGTTCGACTTAACAACTAGCATGTCCATTTCTAGTAGTCAAGTTTTTGTAAGGGAACCTCGTGGTAGTATAGCTTAATGATAACACGCCCACGCACTGCCATTTGTTTTTTAATATATGATGCAGTTGATTTACTAAATTTATTTATTGACTATTCATATTTTTCTAGAAATATTTTGTACCATACTAGACATGGTGAAAGTAATTTTGATGATAGATCTAGTGGTACTATTTTCAATTTACTTAACTAAGTAATTAAATATATATTGCTGGTCAAAGTTTGAAAGAAAATTAGGTATCATATATTCTCTCGGTCCCAAATTATTTGTGGTTCTAGTTTTGTCCTATGTCAAATACTTTTATCTTTGATCATTTTTTTTCAAAATTTGTATTGTTTAAGAACACATGAACTATAATTATGAAAGTATTTCTCACTGTGACTATTAAAACATAAATAATGTGATGTTAAACTATATTCTAGAAATTAATGATTGAATATATAAATATTTGACATAGTATAAAACTAGAACTAAGTATTAAAAAAACAGAGGTAGTGTGTATTAAGTGCTGATTTTAGCTCCAATGCTCCATGCAGCGAAGCATCAAATCCACTTTCCAATTTCCCATTTTAGAAGAAACAAACAAAAGAAAAATTAAAGAATGCTACTACTCACTTTTTGCCTCAGTCATATTTTCAAAACTTTTAGGGTAAATATCTTTTTAAATATTTTTGACTAGATACATGAAAATCAGTCATATATGTGATGAATGTCTCTGGCTCGCCGGCATATGACAAAAACGTGAGTATACTGTGGTCATTGGTGTTTTTTCTTTTCGAAACACTTAGACGCCCACATGCGCACATTCATTCCTATGAATGTGTATACGTACATCTTATCCTATGACCACATCCGAAGACTGAGTCGACATATCTTATGATTGCCAAAGTCACTACAAGCATCTCGCTGTTGACAGGTACGTAAATGCGAACATCTATGTTAAGTTTAGGATTTGAATCCGGATAGACAGATTCCACCACAAGAAGCCTAATCAGTTGAGCTAAGCTCATCGTCGGTGGCTTGTGGTTGGTCATTTTGTCTAGTTCGTAATTTTTTTTAATGAAGGGGTATGAGGTGTGCCAATTTTATTGAAGAAAAATGACCATTTTACTTCCTGAAACCTGAGGGGTCATCTCCTTCCTTGTTCAGCCCTCCTACTCTTTCTTCTCTCCCTCCTCTTCCCTCTCTCATCTCTTCTTCTATCAATGGTGATACAGTGAGGTAGAGAGAACTCAAGTCCCCCTTCTAATCTTAACTTGGATCCACCCCTACATATATTACACCATTATTTGTATTTTTTTCTCTCTTTGTAGGTCATATTTTGAAATAAAATTTGATCGGATTGATATATCCATTATAACTTATCTCTTAATATTTTTAGAATTTTTTTATCATTGTTTACGTAGGTTGAAACCACTAAGACTAATTTAGACATAGAGATTTTAAATTTTAAGCAAATAGTCATGAAAAATTTTAGAAGTTAAATAATGGTGTCATAATATAGCGACGGATCCAAGATAAGATTAAAAGGAGGACTCATCTCCTTCCTTCTTCAGGCCCCTACTCTTTCTTCCCTCCTTCCTCTTCCCCCTCTCATCTCTCCTA
This sequence comes from Oryza australiensis, assembly GCA_019925245.2. Taxonomy (NCBI): domain Eukaryota; kingdom Viridiplantae; phylum Streptophyta; class Magnoliopsida; order Poales; family Poaceae; genus Oryza; species Oryza australiensis. The sequence continues at coordinate 346,528 of JAIFGZ020000160.1, read as the reverse complement.
CCAATGGTGATCCAACAAGGTAGAGGAAACTCGAGTCCTAGCACCCACACTGGGTTGTCACGCCCTGCTTTTTCCCTAGCCTAAAATTTCACCCGTAAAATTTATGCAAAAGAAATCGCTGGAAAATCAAAGCAAGATAAACTCTGGCAATAAAAGTCATTTAATAATTGAGAAAGGCTTGGTGAGATTTTTCATAAATTCTCCATGTCAAAATACACTATGATTTTTATCGGAATTTCAGAGCAAGAAAAACAATTTTAAAAATTGAAAAGCTAATTAGGAATTAATTTCCTAAAGAAAAGGGGATTTTTCTTTTCTTTTTCCTTTTTCTCCTTTTTTCAGCGTGGGCCACCGCCCACTCCTCTCTCTCACGTGCGGCTGCCTTCCCGCCGGGCCGCCCGAACCGAGGCCCAGCCGAGCCACGCTGAAATCCGCTTCGCCTCCTCAACCCGGTCAGGGACTGATAGGTGGGCCCCACCTATCAACCCCAACCTCTCGCCGCCTTTCTCAGAACGCCGCCGCCCCAGCCGCGCATTTCACGACGGTCTCGCGCCCACCGGCCACCCCGCCACTCCGTGCACACCCCGCACGCGCGCCCCTACTTTCCTCTCTCCTACGTCGCCCGTGCGCCCAAAAGCCGCAACAGCCCAAATTCGAAATCCTGGCCGCCATTCCCACACTGTCTCAATCCACTGCCATTCCGCACATTTTCCGGCCACCATAGGCCGAGCACCCACCGACCCCTATAAAGCACCCCGTGCATCGGCCGAGCTTTCCCCTCTAGCAATCGTGCGATTCCGAGCTCTCTTGTGCGCCGCACCGCAAAACCCTCTTCGTCGCCGCATTTTGCAAGTTCGGCCGGCTGATTCGTCGTGCCCGCCGCTCGCCGTGCAAATCCACCGCCACCACCGCATTCATCGCCGCTAGTAGAGCTCCGGTCACCCGTTTTTCCCAAAAATTAGCTGCCAAATTGCCTCGTCGTCGTCGTCTTCTTCACGTCCGATTTCCGGTGAGCCGCGCCCTCTCTCCCCCTTTTATTTTCTTTTTTTTTTGTTCGGTCCCGAGCGTGTCTAGCCTCGTGCCCGTGTTGCGCCGTGCATGTGAGCCGTCCGCCGCTCCTCCGCCATTCGCCGGTGCCACTAGGGCCCGTGCGCCGCGTCGTGGCCTCGCTGCCGGTCGCGTGCGCCACCCGCTCTCCCGGCCGTTGGATCCATCGGCGGATGGATCCAGCCGTCTGCTTGCGCCTAGCCGCCGTGGCAGCTGTCGTCCACGTGGCTGCTCACGTGGCCGCCACGTAGGCGCCACACAAGCGCCAATTGGTGCGCCGCTCGCTTGGGCCGGTAGACCGAGTCCACCATGCACACGCTCTCTCTCGTGCGCCACCAACTCATGGGCCCCGCTTGTCGGCGCCGCCGCCCGCCGTCGGCTGACATCATCCCTAGCTGACGCTTGCGTCGTAAATCATAATTTTTTGTTTTTCTTTATTAGTAAATCATGGAAACTTCTAAAAATCATATAAAATTCATTCGAACTTTGTTATAGTCCTGCTCAAGTTGCAAAGTGGACTCATCAAAATGCCTAGAATCCATTAAAAATAGTTTAATTGTCTGTTTTAGTAGTCTTAAAGCCCATTTTGTTGTGCTTTATTTGTTGATTAGATTCCAGAACCACCGAAGCCCCGGTTTATTTTGAGGTTGTCGCAGAAGTTCAGCCAACGCAAGACCAAGGCAAGTCATGTCACCTATTGATCATATTGTTCCTACTTTACAAAGTTATCTCGCTTTATCTATTAAATTGCTTTGTTTTATAATGTCATCAGGTTGGGACCTATAGTACTCAGCCTAGGTTGTTCATCCTAATTCATTGATTAACTGGGAACTAATATGACTAGATGTTTGGACTAGGACATGCTTAGCCCGCTTAGTTCAACTAGCTCACTATTGGGAGAACTATACTACTAGCTTATAATCACATGAAATGATGGTCATAGACCAGTATAACCCTAGTATGGATAGTAAATAAAATATGACCAAATGGTGGGTTGTGGGTGCACGGTTTTGATAGACACATCCATGGCAAATTAAGGACTGGTTCGCGGGAAACCCTGAAAGAATTAATTGTGCGTACCACAAAGCCAGCATGAGCAACGGCTGGGCTTATAGTGTAGCTTGCTCCTGTCCGACGCACTCAGGCAAGGGTGAGCGTGATGGAGTTTGGATGGACCGAAAAAGGTCTATGCGGCTTCCGGATTCACCTAGGCACGAGAGGGGGCTGCCTACCCTGGATTTAGGTGTAGGAGCGAAACCTGAGGTGTGGTGTCGTTTGGTCAGGAAGGGTTATGCGAATGGTCCTGTCACAAACCCCTTTTCGATATGTCATGGTGGTATGTCGATGCACGGGAATGTGTTGTGGGAATGTGTCTTGTGGGTACGGACGCATACCTCTGATTAGAGTAGAACTATTCGGATAGTCATGCTCACGGTTATGGACGGTCAACCAGATTCATCGTGATTAGTCTCACTTAAGGATAATTTGGAATTAATGGAACTGGACAAAATAGTTGGATGGATTGGGTCTGTCTCAACGTTGTGTAACATTGAGCAATGATGATTAATCTTGATTAATTAAACTTAATTACGATTTTACTGCTTTCAACTTATCTCTGTGAAATGTTTGCCTTATGCAAAATTAACCTTTGCCTTCCCTTGAAATATCCTGCATCATACCTCCCTTTGGTGTGACTTTCTAAGTAGTGTGGAATATACTCAGTCTTGCTTCCTTTTCCCCCACCTCAGAGTTGGATGATGAAGCTGCAGATGAGTTCGTCGATGAGTAGGCTTGTCGTTACCGTTAAGGATGCATGTGGAGTGGAGTTGCCATGCCGCGAGCTTCAAGTCTAGTTGTTTAGCTAGTTTATTTTTCTTGTTTCGTTGCATTCCTGTAATACTTTTTATATGTTTATAAGACGTGGATTCTGTATATACAATTTGTTATTTGTGTACCCTGGCTGATCCTGGACAGGGAATTTAATACACATTCAGCTTCGAAAATTTTGGGTAGGAATTTCTGGGCATGACATGGGTTCACCTCATTATATGGCTACAAAATTTAAGCTTAAAATACAACTCATATAAAGAGAAACAAACAAGATAAATGTAATTAACATAGAATAAATAAGGAAAATATAATTAACTAGTAAAGTGTTACTAATTTTAATAGTTTGGAGGATAAAATGAGCAAAACAATTTAGAAGGTCAAGAGGTTAAAAGGTCAAGAGGTTAGTCAAGAGGTTAAGTGATCTAATAAAATAGTTCGAAGAAGTAAATTGGATTTTTTCTTTACTGAATATAATAAATATAATTTCCGTAAAAATTTATGGACAGCAACCGCCGATATAAGCCAAGGTCGCAGTACCTACTAGGCTGCTAGAGTTCACTCACAATTTTTTTGTCTACTACACATCCATTACAAGATGAACGAGATGAACGAAACAACCATTAGCATTTCTCCGAGTAATGGAAACTTGGCTAAAATACTAGCTCAGCATTAGCTTATTAAGCAGAGATGTTGAGTGAACTACACTTTTCCTCTAGTAAAAATATAGTATATCAACTATGATCATCAAAATTTGTTTCATGTGTTTGGTGACCGCAAGATAGACGTGCGTACGTGTGCGTAATGCTCACATCTCTAGGAATGGGAGGCTCTGTGAATGATGGCGGTGTGTACGCTTGCACGCCTTGCTGGGTGTGAAAACTATTGGTAACTTTTTTTTGGCAAGAAATAACGATCGAGATATCTAAACACCTTGTGATGATATAGAATCCTCATGCACCTCAATTTAGCAAAAGCTAAACAAATATGAGTTTTGTAAGCTTAAACCGGCTAGCGGAGCCGATTTAGATGAAATACTGGAGAAACACCTGTCTCGTGAACGAATGTTACTAAAGTTTACGGGACAAAACTACAAAGGGATTTCGCACTCTTACAGCGAAGGCGAATGATTTACGACACAAGTCAACAAAGATGGACGAAAGGCTGGAACTTGACAAAAAAGTAGATGCTATATTGAAAAGTGATTAAATTGACCAATTGTGTTGAAAATAAATTGTGTCCAATTGAACCGGCCATGACCCTTATAAATTATAAAGGGGTTGGTCTTGCCTTCTATATGTCCTCCACGTTCAATTCGGGATAGAGACCGATTAGAACTTGAAAAATACCTCCCAAGTAAGAAAACTCGAGACCTGATGAAATTCACTTTGGACTCAGACTCAGCCGGTCTAACCAACCATATAATGCCGGTCAGACCGGCCCTACACCGCCGGTCAGGCCGGTCCATAGACAACGATCAGATCGGTCCTGTGAAAAAAACTTGACGTCTTTCAATTTAAAATTTTTGAATATTTTCTATCTTAACTGTAGATGTCAAATTTAGATGTTAACAGAAACACTAGAGCCATTTGACAAAGAGTGAGGTGGAAAATTGTTTGCAGCGACCACATCAAGCAGCGTAAGTCCAACTCTGGCAATGAGCATGCAAGGGTGTGTTGATCGATTGAGCAACTACTGCAGTGAAGGCTGAACTCGAAGAAGCTGGTCAAACGATCGAACGCGCAAGACCCGACACATATCTTGCTTTCATGATGCTAGAACAAAAGAACATGAATTTTATTGAGTTTAAAATTATACTAGTATAGAAAACCCCTTAGATGCTGGTTGAAAAAGCTCTTTAGATGTCGGTTTTTCAATCGACACCTATTTATCGACATCTATTAGAAAAGAAATAGGTGTTGATTTAAGAACCGACATTTTTGAGGCTAAAGAAATAAAAAACGGCTCGCATCGGCTTTGAGCATCGACTTGCATCGGCTTGACAAAAACACATGAATCATCCATAAGTATCGGCTTGACAAGATCAATCCATCCAAAAAAAAACACAATATTCCATACATGATTCATCCACATATACAAATCCATCCACATACATATTTCATCCACAACACAAGAACACAAATCAACCCATCCACAGAATCAATCCACATCACAAATCAATGCATCCACAAAATCAATCCATTCAAAAAAGAAATCCACACCTGTCATCGCGTGCTACCCGTGTGCCATCCCGTCGCGCCGTTACCGTGCCGCCGCCTCCCCTCCCGCTGGATCTGGTGGAGGGGAGTGCTCCTCCACCGCCGTCGTCGCCTTTCCTCCCGCCACGCGCCGCCCCTGCCAGAGCCCCTCCTCCCGCCGGGCGCCACGTCTCCTCCAACCGCGCGTCGCCCCTGTCGGAGCCCCTCCTCCCGCTGCGTGCCGCACCTCCTCCAGCCGCGCACCGCCGCCTGCCGGAGCCCCTCCTCCCGCCATGCGCCGCCACCTGTCGGAGCCCCTCCTACCGCCGCATGCCGCCACCTGCCGGAGCCCCTTCTCCCACAGCCCTTGCGTGCAGCTGAGAGAAGAGATAAGGGAATGAGATGTAAAAAGATAAGGGAAGAATCTAGAGTATAGAGTATATAAACTCGGTCGGCTTGGGTCAGGCTCGGTTCGATTTTATAGGTGCCGGTTTTTTTAAAAAATCGTACCTATAATATATTATAGGTGTCAATTTATTAAAAAACTGGCACCTATACAATAGGTACCAGTTTTTCTCTACATCCGATACCTATTTATGATAATAGGTGGCGGTTCTTAATACGAACCGACACCTATTTGTTAGCCACCACCTATAGATATAATAGGTGCCGGATTTATTACATCTCTGATATCTCTCGTGCTAAGCCTACACAGAGGTACAAGAGTTATAAAAGGGGTTACATACATATGGATATAGTGCAAAAGTAGAATTTCACATATGAGGATCGATATCACCAAAATTATTTGGATCATAATAATTTTAACGTGTACATATTGGTTGATTGTTGATTTTTGTGTGTATGCTTGATCGCAATTTCAACATGCATGCTTGTGTTGAACTAACCATCATTTAAAAAACATACTGAATGACCATCATTTTGTTTATCAGAAATGCCAGTTAGAATTCAACTACCTGATCGACCCCCATCATGGTGAACCTCTCATTGTGATAAATTACTGCCCCAGATTTGAACTGTTGGTAGTGGTAATAATGTCTGGCCAACTCTTCATATAACATTATAACTCATGCACGTGGACCTCCCATCAGTGTAAGAAAAGGTGACCAAGATATATATACACAATCGGCAGAGTTATTTAGAGAACAAGAACCAAACAATCGAAGGAAGCTACCCTGCATGGTAAGCTAGCTTGAAATGCATTCGCTCATGCTTCTCCAAAGAGTACTCATCTGCTGTGTGGTTAATTAAGCTCGATGGATTCAGCTTGTTGAGTGAGGGCACAAATTGTTGGAAATGGAAGGCGTATAGGAATCCCTTTTGTCAGACATCCCCTCGATCAGCATCTGCTGCTCGAGCGCCGAAAAAAAGAAGCAGCTAGCGGAACCATTTTCTAGTTGTATCTGTGGATTCATCAAGCTGTCATGTTCCCCCGTAACCACATTGGATGACCACTATGTTAACAAGAAGCCAGCTGGGGCTCTGACTCAAGTTTCTTTGATTTCTAGTGCCCCAAGCTTAAGAACCGAAATCGACTCCTTTTGTCCTTTGCGGACGCTCCTTCATCTGTTCAAGCATTGCTCTCCCTCCGAATGACTGCATGCCTTGTAGCTCTTCCAAAAAAAGATTCGTGATAAATGAGGGTATAAATGAATCAATTAACTACTATAAAGTTAAAAATAGATTTAAAACAATTTTCTAATATATATATATATATATATATTTACAAAATTCATATCATTTGGGAGCTTGGAAAGTATCCATTACCTAAGTAGAAAAGAACTGGACGAGGTGTTTGGTGTATGGACACGGTTTTTATTCCCTAGCACGTATGTGTAGATGGGGAACGATTGAGGACCATTCAAATGAGACCTGAAGTATTGGTCCGTTTTGGAAGAAGTGTTTTCATATATATACTATACTACTGGATAATCGATTTTTGCGTGCTGGCCAAAAAGCATCTTCCCATGAGGAAGGTCTGTCGGCACGCACGAGATGGACTGGGAAAATCAAATTTTCACATGCGGGCGGCCTAACCACATAGAAAAATCGATTATCCCGTGCGGGTGACTTAAGAAGCCCGCACGGAAAAATCGATTATCCCGTGCGGGTGACTTAAGAGGCCTGCACGGGAAAATCGATTATCCCGTGTGGGCCACTTAAACCGTCCACACAGGATAATAGATCTTCCCATGCGGATGAATTAAGTGACCCGCACGAGAAGATACATTCGTCCTATATTACATATTGAATTATTGAATTAAATCGACAACTAATATGACATCACAAATTGCACAAAAATAATTTCACATCATCATAATTTTACCATAAATTTCACATGTACAATTTTATAATAAATTTTACAATAAACTTTATTTTACAATAAATTGTCTTGTCGTCGGCGGTGGAGCCGCAGTGGAGGAGACGACCACGGTCGAAGGAGGCGGCAGTGGTGGCGACAGAGGAGGAGGAGGCGGCCGCGGTCGGAGGAGATGGAGGAGGAGGTGGCCGTGGTCGGAGGAGGAGGAGGAGGTGGCAGCAGCGGTCGGAGGAGGAGGAGGCGGCCGCAGTCGGTGGAGGAGGTGACCGCGGTCGGGACCATGTTCGATGGAGGCGGCGGAGGAAGAGGTGGCCGCAGTCGGTGGAGGAGGCGGCCGCGGTCGGTGGAGGCAACGGAGGAGGAGGCGACCAGCGGAGGAGGCAGCCGGTGGAGGACCGCGCTAGAAAATTTCGTCGGGAGTTAGAAAATTTAGGAGCCCGCCCGTACCTATATAGGCGATGGCGATCATCGTTTGCGGGCAGGCACACACGGAAAGATTATCATTCCGTGCGGGTGGCTTAACAGCCAGCACAGAAAGATTATCATTCCGTGCAGGCGGCTTAAGCGGCCCGCACGAAAAAACTAACTTTTCATGCGGGCACTTAAGCCACCCGCACGCGATAATCTACAAACCTTACATTTGAATTGTAATAATATCTAAATTTGGTCAGAAAATTCTATAAATCGACATGACAACTTATTTTTGTTCCATAACACTATCATAAAAAATTCAATCAGTTTTTATCAAGTGAGACTATATGTTGTTCATAAATGGTTACACCTCTGTTTCATCTAAATGAACTCTAAGTTTCAAAGTTTATATATCTTATAAGAAGCTATGATTAACATGACAACTCATATATAATTGACATATTTATTTTGAAGCTTAAGTTTACATTGCAATCCTAGATTATGTGCTCCTCTAGATATATTGTATCTCTTTTGCCCCTCTCTATTTTTCCTTTTCATCTGCTGTTGACCAAGACAGGGAAAATTCACTTTTTCTTTTTTTTTAATTTTTTTCTTGACTTAGGAGCACACGAGAGGTAACCGCAGAAAATTTGAGCCTAAACAAGCAAAAGATATGGCTGGTGAAAAATTCAAAAGACACGCTCAGAATCAAAAAAAGCTTTCGGGCTCAAAAAGGCAACCTTTTGAGCCGTTTTTGGGGAAAATAAAATTGCGGAATTTTTTCTGATCAATTTTTATATATGGAACGTCTCGATCGGAGTCCGTATGTGAAAGTTATGGCCGTTTTAAAAACCGATTTCGAGTTAGAGGACGAAACGAAAACAATGCGCGCAAAAACTTGTTACACGCGCACAAACAGCATTATATGTGCAGTGGAGCCACTCTGTTATAGTTTTATCTAAATGAACTCTAGGTTTCAAGTTTATATACATTATAAGAAGTTATGAACTTATATGCATCTCAATTTTGTATATAACCTTAATATTAACTCAATGTCACAATATATGAAGTTATATTGTTGCTTGTGTTGTAAAAAATATTTTTTCTATTTGATTCTATCACATATCCAAGAATTAGATGGAGAATTTAATAGGTCTATAGATAATTAAAACCTTACATCTCTAAATTGGTTTTAAAAAAATATGGGCATCATCCCGTGCGGCCCACTTAAGTGACCGCACGGGAAAATGGATTATCCTATGCAGTCGCTTAAGTGGACCATACAGGATAATGTGTATTATCGCGTGCAGTCCACTTAAGCGACCGCACGCGATAATATTCCGTGTAGTCCACTTAAGCGACCACACGGGATAATCCATTTTCCCATGCGGTCGCTTAAGTGGACCGCACAAGATAATGCAACTGCCCTTGGGGACCAATTTTTCCAGGCGTGGCCACTTATGGCCCATGTGAAACCTATCGAGGGTCTCGTCCAGAAAAACAGTTCCTGTAGTAGTGCTACTTATTGGTCGGAGGACGTACTGTTTTGTTTACCTAGTATTCTGAGGAAGACAGTGCAAAAAAAATGAAGGCTCTACTCGATGTCCTTGGCAACGATAAGAAAAATGATAACGGATTTGCTAACCTTCATTCCACACATTTTTTGATAAATATCTTGTAGATTTTCCACCATCGGGTCTGAGCCAAGAGTCATGCCAGCCTCCTCCTCTAGCTCCTGCGATCGGCGATGGCCTGACCAGTTAGGTTTTATAGTTTGGGGTTGGGACCGATGTGGGAGGGTGGATAGGGGCTGATGGAGAAGAGAGGGTCCAATTTAGTGTTAGGGTCGGAGTGGGCAGGTAGGTGGTGGGAGGAGGAAGAGAGGGGAAGTTTGCGAGCCTTAGAAGGATGACTATAGGATTAGCATGGGGTGGTGGGCCAGTGTTGGCAACAGGGGCATAGGGTCCATACAAGATATATGAACATGTAGGTTTTTAGTCGTCTTTAGCCGTCTTATGTAGGTTTTTAGATCCATACAAGATATATGAACATGTTGCAAAGTTGTCGTTCTAAGTTTTTTATAGTAGGCATAAAGTACAATCACTAGACAACTCTTCGATTATGCTTTGTCATGGGACCTCTTCTTATATGTACTAAAACATGAAGTTACTAATCCGGCGTCCATCTAGTTAGAAATAAATTCTTACTACTATGTGCCTTGAGACCAGTATATGTCTTTTTGCTCTGATACCTGACCTTTCTAAAATCAAGTGCTTAGAATAGAACAATTACATAGAAAACCCCCAAGCAAACGCTCAGGAGTAATCATGATAGAAATTGAAAATACTAAAAATAAATTACATCTATGTCACAATAAATGAGTACTCTCACCAGAGCTGGCCTCAGCTAAACAGAAGTATGTACTCTTCCTAGCCCCCAGCTAGTTTTGTGAAACAATTTCCACAAAAGTAGCTTGAATCTCATAACAAACTAAGGCAAAGAAGCGAATTCCTACCCTCCGGCCGCGAAGTTGGAAAAACCAATTCCCGATTACACAGTCAGTTAATACATTATAGATGAGTACTCTTACACGACCATATCTTACATGGTCTTTTGATCCTTCGGTACCTGACTAATCCGTTAACGCCAGGCATCCTTGGCTGAGTGATTGAGACCCGATAATTAGTCGGGGTAACATAACAGGACAATAAAATGACTTCAACCAGTAATTGTGTGAGAAAAGGAGATCAATGGACAAATATTGCAGATTATATATGTATAAAAACTTACATAGATTAATGCATGGGGATGATAAGATTGCTACACACACTGGTCGAGCGGACCAGGCGTAGTCGTTCCTCGACCACTCATAGAGGTGGTGGGATGTCACGCCCATAAATTCAAAACCAGAATTTCCGAAGCTCTATGTGTATTAAAAATCCCTATCCAGGACCAACCAGGGTACACATACGACAATTGTTGATATTACAGATCCACATCTTAGAAACAATAAAAAGATTACAAAAGAGCAGCAGAAAAAGAAAATGAGCTAAAACAGTAACCTTAATGCTTGCAGCGTGGCACATCCACCCCACAGGCATTCCCGGAGTGCGGACGAAGCCTACTCGCCTTCAGTGTCTTCATCTGCACCGAAGACTAGCTCTGGGGGGTAGAGAGACAAGGATGAGTACTTCCAACGTACTCATCAAGTCATACCGGAAAAGAGGGTATGAATGCAAGGGGAGACAAGGATTTGGTTAGCGTTTTACTTTTTAGCACAAAGCAGCAATTTCACAACAATAATTTGGAAGTAGTAAAACAGTTGTAATTAATTAAGTAGTATTAATATCCAACACTGTCCAACATTATCCCCATGTTGCGACAGGCCCAAACCATCCACCTATACTAGTCATATTCCATTAATCAGGTTATTAGAGGTGTGAGGCTAATCACAGTGAATCTGGCCAATCGCCCATAACCGCGGGCACAACTATCCGAATAGTTTTACTATAATCAAAGGTGTACAACTGTACCCACAAGACACAACCCCACAAAACGTTTTCATGTGCCAAAATACCACCATGATACCCCAAAAAGGGACTGTGATAGGACCTTTCGTATAACCCCCTCTTACTAATTGTACCACACCAAAGGTTCGCCCCCACTCCCATCAGGGCAGTGGGCAGCCCCCCAGTGCTGCGGTGAATCTAGCAGCCCAGCAACCGGTAAGCCTCCAGCCGACTGCAACTCCATCACGCCCACCCTTGCTTGGGAATGTTGGCTAGAGAAAGGCTACACTATGGGACCAATCGTTGCCCATTCTGGCTTGTGGTATGCACAATATTTCTTCTAGGGTTCCCGTGAACCGGTCCTTAATTGTCATGGGCGTGATTATCCAAACCAATGCACCCACAGCCCACCATTATCATATTTTAGTTGATTATCATGATCATAATATCACATGATTGAATCCAATACTAATAAGTCTATAATAGTATGGTTAAGTGAGATGACCCATTTAGTGTGCTAGTTGATCTAAGCAAGGCTAAGCATATCCTAGACCAAAATCTAATCACATTAACACCCAAGTTTATCAAAAGTTTAGGGTGTTCAAGTTCTAAAGCTGAGTACTAATACTATAGGTATAATATTCTCATAAAATGACATTCTAAAGTAAATGTAGCTTAATAAAGAAAACGAGATATTTTAGCAAAAATAGGTACAATATGAACAATGATGAAGCATGACTTGCCCTGCTTTTCGACTAGGGGAAACTTCGCAACAACTTCAAAGTAGACCGGGTCACCGGAACTACCAGAATCTAGAGGACAAATAAAGCACTCAACAAAAACATGCTAAAAGTCTACTGAAACAGAGAACAAAACAATTTTAATAGATTCTTGGCATTTTTATGAATTTAATAACATTTGAATGGACTTAAACGGAGCTCGGATTGAAAAGATATAAATTTTAGAAGATTAACTATGTTTATTACTAAAATAAAAAAACCATAATGAATTATTGCGCAATAAATCCCGAGCAGTGGCGGACCCAGGATTTTATAGGACCCTGGGCGAGCCGAACCCGAACCGCAAGCATAACAATTAACAGTAAAAATCACTCAAAGTCTCAAACATGTTGATCGCTAAAACAAACAAAGTTGTCGATATTTGATACTAATATCATTGTTTAATAGACATACCTTATGGAAGATTACGAGGATGAGGTAATTGCATCTTTCGAGTCTTAATATTTTGAAACTGCCGAAGGATAGTAGCTTCATCAAATGATTTGAATAATTCCCGCTCAATATAGCAAATCATCAAGTGATTGAACCAATCATCGGCGATATTATTACACAATTTAGTCTTGATAATTTTCGTCGCTGAGAAGGATCTTTCAACTGTTGCTGTAGAGACAGGAACTAACAATGCCAATTCAATGAGCTTGTAGACCAATGGGAAAACCAAATATTTTTCTGTTTCAACCATCTTTGTTGCCAAACTTGCTATATCCGCACAAGAAGCAAATGCAGCATGTCTTCTCACATGAGAAATATAGGTCTCAAGTTGTTCCCTTATTATTGCACGATCATGATCAGAGAAATCCCCACCATAAATTTCATTAAGCCGAGCAATCTTGTTGACATCAAACTTGGAGAAAGAGTTCTTTGGATTAAGACAAGAGAAGCATATCAATAACTCTGTAGTCCTTTCACTAAACCGATGATTCATGTCAACACATATTTTATCAACAACAACATAAAAATTTCAGCGAAAATAATGGAGATTAGTGATAGTAAATCCATCACGCCTCGAACGTCCCCTCATCGGTATCTCTTGAGCCATATTTGGAACCAGGATACCCTTTACTTAACAAAATTGTTTTACCTCATCAAATAATGTGTCCCATCCACTTTCTCTCATGATGTTTAAGCGAGTTTTTACATCATGGACGAGCTGTATATGCAATAAACAAAATATTTTGATTAGAAAGAAGCAACTAGACAAATGAAAAATTGAATATAAAGACTAAAGACTAACCTCAAGAGCATTAACAATGTTAATATCTTTCTTTTGTAGCAGATGTGAGAGCTCATTTGTAATACCAAGTAGCTTTAACATAAGCTTCAAAATGAACACAAACTGAAAACACTCCATTTTTCTATCAAACCAGCCGCTTGATTTGGTACTCGTGGATCTTCATGAACAATATGCAGCACATCTATCACTGAATCCCACATTTGGGATAAACGAAACAAAGTTATGTGATGTGAACCCCATCTTGTATCACCGGGTCTAGCAAGGATACTTTCTTGATTCAAGCCCCTCCCTGTAGATGCCTCACCACTTTTAGGCCTAGCCAAAATAGTTTTATGATGGCTTTCAATCAACGCATCCCTTCTCTTGCAAGATGCACTTGTTGTGTTCACAATTAATGACACATACTCAAAGAAATCATGAACTGAAGAGCAACAATTTGCTATTGAAACAATAACCAATTGTAATTGATGGGCAAAGCAGTGGACATAGAATGCATATGAGTTTTCATCTAGAATTTTTTTGGAGGCCATTAAATTCACCTCTCATATTGGAAGCCCCATCATATCCTTGTCCTCTTATTCTAGAAATTGATAATTTGTGCCTATCAAGAACATCAAATAATGCTTGCTTCAAGGCTTCAGATGTAGTATCGGTGACATGTATGAGAGCAAGAAATCTTTCAACAACATTCCCTTGATAGTTGACATATCTACAAAATAGAGTGACAAAAAAAAATTAAATACTGAACCAATTAGGTAATGAAAAAGAGTACAAATTAAATGACTTCCTATACCTTAGAACTACTGCCATTTGCTCTTTGACTGATATGTCACGTGATTCGTCAATGAGCACGGAGAATTGTCTATTACCAATCTCTCCCATAATCACTTCAGTTATTTCTTCTGCACAACATCTTGCAAGATCCTTTTGAACCTTATGCGAAGCCATCTTGCAATTTAACCCACCGCGATCATAGGCATCTCTCACTTCTTCATTATTATCTTTAATAAAATCTATCAACTCTAGAAGATTACCTTTATTTAAAGAGGTAGAGGACTCATCGTGCCCATGAAAAGCCATGCCTTGCTTTAAAAGGTATCTTGAACAACGAAGAGTAGAAGACAAACGAATTTGATACAATTCTTCCGACCGTTGACTAGCTCTAAATAACACATTCAGCACGCTCTGCCTCTGATTTTTAAAATCATCACAGTTCTTAACACATTTGTTATGAGCACTATTTACGCCACCGACATGATCAGGAAGTGATTTATATGCATGCTTCCAGTCTCTCCACCCTGTTCTATTGAAAACATCATAGCCAAAGTATTCTGGTCTTCCTATTTGTTTTAAAAGAAAGCTATAAAAGCAAAATCCAGCATTTTCTGACTCACTATATTCTAACCAATTATACGTCCTATACCATCACGATGAAAATTCTCTTGAAGCACCAGCCGCATATTGTGTACGAGGAAAAATCAGAGTAGTCGGTTATGTTGGACCCTTCAAAATATATGCTCTTCTAACTTGGTCTTGAATTTCAGGAACATACTCATATATTGGTTTTTTAAGAGCTGGATCACATATGATTTCATTACGATCAAACTCACCGGCAACATTATTTTCCTGAATTGGTTGAGGCTGCAAATGATCAGGTATTTGATTTGGCTCCTCCAAATTTTCTTGAGTTTCATGGCTGCCACCGTGATCATCTCTACTTGTTGTATCAACCAAGAAACGCCTCATCCCTAAATCAAATTGAATAATTCAAAAACATATGCACCAATGACCAATAGTAACAGCCACAATTCAAAACCTAATTATCCCTAAGTACAAAAACATTGAACAACAGAACTAATAAAAATAGAATTAATACCCGATTGGCTAAGTCTTCTCTGTGCTGCCATTGCCAGAACAAGAACAACCGAACAACTGATGGAAATTGGAAAACCTAAAACACTGTGGTTTGTGCTGTGGACGTTGAAAATCAAAACCTAAAACCTGAAGTCAGTCCGACTGTGAATGTGAAGGTCGCATCCACTTCTGTTCCTTTCCTGTCTAACCGTGCCCGCGAACGTGAAGGATGTGTGAACGAGATCACATCGCTCGTCGAGGCCGCCGTCTTCGCCGAGAGGATCCTACACAGGCCATAGCTTAATTAGGTTTAGCTTAATTAGGCTAATTAAATTAGCTATACATATTAGCTGGCGTCCAGCCATGATTCGCGGGCGGTGGCGCCGCGGCGCTCACTTGGAGTTGGATCTCGCCGACGGCAGCAGCGGCATCGAGTGGAAGAAGCGGAACAAGGCGAGCGGCGGCGCTCTGTTGCCTTGCGTGGCTGCGCCGTGAGTCACGGCGTCGCTCCTTTGAGTTCGATTAAAAATATGGAAGCCAAACAGTTCTGCCTTCGGCCCAACACACCGGTGTCCATATTTTTCTTTTGGGCCTTAATGGCTGCAGGCCAGGGAGCCCGGGCAGCGGCCCAGGGTCACCGGGCCCTGGGCCCGTCATTGATCCCGAGGATTGCGTCAGCGGCTAGGGCTGACGTAAGCGGCCGAATGCTAACATCATCGGCCACGGGAGCACCGGTCCACGGTGGACCTGGTCCATGGGCCGAGCGGCGGTTGGCGCACCACGTGGCGGTGACGAGGCGACCACATGGCTGCCACGTGAGCCAGCGAGATCGGGCGGCCCAGATCTGCCGAAGCAGATCGGACAGTCAAAGGTGATGCAGGCAAGCGGCGCGATGCGGGCATGCTAGAGCGTGACATGGTCATGATGCACAGCGGTCGGCGGTCGGCCGGCGCCAACGGGGCTGCGGCGCGAGGAGGCAGAACGTTGTGGCAACACACGGGCGAAATTGCGTGCACAAGAACTGCGGCACGCACACGCGGACCGAGGAGAGAAAGGGAGGAGAGGGCTCACCGCGGGTTGCCGGAGCGAAGGAAGACGACGACGTGGGGTGGCGTGCGGACGGCGGGAGACGGAGACGAGTGGCGGCCGAGGGGGCTCAGACGCCGGCGAAGGGGATGGCGACGGTACAGAATTTGGCGAGGCTTGCGACGGCAAGAATCGGCGACCGAACGGTGGCGGAGGGCGGCGGGGCTCGGGATGTCGGCGCTAGCACGAGTTAGGGCACGGGGAGGCTCGGCGATGGTGTGGGGAGAACGGGAGGGGTGAGGGCCGGCTTTTATAGGGCTTGGAGAAACGGATAACGGCCGAGGACGAAGGGAATCCCTTGCTGGAGTTACGAGGGAGAGGAATGGGGAATAATGGTCGGTGATTAAATCCGACCATTTATGGGCGCAGCAGCGGTGGATGGTAGTGGTAACGGCCGGCGGTGTTAATAGCGAGTGATGGCGGCTTGAATGCGCACGCGGGTGTTAACGACCAAATTTTGTAAGCAAATCCCCGAGTGGTTTGAAGCAAGGATTGAAGCGGAATCAAGGGAAGCATGTGATCCTCAGAAACTAAGTTTGCGTTGGCTGAGTCCGAATCGGTTAAGGAGCCAGTCGGCTGAGTCCGAGTCAGATAGGACAGCCGATACAGCCGATTCCGATTGGATGAGTAGATGAGACCAATCCTGGAAGGAAAGCGTGAAGGTAATCATTGGATTCGGTTTTCAAGTGCTTCGAAGATATTGCCATCTACGGATAAAGCCCTACAATGGCAATTGTATCTATTAATGTTGACGAGACATTTCTCTCATGCGCTGGCCTGGGAGATCTGCTTAACTCCAGTGCAGGTCCTTCTCGGCTACCTGTGTTGTGCAGGGCGTGCCGGTTGGTTTGACCGGCTATACCGAGACAGCATCAACCGTTTAACTCAAATACAGTAAATGATAATAAATATATGAATCGATAACCTAGCCGATACTGGAAAGCTAACAGTGAGTCAGCTAGTACTCTGACAAATCTTATGAAAAGATATCATTCTTGAACTAGATGCGCGTAGCCCAGGAAATCGGTCGTCGGCTGTCGATGGCAGACCGATTTCGGCTGGTAATGTCCGACAAGAACAAGATCTTAAAATAAGAGGCAGTCCTAATATAAATCTAATAATAAATATACTAAAAGAAATATATCACGGCAGATAAGGCCGGCTGAAACCCCGACACTTTCTATTAAACATATAAATCTAACCAAACAGATCACTGGAAGTTCTAAAAACGACTTAATAGTTCAACTCTAATGCAGCATTAAGTATAAAAAAACAATCCTGATATGTCTGGCCGATTTATACCTCTTCGAGACGGTGGATATCGCATATAAACCAGCCAACCTTTAGATCTAGTCTTATCGGCTGTGAGTTCTTGATAGAACTAACCGATGGCAGGATAGATCTAAACATTGATCTAATTTATATGCGCTATATGATAAATGGCATAGTATAAACTCCTGAATCTAATGTGTCATTACGATGAAAGCACTCGAAACAGCAGATCATACCACTAATGACAAGTATTTACCTAGGTTTGGGGATCGAAACGATGCAGCCCATAGCCAAACAAATTGCTCGTCTGAAGAAAAAAGGGTGGCGATGCGCCGAAGGTTTGATTGTGATTGTGTTGAATCTCATTTACAGGGGGTCTCGGGTCCTATTTATACCCAAGATACATTATCCGTACAAACCCTGGACTCTATCTAAACTACTATTTAAAATCCGACGTTATCCCGGAAAGAACCCACGCTGCATTACAATGAACAGTTTAAACAAACTCCTAAATTACAGATACAATTGCCGTTACAGAACTCTATCCATAGATGGCAATATCGTTTACCGCGCAATCTAATAACCAAATCTTCTGTTTATCCTCAAACTACTGCACCAGAAACGGCTCTATCTTCTCTTCTAATCCTGGAATCGGCTATCGGCCACTCTTGTCCGATTCAACCTTAGCCGACTGGCCTCGCAGCCTATCGCTTCTCAGCCGATGCGGCCTCTGTTTCTCCGCCAAACCAGCCGATCCGATTCTGCTTCATCTTTGCAAAGACTTAGGGATTCAACTACCAAATTTTGGTGTTAACACATGCCCCCCAAGTCCGTGATATGAAGTGTTACGGATTTGCAACCTGTTCAAATTCCCGCTCTTTTCTTGACCTAAACCGCTTCGGCACCCCCCAAATGCCCTTTAAATAGCCATTTGCCTCGGTCGAAACAACTACGCCTTCAAAGCGCACTCAAAACCCTTCGCACACAAGCTTTTGCTTCCTCTCTCCTCTCCGGCGGTTCACCGGCATCCCTCGTCAAATCTCAGCGCCTTTCGCAAATCAAGATCCATCTTCAACTCCAACGACTCCGATGGCCTCCACCGCCGCCACGTTAAGCACCTCCGTTGCACCGGCCACCGCCGTCGCACTAGCTGTTGCCGCTGCACCGACCATCGCCGTCGCACCGGCCGCCGCCGTCATCGAGTTCCCCGAGGTACCCCCATTGATCCAGAACTCTATTTACTCGGATTTACTTCCCAAGCCGTGTTGCATTCATCTTGCTTTCAGCCATTTTCGAATAGCACCTTTTCCCCTTTCAAACTGTAGCATTCAACCATCCTTGATTAGCGTTTTTTCTTCTTTCGAACTGTAGCACCTGTCACATCAAGTGGCCATCCCAAGCTTGACCCAAGAAAGAAGGTACTTTCTCGGCCCCATCGGCAACACGGATCCAGCCGATGTGATTATAGCCGAAACCAACAGGGTCCCCTACAACACCACCAAGCCGTCCCTAGCCCACTGGAACGGGACCTTCAAATCGTGGCTGACCACCGATGCAGCCTGGGTCGAATGGTACAAACGGGTGCGATCGGCCAAGTACACTCAGTGGGAAGAAATTGGGATTTCCCAATGCTTGGCTCTGTCCGTTGCTGGCATGGAAAAGGATGAGTCGCTTCTGTCGGCTGCAACATATTTCTGGAATGACAACTTCAACGCCTTCCTCTTTCGACGAGGGCCGATGACGGTCACACTGGCCGACGTGTACATGACGACTGGGCTGGACATCCAGGCGTCGGCTAATCCCAGCAACCCGAGCCGAAAGGGGCAACATCAGTTCAAAACCAAAGCCATCGGCGGATGGAGCGGCTTCATCACCTGAACATGAAGGACGGACCGTCGGCCACAGGGAGCACACCATGTTTTTGATGATGTGGCTTGAAAAATTCTTATTCTGTGGATCGAGCTGTGGGCCGACCGCCAACTGGCAGGTTGTAGCCGAAATCCTAGCCGACGGGGGCGAGCTTGCGCTGGGGAAGTACCTCCTTGGCTACTTGTATCAGATGCTACATCAGGCCACCGCAAAGATAGCCGCCAACGCTCCAATCAACACCGGCGGCCCCTGGTGGTTCTTACAAATCTGGCTGGTGCTGGCGACCCAAAAGATAGCCGGTCGGCTCCCTCTGACAGAAGCTGTATTCCCAAGGCTGGAGCCGATCGAAGACGAAGACGGCAACCAGATCACCACCACCAGATGCATGAACTACGGAGAAGAAGTAGCTGCTCATGCGGGCTCAAGGCAATCGGCCGACCTGCTGGCCGAATGGTTCATTGCCCTTTACGACGGGCTGTCTCGCGAGAACCGTGCCTGGTACTTCTACCGGGACCGGGGACTGTTTGAGTTGCCGGCCGATTTTAATTTTGAGGACATCAATTCAGCCGACAACCCAAGGTGTAGGGAGCTGTTCACCGCCGCTCTATCCCCCTGCATCTTGCCGACCGGGATCCACCAGGGCCAATAAGTGGCCAAAAGCTACGAGTTTTATTATCCGGTATCGGCGGTGAGACAGTTCGGTCTTGGGTAGCTGCCCATCGGCTTTTATTATGCCGATAAGATTGAGACAAGGGGTGTGGTGAGCCAAGACTTGATAATGCATCGGTTGCTGAATATAGCCGGCCCTCCCCTCGGCAACATCGGCGAGATGACCCTGACGCTCAAGAAAAGCGCGGCCTACGACCAATGGTGGGCCGAAATCAAATGACACATCTTCCACCAACGGTCATCTCATTACGTTGATCTGCTCCTACTCGAAGAAATCCCTTCGGTAAGCTTCAAATTCCAAATGATTCTCCTTTTTTATCATCGGCTGATATAGCCGATTAACATTTGCCTTCTGACTCACAGGAGACGGAGACGGAGCGGCCGACGGTGAGCGACTCTGGGCGTCCCATCGAATACCGCCTTGGTGTCCTGGATGGGGACGGCCTTGCTCCATCGGCGATCGGCTGGGGAGCGCCGAAGCTGGCGTCTTTGCTGCGCGGGCAGGTGCGTGAACCGATCGCTCACAAGAAAAGGGCCGCGCCCCTTGTATAGCCATCGGCCGTGCCTGCCCCAAAAAGCTGAAGGAAAGATACCAGTAGCACCAACCGATAGCCTCTCCCCTTTGGACCCGGCCGTCGCGTAGTTCCTTGACGCCATCGCCAGCGAAGAGATGCCGACGCTATTGGAGCGGCGGCCGAACCCGGAGCTCGAGCCATGAATCCATCAATGCTCCACCGATGCCCCGCCGGTTCCGAGTCCCCCCGCGAAAAATCGGCCGGTATGCCCTCATCCCATTAGATTCAGTCTTATGACAATATTACTTGCATCTGACCGAAACATTTTTCTCAGGTCAAGAAATTGGCCGGCCGCACTCCACGTCACGCGATATCGGCAATTGTCTTGCGACTTGCTTTATAAAACTCAGCCGACTCAATAGCTAACCCTTTCTTTTGCAGCCCCCACGATCTCCGTCGCTGCCCCAGCGTACGGCGAGCACGCCGTGATCGCCGCGGCGGCGGCAACAACGGCACCGATGACGAGGCCCCAACGGCTGCAGGCAGTGAACCAGCCGAGCCGGTCGCTCCGACTCCGGTGCCCATGGTAAGCCGACCAAACTTTGTAATCGGCTCTGCCAACTTAGCATTCTCTAATCATTCTTCTCTTTGCAGAACATAGCCGACCTCCTCAACTTTGACTTGTCAGAGTTCGGGGAGTCCGGCGAGATCGACGAGGAGGCATTGGTAACGCCGGCCGAGGACCTGAGGGCCACCCTGGCTGACATCGGCAATCGGCTGAAGGCCTCGCTGGATGCGCTGGTGGTCGATAGCGGTTCGATTCGCGTGTGCTTCAAGGAAATCCAAGGCCAGCTGCCGGAAGCTCTAGCCGATGCCATCGTGTCGGCCACCTTCTTAGAAGCCCACCAACTCAAATATGAGCGGGCACGGCAGCGGATAGCCGATCGTCGCGAGAACCAGGCGCGGTCGGCCACCCTCCAGTCGACCAAGGACGCCATCGAGTGCCAAAAAGCCGCCTGAAGACTAAGCCGGCGGCCAAACTCGAACAACTCCTCTCACGCCAAGATCAGCTGATGGCCGATCTCGTTCAAGTCACGAACGAGATCGATGTCCACAAGGAGTACATGGCCAGCCTGCCAGCCAAAATCGAAGCTCAACGCCAAAGTATCAAGGCGGCTGTGGCACATCTACGAGATCTGGTGAAGGGAATCCGGCCGGTGGCTGGGTCTGAGGCCGACGATGTCAAGGCCATTGAGTAAGTGGATCAGATTAGGCGGACGGCGTTGTCAGCCATATCCGATTTCATGAAACCATGATGTAATATTTAACATTGTAAAATCGGCTACTGTTTCCTGTAATATACTTGTCAAACTTTTATAATGAGCTTGAACTCCGATCAACTGCTCAAACTTCTGTAATCGGCTCTAGTTTTCGTGTGATATAGTTTAACCTTTTGCAACTATGCTTGTGGGTGAGATCGGCTCCGGCCGTACGTAGTATCTTGAACCGCTTATGCTGAAATCGGCCCTAGCCGTCCGTGCGACATCACGTTCACCGATTCCAAAACCACACATAACTGTCGATGTTAACACTTGAATCACGGCCGTGGATTCAAATCACTTCCAATGCTTTTATTTTGACTGCCGATTACGAAGCTTAAAGAGTTAAACTTTCCTGGGGCGCAATTTTGCAATCTGCTTGTGTATGTATATGCCTCCCAAATTTTGTTGTTGGCTTTGGTGTCGATAAAATTGTGAATTTGAGCTGTTCGCGCACCATTATCGCCGCTATCGGCCAATCATTAGCCGATCGCGGAAGACTTAGGAAAAAATGTTGCATAAAAATGCCTAAAGGCGATGCCTTATTGAAACAAGACATCGGCTGTCATAAATTGGCTAAGCAGAGCCGAATCATGAGTTGATCCATATACTTGGGTAGTATTTCTTTAGGTATTTTCCATTAAGAGCCCTACCAAATACTTCTCCATCTAGCCCTTCTAGCATGTAAGCTCCTTTAGAGACGCATTTGTGGATCTTGAAAGGCCCTTCCCAATTTGGTGACCACTTGCCGAATTTGTTATCTCTAGATCCAATCGGCAGTATCAATTTCCAAACGAGTTTGCCTTCCTCGAAAGATTTAGGGACCACTTTTTTATTATAATGTCTGGCAACTCGTTCGTTATCCCTTGTAACTTTTTCCAAGGCCCTCATCCTGGATAGAACTAAGTCGTCTGACTCGTCCACCATTAAGTGATAATAATCATCGGCTGTGAGTTGATCCTGTAGCTGAGTGCGCCTTGAGCTGACGACGCTCTCCCATGGTAGCACTGCCTCATGCCCGTAGACCAGCTTGTACGGAGGGACTTGAATCGATCCGTGGCATGCCATCCGATACGCCCACAGTGATTCGGCTAATCGATTGTGCCACTGTTTAGGGTACTCAGAGATCTTTCTTTTAATCAACTTAATCAAACTTTTGCTTGAAGCTTCGGCTTGCCCGTTGGCCTGTGCATAATACGGCGAAGAATTAAGTAGCTTGATCCCCATGCTGTCGGCAAACTGAACAAACTCATCCGATACGAAGATAGATCCCTGGTCTGTTGTTATCGTTTGTGGGACGCCAAATCGGTAGATAATATGTTCTTTGACAAACTCGATTGCATCCTTAGAATCCACTTTCCTCAGGGGAATCGCCTCCACCCACTTTATGAAGTAATCCGTCGCCACCAGAATAAATTTATGCCCTTTGCTTGAGGGTGGATTGATCTGGCCGATCATATCGATGCCCCATCCTCCGAACGGCCAAGGCTTAATGATTAGGTTCATAGCCGACGCCGGTGCTCGTTGTATGGCGCCAAACTTCGACAATCCCGGCAGCCCTTGTAATACTTGAAACAATCCTCCAGCATCGTCGGCCAGAAATACCCTGCTCGACGAAGCAGCCATTTCATTTTGTGGGCCGATTGATGTGTGCCACAGATCCCTTCATGCACTTCTCCGATGGCCACTTTGGTCTGATCGGCTCCCAAACATTTGAGTAGCACACCATCAATCGTCCGATAGTACAGATCTTCGTCGAGCAAAACATATCTTAACGCCTTGTATCGTAGCTTCCTTGTAGCCGATTGAGAGGGGTTTTTGAGATAGCTGTAGACTTCAAACCTCCAGTCATCGGCTGTAATGGCGGCAACCTCTATGTCAATTTCTTTCAACATCGGTTGATAGCCTGATTCCCCCTGAGCTAAATCATTGGCCTCTGTGTTCTGCTCTCTAGGGATGTGTTTCAAAGTAACTAGCCAAAAACCGTCCATTAATTCCCGGCATTGCTGATAATAAACCATCAGCGCATCGTTTTTGCATTCGTATTCTCCTGATAATTGGCTGATGACCAATAATGAATCTTCCATTATTTCGATGGCGTCGGCCTCAACTTCCTTGAGTAGATGTAATCCTTTAAGGACGGCTTCGTATTTAGCTTGGTTGTTTGTGGCGTGGGGGTTGATGGAGAAAGCAAACTCGAAACTTGCCTCTCTGGGCGAAATAATAACTAAGCCGATGCCGCAGCCGTTGGTGCAAACCGAGCCGTCGAATGTCAAAGTCCAAGGCATAATTTCCACTGAGCCGATCGAATCATTTATGTGCTCCACAATGAGATCGGCTATGGCTTGTCCTTTGACTACCTTGGTGCCTGATACCTCAAATCAAACTCTGTTAGCGCAAAGATCCACTTCCCAATTCTTCCTTTCAATACTGGAGCCGATAGCATGTACTTAACTATATCGGCTTTGCAGATTATTGTGCACTCGTTGGATAGCAGATAATGCCTTAACTTTGTGCATGAAAAGTAGAGGCATAGACATAGCTTCTCCACAGGTGAATACCTTTTTTCCGTGTCTAGCAACCGTCGGCTGAGATAGAAGATTGCTTTTTCTTTGCCCTCAACCTCTTGGATTAAAACGGAGCCGATTGACTTGTCATCGGCCAATAGGTAGAGCTTAAACGGTATTCCTTTGTGTGGAAGCATCAAAACTGGAGGGGAACTTAGATAATCTTTTATGTCGTCTAAAGCCTTTTGCTGCTCCCCCCATGTGAATGCTTGATCGGCTTTCAGCCGAAGCAGTGGTGTGAACGGCTCCATCTTTTCCGAGAGATTGGCTATGAACCGTCTAATGAAATTTATCTTGCCGATCAACGACTGGAGTTGTTTCTTGTCCTTCGGAGGCTGGATTGTCTTGATAGCATTTATGCTTCTTGGTGTAACCTCGATCCCTCTTTCATGAACAAGAAATCCCAAGAACTGCCTGGCCGATACGCCGAATGCGCACTTAAGCGGATTCATCTTCAGGCCATACTTCCTCATTCGCTCTAACACTTGTCTCAGATCGGATATGTGACCCTCTATCTCCCTGGACTTGACAACCACGTCGTCAATGTAGATCTCTACTAGTGAGCTGATCATGTTGTGAAAAATGTAGTTCATGGCCCGTTGATATGTTGCCCCAACATTCTTCAGGCCGAACGTCATTACCACCCATTCGTACAAGCCGATTGCGCCGGGACACCGAAAAGCGGTCTTGTGGATGTCTTCGTCGGCCATAAATATTTGATTATAACCTGCATTGCCATCCATGAAGCTGATAATTTTGTGGCCCGAAGCAGCATCGACAAGCAAATCGACTATCGACATTGGGTATTCGTCCTTAGGGGTGGCCTTGTTTAGATCTGTGAAATCAATGCACACCCTAAGTTTACCGTTTTTATTCAATACCGGGACAATGTTTGAAACCCACTCGGCGTATCGGCAAGGCCGAATGAATCCTGCATCGTATAGCCGAGTGATTTCGGCTTTAATTGCATAGTACATATCGGCCTTAAACCTCCTAGGAGGCTGCTTGAACGGCCGATAGCCTGCCTTAATCGGCAGTTGATGGACCACTATTGATCGGTTGAGGCCAGGCATCTCGAAGTACTCCCAAGCAAAACAATCTTTATATTCATTTAACAAATCAATAAGCTGGGATCTATAATGAGGAGACAGATTTTTGCTAATGTACGTCGGCCTCGGCTTGTCACCAGAGCCGATGTCAATTTCCTCTAATTCGTCGGCCGACGTGAAACCTTGCCCGAGCTTGCCATCGTCTTCGTCTGCGGTGTCCGTGCCAAAGACGCTTGAGCCCTCCACCGTGTCTTGTTCAAAGTAGCAGTTGCGGCTCGTCATCTCCAATTGGCTGTATTGTGGAATTGGACACATTTAGAAAATCGGCTTGCCAGATTTTCCAGACAAACAATCGATGCCTTCGATTTCCCAAAGTGGCAAATCGGCGCTAACGACGCGAACTGACCTGTCGGCTGGCACGATCTCAATCTTGTCACCGTCCCATTGGATCAGGATCTGATGCATTGTAGAAGGAACGCAACAATTAGCGTGTATCCAGTCCCTTCCAAGCAGTAGGCTGTAAGACCCCTTCCCGTCGATGACAAAGAATGTTGTGGGCATGATCTTATTGCCGATGTCAGTTCGACGTTGAGGACGCCCTTGGTTTCTGATGGGTTGCCGCCGAAGTCTTTGAGCATCATATTTGTCTTTATCAGGTCTTCGGCTCCTTTCCCCAGTTTTTTGAATGTTGCATAGGGCATGAGGTTGACTGCAACTCCCCCATCAATTAGCATCTTGGAAATCGGCTTGCTGTTGATGAATCCTTTAACGTACAACGGCTTTAGGTGCCGATTTTTGGTCCCCTCGGGTTTGTCGAAAATGGTTTGGTCTGGCGAGATTGCTAGTTTCACTAGGTCATCCTCGATGGCGTCTGCATCGGCTTCAGGGGAACTGAACTCGGCTGGCAGTACGAACACCATGTTGACCGACGCAGAAACTTTGCCTTTCCCTTTGGCTGCCCTCTTGGCTTGATCGGCTGAACTTTCTTGGATTTGCTCTTCGTCGTCTGCGGCGGTTTTCTCTTTGGGAACCCATTTCCTTTTGATCTTGCCCAGCCGACGGCGCTGATCTTGGATCATGTGCCGAACTTCATCCTCTCTCCCTTCACGCTTGAGTCGCTGAATTTTTCTTTTCTGTGTCCTTGTGAAGAGATCGGACGGACACCATTGGGGATTAGACGATTCCTCGTTGTCGGCTTCTTCATCGTCGCGGTTGTTGTTGTTGTGGTCTTCGTCGACGAAGAAGTCTTGGTGGATTGGGTCGAGCCGATCATGAACGGACCACCGCCTTTGGTTTAGCCGAACGGCTCTAGGGATGAACCAGGCTGGGCTTGCAGCCGATGGGCTCCTGTGTTCGTCGTCTTGGCGATCGTTGCACGTTGGGCAGTCATCTAGTGTTGGCAGCCTCATGCCGGATTCCCAGCAATACCTGAAAAAATCACAATGCCAATGCGGATCGGCACTGTTGCAGTTTACCTCGTATCGACGGCTCTGGGTGTAGACCCCCGTTTTTGAGGACGGGAATAATTCGTGTTCATAGTACCTTATCCCTGGATCGAGTAGTTTGGTACCCACGAATACAGTTCTGAATTACCAGGTGCAAAGTGCACGAATAGTCTTACACCAAAATTATTACAATAATAGGCCCGAAGGCAATATCCAATACATATAGGACCTACCGGTCCGGATACAACCGAAAACAGAAATTAGATGAGATAGCAGACGGAAGGCAGCAGCATGCCGATTGCCACAGGCAACGACTGAGGGCTAAGACCTATTGTGCTCCATTGCCTTCATTCCTCCTGGTAGTAGGCGTAGGGGTCCTCCAATTCTTCGTTTCCTTCATCTGAAGTTTGTGCGTATAGCAAGGGTGAGTACCCAACGTACTCAGCAAGCCAACACGGAATGATGCACATGACAGGGTCATTCAAAGGATGGCTATGGTTTATTTGCGCAAAGCCAATTTTCACAAATCATTTCACAAACCTAACATCTAGCCAGATCAGGTTTTAGGTCCATAGTATATTAAGTCGGCGACGGTTCTGTCCACCATCCATTGTGATCCCAAGGATAGCTTCCCGCCTCCGATTCGTCATGGTTTTTCTGGGGTGTCTTCCCCCTTCTCCCAGATAGAGAAGTTGGTTTCCCAGCACATAAAATCATTATGCAATCCCACCCATCATTTTAAAATTTATGAGTCTAGCCACGGGAAAAACTTGTCACGTTGCTCATTAACCGCGAGCACGGCTATTCGAATAGATTGATTGACTCACACTTCAGTGCATGTACACTTTACCCGTACTCCGCAACTACTCATTGAATGAGCTTACATCCCCCTATATGGGACGGTCACGGCAAAGCCTTTCGATAACCTCACTTTGGCAAGCACTCCGCTCCATGAACTTAAGCCCTCATGCACTCTAGCCGTCATTTCCTAGCAAGAGAGGAGTTCTGCGTTCCCTGGGTAAGAGAAAGAATTGCTCTATCATTGAACTTTCCACCTTCATGTCCTTTTCTTCATGTCTTCATTTCTTCATGTTGATCGCATGCCCGATCTCTCGCCTGTGTACCAACCAGCGGTACACCCTCGCCGGAAGGCCCTTAACTATCGTCCGTGCACCCACCGCGGTGCACCCCCACCGGTAAGCCCTTACCTCAACGCCAACACCGAACCTACTATGCAAGGATACCGCCTCCGCTTGGATATTTAATCGCCTAGGTCTATACCCATTCGAGAAGTACGGTTGTACTGGCTCGTTCTAAGTTGTAGTCTCATGGCTCGGTCCTTAATTGACCAGGGACGGTACTAGCCTTTCCCGGAATCCACCCAAATCCATCCATCCGCCCCGGTCTAAAAACATTGGTTTGTATTTTCATTTTTCATCAAAGCCATTTCCAACATGATCAAGGCAACGTGGCGCTCATGTCTCCACTTGCCGTGTCTCAACCATCTTCCCAAGATAGTTGCCCAAGCACGGGGCTTATTTGTAAAATCATGAGTATGCAAGAATCTAGTATAAGCGTGGCTAAGCATTTTACCGAAGATAACCTCCGGTTGTATCACATCGAAGGTTACAAAGAATATTTCTAAGGGTATTCAATATCAAGGCAGGATATATCAAGAATAGATACTCATTTGTGTATAGCATGCAATTTGTAATTGAAAACAACATCATTTCACAAGTAGGATCAATATGTTCAAAGGGATGTGTTGACTTGCCTTGCTCGCACACTTGTTGGTTGGGGTCTTCTGTGTACTCAATGCCTTCCTCGGACGCTAATCATACGTGCGAGAAACCAAATTTGAATTCGATTAGAATTCAAGTAGAATCCAGTAAGATCCAAAAGAAAACCAAGTAAATCGCAATAGC
Source organism: Oryza australiensis (assembly GCA_019925245.2). Taxonomy (NCBI): domain Eukaryota; kingdom Viridiplantae; phylum Streptophyta; class Magnoliopsida; order Poales; family Poaceae; genus Oryza; species Oryza australiensis. Next base: position 317,594 of record JAIFGZ020000160.1, on the reverse strand, counting down.
GGCTCCTAACACTAGGCTATGACTATGCGAACCTAGGCTCGAGTTTTGATGAAATCCGGGTTAGAGCGAAAGGGTTATAAGGATTCGAAGTTTTGTAATGAATTTGATTTTGTTAAGAAGTGTACGATATTTATCTTAATATGCTTAAAGTTTGAGAAATACTAGAGTTGATGATTCAATTAAAAAAAGAAGTGATTCCCTTTAAATTTTATCAAATTATTTCTCGGGTCGAGAAGTCCTAGGGTTAATAATAACCGGATCTCGAAATATTTGATGAACCTTGAAGCTTAGATGCCAAATAACTAACGTGGATTTTTGAGTTTAGAAACTCCACGTATCTATATATATATATAATATTTAGGTGAATAATGGATTTCAGAAAAGATAGGAATTTTCTTTGGAGAGGGAATATGTTAAGAAGTTTGACTATAAGTGTATACTTATTTGCAAAAGAAATTTTGGAAAAGAATAAATAATAATCTCTTGGTAAAGATGTAAAATTCATTGTAAATAGGATTTAGAAATTAAAAAGGGTAAATATAATTTTGTTATGATTTTACTAGGCTTATCCTTGGTTTTAAATCCTCATAGAAAAATGAAAGAAAAATTTTCAGAAAATGTTGCCCAAGCCGGGGATCGAACCTATGACCTCAATCTTAGCCCAACTGACCCTCTCCACTGGGCTATCAAGCCTTTCTCGTTTTCTCTCCCCTTTCTTTTATTTTCTGCTTGCTCCCTCTCTTCCCTGGCAAAAGGAAAGCAGAAGAGAAAAGCAAAATAAAATGGCGCCCTCGCGCTCCTCTCTCTCGTTCTTTTCCACTGCGCTACACAGTGCTTCTCTCCTTCATTCCTCTCCTTTTTCTTTTATTTGTTCCTCCACTGTTCTTCTTCTTCCGCGCGAGTCCGACGGTGCGGCACCAACCATGGCGAGTGAAACCGAGCTCGGCATCTAATCGATTCTACTCCCTCTAGGCGACATAAGGAACTCTCCCCGAGGCATAGACGAACCGAGGAGGCGGCGGAACGAGCCGGCGACGGCGGCCTTGCCGCAGCGGCGGTGGCGCACGATGCCGACGGGATCCGGCGGCGTTCCGGCCGAACCAAGTGTTCTCAGAGCATCTAAGGGGCGCAGGGATGCTAACTACGAGGTCGGTTTGGTCGGAAAAGAGCCGAGACGGCCTGGCGACGTGCGCATCGCGGCGGCCTAAACAGGGGAGGCACGGCGGGCTCGTCGCCGGCGAACTCCGGTGGCTAATCGGCTTGGGAAACATGGGGGAAATATAGTTTAGAGTGCAGAGATCATGTATGTACCTTCAATTTGGGAAGAACTCGACCGAGGGCGACGAATTTTGGATTGTGCCTCGGGCGGCCGGCGCTAGGGTTCTTCGGTGTTCTTCAAAATTCGACCCGCACACCGCATGATTTTTGGGGAAATTTGGGGAGGGGCTAGATGAGGTAATTGCGCACAGCTTTTGTGTTTCAAGTTGTGGCTGAGGAGCGCTATTTATAGCGGGATGTTTTCGGCTTGAGCTCGGCGGCAATGGCGGTGCGGCACGGGAGTAGCGGGCACGCGCGGGGAGGGGGCCTGGGGTGAAATGCGACGCATGGCGGCGCTCGGGAGGGGGCTGGCGTGGCGAGCGGCGCGTGGCGGCGCTCGGGGCGGGGTCCGGGCGCGGGCGGCGCGGCACGGGCGTGGCCGACGCACGGCGCGACGTGGAACAGTGTGCGCGACGTAACGGCGACTCCTGTGCGCGCAGGAGGGTGACGCCGGCGAGAACGTGCGTGCACGAGGCCCCTGGTACGGCGAGTGACGCGCGGCGCGCGGTGGCGAGGCGGTCCGGGGTCCGGGGTACGGCGTCGAACAGGTGGCGCGCAATGAATAGTGACTTTTCCGATTTTCCCGAATTAAATTTCCTATTTTCCCAATTTTATTTCCTTTCACCCCCAAAATTCAAAATAAAATATAAAACATCTAAAAATAAGTTGTAAAATATATGTCCAACCTTTTCACCCACTTTTATTATTTTAAAAATATATTTTACATAATTAATTTAATCCTTTTCCTCAATTCCACAAAATGTGATTTTGATTCAAATAAATTTCTAGATTTCATATATATACCCTAAAATATTTTATTACTCATTTTTTTTCTTTTTCACTAATTAATATTACTCAATCACCTAAATAATGTTTTGCTCCCAATTCTAAACTTCGAAAATTTTCTCCCAAAGAGAATTCGAATCGTTTGGTTTTTCAAAAACACCGAGATGAATCGCTTGCGTATAAATTTATGCAACCAAGCTGGTAAATAAGAAGCGAAAACTCGATCAAGAAGCAACAATCAAAAGGTTTTTGTAAGTTCTGATTTTTGATTCCCGGTTTTAAATTACTCGATTTTCAGGATGTTACAAACCTACCCCCTAACAATAAATCTCGTCCCGAGATTTGGGTCGGGTCGTGATTGGGAGTCGTCGGTACAAACATATAGGATGGATCCATGGGACTCCTTCTTAACAGACGACAAATAGATTGGCGCTCCGGTGACGCAGAATCTATCACCAAGTTTCTAAGGGTGGTCCACTTCGATTCTTTGTTTCGGATAACATGATGTTGTCGCTCTAATCCTTGGGAATCCTTCAAGCATGCAGGATTCAGAGAGGTCTCTAATTTTCCTTAAGTTGTATAATAGACTTGTTGTTCTAAACTGTTGGAACCTTTAGCTGCGGGCGGGTGGTGATCCTGGTAGGATTGCAGTCGGGTGATTTTGATGGGCGACAAGAAGTTATCTAGGGAAGTTCGGTTCTACCAAGCTCTAACATAGTGTCCAATCTAAGAGTCCGGAGTTATGTCACTCTACCCCCCTAACAATAAATTCAAGCTTGGCTTTTTAGGATAAGGCCTATATTGGTGCCGGTGTGGGGTACAGCTATATCTCTTCCCGTTGAATATACTATTATGGGTTTCCTAGGGTTTACCTGACATAGGTTATGTTCTGCGCTTGTTTCTGAGGTTATGAAAGAATGTGAAGTTTTGAAACCGAACAAAACTTTAACTTAGTGCAGAATGGATGGAGAACATACCCATTAGCACGATCTAGTCCTCCTGGGCCTCTTCAGCACGCGCATGGTTCACTTGGCCATGGCGAATTCCTGTGGTGGCCTCCTTCGGCTAGGGTGTCCCGAACAGTCTGCGTCCAGGTATCGGGGCAGGGGTAGCAATGGCGTTGGCTCCAGTACGGACGGGGGTGTTACGTGGCTTAGGGCTGTGATTGGCGAAATGTCCATATTCCCCACAGTTGAAGAAGTTCACGTTCTTAAGTCTTGGGGTCGCCAAGGTAGGTGCCGAGGAGCGGAAAGGGGTGGCAGGTGGCCTGCTGGCGTTGCCGGGTGCAACGGGGCGATTGGTCATTGCGACGGCTGGCTTCCAACCTGTTGGTGTTGCTCCTTTGGGTCGCTGGGGCGTTCCTTGAATCGGGCGGGCTAGAGCAAGTCTTCTTCCGGTTGTTTTCAACCGTCCTTTGGTCATGCTCAAGCCTTATGACCTTGTTGATGAGGCTCAAAGCTAGAGTGGTCCCGACCGATCATCGGTCCTCTTAAGTCGTCGTTCAGTCCTTCAATAAACTTGTCCATCTTTTCCTCTTCATCTGCCAGATCGCTTGTGGAGTAACGGGCAAGCTGCTTGAACTTGTTAAGGTACTCTTGTACCGTGGTGTTTCCTTGGCACAGCCTGCGAAACTCGTTTTTCTTCATCCTCATAACCGCAGCTGGTACAAAATTTTCACGGAAGGCAGCCGTAAATTCCTCCCATGTTGGTTCTCCAGTATCTTCAGCCCGGGTTTCCTTGTAAGTGTCCCACCAGTCACTTGTGGGACCTTCCAGCTGATTGGTGGCGAAGATGACTCTGTCAGCTTCCCGTACTCGGACGAGAGTCAACTTCTTCTCTATTACCCTCAACCAATCTTTAGCATCCATTGGTTCCTCTGTCGTGGAGAATGTTGGCGGCTTGGCTCGCATAAACTCGCCTAAGCTTGATCCTCCGCGTTGTCCTTGGTTGTTGGCGATGGCTTGAAGCAGTTGGGTCTGTAAGGTCATGACTTCTGCTAGGGTGGAGGGGTTAGGCTCCGGCGGGTTCTCCGTAGCTGCTGAGGCTCTGCGACGATGCACCATCTGAGGAATATAGATGAGGTAAATGATTGGATCGACTAATGTCATGGTTCTAATCGATTTTTGAGTGATCTCCAAGTTGTTCTTAAGTGATCTTTTGCACACAACAAGCATGGTGGAGTAAACTCGTTTAAAATATAACATGGAACTTCATATTAGTTCGTAGATGTTACATCAGGGGGATACATTGGACATGTGTAGTCCATACAACACAATACAACCACACTAATATCGATCTAGGGCCTTCATCCATAAAGGGGAAGGGGCACGGTCATTGCTGTCTTAATTCCATCCAAAGCAAGACCAGAGTTGATGCAGACTTCTTGTCTAGTTGTTTGGGCTGCCGCCCGATCTGGGGTTGCCACCTATGGTTGTTGCATTGGCACCGGTAAGAGGAGGGGTGCTGTGTGGCTTGGGGCATTGGTTGGCATAGTGTCCAAATTCTTCACAGTTGAAGCAATTCACATTCTTTTTCGTTGGTGTTGCCAGGATGGGTGTTGGAGTGTGAAACGGTGCGGCGGCTTGTCCTAGGGCGTCATTGGCATAATGCCCTAACTCTCCACAGCTTGAAGCAAGGCACATTCCTCTTTAGACGGCGGGGAATCTCCTCAAGATCTTCGGGGTACACACTGTGCTCGTGATGATCATCCCGCCGGTATCACCGTGGTCCATTTTGGTGACTTCGTCTTCCTAAAGTTGGACGGCGAACTGAGCCCTTGGCCGGTCATTGGATTGAGTTCCTTGTCCTTCCTTCCGCACTGTATCTCTCCCTCGATTGGGGTTCCGGTGTGTTTTTCCCCTGCACTGTTCCTTATTCCATATCATTGTCCCATTAAGCCGTAGCGGGAGCCAAGTGTTTCCTTCCCTCCTAATGGTGGATTTGGCGTTTCGCTCTCTCGTGGGCTTGACAAGATATTCGCAGGAGTCATCAAGGCTTGAGTCGAATGTGCCGACGTTGCTCGGACACGAACCCAAAACTTGAAGGTGTCGTTGCATTTGCTGCACCATCATGATCATCAATTGTGTCCGGCTAGCCATTATCGGGCTAAGGTTGGATTCATAGGAAAAGAAGGTGGAATGTCCATAGGGTCGCTCTGTGTTGATCCATGAGATTGTTGAGATCTTGATTTCCTGCCCTTGTTCTTTCCCATCTATTGTCGAGAAAGAAAGAAATCGAAGAAAGGTTAAGCTCGGTTGGGACCTTGTTCCGTGTACTCTTACCGCTTTAGCGGGTGGAATAAACAATCTCTCAAGCTTTAACAGGTCACATCCTATATCTATTTTTGAAGATAGTTTAGGGTTTAGAGGAAGGTAAAACCAAATGTTTGTAGAGAAATTGGGGTAAGAGAAAAATATGTTTGTTTTGTGAAAATAGTTTATATTTCCAAAATAATCCTATGTAGGGATATCTCCCTTTAACCAGCTATTCAGGGGTAGGGCACCAGTTGGTCTTATCCTACAGTCGCACTGCTCTGATACCAGCTCTGTAGACCCCCATTTTTGAGGACGGGAATCATTCGTGTTCATAGTACCTTATACCTGGATTGAGTAGTTTGGTACCCACGAATACAGTTCTGAATTACCAGGTGCAAAGTGCACGAATAGTCTTACACTGAAATTATTACAATAATAGGCCCGAAGGCAATATCCAATACATATAGGACCTACCGGTCCGGATACAACCGAAAACAGAAATTAGATGAGATAGCAGACGGAAGGAGCAAGATGCCGATTGCCACGGTGCAACGACCGAGGGCTAAGACCTATTGTGCTCCATTGCCTTCATTCCTCCCGGTAGTAGGTGTAGGGGTCCTCCAATTCTTCATTTCCTTCATCTGAAGTTTGTGCGTATAGCAAGGGTGAGTACCCAACGTACTCAGCAAGCCAACACGGAATGATGCACATGATAGGGTCATTCAAAGGATGGCTATGGTTTATTTGCGCAAAGCCAATTTTCACAAATCATTTCACAAACCTAACATCTAGCCGATCAGGTTTTAGGTCCATAGTATATTAAGTTGGCGACGGTTCTGTCCACCATCCATTGTGATCCCAAGGATAGCTTCCAGCCTCCGATTCGTCATGGTTTTTCTGGGGTGTCTTCCCCCTTCTCCCAGATAGAGAAGTTGGTTTCCCAGCACATAAAATCATTATGCAATCCCACCCATCATTTTAAAATTTATGAGTCTAGCCACGGGAAAAACTTGTCACGTTGCTCATTAACCGCGAGCACGGCTATTCGAATAGATTGATTGACTCACACTTCAGTGGATGTACACTTTACCCGTACTCCGCAACTACTCATTGAATGAGCTTACATCCCCCTATATGGGACGGTCACGGCAAAGCCTTTCGATAACCTCACTTTGGCGCACCCGCTCCATGAACTTAAGCCCTCATGCACTCTAGCCGTCATTTCCTAGCAGTGAGAGGAGTTCGCGTTCCTGGGTAAGAGAAAGAATTGCTCTATCCTTGAACTTTCCATCTTCATGTCCTTTTCTTCATGTCTTCATTTCTTCATGTTGATCGCATGCCCGATCTCTGCCCAAGTACCAACCAGCGGTACACCCCCTGCCGAAAGGCCCTTAACTATCGTCCCGGCACCCACCAGTGGTGCACCCCCACCGGTAAGCCCTTACCTCAACGCCAACACCTGAACCTACTATGCAAGGATACTGCTTCGCTTGGATATTTTATCAGCTAGGTCTATACCCATTCGAGAAGTACGGTTGTACTGGCTCGTTCTAAGTTGTAGTCTCATGGCTCGGTCCTTAATTGACCAGGGACGGTACTAGCCTTTCCCGGAATCCACCCAAATCCATCCATCCGCCCCGGTCTAAAAACATTGGTTTGTATTTTCATTTTTCATCAAAGCCATTTCCAACATGATCAAGGCAACGTGGCGCTCATGTCTCCACTTGCCGTGTCTCAACCATCTTCCCAAGATAGTTGCCCAAGCACGGGGCTTATTTGTAAAATCATGAGTATGCAAGAATCTAGTAAAAGCGTGGCTAAGCATTTTACCGAAGATAACCTCCGGTTGTATCACATCGAAGGTTACAAAGAATATTTCTAAGGGTATTCAATATCAAGGCAGGATATATCAAGAATAAATACTCATTTGTGTATAGCATGCAATTTGTAATTGAAAACAACATCATTTCATAAGTAGGATCAATATGTTCAAAGGGATGTGTTGACTTGCCTTGCTCGCACACTTGTTGGTTGGGGTCTTCTGTGTACTCAACGCCTTCCTCGGACGCTAATCATACGTGCGAGAAACCAAATTTGAATTCGATTAGAATTCAAGTAGAATCCAGTAAGATCCAAAAGAAAACCAAGTAAATCGCAATAGCGGCTCCTAACACTAGGCTATGACTCTATGCGAACCTAGGCTCGAGTTTCGATGAAATCCGGGTTAGAGCGAAAGGGTTATAAGGATTCGAAGTTTTGTAATGAATTCGATTTTGTTAAGAAGGGTACGATATATATATTAATATGCTTAAAGTTTGAGAAATACTAGAGTTGATGATTCAATTAAAAAAAAGCAGTGATTACCTTTAAATTTTATCAAATTATTTCTCGGGTCGAGAAGTCCTAGGGTTAATAATAACCGGATCTCGAAATATTTGATGAACCTTGAAGCTTAGATGCCAAATAACTAACGTGAATTTTTGAGTTTCGAAACTCCACGTATCTATATATATATAATAATAATATTTAGGTGAATAATGGATTTCACAAAAGATAGGAATTTTCTTTGGAGAGGGAATATGTTAAGAAGTTTGACTATAAGTGTATACTTATTTGCAAAAGAAATTTTGGAAAAGAATAAATAATAATCTCTTGGTAAAGATGTAAAATTTATTGTAAATAGGATTTAGAAATTAAAAAGGGTAAATATAATTTTGTTATGATTTTACTAGGCTTATCCTTGCTTTTAAATCCTCATAGAAAAATGAAAGAAAAATTTTCAGAAAATGTTGCCCAAGCCGGGGATCGAACCTATGACCTCAATCTCAGCCCAACTGACCCTCTCCACTGGGCTATCAAGCCTTTCTCGTTTTCTCTCCCCTTTCTTTTTTTTTGTACTTGCTCCCTCACTTCCCTGGCAAAAGGAAAGCAGAAGAGAAAAGCAAAATAAAATGGCGCGGGAGGGATTCGAACACGCGACCTCGCGCTCCTCTCTCTCGGTTCTTTTCCACTGCGCTACACATTGCTTCTCTCCTTCATTCCACTCCTTTTTCTTTTATTTGTTCCTCCACTGTTCTTCTTCTTCCGCGCGAGTCCGACGGCGCGGCACAGCCGAACCATGGCGAGTGAAACCGGAGCTCGGCATCTAATCGATTCTACTCCCTCTAGGCGACATAAGGAACTCTCCCCGAGGCATAGACGAACCGAGGAGGCGGCAGAACGAGCCGGCGATGGTGGCCTTGCCGCAGCGGCGGTGGCGCACGGTGCCGGCGGGATCCGGCGGCGTTCCGGCCGAACCAAGTGTTCCCAGAGCATCTAAGGGGCGCAGGCGAGCCGAGACGGCTTGGCGACGTGCGCATGGCGGCGGCCTAAACAGGGGTAGCACGGCGGGCTCGTCGCCGGCGAACTCCGGTGGCTAATCGGCTCGGGAAACATGGGGGAAATATAGTTTAGAGCGCAGAGATCATGTAAGTACCTTCAATTTGGGAAGAACTCGACCGAGGGCGACGAATTTTGGATTGTGCCTCGGGCGGCCGGCGCTAGGGTTCTTCGGTGTTATTCAAAATTCGACCCGCACACCGCATGATTTTTGGGGAAATTTGGGGAGGGGCTAGATGAGGTAATTGCGCACAGCTTTTGTGTTTCAAGTTGTGGCCGAGGAGTGCTATTTATAGCGGGATGTTTTCGGCTTCAGCTCGGCGGCAATGGCGGTGCGGCACGGGAGTAGCGGGCACGCGCGGGGAGGGGGCCTGGGGTGAAATGCGATGCATGGCGGCGCTCGGGAAGGGGCCTGGCACGGCGAGCGGCGCGTGGCGCGCTCGGGCGGGGTCCGGCGCGGCGCGCGGGCACGGCGTGGCCGACGCACGCGCGACGTGGAACAGGTGCGCGACGTAACGGCGACTCCCGTGCGCGCAGGAGGGTGACGCCGGCGAGAACGTGCGTGCACGGGCCCTTGGTATGGCGAGTGACGCGCGGCGTGCGGTGGCGAGGCGGTCCGGGTCCGGGTACGGCGTCGAACAGTGGCGCGCAATGAATAGTGACTTTTCCGATTTTCCTGAATTAAATTTCCTATTTTCCCAATTTTATTTCCTTTCACCCCCAAAATTCAAAATAAAATATAAAACATCTAAAAATAAGTTGTAAAATATATGTCCAACCTTTTTACCCACTTTTATTATTTTAAAAATATATTTTACATAATTAATTTAATCCTTTTCCTCAATTCCACAAAATGTGATTTTGATTCAAATAAATTTCTAGATTTCATATATATACCCTAAAATATTTTATTACTCATTTTTTTCTTTTTCACTAATTAATATTACTCAATCACCTAAATAATGTTTTGCTCCCAATTCTAAACTCCGAAAAATTTTCTCCCAGCAGCAATTCGAATCGTTTGGTTTTTCAAAAACACCGAGATGAATCGCTTGCGTATAAATTTATGCAACCAAGCTGGTAAATAAGAAGCGAAAACTCGATCAAGAAGCAACAATCAAAAGGTTTTTGTAAGTTCTGATTTTTGATTCCCGGTTTTAAATTCCTCGATTTTCAGGATGTTACACTGGGTCTTCGGCTCGTGCCGACGAGGAGCTTCATCGCGAGGTTCACGCCGAGACCGGTGACGGTACCGACTGTCTTCATAGATTGGCCGTCGGTCAGCCAATCTGATAATGGGGCGCACCATGTTGATTGATGCGACGTGATGTCCAGTCGGCTCGTCTTCTGCCTTGGCCCCGATTGATGTGTTGACTAAGTCGTGCACCATTTTGTTCTATCGATCAGCTTGCCTGGGCCTGGCTTGAACTGTGTTGACCGGGAAAGGGTTACCGTCTACCTTCATCGGCCGACTTGAATCGGCAAACTTAAATTTCCCGGCCTTGATTGCCGACTGGATTTGCTGTCTGAAGACTTTACAATCGTTAGTGGCATGGGATATGGAGTTGTGCCACTTGCAATATTTCTTCTTCTTTAACTCCTCGGCCGACGGGATCACGTGATTTTCAGGGAGCTAAATCTGTTTCTCCTTGAGCAATAAGTCAAAAATCCTGTCGGCCTTGGTGATATTGAAGTCATATCTCTCTTCTTTGGCGGTCTTCAGCAGCCATTGGCGTGACGATGGCCTTTTTGTTCTTGGCCCATTCGGCTGCTGCCACTTTCACGTCCTCATCGTCGGACTCGTAGTCTTATTCAACGACGACCTGAGTTACGTTTTTGACGGCCTTCCTGGTATCTTGGAATCGCTGCACGTGGGTCGTCACCTTCTGCGCCAAGTGGGCTAGGCTGTCAAAGTCCTGCACAGAGAATCGCTCTCGGATCGGCGCAATCAGGCCGTGAAAGGCCAAGTCGGCCAGCTGGGCGTCCAATAGTACCAGGCTATAGCTTCGATTTCTCATCTCCCTGAAGCGTTGGATGTATTCTTGAACCGATTCGTTGTGTTTTTGCCTGATGCTGGTGAGGTCCAACAACTTCATCTCATGGTTGACGGAATAAAAGTAGCTGTGGAATTGCTTTTCGAGATCGACCCAGCTCTGTATTGAGTTGTAAGGCAGTGAAGAGAACTAGGTAAAAGCCGATCCCGAAAGAGAGAGAGGGAACAACCGAACCCTCAAGGCGTCTGTAGCCAATGCTTCGCCGCACTGTGCCAAGTATTGGCTGACATGCTCGTAAGTTGAAACATTGTCTTGCCCTGAGAACTTCAAAAAATCTGGGATCTTGTATCGGTTGGGCAGCAGAATCCGCTCGAAGTGCTCTGGATAGGTATACCAATACATGTTTCCTGAATCTTTCGGCTTGAGGCCAAATTGATCGCGCATGACATCTGCAATCAGATCAACCCAAGTCCGGTTGTTCTGCTGTATCGGCTCGTATGGATCATATGGTGCGGGTGCTTGCCGATACAACGGTGGCGGCGTCTGAGGCATGTAATGATGATCTTGGTGGCCTCCTTGATACTGGTGATGGAGCGGATGATCAACGGGAGGTGGCCGATGCGCCGATGGTGGCGTTGGTGGTCCCGGGAACAGCTGTCAGCCACCGGCGTTGTACCGTCTGTCCAGGTCAATCTGGGCGATCGGCTCTGACTGCCAATTGTCGTTGAACATGTTAGCAATATGATCTTACGGCTGCTGTCAGTTCAACATGGTAATCACCGGCTTTGTAGCCGATCCAGTTGGATTTGGCCGGCTGAGGATCCCTCCTGGCGGCCCTGGTTGTGCGAGTGGTGGGACCGGTCGATCCTGGGTGGCCAACGTCCTGTAACCAGGAAACTGGCCGTCTGTGAAGTATGTCGGGCCCCGTTGCAGCTGGTCGGCTATCTTGGTGTCGACCACGGTAGCGATCATGTTGTTGAGTGTGTTGACCAGGATGCTACTTTGGTTGACCAGGGCGTGATGAACGGCCGAGTCGATTCGGTCTTGTAAGGAATACAGAGCCGAATCGTCCTGTTCCTGAATCAGCTCTTCCATCTTCTGTTTGCCTTTTGTCTCACCAGAGGAGGATGCCTTGAGATTGTCCATGCTGAATTTATACTTTTAATGCACGGCCCCGGATCTTGTTTGGGTGAAAGATTGCAAGTAGTTGGCCTGGAGCTCTTCCACCATCTTCTAGTAATCGGCTTGTTGTTCAACCGATAACTGCTCCATCTTCACAGGTACGATGTTGTCTTGAGAGATGTTGGGGCTCTTGGAATCGACCATCTTGACGGCTGAGTCGATGCGTCCTAGTCGAGCCGACAGAGAAAGTCCCACTTGGCGTGCCAAGAAGCGTGTTGATGAGAAATTTCTCTCACGCGCTGGCTTGGGATATCTGCTTAACTCCAGTCCAGGTCCTTCTCGGCTACCTGTGCTGTGTAGGGCATGCTAGTTGGTTTGATTTGTTAACCAACAAGAAAAACAAAGAAATATACGTTAAGTGTTAGGTTAGATCCCCACTGAATCGGCTGAGGGAATCCATGAGCATATATCTGCTATCCTAAAATATATTTAAGCCCAACGACTGTAATGGATAGGCTATACCGAGACAGCATCAACCGTTTAACTCAAATACAGTAAAGGATAATAAATATATGAATCGATAACCTAGCCGATACTGGAAAGCTAACAGTGAGTCGGCTAGTACTCCGACAAATCTTATGAAAAGATATCATTCTTGAACTAGATGCGCGTAGCCCAGGAAATCGGCCATCGGCTGTCGATGGCAGGCCGATTTTGGCTGGTATCGTCCGGCAAGAACAAGATCTTAAAATAAGAGGCAGTCCTAATATAAATCTAATAATAAATATACTAAAAGAAATATATCAGGGCAGATAAGGCCGGCTGAAACCCCGGCACTGTCTCTTAAACATACAAATCTAACCAAACAGATCACTAGAAGTTCTAAAAACGACTTAATAGTTCAACTCTGATGCAGCATTAAGTATAAAAAGAACAATCCTGATCTGTCGTGGCCGATTTATACCTCTTCGAGACGGTGGATATCGCATATAAACCAGCCAACCTTTAGATCTAGCCTTATCGGCTGTGAGTTCTTGATAGAACTAACCGATGGCAGGATAGATCTAAACATTGATCTAATTTATATGCGCTATATGATAAATGGCGCAGTATAAACTCATGAATCTAATGTGTCATTACGATGGAAGAACTAGAAACAGCAGATCATACCACTAATGACAAACATTTACCTAGGTTTGGGGATCGAAACGATGCAGCCCGTAGCCAAACAAATTGCTCGTCTGAAGAAAAAAGGGTGGCGATGCACCGAAGGTTTGATTGTGATTGTGTTGAATCTCATTTACAGGGGGTCTCGGGTCCTATTTATACCCAAGATACATTATCCGTACAAATCTTGGACTCTATCTAAACTGCTATTTAAAACGCGACGTTATCCCGAGAAGGACCAACGCCGCATTACAATGAACAGTTTAAACAAAATCCTAAATTATAGATACAATTGCCGTTACATGACTCTATCCATAGATGGCAATATCATTTAACGCGCAATCCAATAACTGAATCTTCTGTTTATCCTCAAACTACTGCACCAGAAACGGCTCTATCTTCTCTTCTGATCCTGGAATCGGCTATCGGCTGCTCTTGTCCGATTCAACCTTAGCCGACTGGCCTCGCAGCTGACCACTTCTTAGCCGATGCGGCCTTTGTTTCTCCGCCAAACCAGCCGATCCAATTCTGCTTCATCTTTGCAAAGACTTAGGGATTCAACTACCAAATTTTGGTGTTAACAATTAATTAGGATATTTGTATAGTTTCCTTGCGGATAATGTGTACAGGAGTCCGTTAGAAATGTTGTCGTATTTTAAATAGTAACTAGAGATAAGATAGAAGTCGTGTCCAATAAGGACTCTGTTGTAATCCAATTTGGACCTGCACTAGAGCTAAGCAAATCTCTCAGGCCAGTGCGTGGGAAAATTTCTCATCAACATGCTTTTTGCACGCCCTGTGGGACACTTGCTGCATTCAGATCAGGAACAATGGTCGACACTAAGACTTCGGATATTGATCAGGATAATATTATCCTGGACAAGTTGACTCCGGAACAGAAGGCTGAAATTGAGGACATAATGAATAAGTTGCAGAATCAATATCTGCACTCCTTTGTCCAGACTCGGTCGGGTACTGTCGTCCAGAGATGCAAGATAAAGTTTGCAGGAGAAGATGAGCCCAAGCCGAGCCCCAGCAAGGACAAAGGGAAACAAAAGATAAAGGAGATCAAACAGGAAGGAGAAAGCTTGGAGGTCCACACCCTGCAGGACAGAATCGACTCGGCTTTTCACCATGCTCTTATCAACCAGTCTGGGATACTGGTTAACACTTTGAATAACATGATCAGCATGGTGGTGGACTCCAGAATAGCCGAGCAGTTACCAAGGGGTCCAGTTTTCCCCCCTGATGGTCGATTCCCTGGCTACAGGACCTTGTCAACACAAGGACTACCGATTCCTCCTATTGAACAGCCGACTGCCCCAAGATCATCTCCCATCCAGCCGAATGTCTCATCATCGGCTACAAGGCCGCCACCCAAGGTTTTTAATCAGGCAGCAACCTCAGTATTCAGGCCACGAAGTCCCGACGGTGTCCCAGGAACAAGTGGAGTCCATGTTCAATGCCAATCGGCAACCCCTCACCAACAAAGCACCGATTGGCAACCATACACCAGGTTCCCCTCAAAACCCAGTCGGTGCACAGCTTTCTCCTGAACAACAATCTCCAGTGATGCCTCAGTCGCCTCCTATCATGCCTCAGTTCCCACATCAATACCCAAGGGGCAACTTCAACCAATATTATTAGCCTCATTCACCTCAGATGCAGTATCATCAAGCTCCGCTTCAATATGATCAGTACGAGCCGATACAACACCAACAAGCTCAAGAGGCACACCAGCAAAACAAGCCTTGGGCCGATCTGATAGCCGACATAATGCGAGATCAGTTCGGCCTCAAACCAAAGGACTCTGGCAACATGTACTGGTACCCCTATCCAGAGTACTTTGAGAAGGTTCCTCTGCCAAACCGGTACAAGGTGCCAGATTTTTCAAAATTCTTTGTGCAAGACAACGTTTCAACATATGAACACGTCAGCCGATTTTTGGCCCAGTGTGGAGAGACATCGGCTACGGACGCGCTCAGAGTGAGGTTATTTTCACTCTCGCTATCAGGATCGGCTTCCACGTGGTTCTCTTCTCTTCCCTACAACTCAGTACAAAGCTAGGTCGATCTTGAGAAGCAATTTCATCGCTACTTCTACTATGGCACCCATGAGATGAAGCTGTCGGATCTCACAGGCATTAGACAGAAACACGACGAATCGGTTCAAGACTACATCCAAAGATTTTGAGACATGAGGAACCGATGCTACGCCGTGCTGTCCGATTCACAACCGGCCGATTCACCTACCGGGCCTTCTAGCACCCATCGGAGAAGTTTTCACCTAGGATTTTGAGAGCCCGACCCACTTGGTTCGAAGATTACGGGGCACGAACAACGATTCCAGGAGGCCAAGAAGTCTTTCAAGAAAATCAGCCACGTCGCCTACGCCTCGAGTCCGATTCAAGCGATAGCGATGCCGAAATTGCAGCAGCTGAGTGGGCCAAGGGCAAAAAGACAATCACCTATTAATGGGTCAAAAATTCGGCTAACAAAGAGAAATACGACTTCGACATTACAAAAGCCAACGAATTTTTTGACTTTCTACTTCGGGAGAAGCGGATCCAACTCCCGGCCAATCATGTCATACCATCGGCCGAAGAGTTGAAGAAAAAGAAATACTGCAAATGACACAACACCGGCTCTAATAGCACCAACGATTGCAAAGTGTTTCGCCAACAGATACAATCGTCTAAAGAGGCCGGGAAAATCAAATTCGAGGATCCTAAGAAGCCAATGAAGGTTGATGGGAACCCTTTTCCCGTTAACATGGTTTCTGCCAGTCGCCGATCGGCTGATCATCGTCCCGGAAAAATGGATAGCCTAGTCAAATTCATGAAGACACATGAAGAGAAGGAGACATGCAGGGTCTACAAAGTACACCCCAGGAAATACGATCGGCAAGAAGGGGTTCATCGTCAGCAGCATGATGGTTTCGACCCCCATTGGAGCTGCGATTTCTCTAGGTTTTGTTGGGACCAGGGGATGAGGCTGCCATCAATACAAGACTACCCGGCATGTGGTAGATACGAGGATGAACCAGCTGAGAGCTCCAGCTGATTTATACCCAGGGTGGTTTTGCTCAATCAAAGGAAACTGTCTATTCATCAAAGGCTAGGGCCCCATCCATCAAGATTTCTTCAAGGAGGACTTGGAGGATGACGAAGAAGAAGCTGCCAACCCTCAATGGTGTCCTTCCGACACATTTACAAAAACACAAAAGCGAAAGGTACTGCGGCTAAAGAGCGAGAGTCGGCTGAAAAGGTCTAGGCCAAAATCGACTATCGGCTGAAAAGAAAAGGGAACAAAACCGCCCAAGGAGGCAATGGGGCATAAAGGACAATGTTGTCGCAGCTGATGAGGACCCAGCTGACCAAGCGAAAAGAAAGGCCAAGGGCAAGGCCGTAACCGCTGCGTCGGTCAATATGGTTTTTGTGCTACCAACCAAATTTGAAGCGGCTCAAGCTGACGCAGACGTCGTAGAAGAGTCATCGGCTACACTTATTTTATCCCCAGAGCAAGCAATATTCGAAAAACCTGAAGGGACTGAGCATCGACACCTTAAGCCACTATACGTTAAAGGATTCATCAATGGAAGGCCGATGTCTAAAATGTTGGTCGATGGAGGAGCCGCTATCAATTTAATGCCCTATGCTACCTTCAGGAAGCTGGGCAAAGGAGCTGATGACCTGATAAACACAAATATGGTGCTCAAGGATTTTGGCGGGAACCCATCAGAAGCCAAGGGTGTCCTTAACGTCGAACTAACCGTCGGCAGCTGAAGGGTTACGCGGAGGCTACGCTAGCCGAAAACAAAAACTTTTAACCGCGCAAACCAGGAACACTTGCAAGTAAGGGCCAATAGATCGTTACCGACTGGAGAGTGCAGCGGAAACAGCCAATCAGGGCTATCTGATTTGGAACTGTGCTGGCCGATGACAGCCGATTCACCAATCAGCCGATTTGAGTCGTCCGACCGCGTTCTAGCGCCTCGCTCCGATGCGCCCGACCGCAGCCGATTCGAAGCCGATCAACAGCGCGCAACGTAGCAGCGCCTCTACCGGTATCCACACGTCCGGGGACAGAACGTCGTACACCCGTGTGCTAGCACGCGATGCAAGGCTAGGGTTTTGGCTCGAAGGTGGGAGGGTTTCCGTGGAGTTTGATCTCGGCGACTTGCAAATCAATTGACTTGATTGACCTCCGCCTCTCCACCCCTCCCTCCTTTATATAGAGTTGGCCGACTGGGACTCGTGGCCGATCAGGACACTATTTCAAATCGGATCCTATCCGAATCTCATAGAGTCGGCTGCCCATACGTCGTAAGCCCACAGGACTCTATCCGATCGGATCCCTATCCGATCAAGCCGTATTCGAGTCCAACTCGAATGCCTGTTCTTATCCCCTTAAGCGTGCGACCCTGTAGGTTCAGGTATACTTGGTTTCGGCTATAGTCTCACTTAGCCGATCGTCGGCTCGAGTCCAACTCAGCCGACCTGTCAATAGCGGCGCCTAGCAGCACATATTGACACCATAGTATACAAGAATATAATATCGGCTCTGAACCTGTAATGTGTACACAAATCCCTTTGCCTCACGATACCAGTTAAGCTATAGGCAAGATGTGTGCCATCCCTTCAATAGCTTAACCTTTCACTCGAGCCGTATTGGATTATTTGTCTGTTGATTGACTCCTCAATCAACTTAGCATGGCCATGCATTTCCATAATCCATTACCTCGAGGGGCCCAGAGATATCTCTCCAAAGGAGGGGCAAATTCCATCTTGATCACTCACATCCCACTCCATGTTTCATAGCAAACCCGAAGACTATTTTTATAGCTACCCAGTTACGAAATAGCGTTTGGTAGTCCCAAAGTAGGCTACTACACACGTTGGAATCCATGGTGATCTCGGGTCTAAGGACTTTGTACCAACACTACCGAGACCAACTAATGGCACATTAATTCCCGTAGTGTCTCATGGTGGGTCTATCCAACAATGTGTTCTCTAACACATATGTCCATGTTTATTGATTTGGTATCTCCATACCCATGATCTATGAGACATGATCATCAATCAATAAATATGCCGATCTTAGAATCATATTTGTTCCAACAATATGACATATGATCAGGGATCGTTTAGAAATAGATTCATACATAAAGAGTCTCATAAATAAGTCACGTACTTATTGATCAATACAAGATGTCTATTTCATGGAACTAAATAACACTTTATTCATAAATACATAAACATTGACATGATATCCAACATCTCCATGTTGCCTCTAGGGCATATCACTAACAGCAGCAAAACCGTGCCCACTACATTCTTTGTCATCGATGGGAAGGGATCCTACGGCCTGCTGCAGGAAGGGACTGGATTCACGCCAACTGCTACATCCCTTAAAAATGCATCAAAGTTTAATCCAGTGGCAAGGTGACAAGATTGAAATCGTGCCAGCCGATAGGTCATAAACGTAGCCAATGCCAATTTGACCTTGTGGGAAATTGATGGCATTGATTGCCTGTTCGGCAAAGTTTGGAGGCCAATTTTCTGAAGGTGTCCGATTCTGATATACAGCCAATCGTAGACGAAGAGCCCCAGTTATTACTTTGAAGACGTCGTGGAGGGCTCGAGCGTCTACAGCAAGGACACTGTGGACGATCTAGATGGCAAGTTGGGGCAAGGTTTTATGTTGACCGACGAGCTTGAAGAGGTTGATATAGGTCCTGGAGATAGGCCTAGGCCGACATATATTAATAAAAATCTATCTTCTCATTTTAGAACCAAGCTTATTGATTTATTAAAGGAATATAAAGATTTCTTTGCTTGGGAGTATTTTGAGATGCCTGGTCTTAGCCGATCGACTGTTGAACATCGGCTCCCTATTAAGCCTCGATATCAGCAATACAAACATCCTCTCAGGAGGTTCAAAGCCGATATGTATCATGCGATTAAGGCCGAAATCACTCAACTGTATGATGCTGGTTTTATTCAGCCCTGCCGATACGTAGAGTGAGTTTTCAACATAGTTCTAGTGATTAAGAAAAGCGGCAAACTTAGGGTGTGCATCAACTTTAGAGATTTAAACAAGGCTATTCATAAGGATGAGTACCCTATGCCAATAGCCGATTTGCTCATCGATGCAGCCTTAGGACACAAAATCATAAGTTTTATGGATGACAATGCTGGATATAATCAGATCTTCTTGGCCGAGGAAGATATTCATAAGACTGCTTTTAGGTGTCCAGGTGCGATTTGCTTGTATGAATGGGTCGTTATGACTTTTGGTTTGAAGGATGTTGGGGCTACATATCAGAGGGCCATGAATTATATTTTCAACGACTTAATCGACTTCTTGGTTGAAATCTACATTGATGATGTTGTTGTCAAATCCAAGGAGATCGAAGACCATATAGCCGATTTAAGAAAAGTCTTGGAGAGAACAAGAAAATATGGCCTAAAAATGAACCCGACGAAGTGTGCTTTCGGCGTATCGGCTGGCCAATTCTTGGGTTTTCTTGTGCACAAGAGGGGGATTGAGGTAACACAAAGGAGCATCAGCGCTATCAAGAGCATTCAGCCTCCGCAGGACAAGAAGCAGCTGCAATATTTGATCGGCAAAGTTAACTTCATCAGGCGCTTCATTGCCAATCTGTCCGAAAAGATGGAGCCGTTCACACCTTTGTTGAGATTGAAAGCCGCTCAAGCATTTACTTGGGGGCGAACAGAAGGCTTTGGACAACATCAAGGATTATTTGAGCTCCCTCCGTATTGATCCCTCCACAAAAGGGAGCACCTTTCAAGCTATATCTATCGCCGACGAGAAGTCTATCGGCTCAGTCTTAATCCAGGAGTCGAAGGAAAGGAGAAAACAATTTTCTATCTCAGCAGAAGACTTTTGGATGCAAAAACAAGGTACTCTCCCGTGGAAAAGTTGTGCTTGTGCCTATATTTTTCATGTACAAAGTTGAGGCATTATTTGTTATCTAACAAGTGCACAATAATCGCAAAGCCGATGTAGTTAGATATATGCTATCGGCTCCAGTTCTGAAGGGACGAGTTGGGAAGTGGATCTTCGCCTTGACAGAGTTTGACTTGAGGTATCAAGCGCCTAAATCAGTCGAAGGGCAAGCCATAGCCGATTTCATCGTCGAGCATAGAGATGACTCAATCGGCTCAATCCATATCATGCCCTGGACTCTAACTTTCGACGAATCAGTCTGCACACATGGATGCGGCATCGACTTGGTAATCATCTCACCCAGGGGGCAAGTTTTGAATTTGCTTTCACAATCGTGCCTCATGATACAAACAATCAAGCTGAGTATGAGGTTGTCCTCAGGGGTCTGCAGCTGTTGAAGGAAGTTGAGGCCGATGCCGTGGAAATTATGGGCGATTCGCTATTGGTCATCAGCCAGTTGTCAGGTGAATACGAATACAAAAACGATGCATTGATGGTCTATTATCAAAAATGCCGAGAGTTGATGGGTAGTTTTTGGCTAATTACCTTAAAGCATATCCCTAGGGAGCAAAATTTAGAGACGAATGATTTGGCTCAATGGGCTTCCGGCTATAAGCCGATGACAAAGGAGGTCAAAGTAGAAATCGCAACCATCTCAGCCAACGACTGGAGGTATGATGTTCACAGTTATTTACAAAATCCTTCTCAGTCGGCTTCAAGGAAATTGCACTATAAGGCTTTACGATACGTTCTGCTCGACGATGACTTATATTATCAGACGGTTGATGGCGTGCTACTCAAATGTCTAAGCACTGATCAAGACAAGGTAGTCATGGGAGAAGTGCACGAAGGGATCTGTGGTACTCATCAAACGGCTCATAAAATGAAGTGGCTGCTTCGCAGAGCTGGATATTTTTTGCCGACTATGCTGGAGGATTGCTTCAGATATTATAAGGTTTGTCAAGACTGTCAAAAGTTTGGGGTTATCCAGAGGGCACCAGCATCGGCTATGAACCCAATCATCAAGCCTTGGTCGTTCAGAGGATGGGGAACTTACATGATCGGCCAGATTAATCCACCCTCAAGCAAAGGACACAAGTTTATATTGGTAGCAACTGATTATTTTACCAAGTGGGTGAAAGCAATTCCTTTGAACAAGGTTGACTCTGGAGATGCAATCAAATTTGTCAAGGATCATATCATTTACAGATTTGGTGTCCCTCAAACTATCACAATCGATCTGGGGTCTATTTTTGTCTCGGACGAGTTTGTTCATTTTGTCGACAACATGGGAATCAAGTTATTAAATTCTTCACCATATTATGCTCAGGCTAATGGACAGACAGAAGCCTGTAGAGTTTGATCAAATTGATAAAGAGAAAGATCTCTGAGTATCCAATGCAATGGCATAGCCGATTGGTCGAATCATTATGGGCTTATCAGATGGCCTATCATGGATCAATGCAAGTGCCTCCTTACAAGTTAGTCTATGGATATGAGGTTGTTTTACCATGAGAAAGTGTCATCAGCTCATGAAGGATTCAACTACAAGATTAGTTAACAGCTGATGATTATCACAATCTGATGATGGACGAGTCAGAAGACTTGGTCTTGTCAAGGATGCATGCTTTGGAAAAGGTGACCAGGGATAAAGAAAGAGCAGCTCGTCATTATAACAGGAAAGTTGTGTCTAAATCTTTTGAAGAAGGCGAGTTGGTCTGGAAATTGATATTGCCGATTGGTATAAGGGATAACAAATTCGGCAAGTGGTCACCTAACTTGGAAGGGCCTTTCAAGATCCACAAGTGCATCTCTAAGTGAGCCTACATGCTAGAAGGACTGGATGGAGAAGTGTTTGGAAGGGCTCTTAATGGCAAATATTTGAAGAAATATTATCACAGTGTGTGGATCAATTCATGCTTCGGCCAAGTCCTTGCCGATTCATGCTAGCCGATGTGTCGTGAAATTACACACATCGCCTTTAGGAATATTTCACTACAAGTTTTTCTCCCCTTTGATTTTTCCAATCGGAGCCTAGCCGACGTGTTAGTTGGTTTTATTTTATAATTTTATCAATACTGAAGGCAACATTGAAAAATTAGGGGGCATATATATCATACAAAATCAGAGGACTTCAAAATTTATTACAGCCAAGACATGAAGACTGAAGGGATCGGCAACAGATATATTATAGCCTCCGAGGCATAGGCATTCAAGATACAGCTTGTCGATTACAGAAGTTATATACATTACAGGGTGTTTACAAGGTTTTCAAAAGTTAGCCTATTACATGCCGAGAAAGTTCTAGATAGCCGATATTGCTTTTTGCTTAACAACCTTGATTTGGCCAATTATTGCAATATCATCTTTTCAGTGCCCTGGATCACTTTTGATGATTTGCTTAAGTCTCCTAAGTACTTGATGGACGATGCCACCTTGGTTCTTTAATCCTCGGTAGCCTTGGGGAGATAGGCTAATATCTTCTTTTTCTCGGCGATCTTGATTTCACACTGCCTTAGCTTTGCCACCAACTCGGCTCTTTCTACTTCCAGTTGATTAATCTCTGCCTGAGTAGTCGACGGCCCAGTAGCCAGTTCATCTAGCTTGGCTTTATCATCAATGATACTCTGTCGAGTGGCCTCGATCATAATTTCCAGATCGGCTTGCGCTTTTCTTTCGATCATGTGCTGCATTAATTGCCTGCTCCAACCTGTATCGGTATTGATTAATATAGGCAGCTTGGGAGATCGTCTCAGCGAGTTCTTCTGGGAGCTGATTCTGGATATCAAAACGCACCCTGATTGGCCCACAGTCAGTGACCAGCTCGTCCAAGTTGATGTCCAACCGATGGATGATATCCAAGAGCTTTTCTTTGAGTTTGTCGGCTATCTGGGCCTGGTATTGGCTTGTGTCTTCCTCGTCCTTACTAATGAACTCTTTGATGTTGAAAGGGAGCATGTCGACTAGAGTCTGCAGGCAAAAGATCGAGGTGATCAAGACTTAAAGTGAAGTACAAACAGCCGATATAAATTATTGAGGAAAAATGTTCTTACTCGGACGGCGGGAGCTAGCGCTTGTTCTTCTTCTTCGATATTATGGCTACCCCTAGTTGATGGAGTCCTTTCACTCGATACATGGGGGGCAGCCGATGGAGATCGAGGGGGGTTACAAAAGACAAGTATTAGTTTAAATCGGCCAGGTAAAAGGGAAGCAAGAAGAAGACAGAGTTAGAAATTACTGGAGAAGCTGGACGCGGAGGCCGATTTGCCAATCTTTTGTACTGCAAGAAGGAGTTCGGTTAGGGATCAAATGATTATAATTTGGAATTGGACTTAAGGAATCAAGACACATACCAACGGGCGAGCAGGGAGTCTAGGAGGTGATGGTGTCTACTGGGGTTGGTCGTCGGCTGACGGTGTTGATGCACTATGGCTTGAGCTGCTTGTTTTGGCTGCTTCTTCGATGATCCAAGAAATTTCTTCTTCCATGACCTCTTTTTCAAGGGCTTCTTCTATGCTTGGATCAAGGGAGGGCAGGCCGGGTGCGGCGAGCTTTGGCTTCTTTTGTTTCTTGGTTGGTGCGGTCGATGGACTGCGGCAAACAAGGCTGGCCTTTTCTTCCTTGACACAACTTCACGAGTCGACCATGAAGCAAATTCTTGACTCTTGGCTCCTTGAAGCCGATGAGCGATGGAGCGTATCCTCCACCGTTTGGGATCAGCCCTCGGTGGTAGTTGATTTCAACTCCTGAGTTGCTCATCGCAGGAGGATCTGAGTCTGTCGTCTGCAAGGAAGAAATTTGCTAAGTGTTAGATGGTGACGACGGCTGATCGTTTGAAGAAGAAGATACATGAAGGAAAAAGTACTTACAACGGGAGTCGATTCTGGCTGGAGTGTGGTGAGGCACATGGAGGCGTACTGATGGAAGATATGTCTTTTAAGCTCAGTCCACCACTTATCGTAGGCTGCACTTCTCTTATGGGCCAGCTCCAGTATCCCAATGCTGCCGAGAGGGGGTTTCTCCATATTCATTAGCCGATCCATCATTATCCTTGAGGTGATCTCCCCTCTCATCTCAATCTTATCGGCATAATAGAAGCCGATTGGCAGCTGTCCGAGGCCAAGTTGTCTGCTAGCCGATATGGGATAGTAGAATTCTATGACTTCACAACATTGCAGCCTTGATGGATCCCAATCGACAGTATGCAAGGAGTGAGCGCTGTGGTGAAGAGTTCTCTGCACTTGGGGTATTTTTCTGAGTTCATCTCATCAAAATTCAGCTCAATAGGCAGATCAAATTCTGCACGGTCTTCATAAAAGAACCAAGTCCGATTGTTTTTTATGAAGCCGTCATAGAAGAGAGTGAACCAGTTGGCTAGCAGCTCGGATGTCAGCTTGGATCCAGGGTGAACAGCGGCAGCTTCTCCGAAGGACAAGCATCTCCGAGTGATTATCTCTTCCCCTTCATCACCCTCAGTCGGCTCCACTAAGGGGAATCGTGCATCGGCTAGACTAGGTCGTCTAGAAATCTTCTGAGTTAACAACACTAACCACAGCTGTAAGAGCCACCAGGGGCCTCCAGTGCCTATCATTACATCGGCTGCTATTTTAGCCAATGCCTAATTCAGGGTTTGATAGAGGTAACCCAGTAGAAACTTGCCTAAAGGGATTTGGGTCCTGTTGACTAAGGCCTCGGCTACCACCTGCCAGTTTGCTGTTGGGCTACAACTGGAGTCGCAGAAGACAAATTTTTCCAACCACATCATGAGGAATGCGACGTGTTCCCTAGGACCGATGGGCCCAGTACCATTTTCATATTGATATAGCCTGTCCAGCCCCTAATGGACTTGGTTTTGAAGGAGTATTGACCTTTGTTGTCCAGCCGATTTGGGTTAGCCGATGATAATATATCCAAGCCAGTTATCATGAATACATCGGCTAACGTAGGGGTCATTGGGCCTTGTTGAAAAAGAAAGACATTGAAGGTATTGTTCCAAAAGTAACATGTGGCCGATGTAAGTGGTTCGTCATTAGGCATATCGTCTATAGAAAGTGCTAAACATTGGGCTATGCCTACTTTTTCCCAATAGATGTGCATGCTGGCCTCCATTCTTTATACCAAGAATCCAGGATTTGTCATTTGAAGGCCAAGATTTGAAGGTACAATTCCAAGGCACTATACTGGGGTTTGATACTCTATAGGGCATCCTGTTGGTTTCGGCATTGATGATATCAGATGGGTCCTTATTGCCGATAGGCCCTAGGTAGTATCTCTTGTCATTGATCAAACTGGGAATTATTATTTGGTGGGCCAGATGCTACAAATGAAAAGGAAGAGTGAAATTAAGATTCCTGAAGCCTAGAGTTCAGATTTACGAATAAAGGCAAAAAAAGAAGAGATTTAGCCGATGGGGCGTACCTCAGCAAACTCGATGGGAGAAGGACCAGAGGGAGCAGCGGAGGCCGCCATCGGCTTGATTCCGGTCGCCGGAGGAAGGGGGTCGCCACGACGGGGTCGAGAGCGCCGAGGAAATCACCATGGAACTCGAGAATGTTTCTGGTTAAGGCTTGTATGGATTCCAAGAGTGACGGTGTGAGTTTGTTCAGCGCAGAAGGGACATTATTTAAAGAGTTTTCATAATGGTCGACAGACTCGCCCTAGGTTTTTCTCCAAGGATAGGATTGCACAAAATCCGCAACATTCTCAATATCGCAGACTTGGGGGCATGTGTCAACGACCAAATTTGGTAAGCAAATCCTCGAGTTTGAAGCAAGGATTGAAGCGGAATCAAGGGATGCGCGCGATCCTCGGAAACAGAGTTTGCGTCGGGGAGTCCAAATCGGCTAAGGAGCCAGTCGGTTGAGTCTGAGTCAGATAGGACAGCCGATATAGCCGATTCCGATTGGATGAGCAGATGAGACCAATCCTGAAAGGAAAGCGTGAAGGTAATCATTGGATTCGGTTTTCAAGTGCTTTGAAGATATTGCCATCTACGGATAAAGCCCTACAATGGCAATTGTATCTATTAATTAGGTTATTTGTATAGTTTCCTTGCGGATAATGTGTACAGGAGTCCATTAGAAATGTTGTCGTATTTTAAATAGTAACTAGAGATAATATTGAAGTCGTGTCCTATAAGGACTCTTTGTAATTGGGTGTAAATATGGCCCGAGGGTTTGTAATCAAAACAACACACAACCAATACAATCTCGGCGCATCGCCACCTTTTACTTTTACTTGCAATCTCGATGAGTTTTTGCCTCGCATTGGGCTGCATCGGGTTTCGATCTCCGATCAAGGTAATTTCTTGTTACAAGCGGTTTGTGCTATCGGGGTTAGCGCTTTCATCATTATGACACTCTGATCTCGTTATTACAAATTGTTTAATATATCATATAGGTCATATAATCTGGTTCAATGGGTAGATCTAATCCATGATCGGTTGGCGTCTCCTCGAAGATAACAGCCGACAGGATTAGATCTAGGGGTTGATTTGGGTTACATGGCGTATCCACCATCTTGAAAGGTTTTCATTAGCTTATATAGATCTCATGCTTCTTTTTGTACTTAATGTTGCATCAGTTTGATCTATTAAGTCACTCTTAGAATCATGTAGATCTATTCGGTTTGATGACTGATATTAGAGATAGTATCGGGGTTTCAGCCGATATTACCTGTTTTAGCCATCTTATATGTTTTATTACTGCTAGATGTGTTAAAGCCGCCTTGTATATTAAGATCTTACTTTAGTTAAATCTGCTAAGCCTGACATCAATCTGTTAAGTCGTCTTAACAACCGATCGATCCTTGTTTAGTGTATTTAGTTTGGAATAATATCTTAGTATAGAACTGTATCAGAGTACTAGCTGATTCACATTAGATCTACGACATCGACTAAGCTATAAATATGTATATAATTATTATTCTAATGTACTTTTAGATATAAGTGATTTATACTGTCTCGGTATACTGCCGATCTATTCCAATCACTTAGTCTAAATGTGATTTGGAAGAGTAATTATGTAATATGGATATCTATAGCCCATCAAGTAGAATCTAATCATAGTTTAATTGCATATTCTTTGTTTTCTTGTTGGTTACAGGATCAAACCAACTGGCATGCCCTACACACCGAAGGCAATCCAATTTGGACATGGACTAGAGCTAAGCAAATCTCTCAGGCCAGTGCATGGAAAAATTTCTCATCAACAGCAGGACAGGTGGGGAGCGACGGGAATTGCGCAGTGACAAAGCGTGCCCGAGCGGCAGCGGCGCGGCTGGAGGAAGACGACGGGGCTGACAGGTGTGCCCCACCTATCAGTGGCCCGGGAGAGAGAGGGACGGAGAATGGACTTTCGACGACGCACGCAAGGGACAAGTCCGCCGTGGTCACTGGGCCGACCCAAGAGAGGAGTGAGAAGGGGGAGGCGCGCGCACGGGCGGCGATGGGCCGTAGGCCCGGGATCAGTTTGAGCGGGAAAAAGGACGGAGAGAGAAAAGATTTTTTTTCTCTGGATTTATTTTAATTCTAGTTATTTATTTAATTGGTTAAAAATTATTTTTGGTGCTCTAAAAATTCGACTAAAAATCTTGCTAATGTATTTTAACTTGTAGAATTTAAGAAAAATCCTACTATGTCATTTTCACTTATAGTTTGCATTTTAAAATTATTTCTTTGCTCTAGGTTAAAACACAAATATTTTTTTTGCGATTTTATTTAATGATTTTTAAAAGGGGAAAAACTCCAAGGTGTGACATGAGAGGATCACTACCACGCTGGTCGAGAATCAGGTGTGTACTCGTACCTCAACCACTCTAGAGGCGGTGCCAGTTGGTTTGATCATGCAACCAACAAGAAATGGTAAACGTTAGAAGACGATAGCTGATCGGGCGATAAACCGATGTCATATCGTGATGACCTAACTGATGCGAGCGAATCAAATCGGCTATAAAGTGGAAGATACTGTTCATGAACTAGATTTAGAATAGATATAACCATAAACAACTTTTCCTTAACATAATCAATCCTATAGGTCGAACCCAATAGATGCAGCATAAGACTACGATTATTAAAGTCGATTGTTATACGATTATATGATCGGAATAACTAGCCAATGGGAAAATATTGAAACTCATACCAAAACAATCATGATCGGCTATAGATATAAATGACATATAATGGTTAATTCAATCTTTCTGTTAGTTTCAAGCAACTACAATAGATCGCATCTAACTGAGACAGTATTAATTGCTCATAACCAAGATTAAATAAATTAATGATTATATAGACTCATATCATAGCCAATGGAATATCTTAGGTGATTAGATAACATATCGGCTAAAACCCAGATATAGCCTTATATAAGACTACAACTCTTAATTAAATCCACTAAACAGGTTATAACCTCAATAGATGAGACCTAACCGAGACAGTGCAAAGCTGACAATAAGCTTAGTAGATTTAAAGGATTGATAAACTTAAATAAGATGATAGATATAACTAGTTAAGCAAAATAAAGCATATAACTATAAGCAAAACAGTTATACCAGATAAGATCGGCTGAAACCCCGATACTACCCTTATTGCTAATCCAAGAGCAAGTTAGTTCTTACAATTTAAATCATGACTTAGTATATCAAACTCAACTGATGCAGCACTAACTATGAAAGAAAAGAAGAAAAGGTATAGTCAAGCCTTTGATTGTTTTCAGGGTTATAGATACACCAAACAATCTAAACTGTCAAGAACAATTTTACCGATATCAGCAAACCTTAGATAAATCAGACGATATGAGTAAACGGTACTAACGACTTAGATTGAATAATGTATATGATAAGTTGACACTTATATCGACTGGAATGGAGTGTCGAACACAACCGATAGAAGCTCTAGCCTCGCCGATACAAGCATCTATAGACGTAACTCACCTCTTGCTGGAGATCAAACCTAACTAATGTAGCCCAACTCGAAACAAAAACTCGTCGAGATGAAAACCTAGAAAACTAGGGTGGCGATGCTCCGAAAGTGTTTATTAAACTGTTGTTGTTACAAGACTTTGGGTGCACATATTTATGCCCATGAGAATAAACAAATCCATATCGGACACGACACGGATTTTGCTAAAGACAAAACACAAATTACAAATCTAAATCGGACTCAACTCAATCTTTCCTAAAATTACGAAAGACAACTTGTCTAATTATTAGATAAATCTTCGCGTCACTTCCTTCCCAAATCGGACCTTCTTTTGGTAACATCCCTGGTCCCGTTAACCAAATCCGACAAGAACTTGAACTCCTTGTATCTATCGACAACCACCAGCCGATATATTCTTGCCGATGCCGCCTGCTGATACATCCTTAGCCGATGTCATTCCTTGTTTTTGACAATTAAAATCACCGTCGCCAATCCCGCTTCACACTTGATCCTTGTTTAATGGAGTATGCCAAATTTTGTCGTTAACAATAGGCCACCAGTTCTTGTTAGTAAGTTTGGTCCGACAACTCCGTATTTGTTCGAGAACGTTCTCGATAATGGGATGTACCCGACCTTTGCCTACTATGGTACCCTGTGTCCAAGTGGACACTGGATTATTTCCTAAAAAATATTTTTCTAGAAGGCAATATATATAACAGAGAATATCGAGCATGTATTCATAAAACTATATAAACCTTCTAGTATTATCAGAATATGCTTGAGCAGATTTAGATTAAATATTGGGTACTACATTTACCACAGAAGAAATAGAGCAAGCCCCTAGTATTAAACCGTAGTCAGCCTAATATAGAAAACGCTCGCACAATAGATATTGTATAAAAAATATGTTTTAGGTAAACATAATAAAGTATGAATTAGGTACGACTATATGTATAAATATTGTGTATCTATAAATATATGATGGATATATCTATAAACTTAAGCCCGTCACAGATGACACTCATCTGTGACGGGCCTAAACTTAAGCCCGTCATAGATGACACTCATCGGGACGGGCTTAAGTTTAGGCCCGTCACCGATGAGTGTCATCTATGACGGGTTTAAGTTTAGGCCCGACAAAGATAAGTGCATCGGTGACGGGCTTGTGTCCGATACAGATGACTTCTCACATCACTCACCACGCCAATGTGACGGGCGCTGTACTCGACACAGGTGAGGGTTGCTGCCCAACACAGACGAAGGTTCCCGTTGTAGTGTGATAAGCCTAGCCTAGGGTACATGTACCCGTGCGGAAATACATGACGACCAAGAGCACAAACGAGACGGTACCAGTTTATATTGCACTAGGATATGTTGTCATGCTGGCCAGTAGAGGGTCCAATTTTAGATGCCGACGGCCACCTGCTCGGAGAGCATCAATCATGGTAGACCAGTCTAATCCGGTCAGATTTTGGTATTGACACTGTAACGCCCTAAAATTCAAAGACTAAAAATCGAAACCTAAAAATCCGAAACTTGCAAAACTTTTGACTTGATTGCATCTTGTTGGATTTCATTGCCAATTAATTGCAAGTTCAATTGCATATAATAATTAGAGGATTAATTATTTAGTATTTGGAGAATGAAAATGGTTTTGGGAACCCTAGGAGAAGAGGAAATTATAAAAAATAATAATAATGTTGGGCGACACTAAAATTTGGAATTAAGTTAAATTTGTAGTTAAGCCAATCTAAATTTTTAAAACTATGGGTGAAATGTAAAAAAGAATAAATAAAATATGAAAAGATATAAATAAATAGATACATAAAAATGGGAAAAGAGAAAGTGCACGTGCGGCCGTCGCCAGTGTTCGACGTCGTATCCGCGCGCACAACGCGTGCACGTCGCACGCGTCGCATGCACGTACCCGCGCGCCCCCGGCGTCAACGTCGCGTCCCGTCGCCGTACCGCCCCATGCCGCGCTGCGCCGAGCCATCGCGTCACCACCACTGTAGCCACGTCGCCCCGCCGTCAGCCGCGCCACGCCGCTCACGCGCCGCACAGCGCACGCCCACGCCACATCGGCGTCAGCCACAGCGTCGCCCGCGCCCGCGCCTATAAAAGGCCCGAGCCTCCCTCTCGCCACCCCGCACCAACCCCTCGCCCCTCGCCGCCCTCCCGTCCCCACTTTCTCTTCCCCTTCCTTCCCCACGCGGCGCCGCCCGTGCGCCACCGGCTCCCCCGTCGCCGCCCTTTGGCGCCGGCCGCCGCGCGGCCGCCGCCTCATTGCCGCGCTGATCGCGGCTGGTAAGTCGCCCCCTTCCCTACGTCGCCGCCGCCGTCCCCGTGTGCTGCGCCGGCCAAGAGAGGGAAGGAAGAGAGGAAACAGAGAAGGGAAGAGGGAGAAAAAAAAGGGAAGAAAAGAAAAAAAGAAAAACAAAAAAGAAATATAGAAATAGAAAAAAATAATATATTTTGGGGTATTATTCAGAAAACTTTTAACCAAAAATATATATTCTTCTAAAATAAAATTAGGGTTAATTAAAGGCTAAAACTTCAATAATATTAAGAGAGTAATTATTATCGCATTAGAACTTTATTATAGTCTAAATTGTTAATAAAATTTTATGATTTTTTTCAAAATTTAAACTTCAAATTATTTAAAATTATGTCGAGCTTTAGGGATTATTTTTCGGATTCGATTATCCCTAAAGTTATCTAATAATTAATTAAATCGGGAAGTTATAAAAACTTTTGCTCATTATATCTCATTCGTTTTAGCTCAGATTTTGTCGGAACTCGAACCTAAATTCGTCTAAAACATTAGATCGATTTTTGGAGTCGCTTTTACGATTTTATCTGGCATTTTGATAATTTTGTTGGAATTCTAATCGAATTCAATCGGATTTTCGCACGTACATGTAGAGTCCGAGGGATCCGTTGATTGTGCCGAGGATCCCGGGCAACAAGTTCACGAGCAAGGCAAGTCATCACTACCTTTGAACATATTGAGCCTATTTGTGAACTTGTGTTGCTTTTGAACTTAAACATGCATGCTATACACGAAGTATTCTTATTCTTGCTATACCATGCCTTGATATTGAATACCAATAGATATATTCTTTGTAACCTACGATATGATATGTCCGAAGGGAATCTTCGGTAAATGCTTAATCATGCTAATATTAGATTCATGCATACTCATGTTTACAAAATGTTATATGCTTGGGCAACTGCCTTGGGAATGGTAGTTGAGATACGGCATGTGGAGACATGAGCGCCACATTGTCCTGAGAATGATAACATGGGTTTTGATGAAAACTAAAATACAAAACCAATATTTTTGACTGAGGCGGCCGGACGATTTGGGTAGATTCTGAAAAAGGCAAGTGTCATCCCTGGTCAGTTAAGGACCGAGCCAGGAGACTTATAACATGGAACGAGCCAGTACAACCATACTTCTCGAATGGGGATAGACCTAGCAGAGTAGATAACCGAGCGGAGGCAGTATCCCTGCATAGTGGTTCTGATGATTGTGATGAGGCTGAAGGCCTGTGTATGGAATGATTATGGATGATAAACTGAAACTAATTACAACTTAAAGATGAGTTTTTCCCTTACCCCGGGAGCGCCAGAACTCCTCGCACTGCTAGGAAAGGACGGCTAGAGTGCAAGAGGGCTAAAGTTCATGGAGCGGGTACTGCCAAAGTGAGGTTATTGAAAAGCTTTGTCGTGACCGTCTCATGTGTTGGGACATAGACTCATTTGTTGGGCAGTCATGGAGTACGGGTAAAGTGTACATCCACTGCAGTGTGAGTGAATCAATATATTCGAATAGCCATGATCGCGGATATGGAGCAGCGTGACAAGTTTCTCTCTTGGCTAGACTAGTTTTAAAATGGTGGGATGGTATACATAATGACTTTATGAGCTGGTGGATCAACTTCTCGAAAGGCAAGAAGGGGTAGACTCCCCAGAAAATCATGACGATCTGGTGGCAGGAAGCTATCCTTGGGATCACAATGGATGGTGGACAGAACCGTCGCCGACTTAATGAACTATGGAAATAAAACTTGACTTGGCTAGATATTATGTTGTGAAAATAATTACAAAACTGGCTTTGTGCAAAAGAACCCCAGCCTTTCTTTGGATATCCCCCTATCATATGCATCCTTGTTGTAATGTCTTGCTGAGTACGGTTGGTATTCACCCTTGCTATACGCACAAACCTCCAGATGGTGGCAATGAAGACTTGGAAGACCCCTACGCCTACTACTAGGAGGGTGAGGAAGACGAAGGCGCCTAATAGGTCTTAGACTCCGGTCGTTGCCTGTGGCAATAACATGCTTCTGCCTTCTATCTGCTGCCTTATCCTCATTTTGCTTTTGGTTGTATCCGGACCTTGTGGTCCCTATTATTAGACTATTGCCTTCGGGCTTATATTGTAATACTTTTGGTGTAAGACTATTCGTGCATATGCACCTGATAATTCAGTACTGTATTTCGTTAGTACCAAACTACTCCTTCCAGGAAATGGTACTATGAACACGAATGATTTCCGTTCCAAAACGGGGTCCACGTAGCGGTATCGGAGCAGCGCGACCGTAGGATAAGACCAAATGGTGCCCCACCCCCCACCCCCCGTATAGCTGGTTAAAGGGAAATATCCCTACTTAGGATAATTTCTAGTACAAACTATGTCTACAAAACAAAATGTGTTTTCCCTTATACTCTTGTCCCCTATTTTCCTACTAAAATTATTTTGATGTTACCCCTCTCTAACTCTAAGTTATTTTCAAAAGCAGATGTCAAGCATGATCAGATCGGAGCTTGGGGGCTTGAGATCCCTCTAGAGGAGGGATATGTTGTGCAACTTAGGCAGATGTTGCGATGCTTGAGGTACCCGGATACACCCACTTATCGGAGCAGGAGACATGGTACCGAGAACCACCCTGAGTGGGAAGCTGCCCTATCGATTGAGGTCCGTGTTGGTAGCGAGCCACCATACTGCTTCCAGACCCGCTACCTGCGAGACTTTTTGGAGGCCGCACTTCAGGATGTTGCTCGTGAAGCATTCTTACGCCTTAATGCCATCCATCGGGCGGAGCTGACGGTGATCGAGTTTGTGCACCACCCATATCGGGAGGAGGGCAACTCTGTTTGCAGTGTGGAGGCCACATCCTACTGTTACAACCCGATGGTAACCCGGCTGTCCCGATGGGCTGAAGCTGCGGATGATTGCTATGAGGAAGCGCTGCTGGAAATTGATGAGCAGCAAAGGCGCATGAGTGACCTGAAAGAGGAGCACCGGAACTGTGGCAGCCAGATTAGCTCACTGAAGACTTAGCTCTAGTTCAACAGCGCGTAGTACGATCAGCTCTCAGTTCGATACATCGCTCGAGGAGAAGCCCTGGTCACCCTGGAGGAGCAACTCAGGAAGAGCCAAAGGCAGGTCGGCCAGTTCAAGGAGCAACTTTGTGTTGTCCCAATCACCACTGAGGGCGCTTCTACCTCTGCTACACCGCCACCACCCCCTGCACAAGTGCTCGACTACTACTTCTTGACTCCACCGTGCTTAGCCACTTTCCACGCCTTGCTGGAGCAGGCCAACATGCTGAGCACCGAGTCTGGACCATATTTGGTGGACCCTACCATGACCCGGCCCGGTGCCGCACGACGGATCCCACACGTTACCACGGCTGTTCCATCGAGCCTGGTTGCGGTGAAGAACCCCATTCAGATTGGCACCGACTCGGAGAATGAGTCAGAACCCATGGAAGTCGAGTGGGAGCCTAGTATCACCGATCCATCAGAGGATGAGGCTCCTACCCGCCACTTTACATTTGCAGGAGGACCTATCACCCGCAAGACAGCCCGCAAGAGTACCCGGCCACCAGGCAGGAAGCTCAGGCATGACTCCGAGGCTGCTACTTCTGAGTCATGGGGATTTCAGTTTGCATCTGCCGAGGATTACCCGTCGCCTGCACCGGATCCTGCGGATGTCGGCAGCAGCCCAGGCCTTGCTTTGGATGGTGTTGAGATAGCAAGGACCACACCCTGATTTCCCCCTAAGTTATGATGAGATGTAGAACGATGTTAGTTGTTGTATTGTGTTGTATGGGACTGTGTATGTGCAGTCCAATGTATCTCTTATGATGTATCAATTATGAACTATTGAGATGTTTTATGGTATATCTTAAATGAGTTTATTCCACCAAGCTTGCTTCACGAAAGATCACTTTAAACAACTTGAAGTAAAACCACTTAGAAATCATGACCTTAGTAGGTCAAGTCTCTTACCTTATCCACAAATTACAGATGACACATCGACGTAGAGCAACGACGACCAACGAGAACCCACCGGAGCCTAACCCCTCCACCCTGATAGAGGATATGGCATTGCAAACTCAGTTGTTACAAGCAATCGCTAACAACCAAGGGAATCACAGAAGTTCAAGTTTAGGAGAATTTATGAGAGCCAAGCCTCCTACCTTCTCCATGGTAGAAGAACCCATGGACGCCGAAGACTAGCTGCGAGTGATAGAAAAGAAGTTGACCCTCGTCCAAGTACGAGAAGCCAACAAAGTTATCTTCGCCACCAACCAATTGGAAGGACCCGCTAGTGATTGGTGGGATATGTACAAGGAGACCCGAGCTGAAGATGTTGGAGAACCAACTTGGGAAGAATTTACGGCAGCCTTCCGTGAAAATTTCGTACCTGGCGCTGTCATGAGGATGAAGAAGAACAAATTTCGGAGATTGCACCAAGGCAACACCATGGTATAGGAGTACCTTAACAAGTTCACACAGCTCACCCGTTACGCCACCAGCGACCTGGCAGACGAAGAAGAGAAGATAGATAAGTTCATTGAAGGGCTGAATGACGAGCTGCGAGGACCAATGATCGGACAAGACCACACTAGTTTTCAGATCTGATCAACAAGGTCGTAAGGTTAGAACATGACCAGAGGACGGTTGAAAATAACCGGAAAAGAAGGCTGGCAATGACCCGTCCAATCCAAGGGACATCCCAGCAACCCGAAGGAGCAACACCTTCAGGATGGAAGCCAACCGTTGTGACAACTACTCGACCCACCACACCCGGCAACGTCAGCAGGCCAATTGCCACACCATTTCGCATTTCGACACCTACGCTGGCAGCTCCAGGAAACAAGAATGTGAATTGCTTCAACTGCAGAGAGTTCGGGCACTATGCCAACAGCTGCCCCAAGCCTCGCAACACCCCCAACCATACCGGCGCCAACGCCATGGCTGTACGAGGAACTGCCACCCCTGCGACTGGACACAACTTATTTAGAACACCGCAACCCAAGGAGGCTGCTACTGGATTTCACCACGGACAAGTAAATCATGTGCGCGCTTAGGAAGCACAAGAAGATCAAGGCGTGCTGATGGGTATGTTCTCTATCCACTCCGCACCGGTTAAAGTTTTGTTTGATTCCGGAGCATCGCATTCGTTTATATCATCCCGAATAAGCAAAGAACACAACTTGCACTGGGTAGATCTTAAGAGACCCATGATAGTGCATTCACCGGGGGAGACATAACCATACCCCTTGCCTGCATCAATGTGCCCATCCGGATCAGAGATGTGGTATTCCTTTCAAACCTTATGGTATTGCCACCCCAAACACTGGATGTCATACTAGGAATGGATTGGTTAACAAAAAACCAGGGGGTCCTAGACTGTGGTCGAAGAGAAGTCACTATATCTACCCCATGGGGATCGCCAATGACCATAACCATGGATCAAGACCCTATGCTTTGTGAACGAGCTTCGGGGATATTCACGATGCTACCCATGGTCGAAATGCCAATAGTGCAGGATTACCCGGATGTGTTTCCTGAAAAATTGCCTAGAATGCCCCCAAACCGCGATATAGAGTTCATCATTAACCTAATGCCTAGCACGGCCCCCATATCTAAGAGACCTTACCGAATGCCTGCCAACGAGTTGGAAGAGCTCAAGAAGCAAATCAGGGAGTTACAAGAAAAGGGATTTGTGTGCCCTAGTTCTTCACCCTGGGGAGCCCTAGTGTTGTTCGTCGAAAAGAAATATGGAAGCATGAGGATGTGCATAGATTACGGATCATTGAATGAAGTAACCATCAAGAATAAACCCATTACCTCGGATCGACAACTTGTTCGATCAACTCAAAGGTGCCCGAGTGTTCTCAAAGATCGATCTTCGGTCTGGATATCATCAGCTAAAGATTAGGACTGAAGATATTCCTAAGACTGTGTTCTCTACCCGCTACGACTTGTATGAGTTCACGGTGATGTCCTTTGGATTAACCAATGCCCCAACATATTTCATGAACCTCATGAACAAAGTATTCATGGAATACCTGGACAAGTTCGTAGTAGTGTTCATCGACGACATACTTATCTACTCCAAGGACGAAGAGGAGCATGCGAAACACCTACGCTTGGTGCTGGAGAAGTTACGAGAGCACCAGCTGTATGCGAAGTTCAGTAAATGTGAATTCTGGCTAAAGGAGGTTGCTTTTCTCGGCCATATAATCTCGGCGGAGGGTAGCGGTAGACCACGCCAAGGTCGAAGCCGTCACCGAGTGGAAAGCACCCGATCGATGAGGTCGAGTAAGTTTCTTAGGATTGGCCGGATGTTACAGGCGATTTATTGAAGGATTTTCCACGATAGCCCGGCCCAGACCCAATTGCTGAAAAAGGAAAAGAAGTTTGCATGGACGGAATAGTGTCAAAAAGCCTTTGATCTACTCAAAGAAAAGTTAACCACCGCTCCAATCTTAGTCCTACTAGACAACCGGAAGGACTTTGTCATATACTGTGACGCGTCTCGGTAAGGACTGGGAGGAGTGTTGATGCAAGATGGAAAAGTTGTGGCTTATGCCTTAAGGCAATTGCGGCCACACGAGGGTAATTACCCCACCCACGATTTGGAATTGGCCGCAGTTGTGCATGCGCTAAAGATATGGAGGCATTACCTAATCGGAAACCACTGTGACATATACACGGACCACAAGAGCTTGAAGTACTTCTTTACCATCCTGACCTCAACCTACGCCAGAGAAGGTGGCTAGAACTAATCAAGGATTATGACTTAGGAATCCACTACCACCCTGGTAAGGCCAATGTTGTAGCCGACGCTTTGAGCCGCAAGGCCCAATGCAACCATTTAAGGCTGGAAGGCATGGCCAATAAGCTTCAAGAAGAAATGGTTCGGCTTAACTTGCAGCTAATTCCTCATGGACAACTGAATTCGCTGGAGATACAACCTCTCCTGCGGACTCAGATTAAGGAAGCCCAAAAGGATAATGAGGAAATCCAGCTAATCAAAGAGCGCATGGCCGAAGGACTAGCAAAGGAATTTTCGACAGACGACAACGAAACTCTGTGGTATAGGAAAAGGATCTACGTGCTGAAGAAAGGAGGTTTAAGAGGATTAATTTTAAAGGAAGCACATGAGTCAGCATATTCATTGCATCCAGGCAGCACCAAGATCTAAGGAAGAATACTGGTGGCCCAACATAAAGAGAGACGTAGCAAAGTATGTAGCCATTTGTGATGTGTGCCAAAGGGTCAAGGCAGAACATCAGCGACCGGCAGGACCGTTACAGCCGCTTAAGATCCCTGAATGGAAATGGGATGAAATAGGCATGGATTTGATCGTTGGATTACCCAGGACTGCCACAGGATATGACTCCATCTGGGTGATCGTGGACAGACTTACCAAGATTGCTAGATTTATCCCCGTTAAGACCCAGTATAGTAGTGCTAAGCTAGCAGAACTATACATGTCCAGGATAGTGTGCCTTCACGGAGTACCGAAGGGGATCGTATCGGATCGTGGTACCCAATTGTTAACGACCAAATTTGGTAACCAAATCCCTAAGTTCAAGGTTGAATTTGAAGTGGAATCGGATCGAGAAAGTGATCTGCGAAGAAACAGAGGTCGCATCGGCTACGATCAAATCGGCTGGGAAACCAGTCGGCTGAGGCCGAATTGGATGGACAGCCTATAGCCGATAGCCGATTCTGATTCAGTAAAGAAGATGGAACCATTTTCGATAAAGAAGCTTGAAGATAAAAGGAAGATTCAGTTCCCAAATGTTCGTTAAGATATTGCCATCTATGGATAGAGTCCTGTAACGGTAATTGTATCTGTAAAGTAGGGATTTGTGTAGATTTTCCTTTTGTGTCGCGGCATGGAATTACTTCCCGAAATATTTTCGTATCATGTATAGTAGATAGATAGAAACCGTGTTCCGCGTGGACAATGTTGTACTTGGGTATAAATAGGACCCGAGACCCATTGTAAAAAATAACACACATCAATACAATCTTGGCGCATCGCCAAACCTTTTTCTTTTAGACGAGTTCTTGATCTCGCTTCGGGCTGCATCGATCTCGACCCCCGAATAAGGTAAATAATTATCATTAGTAGTTTGTATCGTCAAATCTAGTGCTTACATCGTCATGATACTCTAGATTTAATGTTATAGACTGTGTTAATGTTATAGACTGCGCAATTTATCATATACAACATATAATCTAGAGTAATATCTAGATATATCTTGCCATCGGCTCGTTTCTCTCGGGAGACAGTAGCCGATAGAGCTAGATCTAGATGTTGAACTAGTTTATATGATATATCCACCGTATCGAGGGGTTTACTCGGTTCATATAGATCTGATACTTCTTTTTGTACTTAATGGTGCATCATCATGACCTATTAAGTCGCTCTTAGAATTATTAAGATCTATTCGGCTCGATGTTTGTCATTAGAGACAGTGCCGGAGTATCAGTCGGCCTTACCTGTTTTAATTGTCTTTTAGCATTATTTACTATTAGATATATTAAAGTTGCCTCTTATATTAAGATCTTAATCTGGTTAAATGCCTTAAGCCAGTATAAATCTATTGGCGTCAACCGATAGCCGATTAATCTAGGTTTAACGTATTTAGGTTAGATTGATATCTTTTCATAAGATGCATCGGAGTAATAGCCGATCCACGTTAGATCTGCAACATCGGCTAGATTATGAATGCATATATTTGTTACCCTGATGTATATTTAGATTAAGTGATTTATACTGTCTCGGCATAGCCGATCTATCCTACTCACTTAGTTTAAATGTGCTTCGGGATAGCCAATATATGTAAATTGATTCCCTCAGCTGATCCAGTAGGATCTAACTTTAACCTTAATGCATGTATCCGTTTATTATTTTTTATTGGTTAGCAGATCAAACCAATTGGCACGCCTAGTGCATCAAAGGCAACCAAGGACAGACGTACACTGGAGCTAAGCAGATCTCCCAAGCCAGCGTGTGGAAAATATTTCTCATCAACACGCTTCTTGGCACGCCCGGTGGGACCAATTGACTCGGGTAACAAAGTCGATGTGATGGTTAACGTCAAAAGCCCCGAGATCAGCGAGGAAAACATGGTTCCCGTCAAGATGGAACGATTGTCGGCTGAACAATTGGCCGACTACAAGAAGATGATGGCTTAACTACAGGCCAACTATCTACAATCTTTTGCCCAGACCAGGTCTGGAGCCGTCCACCAGAAATACAAATTCAGCATGGACGACTTCAAGGCTTCCTCCTCAGATGATACAAAAGGAAAGCACAAGGTGGAGGATCCGAAGCAAGAACAAGACAATTTGGGACTGCACATTTTGCAAGACCGAATCGACTCGGCCGTGCATCACGCTCTTGTTAATCAGAGTGGCATCTTAGTCAACACCCTCAACAACATGATTGCCACCGTGGTTGACTCGAAGATTGCCGATCAAGCTGCAGCGGGGACCGACTTATTTCACCGATGGCCGTTCCCCAACTACAGGGTCTTGGCAACCCAGAATCGGCCGGCACCACCACCAGTACAGTCGGGACCACCAGGAGGGGTCCTTAGTCAGCCGAACGCATCTGCATCGGCTTCAGGGCCGCCGCCCGTCGTTCTGAACCGGCAGCAACCTCCCTCCCAGGAACGACTAGCCAACATGTTCGACTTCAATCGGTGGCAAGAGCCAGTCGCCAACCTCATTCAAGGGGCACAGTACAACGCCGGCGGCCGTTAGATCTTCCCTGACCAGTCGCCACCGCCGATGAATCGGCTGCCTCCCGCTGTCGACCCAGCTCAATATCAGTACCAGGGGGGCCAGCATGACCAGCATAACCGGCCGCAGACACCACCACCTCTATATCGGCAAGCACCCGTGCAATATGATCAATATGAGCTGATACAGCACGCCCAAGACAACAGGACTTGGGCCGATTTGATTGCCAACGTCATGCGTGATCAATTCGGCCTCAAACCGAAAGATTCTGGCAATATGTATCGGTATCCATACCCAGAACATTTTGAGAGGGTGCCACTGCCCAACCGATACAAAGTCCCAGATTTCTCCAAGTTCTCAGGGCAGGACAATACTTCTACGTACGAACACGTCAGGCGGTTCCTGGCACAATGCGGGGAGGCATCGGCTACAGATGCCCTGAGGGTTCGCTTGTTCCCGCTCTCGCTATCAGGATCGGCCTTTACATGGTTTTCTTCATTGCCCTTCAATTCCATCCAAAGCTGGGCCAATCTCGAGAAATAGTTCCACAGCTACTTCTACACCGGCAACCATGAGATGAAGTTGTCGGACCTGACAAGCATTAGGCAGAAACATGAGGAATCGGTTCAGGATTACATTCAAAGATTCAGGGAGATGAGGAACCGCTATTATAGCCTGGTGCTGTCCAATTCTCAGTTAGCCGATTTGGCTTTTCATGGACTGCTACCGCTGATCCACGAAAGATTTTCGGCTTAAGACTTTGGCAGCTTAGCCCACCTGGCGCAGAGGGTAACGGCCCACGAAAGATTTTAGGAATCAAGGAAGGTCGTCAAGAAGGTTGCCCACGTCATTGTTGAGTCTGATTCAGAAACAAGTGACGATGACGCAGAAGTTGCGACAGCCAAGTGGACCAAAAATAAAAAGGTCATCGTCTGCCAATGGCTGCAGAAAACGGCTAAGGAAGAGAAGTACGACTTCGACATTACCAAGGCCGATAGGATCTTTGATTTATTGCTGAAGGAGAAGCAGATTCAGCTTCCTCCCAACCACATGATCCCATCGGCTGAAGAAACTCAAAAAGAAGAAGTACTGCAAGTGGCACAACTCCACCTCCCATAGCACTAATGACTGCAAAGTTTTCAGATAGCAAATCCAGTCGGCTATTGAGGCCGGGAAGTTGAAGTTCGTCGATTCACCTCGGCCAATGAAAGTCAATGGCAATCCCTTCCCGGTCAACATGGTTCAGGCCGGCCCCAGGCGAGCTAATCGGCAGCACAGAGTGGCGCACGACTTAGCCAAAACTCTCAAAGGGGTTAAGGCCAAAAAGAAATCGGCTGGAGATCAAGCTGCACCAGTCAATATGGTGCATTCCACTGGCCGATCGGCTGATCGGTGACCCAGGCGCATGGACCCCATGCCCCATTTTCAACAATGTTTTCATGAGGAAGAGGAGGCCCGGCGCGGCAAGCCCTACGTTAGGGAGCCTAAGGTCAGGGGACTCCAATTCGTCAGAAACCACAGTGATTACGACCCGCACTGGCGCTATGAGTTTTTTTTATTCTGTTGGGAATCGGGGATGAAGCTGCCGATGATAGACAATTGCCCGGCCTGTAGCGAATATTGTGAAGACGAATACAGGGATCATCCGATGCAAAGCCCTGCCCAATTCGTCCCCAGAGCCGTGCAGCTTAAAAAGAGACGGCAATCGGTACATGATCAGCTTGGGCTGATCCACCAAGACTTCTTCGAAGACGAAGACAAAGACAAATACTACGAAGAAGAAGCCGAAGATGAGCAATCGGCTAACCCCCAATGGTGCCATTCGAACCTCTTCACTAAAACACAAAAGAGAAGCATCCAACGGCTCAAGAGCGAGGGACGAGAGGAAGAAGTACAACGGATGATCCGATAGCAACAATGTCAGCAAGGCGCAAAACA
This sequence comes from Oryza australiensis, assembly GCA_019925245.2. NCBI lineage: Eukaryota > Viridiplantae > Streptophyta > Magnoliopsida > Poales > Poaceae > Oryza > Oryza australiensis. The sequence goes on along the minus strand of JAIFGZ020000160.1, from coordinate 274,684 downwards.
ATGGTGCGTCAAGAGACAAGCGCCGACTGCCGATGAAAGCCCATCCGATGAGAGCCCAGCCAACCAAGCTAGGAGGACGGCAAAGGGAAAATGAAAAGCTACTACATCGGTTAACATGGTCTGTATACTACCAGCCGAATTCAGTGTCACAAAGGCCGATGCAGATAGCATCGAAGACGCCTTGGCAAAACTAGCATTCTCCCCAGAACAAGACCTTTTTGAAAAACCAGAGGGGAATTACAATCGGCACCTCAAACCACTATACGTGAAAGGACTTGTTAACGGGAAGCTGATGTCAAAGATGCTAGTCGATGGAGGGGCAGCAGTCAATCTCATGCCCTATGCCACTTTTCGGAAGCTGGGCAATGGACCCGAAGATCTGATCAAGACGAACATGGTGCTCAAAGACTTCGGCGGTAATCCATCGAAAGCCAAGGGCATGCTGAACGTCGAACTGACCGTCGGCAGCAAAACCATGCCCACAACATTCTTTGTCATCGATAGGAAGGGATCTTACACTGCTACTTGGGAGAGACGGATCCATGCAAACTATTACGTCCCTTCCACAATGCATCTAAGTCTAATCCAATGGCAAGGCGACAAGATTGAAATCGTGCCAGCCGACAGGTCAGTGAGCGTCGCTAATGCCGATTTGCCACTTTGGGAAATCGATGGTATTGATTGTCTGTCTGGCAAAATCTAGCAAGCTGATTTTCTAAAGGTGTCCGATTCTGCCATACAGCCTATTGGAGACAAAGAGCCTCAATTATTACTTTGAGGGCGTCGTGGAGGGCTCGAACGTCTACGGCAAGGACACCGCGGATGAGGACAATGGCAAGCTTGGGCAAGATTTTATGTCGGCCGACGAACTCGAAGAAATTGATATAGGACCTGGAGATAGGCCTAGCCGACATACATTAGTAAAAATTTGTCTTCTCATTGTAGATCCCAGCTTATTAATTTATTAAAGGAATATAAAGATTGTTTTGCTTGGGAGTATTTTGAGATGCCTGGCCTTAGTTCGTCTATTGTTGTGCATCGGCTGCCTATCAAGCCGGGGTATCGGCCATACAAACAGCTTCTTAGGAGGTTTAAAGCCAATATGTATGATGCGATCAAGGTCGAAATCACTCGGCTATACGATGCTGGACTCATTCGGCCTTGCCGATATGCAGAGTGGGTTTCAAACATTGTTCCAGTAATGAAGAAGAACGGTAAACTTAGGGTGTGTATTGATTTCAGAGACTTCAATAAAGCTACCCCTAAGGACGAATATCCAATGCCCATAGTCGATTTGCTCGTAGATGCTGCTTCTGGCCACAAGATCATAAGTTTTATGGATGGTAATGCAGGTTATAATTATATTTTTATGGCCGAAGAAGATATTCACAAGATTGCTTTCAGATGCCCAGGAGCAATCGGCTTGTATGAATGGGTCGTCATGACGTTTTGCTTAAAGAACGCTGGAGCAACTTATCAAAGGGTCATGAATTACATTTTCCATGATATGATTGGCTCTATGGTTGAGATTTACATTGATGATGTTGTTGTCAAATCCAGGAAAATGGAAAACCATATAGCCGATCTTAGACAGGTTCTGGAGCGGACAAGGAAATATGGCCTGAAGATGAACCCACTGAAATGCGCGTTCGGCGTGTCGGCCGGGCAATTTTTAGGGTTTCTTGTTCATGAGAGAGGGATTGAGGTTACACCAAGGAGCATTAATGCCATCAAAATGATACATCCTCCGAAGGACAAGAAGCAGCTACAGTCTTTCATCAGCAAAATCAGCGTCATCAGGCGGTTCATAGCGAATCTTTCAGAAAAAATGGAGCTGTTCACACCATTGCTTTGGCTGAAGGCCAATCAAGCATTCACTTGGGGGCAGAGCAGCAAAAAGCATTAGACAATATCAAGGATTACTTAAGCTCACCCTCAGTCTTGATTTCTCCACAAAAAGGGATACCATTCAAATTGTATCTATCAGCCAACGACAAGTCCATTGGCTCAGTCCTGATTCAAGAGATCGAAGCAAAAGAGAAAGCCGTCTTTTATCTCAGCCGACGGTTGCTGGACGCAGAAACAAGGTATTCACCAGTGAAGACATTATGTCTTTGCCCGTATTTTTCATGTACAAAGTTGAGGCATTATTTATTATCCAACGAATGCACGGTGGTATGCAAAGCCGATGTAGTCAAATACATGCTATCAGCTCCAGTACTCAAAGGACGAGTTGGGAAGTGGATTTTTGCTTTAACAGAATTTGAATTAAGATATCAGGCACCCAAGGCAGTTAAACGACAGGCCATAGCCGATTTCATCGTAGAACATAGAGATGGTTCAATCGGCTCGGTGGAGATCATGCCTTGGACTTTGGCGTTCGATGGCTCAGTTTGCACGAATGGATAGGTATTGGCTTGGTCATCATATTACCAAGGGGGCAAGCTTTGAATTTGCCTTCTCATCAACCCCCATGCCACAAACAACAAAGCCGACTATGAGGCAGTGCTCAAGGGATTGCATCTTCTCAAGGAAGTTGAAGCCGACGCCATCGAAATAATGAGAGATTCACTGTTAGTCATCAGCCAGTTGTCAGGAGAATATGAATGCAAAAATGATACGTTGATGGTCTATTATCAACGATGTCGGGAGTTGATGGACAACTTTCGGCTAGTAACATTAAAACACATCCCCAAAGAGCAGAATGCAGAAGCCAATGATTTAGCTCAAGGGGCATCGGGCTACAGGCCAATGACAAAAGATGTTGAGATAGAGATTGCCACCATGACAGCCGACGACTGGAGGTTTGAGGTCTACAACTATCTGCAAAACCCCTCCCAGTCGACTTCAAGGAAGTTGCGCTATAAGGCTTTGAGATATGTCTTGTTCGATGAAGATTTATACTATCGGACGATTGATGGAGTGCTGCTCAAGTGCCTCAGTGCCGATCAAGCCAAGGTAACTATCGGAGAGGTGCATGAAGGGATCTGCGGCACGCATCAATCGGCTCACAAGATGAAATGGCTACTTCGAAGAGCAGGGTATTTTTGACCGACGATGCTGGAGGATTGTTTAAAGTACTACAAGGGCTGCCAGGATTATTAGAAGTTTGGAGCTATACAAAGGGCACCAGCATCGGCTATGAACCCAATAATCAAGCCTTGGCCGTTCAGAGGTTGGGGAATCGACATGATCGGCCAGATCAATCCACCCTCGAGCAAAGGACATAAATTCATACTGGTGGCAACAGATTATTTCACAAAGGGGGTGGAAGCAATTCCTTTAAAGAAGGTTGATTCAAAGGATGCAATCGAGCTTGTTAAGGAGCACATCGTATACCGATTCGGCGTCCCTCAAACAATAACAACAGATCAAGGATCTATCTTCATATCGAACAAGTTTGTTCAGTTTGCCGACGGCATGTGCATCAAATTGCTCAATTCTTCGCCGTATTATGCTCAGGCTAACGGACAGGCAGAGGCCTCAAACAAGAGTCTAATCAAGCTGATAAAGAGGAAGATCGCTGAATATCCTAAGCAATGGCACAGCCGATTAGCCGAATCACTTTGGGCCTATCGGATGGCTTGCCACGGATCAATCCAAGTCCCTCCATATAAATTGGTTTATGGACATGAATCAGTCCTGCCGTGGGAGAACATCATCGGCTTGAGAAGAATTCGGATACAAGATCAGCTTACAACTGATGATTACTACAACCTCATGGTAGTTGAATTAGAAGATCTGGTGTTGTACACGGATGAGGGCCTTGGAAAAGGTAACAAGAGATAAGGAACGAGTAGCCCGCCATTATAACAAGAAGGTTGTGCCTAAGTCTTTTGAAGAGGGCGAACTCATTTGGAAATTGATATTGCCGATCGGATCAAGAGACAATAAGTTCAGCAAATGGTCACCAAATTGGGAGGGGTCGTTCAAGATCCACAAATGCGTCTCTAAAGGAGCTTATATGATAGAAGGTTTGGATGGAGAAGTGTTTGGGAGGGCTCTGAACGGCAAATATTTAAAGAAATATTATCCAAGTGTATGGATCAACTCATGATTCGGCTATGGCTATGCCGATTCGTGTTAGCCGATGCGTTGTAACACATGCATCGCCTTTAGGAAGTTTTTACGCCAAGTTTTTCCCCTACTTTTTCTACATCGGCTCAGCTTAGCCGACAGCGATAAGATGTTTGATTTGATAATTTTGTTAATGCTGAAAACACCATCAACAAAATTAGGGGCATATACAATACAATATGATATCGAGGAGACAGCGAATTTTTCAAAATGTTTGACGCCTTAAAGCAAGTTTAATGTGATCAGCAAGCATGCATTAAGTGGAGATCAAGTAAGGCAAGCCGATTACAGAAGAAAATTCAAATCAGTTACAAGAGATAATGAAAGTCGATTACAAGAAACAGTTAGATTACAAGATGTGCGAGTTTTTGCCCCATCCCACTATTACAGCCGACTCAGTTCCCAAGGAATTTAGCAATAGCCGATATCGCTTTATGACGGATCTCGTCAATGTCTTCGACTGCCTTAACGTCGGCTACGTCGGTCCCAGCCACTGGCTTCATCGCCTTCGTCAAATCCGTCAGATAGGACACGGCCGCCTTGATGCTTGACCGTCCATCTTCTATTTCCTTCGGCAGGCCGGCCACGTATTCTTCTTGGACCGCAATCTCGGTCTCAATCTGGACGAGCTCAGCTACCAGTTGGTCCTGATGTGCGCAAAGCCGATCGAGTGTGGCAATCGGCTCTGTCTTCCATGCATCGAACTTGGCCTTCTTGCCTTGATCTCTTCTTGGTTGGATTTGATAGCCGCCGCTAGTGATTTGGTCTCTCGGCGATCAGCTATGCGCTGCTTTGCCCGCTCGTATTTGTGCCGATGCGCTTCAAGGAGGGTTGCTGGCGCGATTGTATCGGCTAACTTGTCTGGTCGTTGAGGCGTTGCTGCTGGTCGTTGATCTCGAGCAAAGCTTCTTCGTAGCAGTCATCTGCCGTCTCTGCCCAGCGTGATAGACGAGTGACCATAGGGTTGTAGCAGCAGGGGGTGGCTTCCACGGTGCAAACTGGGTTGCCTTCCTCACGATAGGAATGGTGCACAAACTCTGTCACTGTGAGTTCACCACGGTGTATAGCGAAGGAATGCTTCGCGGGCCGCGTCTTGAATGGCTGCTTCCACTAAATCTCGGTGGTAGCGGGTGTGAAAGCAAAAAGGTGTTTCACTCCCCATGCGGGCCTCCACGGAAACTGCTGCTTCCCATGCTGGATATCCCTCGAGCCATGCCTCCGATCGGTAAGTGGGTGGTTCGGGGTATCTTAAACACCACGTAATGATCGAAGGCGTGCCACGAATCCCTCATCTCGTGGGATGGTGATTTCCGACTCCGTCATGGTCCGACATCCGCTTTTGAAAGCAACTTAGGGTTAGAGGGAGAGATATCATCAAAACCAGTTGGTAAAGAAAGGGAAATAAAGATTTGGAAAAGTATATTTGTATTTTTAGAAATAGTAGTTTGCGAAATGGTCCTAGTAGGGATACTTCCCTTTAGCCAACTAGTCAGGGGTAGGGCGCCAATTGGTCTTATCCTACGGTCGCATGGCTCTGATACCAGCTCTGTGGACCCCCGTTTTTTGGAACGGGTATCTTTCGTGTTCTTAGTACCATTTCCCTGGATCGAGTAGTTGGTACCCACGAAATACTGTTCTGAATAATCAGGTGCACATGCACGAATAGTCTTACAACGAAATTATTACAACGATAGGCCCGAAGGCAATGTTCACCGACAGGACCTCATGGTCCGGATACAACACGGTTTGTATCCTCCGATTCTTCATTCCCACCATCGAAGGTTTGTGCGTATAGCAAGGGTGAGTACCAACAAGTACTCGGCAAGCCAACACGGAAGTGATGCTTATGATAGGGTTATTCAAGGAATGGCTGGAGCTCTTTTGCATAAAGCCAATTTTCAAAAATCTTTTCACAAGCCTAACAACTAGCCAAGTCAAGTTTTAGTTCCATAGTTCATTAATTCGGCGACGGTTTTGTCTACCATCCATCGTGATTCCAAGGATGGCTTTCCGCCTCCGATTCGTCATGGTTTTCGGGAATCCACCCCTTCTCGCATCTCGAGAAGTTGATCCACCAATGAAATCATCATGCAAACCCATCCCAGCATTTTTAAGTTTAAAGTCTAGCCAAGCGAAAGTCTTGTCACGATGCTCGATATCCGCGAGCACGGTTATTCGAATAGATTGATTCATTCACACTGCAGTGGATGTACACTTTACCCGTACTCCGTGACAGCCCAACAAATGAGCCTACGTCCCAACACATGAGACGGTCACGGCAAAGCCTTTCGATAACCTCACTTTGGCGTACCCGCTCCATGAACTTAAGCCCTCATGCACTCTAGCCGTCATTTTTTAGCAGTGAGAGGAGTTCTGGCGCACCCGGGGTAAGGGAAAATTTCCTCAATCTTTAAGTTCAATTAATGTCGATTTAATTCCACCATCCACAACATAGGCCGCAGCCTCATCCTCATCACACAAACCATATCATAAAGAACCATCTATGCAAGGATACGCCTCCGCTCGGCTATCTAGTCGGCTAGGTCTATACCCATTCGAGAAGTACGGTTGTGCGGCTCGTTTCCGGCTATCTCATGGCTCGGTCCTTAATTGACCAGGGTCGGCACTTGCCTTTTCGGAATCCACCCAATTCATTCGGCCGCCCCAGTCTAAAACATTTGTATAGTACTTTCAATTTTCATCAAACTTAGTTCATCATTCTCATGGCCATGTGGTGCTCATGTCTCCACAGGCCGCATCTCAACTACCTTCCCTAAGGTAGTTGCCCAAGCACAAAGCTTCTTTGTAAAATCATGAGTATGCAGGGATCTAGTGTAAGCAGGGCTAAGCATTTTTTTTACCGAAGTTAGCCTCCGGTCGTATCACATCGAAGGTTACAAAGAATAATTCTAATGGTAATCAACCTCAAAGCAGGGTATATCAAGCATAGGTACTCATTTGTGTATAGAATGCAATTTGTAATTGAAATCAACATCATTTCGCAAAGTAGGATCAATATGTTCAAAGAGTGTGATGACTTGCCTTGCTCGCACGCTTGTGGAGTGGTGTCTTCAACGGGGTCGATGCCGGTCTCTTCAGGTGCTACCCGTACGTGCGAAAGATCAATAGAATCCGATTAGAATCCCATATAACACCAAAAGGTCAAAAAAGATCCGAAAAAGCCTCAGAAACGATCCCAAGTGCTAAGCCCAAATTCCTACTTGAGTTTGTACTAAGATCGCCCGGGAAAACTCCAAGTTTTGACATCGGGTCAATGACTTAGGGTTTTCGCAAAGCGACGATTGCGATTTGTTCGTGAAAATGGATTTGAAAATATCCGCGGAGGGATTGGTGCTCAAAGTCTTGGAGGTCTGAGCACAAAAATAGAAACATATTTAAATGGAGAGAAAGATCTAAACGAAATTCGGATTCAAAAACGACGCAAAACGAAATTTCGGAAAAGTCCGGTTTTGATTTTCAAATTTTCGCACCGAGAAAACATACAAGAAAATACTTTAATTTTGCCCAAAATTTTACTCAAATCTTTCCAAAATATTTTTCCAAATTTTTCCTTTTTTATTTTCTTAGCGCCACTGTTCATTGCCCGAAACGTGTTCGACCGTGGCGCGGCAAAAACAGAGGCGGCGGCGGCGCTAGTTCGCGAGGAAAAGGGGGCCGGCGGGGCTTACCGGCGACGGCGGCCCTCGGGAGGTGCGGCGAGGCACGGGCGACTTCGGCACACGGCAGCGACGGCATTGGCGCTCGGGGAAAAGGAGGAGAGCGGCGGCGATACGGAAAAGGGGGGGAGCTCGCCCTTTATAGGCGCGGCCGGGAGAGGAAATGGAGGGAAGGGGCCGGCGCAAGCTCGGCTCGGCGGTTGCCATGCGGCGGCGCGAGAGGCCGGGCCGGCGCGGGTGCTTGCGACGTGGCGGAAGGCGCGGCGCGGCGCGGGTCCGCGCGGTCGGCGACGCGCGGCGCGAGCGCGGCGGGGTCCGCACGGGTCGGCGCGCGCGACGATGGCGCAAGGCGTGGGCAGGACCGTACGGGCGCACGGCTGCGGGCGCGAGGCGCGGCGGGGCCGCGCGCGCGCGCGTGCGAGGCGAGGGCCGGGCGCGGCGGCGCGGCGCGGCGCGGTCGCGCGCGGCGGGGCGCAGATACGGCGTCGAACGTTGGCGCGGCGTGAGCAGTGTGATTTTCTATTTTCCCGATTTTTGATTTTTTTATTCCTATTTCTATTTTCCTCCCTCTAAAAATTCCAAATTAAATTCCTATATTCCAAAAATAATTTTTAATACTATATTTTCAACTTTTTCTCCACTTTTATTTTTCCACATTTATTTATTTAAATTCCTTTTTCCTAATTTTCATACTTCACCTATTTATTTTCCAAAAATTTCCCAGATTCCGAGTAAGACTCCCAAATTTTTTATTGTTTATTTTGTGTCCTAATTTATCTTCTCCCAACCACAATTACTATTCTATTTCTTCAAATTCGTATTTTCATAAATCCGCACTTCATTCTTCGATTTCTTTTAAAAATCCCTAATACTGAATTTCGAACTTTTCTCTCCGACAAACTCCAAATCATCCACAAACACCAAAAGGGAATTGATCACAACTAGATTTATGCAACGAGTGGCAAATAAGAAGCAACAAACCCGAGGAAAAAGCAACAAGCGAAGGTTTTGAAAGTTCCAATTTTACGTTCCGATTTCGTTTCTTCGATTTTCGGGATGTTACAAACCTACCCCCTAACAATAAATCCCGTCCCCGAGATTTCTTACCGGTTCTTGAGTAGGTGTGGGTATTCCGTCTTCAGAAATCCTCGCTTTCCCGGTAGCCTCCTCTTCGGTGTGGTTGCTCCATTGTACTTTGTACATGCTCCATGACTTGGTCCGTGTCTTCTTTTCTGCCTCGTCCAGTATCTTTATTGGATGCTCCGGGTAGGTAAGATCACTATTGATATGGATGGTTTCCAAAGGAGCTTGCTCTTCCGGCACCCGCAGCATTTCTTCAAGCTGCGACACGTGGAATACTGGTGGACATCGGAGATGTTCTCGAGCAGCTCCACTGGTAGGCCACTTCACCTCTTCTAGCGTTTATCAAGAATGGGCCCACGTATCTTGGTGCGAGTTTCCCTTTGACCTTGAACCTCGAGTTCCCGTAGTGGTGAGACCTTTAGATACACATAGTCACCTTCTTTAAATTCTAATTCTCTTCGACGGGTATCCACGTAGCTCTTTTGTCATGATTGGGCAGCTTGTAATCGGTCCCGGATCGGCGAACCTTTTCCTCGGCCTGTTTGATTATGTCGGCCCGAATACGGCTCGTTCACCGGTTTCGACCACATTAATGGGGTTCGGCATCGGCGACCAAATAGGGCTTCGTTTGGTGACATCTTCGGCCGGCTTGGTAGCTGTTGTTGTAGGAGAACTCGGCGTACGGTAAACATTTCTCCCAATCCTTGGTGAAATCCAACGCACGGCTCTCGGCATATCTTCTAACACTTGATTTGTCCTTTCGATCCGCCGTCGGTTTGTGGGTGGTAAGCGGTGCGAAGGCAAGGTGACTTCCGAGTGCCTCGTGAACTTTGCTCCGAGAAATGAGACGTGAATTGGGTACCACGATCTGATATAATCCTTTTTGGTACACCATGGAGACATACAATCCTACTCATGTATAGTTACGCTAGCTTGGCACTGTTGTAGTTAGTCTTTACGGGAATAAATCGGCGGTCTTGGTGAGCCGATCTACTATTACCCAAATGGAATCATAACCGATTGCGCTTTTGGGTAGTCCAACGATGAAATCCATGCCTATCTCGTCCCATTTTCATTCGGGAATCTTGAGCGGCTGCAGTAAGCTCCGCCGATCGTTGATGCTCGCTTTCACCCTTTGGCATACATCGCATACGGCTACGTATTCGGCTACGTCTCTCTTCATATTGGGCCACCAGTATTCTCCCTTCAAATCTGGTACATTTTCGTGCTTCCTGGATGTAACGAATATGCTGATTCGTGTGCTTCTTTTAAGATCAACCCTCTCAAACCACCTTGTTCGAGCACGCAGATTCTTTTCTTGTACCACGGGGTTCCCTTGTCGTCTACCAAAAATTCCTTAGCGCGTCCGCGCCATGCGCTCTTTGATTTCTGGTTTCCTCATTTCCCTTTTGAGCCTCTTCTATTTGAGTCCTCAGAAGGGGTTGGATTTCAAGTGAGTTTACTTCTCCGTGAGGAATCAGGTGCAGATTAAGCCGAGCCATTTCTTCTTGGAGCTCACTGGCCATACCTTCCAATCCCATATGGTTGCATTGGGCTTTGCGGCTTAATGCATCGGCCACTACATTTGCCTTGCCGGGATAGTAATGGATTCCTAGATCGTAATCTTTGATTAATTTCAACCATCGTCTCTGTCGTAGGTTTAGATCGGACTGAGTAAAGAAGTATTTCAAGCTCTTGTGATCAGTATATACATCACAGTGGTTCCCGATCAGGTAGTGTCTCCGGATCTTCAATGCGTGAACAACTCGCCGCTAATTCCAGTCGTGTGTAGGATAGTTCTCCTCGTGGGGTCGTAATCGTCGCGAGGCATATGCTACGACCTTTCCATCTTGCATTAACACGCCTCCTAGTCCTTGCCGAGACGCATCACAGTACATCACGAAATCCTTCCGGTTGTCAGGTAAAGTTAAGATTGGGGCGGTGGTTAACTTTTCTTTTAGTTGGTCAAAGGCTTCTTGACACTTCTCGTTCCATTCAAACTTCTTTTCCTTCTTCAGAAGTTGAGTCATAGGTCGGGCTATGGTGGAAAACCCTTCGATGAACCTTCGGTAATACCCGGCCAAGCCCAAGAAACTCCGAACTTCCGTTACTGACTTGGGTGCCTTCCATTCCGTGACAGCTTCGACCTTGGCGGGGTCTACCGCTACTCCTCCGGTTGAGACTACGTGGCCAAGAAAAGCGACTTCCTTGAGCCAAAACTCGCATTTGCTAAATTTTGCATACACTGGTGCTCTCGCAGTTTTTCCAAGACCGTCGTAGATGCTCCGCATGCTCCTCATCGTTCTTGGAGTAGATAAGTATATCGTCGATAAATACCACTACGAATTTATCCAGGTATTCCATGAATACCTTGTTCATCAGATTCATGAAATATGCCGGGGCATTGGTCAATCCAAAGGACATTACTGTGAACTCATATAAGCCATAACGTGTAGAGAACACCGTTTTGGGAATATCTCCGGCTCTAATCTTTAATTGATGATATCCCGACCGAAGATCAATCTTTGAGAACACTTGCGCACCCTTAAGTTGATCGAATAGGTCATCGATTCGAGGTAGTGGGTACTTGTTTTTGATAGTCACTTCATTCAACGATCGGTAGTCCACACACATCCTCATACTCCCATCCTTCTTCTTGACGAAGAGTACTGGACCTCCCTAGGGAGAAGAACTGGGGCGTACAAATCCTTTCTCTTGTAGTTCTCGGATTTGCTTCTTGAGTTCTTCTAACTCGTTGGCCGGCATTCGGTAAGGTCTCTTGGATATGGGGGCAGTACCAGGCATTAGGTCGATGATAAATTCTATGTCGCGATCCGGGGGCATTCCGGGCAATTCCTCGGGGAATACGTCCGGGTATTCTTGCACTACTGGCATCCCGCTCAGAGGTAGCATGGTGAATACTCCCGCAGCTTGCTCGCATAGCTTCGGGTTTTGGTCCATAGTTATGCTCATTGGTGATCCCCATGGGGTGGATACCGTGACTTCCCTTCGATTGCAGATCTATGATTCCATTATTCTTGGTCAACCAATCCATCCCGAGTATGATATCAATGGTTTGGGGTGATAGCACCATGAGGTTTGAAAGGAATACCACGTCCCTAATCCGTATGGGCACATTGATGCAAGCATGGGGTACGGTTATGTTTCCCCAGGCGAGTGTACCAACATGGGTCTCTTAAGTTCTACTTGGTGTAGGTGGTGTTGTTTGCTTACTTGTGAAGATATGAATGAATGCGATGCTCCAGAATCAAATAAGACTTTAACTGGGGTAGAGTTGATAGAGAACATACCCATCGGCACGTTACGATCCTCCTCGCGCTTCTTCACGCACATGATTCACCCGGCCACGTCGAAATTTGGTGGCAGCCTCATTGGGTTGCGGGGTCCTAAACGACCGCGTCCCGCAGCAGAGTGGGGTTCCTCGGACGGCCGTTGCATTGGCGCCGGTGCGCACGGGAGTGTTGCGTGGTTTGGGCGCACTGTTGGAGTAGTGCCCGAATTCTCCACGATTGAAGCGGTTCACATTCCTTCTTCCCGGAGCGGCTAGGGTTGGCGTCGGTGTACGGAACTGAGGTGCAGCTGGCCTGTTGACATGGTCGGGTGCGGGGGAACGACCGGTCATCGGAACGTTTGGCTTCCATCCAGACGGGGTGGCTCCCTTGGGACGTTGAGGCGTTCCCTGAAATGGGCGGGCCATAGCAAGCCTCCTTTTGCGGTTATTTTCTACCATCTTTTGGTCATGTTCAAGTCGTACGACCTTGTTGATGAGGCTTTGGAAGCTGGTGTGGTCTTGCCCGATCATTGGTCCTCTCAGCTCATCGTTTAGTCCCTCGATAAATTTATCCATCTTCTCTTCTTCGTCCGCCAGGTCACTTGTGGCGTAACGGGCAAGCTGGGTAAACTTGTTCAGGTACTCTTGTACTGAGGTGTTTCCTTGGCGCAGCCTGCGGAACTCATTTTTCTTCATCCTCATAACCGCGGCTGGTACGAAATTTTCACGGAAAGCAGCCGTGAATTCTTCCCATGTTGGTTCTCCGGCATCTTCAGCCCGAGTCTCCTTGTAGGTGTCCCACCAGTCACTTGCGGGACCCTGTAGCTGGCTAGTGGCGAAGATAACTCTATCTGCTTCTCGAACTCGGACGAGGGTTAGCTTTTTCTCTATCACTCTTAACCAATCTTCAGCATCCATGGGTTCTTCGGTCGTAGAGAAGGTTGGTGGCTTAGCTCGCATGAACTCTCCTAAGCTTGATCCTCCTCGACTCCCCTGGTTGTTGGCGATTGCTTGGAGCAGCTGGGTTTGTAAAGCCATAACCTCCGCCAGAGTGGAGGGGTTAGGCTCCGGTGGGTTCTCGTTGGTTGCTGCAGCTCTGCGACGATGCGCCATCTGAAGAAGATAGATGAATTAAGAGACTGGACCCATTAAGGTCATGGTTCCTAGGTGATTTCTCTTCAGGTTGTTTTTAAATGATCTTCAACCAAACAAGCATGGTAGAATAAGCTCATCAATAGGATACCATAAAGCGATACATAGGTCCATAATATTACATCAAAGGGGTACAATGGACTGTACATGCACAGTCCCACATGCCATGATACAACAGCTACATCGTACTACTGCCTTTAGCTATTAGGGGGGAAAAGGTGTGATCCTTGCTGCCAAACCGTCCAGAGCGAGATCAAGCTGGGGTGGTCCGCTCGCCTAATCATCCAACCATCCGCAGGAGCCAGGTGTAGGAAGGGGTGATCCTCTGCTGAAGCAAATCGGAGTCCCCATGGCTCAGAGGTGGTGGCCTCGGAGTCCTACTGGATCTTCCTGATTGGTGGCCGTGTACTCTTACAAGCGGTCTTGCGGGTGAGGAGACCTCCGGTGTGAGTCAGGCGACGAGTGGGAGCTTCCTCCTCCATTGGATCAGTGTCGCTGGACTCCCATTTGACCTCCATAGGTTCCGTCTCAGACTCAGAGTCGGTGTGGATCTGGATGGGGTTCTCCTCTCCCGATCCAGGCTCGGATGGCACTGCTATGGAGTTCGAGGTGGGTCCCATGGAGGTGGCAGCAGTGGGGTCTATCAGGTACGGCGCCGGCTCTGGGCTCAACATGAAAGCTTGCTCCATCATGGCTTGAAAGGTGTCCAAGCATGCTGGAGTCATAAGGTAGTAGTGGTCGGGCACAGGAGCAGGAGGTGTTGGTACAACTCCGGTGGAAGTACCTGCAGCATGGACAGGGCGAGAGCGCAGCTGTTCCTCCAGCTGGTTGACTTGTTGCTTGCTCTTCCTGAGCTGCTCCTCCAGCTCCACCAGGGCTTCCCCACGGGCCATGTAACGGTCCGAGAGCTGCTCATATTGGGCACCGTTGGCCTGTAGCTGAGTCTGCAGCACGTTGATCTGATCCCCGCAGCTCTGGTGGCTCTCGACCAGATCATTGAGGCGTTGCTGCTGGTCGTTGATCTCGAGCAAAGCTTCTTCGTAGTAGTCATCTGCCGTCTTTGCCCAGCGTGATAGACGAGTGACCATAGGGTTGTAGCAGTAGGGGGTGGCTTCCACGGTGCAAACTGGGTTGCCTTCCTCGCGATAGGGATGGTGCACAAACTTTGTCACTGTGAGTTCAGCACGGTGTATAGCATTAAGGCGAAGGAATGCTTCGCGGGCCGCGTCTTGAATGGCTGCTTCCACTAAATCTCGGTGGTAGCGGGTGTGAAAGCAAAAAGGTGTTTCACTCCCCATGGCGGGCCTCCACGAAACGCTTCCCATGCTGGATATCCCTCGGAGCCATGCCTCCTGATCTGGTAAGTGGGTGGTTTTGGGTATCTTAAACACCACAGTAATGACTGAAGCTGTGCCACGAATCCCTCATCTCGTGGGATGGTGATTTCCCAGACTCCGTCATGGTCCGACATCTGCTTTTGAAAGCAACTTAGGGTTAGAGGGAGAGAGATATCATCAAAACCAGTTGGTAAAGAAAGGGAAATAAAGATTTGGAAAAGTATATTTGTATTTTCAGAAATAGTAGTTTGCGAAATGGTCCTAGTAGGGATACTTCCCTTTAGCCAACTAGTCAGGGGTAGGGCGCCAATTGGTCTTATCCTACGGTCGCATGGCTCTGATACCAGCTCTGAGGACCCCCGTTTTTGGAACGGGAATCTTTCGTGTTCTTAGTACCATTTCTCTGGATCGAGTAGTTGGTACCCACGAAATACGATCTTGAATAATCAGTGCACATGCACGAATAGTCTTACAACGAAATTATTACAACGATAGGCCCGAAGGCAATGTTCACCAGACAGGACCTCATGGTCCGGATACAACACGGTTTGTATCCTCTGATTCTTCATTCCCACCATCTGAAGGTTTGTGCGTATAGCAAGGGTGAGTACCAACCGTACTCAGCAAGCCAACACGGAAGTGATGCTTATGATAGGGTTATTCAAGGAATGGCTGGAGCTCTTTTGCATAAGGGTTATTCATCCGGCCGCCCCAGTCTAAAACATTTGTATAGTACTTTCAATGTTCATCAAACTTAGTTCATCATTCTCATGGCCATGTGGCGCTCATGTCTCCACAGGCCGCATCTCAACTACCTTCCCTAAGATAGTTGCCCAAGCACAAAGCTTCTTTGTAAAATCATGAGTATGCAGGGATCTAGTGTAAGCAGGGCTAAGCATTTTTTTTACCGAAGTTAGCCTCCGGTCGTATCACATCGAAGGTTACAAAGAATAATTCTAATGGTAATCAACCTCAAAGCAGGGTATATCAAGCATAGGTACTCATTTGTGTATAGAATGCAATTTGTAATTGAAATCAACATCATTTCACAAAGTAGGATCAATATGTTCAAAGAGTGTGATGACTTGCCTTGCTCGCACGCTTGTGGAGTGGTGTCTTCAACGGGGTCGATGCCGGTCTCTTCAGGTGCTACCCGTACGTGCGAAAGATCAATCGAATCCGATTAGAATCCCATATAACACCAAAAGGTCAAAAAAGATCCGAAAAAGCCTCAGAAACGATCCCAAGTGCTAAGCCCAAATTCCTACTTGAGTTTGTACTAAGATCGCCCGGGAAAACTCCAAGTTTTGACATCGGTCGATGACTTAGGGTTTTCGCAAAGCGATGATTGCGATTTGTTCGTGAAAATGGATTTGAAAATATCCACGGAGGGATTGGTGCTCGAAGTCTTGGAGGTCCGAGCACAAAAATAGAAACATATTTAAATGGCGAGAAAGATCTAAACGAAATTCAAATTCAAAAACGACGCAAAACAAAATTTCGGAAAAGTCTGGTTTTGATTTTCAAATTTTCGCACCGAGAAAACATACAAGAAAATACTTTAATTTTGCCCAAAATTTTACTCAAATCTTTCAAAAATATTTTTCCAAACTTTCTAAAATTTTTCCAAATTTTTCCTATTTTTCTTTTTTTTTATTTTCTCAGCGCCACTGTTCATTGCCCGAAACGTGTTCGGCCGTGGCGCGCAAAAACGAGGCGGCGGTGGCGCTAGTTCGCGAGGAAAAAGGGGGCGCGACGGGGCTTACCGGTGACGGCGGCCCTCGGGAGGTGCGGCGAGGCACGGCGACTTCGGCGCATGGCGCGACGGCGTTGGCGCTCGGGAAAAGGAGGGAGAGCGGCGCGATGCGGAAAAGGGGCGGGGAGCTCACCCATTATAGGCGCGGCCGGGAGAGGAAATGGAGGGAAGGGGGGCCGGTGCAAGCTCGGCTCGATGGTTGCCATGCGGCGGCGCGGGAGGCCGGGCGGCGCGGGTGCTGCGACATGGCGGAAGGGCGCGGCGCGGGCGCGGGGTCCGCGCGGGTCGGCGCACGCGCGCGCGAGCGCGGCGGGTCCGGCGCGGATCGCGGCGCGCGCGGCGATGGCACAAGGCGTGGGCAGGGCGACGGCGCACGGCTGCGGCGCGAGGCGCGGCGGGGTCCGGCGCGGGCGCGCGCGCGCGCGCGCGTGGCGCGCGCGGGTTGGGGCCGGGCGTGCGCGCGGTGCGAGGGCAGGGCGGGCGCGGGCGAGGCGGTGTGGCGCGTGTCACGCGCGCGAGCGGGCGCGTACGGCCGTACGGCGTGAAACACTTGGCGCGGCATGAACAGATACGATTTTCTATTTTCCCATTTTTATTTTTAATTCTTATTTCTATTTTCCTCCCCTCTAAAAATTCCAAATTAAATTCCTATATTCCAAAAATAATTTTAATACTATATTTTCAACTTTTTCTCCACTTTTATTTTTCCATATTTATTTTTCATATTTATTTATTTAAATTCCTTTTTCCTAATTTTCATACTTCACCTATTTATTTTCCATAAATTTCCCATTCGAGTAAGACTCCCAAATATTTTATTGTTTATTTTGTGTCCTAATTTATCTTCCCCCAACCACAATTACTTTTCTATTTCTTCAAATTCGTATTTTCATAAATCCGCACTTCATTCTCCGATTTCTTTTAAAAATCCCTAATACTGAATTTCGAACTTTTCTCTCCAACAAACTCCAAATCATCCACAAACACCAAAAGGGATTTGATCACAACTAGATTTATGCAACTGAGCTGGCAAATAAGAAGCAACAAACCCGAGGAAAAAGCAACAAGGGAAGGTTTTTGAAAGTTTTGATTTTTACGTTCCGATTTCAGTTTCTTCGATTTTCAGGATGTTACATGGAGCCAATTGTGGGGAAGATAGTTGTAATACTCACTTGGACTATTGGGACCGACGTAGCTTCGTCATCAGCATTCTTATCGCCTGCAGCCAACGGAGTGTGTTCACTGGATACTTGGGGGGCAGGTGTGGGAGAGCGAGGAGGCTAAAGAAGGTACAAGGTTAAAGATCGGCTAATAAGAGAGAGTATGCAGAGTCAAGATAACTTACTGAACAGAGATCCTGGTGGCTAGCTTCTTCCTCTGCCGATATAAAATGTATAGTAAGACGAGTATGAATAAAGAAGTCAAGGGGGCAAAAGCATTGAAAGTCGCTTACCGGCGTCGGATGGACGGAGCGTTTTGGTGGACTTGGCGTTTTCTGTATAGAGGCCTTGTCGACCGATGGAGTTCGAGCGTACTTGTCGGAGGAGCTTGATTCGGCCGCTGCATCATCAAGGGTTTTTTCCATCTCCTCGTCTTGAACCTCTTCATCAAGCACGGCGTCGACATCCGGGTCGATGGGGGGTAGATCGTCGGCCGGGCTTGGTTTTTGCTTCTTGGCAGGCTTCTTCTTCGCCGCAACTGGAGCAGCGGTGGCCGACAGCTTGTCCCATTTTTGCTGACAGAGAGGTTCGCGGGTTTAACCGTGGAGGAGGGTTGACACCTTCGGCGCGTTGAAGCCGATTATGGATGGCGCCAACCCACAGCCGCTTGGCAGCACGTCGGGCCCATAACTGATGGTCACTCCTGATCGGCTAGCCCGGGGAGGAGAAACATCGTTCGTCTGCAGGGACAAAGGCGTGAGTAATAAGACATGTATATTATAGCCGATAAAGGAGAAAGGACTAGAAAAGAATGGCTTACCGATGGAATCATGTCCGAGTCGACGGTGGTAAGATACGTGGAAGCCGATTGGTGGAATATATGTGATTTCCATTCTGCCCACCATCGACTGAAGGCACTTGTCCTTGAGACTGCCAGTTCGATGACCCCGAAACTGCCAAGAGGAGGGCTTGGAAGGTTTAATAGCCAAAGCATCATGATTTATTGTTAATAATGCCTCTGGTTTGGATTTTGTCTCGAGTAGTACAGCCCGATCGGCAGTTGACCTAGCCCAAGTTGCCTTGCAGCTACCATCGAATGATAGAACTCGTAGCTCTTCTGAATGTTTCGTCCTTGGTGGATTCCGATCGGCAGGATACAAGGAGAGATGGCAGTGGTAAAGATCTCTCTTAGCTTGTCAAACTTTGGAGAATTGATCTCGTCTAGCCGAAGATCGTCTGGCAGCTCAAATTTGCTGAATTTATCATACGCAAACCAAATGGTAGAATCGGCTGAGAACCCGTTGTAGAAGTTGCTGAACCAGTTTTTGAAATATTCGGCTGACAGCTTCGAGCCCGAGTAAGAGGAGGCAGCTTCTCCATACGACATACAGCGCCGAGTGGTTATCTCTTCGTCATCACGGTGTTTCGGCTCGGCAAGGGGGAAATCAGCCTCAAACAGGCTTGGCCGATTTGCAACATTATAGGTGTGCAAGTTGAGCCACAGCTGAAGTAACCACCAGGGCCCTCCGCTGTTGATAGATTATTTTAAAGCTAGCTTCATTGGCACACCACTCAGCATTTGATACAAGTAGCCGAGCAGATATTTCCCTAGGGGGATTTTCCTTTTCTCCACTAATGCTTCGGCTACGTGTTGCCAGTTGGTGGTCGGCCCACAACTCGATCCATAGAAAACGAATTTCTCCAACCACATCATCAAGAAAGCTGCATGTTCCCTGTCGAAGACTGGGCCGTCCTTCATGTTCATTGATATGAATCCGCTCCAGCCGCCGATGCTCTTGGTCTTGAAATTTTGGTGACACTTGATATTCAGGTCAGAGGGGGCAACAACCGATGTTATGTCCATACCGGTTAACATGACTATGTCCATAAGAGTTGGCGTCATCGGTCCTTGCCTAAAGAGGAACGCGTTCAGCGTGTCCGACCAAAAATAGCTAGCAGCCGATAGCAGTGATTCATCCTTTGACATGTCGGCTAAAGTCAGAGCTAAGCATTGACCGATCCCTATCTCGTCCTAGATGGCTTGCTTGCTAGACGACATTCTAGCATACCAGGATGGCCAAGACTTGTCTGTTGAGGGCCAGGATTTAAAGGTCCCTGTCCAGTAAAATAAGTATGGGGAAGAAAACCTAAAGGGGATCCGATTGGTTTTAGCGTTGATGAACTCGGTAGGGTCTAGGTTACCAATCAGCCCTAATAGCAGCTGGTCGGGGTGAAGAAGGCTAGGGATCGCAATTTGGTGGGATAGGTACTACAAATAGCAAGAAGGAATAATGGAATCAACAAGAGGAAGAAAAATCAGATTGCGCAAAGCGAAGGATGTGAGCCAACGAGAAACTGACCTCGGGGTATTCCGTGGGGATTGTGTCGGCGGGTGCTTGAGGATGCCATTGGTGGAGGGATTGCTGCTACAGGGAGGTCATCGGAGAGGTTCTGCTTCGGTTTGCCGGAATCGCCGAAGGAAGAAGGAGAGTTTTTTGGCTAGGTCTTGAGGAATAAAAGTGATGGCGTGGCTTGTTTCGGTGCCTGGTGAGTGGTATTTAAAGAGTTTTTCTTAACAGCCGAAACGGAATAGGACGGGAGTCGCGCGGGAATTCAAAAAGCGGCAAATCCGCGATATTATCTTATCACGGACTTGGGGGCATGTGTTAACGACCAAATTTGGTAACCAAATCCCTAAGTTCAAGGTCGAATTTGAAGCGGAATCAGGTCGAGAAAGTGATCTGCGAAGAAACA
Organism: Oryza australiensis; assembly: GCA_019925245.2. Taxonomy (NCBI): domain Eukaryota; kingdom Viridiplantae; phylum Streptophyta; class Magnoliopsida; order Poales; family Poaceae; genus Oryza; species Oryza australiensis. The sequence goes on along the minus strand of JAIFGZ020000160.1, from coordinate 254,396 downwards.
GAGGCCGCATCGGCTACGATCAAATCGGCTGGGAAACTAGTCGGCTGAGGCTGAATCGGATGGACAGCCTATAGCCGATAGCTGATTCTGATTCAGGAAAGAAGATGGAACCGTTTTCGATAAAGAAGCTTGAAGATAAAAGGAAGATTCAGTTCCCAAATGTTTGTTAAGATATTGCCATCTATGGATAGAGTCCTGTAACGGCAATTGTATCTGTAAAGTCGGGATTTGTATAGTTTTTCCTTTTGTGTTGCGGCATGGAATTACTTCCCGGAATATTATCGTATCATGTATAGTAGATAGATAGAAACCGTGTTCCACGTGGACTTTGTTGTACTTGGGTATAAATAGGACCCGAGACCCATTGTAAAAAATAACACACATCAATACAATCTCGGCGTATCGCCAAACCTTTTTCTTTTAGACGAGTTCTTGATCCCGCTTCGGGCTGCATCAATCTCAACCCCGAATAAGGTAAATGCTTGTCATTAGTAGTTTGTATCGTCAAATCTAGTGCTTACATCGTCATGATACTCTAGATTTAATCTTATAGATTGCGTAATTTATCATATACAGCATATAATCTAGAGTAATATCTAGATCTATCTTGCCATCGGCTCGTTTCTCTTGGGAGACAGTAGCCGATAGAGCTAGATCTAGATGTTGAACTTGTTTATATGTTGTATCCACCGTCTCGAGGGGTTTACATCGGTTCATATAGATCTCATACTTTTTTTGTACTTAATGCTGCATCATCATGACCTATTAAGTCGCTCTTAGAATTATTAAGATATATTTGGCTGGATGTTTGTCATTAGAGACAATGCCGGAATTTCAGCCGACCTTACCTGTTTTAATTGTCTTTTAGCATTATTTACTATTAGATATATTAAAGTTGTCTCTTATATTAAGATCTTAATCTGGTTAAATGCCTTAATCTAGTATCAATCTGTTGGCGTCAGCCGATAGCCGATTGATCTAGGTTTAACGCACGTACCCGCGCGCCCCCGGCGTCAACGCCGCGTCCCATCGCCGTACCGCCCCATGTCGCACCTCGCCGAGCCGTCACATCACAGCGCACGCCCACGCCACGCCGGCGTCAGCCACAGCGCCGCCTACGCCCGCGCCTATAAAAGGCCCCAGCCTCCCTCTCGCCACCCCGCACCAACCTCCTCGCCTCGCCGCCCTCCCGTCCCTCGCTTTCTCTCCCCTTCCTTCGCCCGCAGCGGCGCGCCCGTGCGCCGCCAGCTCCCCGCCGTCGCCGTCCTTTGGCACCGACCGCCGCCATGGCCGTCGCCTCATTGCCACGCCGACCACCGCCGGTAAGTCGCCCCCCTTCCCCTACGTCGCCGCCGCCGTCCCCATGTGCTGCACCGGCCAAGAGAGGGAAAGAAGAGAGGAAACAGAGAAGGACAGAGCGAGAAAAAACAAGGTTGAAAAGAAAAAGAAAAGAAAAATAGAAAAAGAAAAAGAAATATAGAAATAGAAAAAAATAATATATTTTGGGGTATTATTCAGAAAACTTTTAAGCAAAAATATATATTCTTCTAAACTAAAATTAGGGTTAATTAAAGGCTAAAAATTCAATAATATTAAGAGAGTAATTATTATCGCATTAGAAATTTATTATAGTCTAAACTGTTAATAAAATTTTATGAATTTGTTTAAAAAATTTAAACTTCAAATTGTTTAAAATTGTGTCGAGCTTTAGGGATTATTTTTCGGATTCGATTATCCCTAAAGTCATCTCATAATTAATTAAGTCGGGGAAATCGTAAAAACTTCAGCTCATTATATCTCGTTCGTTTTAGCTCAGATTTCGTCGGAACTCGAACCTAAATTCGTCTTAAACCATAGACCGATTTTTGGAGTTTCTTTTGCGATTTTATCTGGCATTTTGATGATTTTGTTGAAATTCTAATCAAATTCAATCAGATTTTCGCACGTCCATATAGAGTCCGAGGGAGCCGTTGATTGCGTCGAGGATCCCGGCAACAAGTTCATGAGCAAGGCAAGTCATCACTACCTTTGAACATATTGAGCCTATTTGCGAACTTGTGTTGCTTTTAAACTTAAACATGCATGCTATACACGAAGTATTCCTATTCTTGCTATACCATGCCTTGATATTGAATACCGATAGATATATTCTTTGTAACCTACGATACGATATGTACGAAGGGAATCTTCAGTAAATGCTTATCCATGCTAATATTAGATTCATGCATACTCATGTTTACAAAATGCTATATGCTTGGGCAACTGCCTTGGGAATGGTAGTTGAGATACGGCATGTGGAGACATGAGCGTCACATTGTCCTGAGAATGATAAAATGAGTTTTGATGAAAACTAAAATACAAAACCAATGTTTTCGACTGGGGCGGCCGGATGATTTGGATGGATTCCGAAAAAGGCAAGTGCCATCCCCGGTCAGTTAAGGACCGAGCCAGGAGACTTATAACATGGAATGAGCCAGTATAACCGTACTTCTCGAATGGGGATAGACCTAGCGGAGTAGATAACTGAGCGGAGGTAGTATCCCTGCATAGTGGTTCTGATGATTGTGATGAGGCTGAAGGCCTGTGTATGGAATGATTATGGATGATAAACTGAAATTAATTACAACTTAAAGATGAGTTTTTCCCTTACCCAAGGAGCGCCAGAACTCCTCGCACTGCTAGGAAAGAACGGTTAGAGTGCAAGAGGGCTAAAGTTTATGGAGCGGGTACTGCCAAAGTGAGGTTATTGAAAAGCTTTGCCATGACCGTCTCATGTGTTAGGACGTAGGCTCATTTGTTGGGCAGTCACGGAGTACGAGTAAAGTGTACATCCACTGCAGTGTGAGTGAATCAATCTATTCGAATAGTCGTGCTCGCGGATATGGAGCAGCGTGACAAGTTTCTCTCTTGGCTAGACTCTAAGTTTTAAAATGGTGGGATGGTATGCATAATGACTTTATGAGCTAGTGGATCAACTTCTCGAAAGGCGAGAAGAGGTAGACTCCCCAGAAAATCATGACGATCCAGTGGCGGGAAGCTATCCTTAGGATCACAATGGATGGTGGACAGAACCGTCGCCGACTTAATGAACTATGGAAATAAAACTTGACTTGGCTAGATATTAGGTTTGTGAAAATAATTACAAAACGGGCTTTGTGCAAAAGAACCCTAGCCATTCTTTGGATATCCCCCTATCATATGCATCCTTGTTGTAATGTCTTGCTGAGTACGGTTGGTATTCACCCTTGCTATACGCACAAACCTCCAGATGGTGGCAATGAAGACTTGGAAGACCCCTACGCCTACTACCAGGAGGGTGAGGAAGACGAAGGCGCCTAATAGGTCTTAGACTCCGGTCGTTGCTTGTGGCAATAACATGCCGCTGCCTTCTGTCTGCTGCCTTATCCTAATTCTGCTTTTGGTTGTATCCGGACCGTGTGGTCCCCATTATTAGACTATTGCCTTCGGGTTTATATTGTAATACTTTTGGTGTAAGACTATTCGTGCATATGCACCTGATAATTCAGTATTATATTTCGTGAGTACCAAACTACTCGATCTAGGGAAATGGTACTATGAACACAAATGATTCCCATTCCAAAAACAGTAATGTCTTATTGAAGATTGAGATGATGATGGTTTCAATCTAGAAGAGAATGTATTCCAGTCGGGTCATATCTCCCAAATCCGAAAACATCGAAGAGTTTTTCGTCGGAGAACCCGTCTCATGAACCCATCTCGTCAAAACCTTTTAGCACCAAGCCTTCTACCTGGCGTGTCACTATCCATGGACTGTACCCACCTACGATATTTGTAGAATATGGGGGATGTTGATACTAGGATATACGTGAGATTGGATCTAGGAAATAGGAGACATATTTACACTAGTTCAGGCCCTCGAAAAGAGTAATAGCCCTAATCAAGTTTATATGTATTTGGAGAGAAATCATACGGACTAGCTACTCGAACTCGTCGACTAAAACTCGACGAGTACGACCCAGTGAGAACTTATCAACGACTAGGGCTTCAACTTCCTCCAGATTGTGTCTCTGTATGGCTCTGGCTATGGTTTATCACTTGATCCTCTTTACCCTTATGGAAGGCCTTGTATTTATATTGGCAATTGTCTTCTCCTTCAAGTAGAACTCGGAGATCCCGGATAGGAAATGTGCCACAAAAATATTGTCTTCTACACGTCCGTGTAGGACTCTGACACTTTTGACCCAGCGAAGATAATTTCCTTCTAGACTCAATTTAATTAACTTATCTAAGGATACATTCCTGTATAACATTAGGTGTGTGGTATTTCCATACAACACAAATTCAATTAGAACTAGGGAATCAAGTATGAATATGATCCGAGTAGTCCTTGTCATATCCAAGTAGAACATCTGCTTCTCTTTTCTTATCCGGAACATCTTTCATATATGAGACATGATTCCGTATAAAACTTTGTATATAATGAGCCCCGCCGAGCTTAACACAAAAGTATTAGGTATGCCTTATCTATGACACTGATAGTATGATTCTTGATGTTATGACCATTTAAAAAACGATCGAGATGGGAGGAGGTTTTCTGTTAAATGTGGTAAAAGCAGTCCCTACTAAGATGTAGTCATCCCTCACTGTTATTATCCCTGTTGCATGAATATGGTAAAAGAAGGACCCCTAAAAAAAGGGAATCAGCCACTCCACCTGCTCGGTTCGCTCAAAAGGACAAGTGCGAACAAGCAGAGCCGTCAGTTTTCTTGTAAAAACCACAATTGGACCACTGTAAATTGGCTGACCAAAAAGTTTCGCTCAAAGAACCTGTGTGAACAAGCTGAACCGGGCGGTGGTTTCTTGTAAAACGACAATCGGACCGGTGTAAACCGCTGAACCAGGCAGTTTCTTGTAAAAACCACTGAACCACATCGATTTGAACCGACCGGGTCATTGCGTATGGGCCATTGGCAGCCCAACTAACAGTGTCAAAGCAGTGGCCAGTGAAGGCCCAAGACGCCAACTTCATTTTTAAGTGCAAAAATGACGGGGGAAGAGCAGGGTTCGAACCCTGGTTGTGAGGCTTTACCCTTGTTGGAGAGACCAGTAGGCTACCTTGTGTATAAAATGAAGAAAAATGGAGGAAATATTAAGGACTCATAAACTCTATAATCCATGGTTTAGCTGGCCATCCTACCGATGAACAAGTGAACCGGGAGTTGAAATGGTTCAACGACTGGTCTGATAGCGCATAACCTAGCCCAAGCCATCCAACCTCATGGGCCATGTATGCCAAACCGCGAGGGTCGGTTTTGACACTATTTGTAATGGTCTGTCCTTAAGAACCGCGTAGCCCAGCGCATCGATGGGCGGACCTTTTTACAAATAGCAACCCATTTGTACTTTTGTCCTCGTTTTGTGTAAAAGGATTAACTAAGGAGCGATATGGTTGAAGAGACAAAGACTTATAAGTAGGTTTCACATTTGCTAAACTAACAATATGATATTAAATATGCGTACACAGCTCTCGTGGACCACACATGGACTATTCGTATTGTGCTGGATATCACAAACATCTAGAGAAGAAGAAACCAAACATGGAAGGGCAAATAACAAAGCAACGAGCTATGGCCTATCAGCAATCGATTTCTTGTATTAGCTTTTATTAAAACTCATAATTTATTAAACATTAAAAACAAAGTACATAAGCAGGGAATTGAAATTCCCTAATACATTGCCTTTTAGAAAATAATACCACACAGCAGTAGTGGACGAGGTCGTCGGGATCCGTGCCATTGCCGTGAGGACTAGAGGCCTCTTTAGACGTGCTCACCACTTGACCAGTCGACTATCTTATCGGCTGTCTCCACGGTATTAGCGCTATTTGAGGTTTATCGATGAGTCATAGATTTTGTGGTCACTTCATCGAACTCAAGCGAAGATCACATGGAGGTCGTCACTAAATCTAAGAAACACTAACTACATTCCTATCGACCAAAGTCGTCCAGGCGGTCGATGCTTAACCAAACGAAGACCTCAATGGGAACTGCTGCAATAGTAAGAACCAGAAGCTGCATCCACATTCTAGTTTACCTTAGAGCTTGTAAGAATTGGATGGAGGCGATGAAGGTGGTACTTTAGTGGCTTCAACTGCTGCGATGAAGAGTTCTTGCTTCGTGATTCATTTCCTTCTGTTTCATCATCAAAGCATCCCATAAATCCAATTATTGATCTGATGTGCAGTTTATGGGCTCCGTGCTTGTATATACATGGGCTTCGAAGTGTCCATGAAACCCTTGGAAATGGGAGGCACACAAGAATTCTTTGTGTCAGATGTGTATATTGCTGCCGCTCAGGGATCCAATTCTTTGAGGCTATGATCGCCGGCGGGAAAGTTGGCCGATCGTCGTAGCTTTACCTCACTTACCTTGCGTGCAAGTGATGTGAAGAAAAGCGTTCACGTGTCACACTCAGTGCTCATCCAAGTTCGATAGTTTCTAATTCCAAATCGTGGAGTAAAAGTGGTTGCATGAAGTGACATACTTGTTAAAGTCTGATGTGTAAAATCAAAGTGTGTTTGATTCTTTTATGGTGATGAACAATTGGAATCTGTGATTATAGGTTTTGTTATTTGGAGATTATTGGCAAAATGAACAGTACTACTGTTTGTGTGGTCCGGTCAGACCGGGCTTGTGCTGCCGGTCTGACCGGAGGTCACTGTGCGGTCAGACCGGGTGGGCACCGTCGGTCAGACCGGTCGACATAGTCCGACTGAAGGCTGATTTTGTTTCGGTTTCAGTTTTGGATTGTTTCCTTGCATATACATGGAAGTTTCGTGTTTCTATGCGCATGTATGGTTGTTTATGCTGACAATGAGTCAAGTTGGAGATAGCTTGTGCTCAGATATGGAAGTAAAATGTTCACTTTAAGAAAACAGGATAGATCTAAACATTGCTCCAATTTATACACGATATATGATAAATAGCGCAGTATAAACCCTTGAATCTAATGTGTCATTACGATGGAAGCACTAGCACCAGCAGAACATACTACTAATGACAAGAATTTACCTGGAATTGGGGATCAAAACGATGCAGCCCGTAGCCAAATCAATTGCTCGTCTGAAGAAAAAAGGTTGGCGATGCGCCGAAGGTTGTTTGATTGATTGTGTTAATGGATTTTATAGGGGATCTCGGGTCCTATTTATACCCAAGATAACATTATCTGTACAAACCCTGGACTCTATCTAAACTACTATTTAAAACACGATGATATCCCAGGAAGGACCCACGCCACATTACAACAAACAGTTTAAACAAACTCCTAATTTACAGATATAATTACCGTTACAGGACTCTATCCATAGATGACAATATCTTTTAATGCACAAGCTGATAACCAAATCTTCTATTTATCTTCAAACATCTGCACCAGAAACGGTTTTATCTTCTCTGAAACTAGAATTGGCTATCGGACGCTCTTGTCCGATTCAACCTTAGCCGACTGGCCTCGCAGCCGAGCGCTTCTCAGCCGATGCGGCCTCTGTTTCTCTGTCAAACCAGCCGATCCGATTCAGTTTCACCTTTGACAGGACTTAGGGATTCAATTACCAAATTTAGGTGTTAACAGCGGCGGGCCTGGTTGAAACAAGGGAGGGAATCTAGACTTCAAGGAAATGGGCCGAAAGTGGCTCGAGAACAGGAAGGGGATTTTTAATTTGTTTTGCATTTAAATTAATCGCATAAATGATCTTTGAATTTTCATAAATACTTTCAGTGCTAAATAATTCCAAAAAATATCTTGAAAATGTAAAATCAAAATGTGTTTGATTTTTATTGGATGACGAACAATTGGTCGCTGTGGTTTTTGGTTTGTGTGTTTTGATCTTTGGAGATTATTGACAAATTGGTTTTGGGAGATAATTGAATTTTTGGATGATGAAGAGTGTTCGGCCGGGCCACGGTGGTCCGACCAGCTTATACTACCGGTTTGAGCGAAGGTGTTTCGGCGGTCGAGCCGGCAGCGTTTGCGGTCGAGCCGCCGAGCGCCCCGGTTGCCGATTTCGTTTCGGTTTTGGTTTCAGTTTTTTTCCTTGCATATACATGGAAGTTTCGTGTTCCTATGCACATGTCTAGTTGTTTATGCTAATAATGAGTCAAGCTTGGATAGCTTGTGCTCGGATATGGTATTCTTTGTTTAATTGTGTGCAGGTACTCTTTACGCCTCGGGAAAGTGTCGCCGGTGATCGAGATGGAGTCAACTTGGAGATAAGGTGACGTCCAAGATGGAGATCATGAGGGATGCTGAAGGGTAGAGATTAGTGAACATAATTGGTGAAGTTTCCATATGGCATAGGATGGAAATATTGTGTGCGTATGGAAAGCAGAATTTCGGTTTTGGAAAGACCGAGTTTGTTACGGTTTGTTTTATGTAAAGTTTGTTTCTTGTACGGGAAGGTTTTCTAGTGGATTAGGACTTCTTGTATGAGTAGGATTCATGACTCTTGGCTGCGGATCTTGGGTATAAATAAGGAGGCGTGGCCTCTCGGTATCGCTTTTGAGTTCAAGTTTTAGAGTTTCTCAAGTTAGGGTTTCAAGTTTAGATTGAGATTTTGTGAGGAGTGTTTTGCATGCACTTTGTAAACACAGAGAGATTCAATAAAGATCAATTTTCTAGAGAATTCTTTGTGTTGCTATTTTCTTCGATGCGGCGGTCGAATCGGCGGTTAGGACCGGTGTTCTATCCTCGGGCCGACGGACAAGAGGCGGCGGTCGACCGACGTATGACATCGGCAATCGGCTACATCGGCAATCGACACCGGCGATCGGCTATAAGGGTGGTCGACCGGTGTTGCTCGGGCGGTCGACCGGCTCTACTAGGCGGTCGACCGCAATTCAATCTCGGCGACTCGCATCGAATGTAGGTAAAGTTTTATTTCCACTAAAACTTTGTTTTTGGGGTGCACCAACCATTCACCCCCTCTGGTTGGCTTTTCTTTGGGTATTCGATCCTACAAGTGGTATCAGAGCCACGTTTTTCTGCTTTGGATTTTCTTCGATTTAAAGTTTTTTCATCATGTCGGATAAATTTTCAACAAAACCGCATGTTTTTGATGGCACTGATTTTGCGTATTGGTGTAGTAAGATGCAATCTTACATCATGGCTCAAGACTATGATGTGTGGCAAAAGGTTGCTCTTCCCTACACCATACCCGATGCCATTAATACTGATGCTTTGAAAACTGAGTTTAATAATAATTGCAAAGCTCAAAACATTTTGTTGAATGGAATTTTGCGTTCTTATTTTGATCGTGTTTCTCATCTTCAAACCGCAAATGAAATTTGGAACGCTTTGAAAAACTTTCATCAAGGAACTACAAACATAAAAGAACTTCGTCGAGATCTTTTTAAAAAGGAATATGTAAAATTTGAGATGAAACCTGCTGAAGCTTTGGATGACTATCTTGGTAGGTTTAATAAAATCTTGAGCAATCTTAGATCTGTTGATTCTTCTTATGACACTAATTATCCACAGTCTGAGATTTCTCGCCACTTTTTAAATGGTCTTGACATGTCTGTTTGAGAGATGAAAGTAACTTCTATTCAAGAATCTGTTAACATGGCAAATTTGACTTTGGATTCGCTTTAATACAAAACTCAAAACTCATGAGATGAATATTCTTTCTCAAAAAACGGATTCTAAGTCAAGTGCTTTGATTTCTCCTTCGACTTCTTCAGATGTTGCTTCTTCATCATCTCCAAATGCTCTTGCTTTAATTAACGCCATGTCCAATGAACAACTCGAGCAATTCGAGGAGAAGGATTTGGCTCTTGCTACTAACAAACTTTCCAGAGCTATGAACAGAGTTAGGTTCAGGAAGAAAGGAGCACCAACGCGTTGCTTTGAGTGTGGCGCCTTGGATCACATCCGCTCCAACTGCCCCAAGCTTGGCAGGAGCAAGAAGGAGGACAAGAGCGCCGAAAAGACAAAAGATGACAAGCCCAAGGGTAGGCGCTCCAAGGAGATGATCAAGAAAGTGCTGAGTCAAGTCTATGCCGCTTTTGAGCCACTCAGCGACATAGATTCTGACAGTGAGGAGGAGAAGGGCAAGAACATCTCCGGTGTTTGCCTCATGACACGTGGAGATGAAGAAAATGAGGTAAGCTCACTTGAGGATGCAATTCTTGTTTTAAGTGCTAAGAATAAAAAATGTGAGAAAATGTTTAAAAACAAGAATTTGTGATTGAATCTTTAAATGCTGAAATTGCTAGATTGAAATCTCTGATTCCCAATGATGATAATTGCAAAAATTGTGAGGTTTTAATGCTAGAAATTTTAAAGATTAGAGATGTCAATAATTCTCAAGTTTTGGCTACTAAATCTTGTTTAACTTTTGATGCTAATGAATTGAAACTAAAAGATGCTTTAGCTCGTGTTAAGCACATGGAAGAAATAGTTAAACAAGATGAGGTAGCTTCTTGCTCTAGATGTCGCAAAGGAAAAGATGTTATAATTGATTGTGAAAATTGTGTTAATCTTAGAAAAAAGTTTCTTACTTGAAAAGCTCCTTGCAAAAATTTTCGATGGTAAGAAACAACTTAACATGATTTTGGACAAATCTAAAGTGTGTAGCGATAATAAAGGAATAGGTTTTGATGCTCATGACTATTTCACCAAAAATCCTCCAAATGTTTTAGGAATGACTGAAAATGGTGAAATCTTAACAAAACCTAAACCATGAAAACAGTTTTTAAGTCTGCAAAAAATTTGCCATCCCTTTCGTTTATCTAAAAGAAACTAAACCAAATTTTTCAAAACCATCCTACTAAAGAAAAGTTTTCTTGCTCTTTCTGTGGTAAAGATGGTCATCTTGTTGGTTTTTGTTTTAGATTAGCACGAAAACAGAAAGGGAAAGAGAAAATAATTTTGCAAAATCAAAGTGGCAAAAATCTGGTTTTCCCTCGGGAAGGCCGGTCGGCCGCGCTTGGTCCACCGATCGACCGTTCTGGCACCCGGTCGACCGACGGCACGCCTTGGTCGACCAGCGATGGCGCCCTGGCCGACCGACAAGCATCCCAGCGGTCGACCGGCCCCAAAGGAATTTTTCCAAAATTTCAAAACTGTTTTCTCTCGTGGTTTTGTGCCTATTGGATCTATCGGTCGTGTGTCTCGATCTTGGATTCCTAAATTTCTTTTAACTAACCCCAATACGAGGCCTAGACATCTCGTGTTTTGTAGGCTTTCGTGGCGAGGAAGGAGAACATGTGGATCATGGACTCGGTTGTTCGCGGCACATGACCGGAGATAAAAATTGGTTCTCCTCCCTCAAGATGGCATCCAAGACGGAATCGTAATCTTTGGGGATGCTTCAACAAGTGTCGTTTCGCTACCGGATCCGTCAAGGTAAGTGACAAGTTCGAATTGAAAGAGGTAGCTTTGGTAGACGATTTAAAATACAATTTACTTTTAGTTTCACAAATTGTTGATGAAAACTTTAAAGTTTATTTCAAGAAAACTGAAACTAAAATATTTTATTCTTGTGGTGATTCTGTTTTGAACATTTCTCATTATGGGAGATTTTTTTAAGATGATTTTGAAAACCCCGTTTCTCCGTTGTTACTTGCTTAGTTGCAAAATTCAACAAAGATTTGATGTTCGGCATCGTAGACTTGGTCATGTTGGATTTGATCATTTGACTCGTTTAAGTGGTTTGGATCTTGTTCGTGGTTTGCCAAAACTCAAAAAGGATCTTGATTTGGTTTGTACACCATGTCGTCATGGTAAAATGGTTGATTTCTGTGATAACAGATGCACCGGGACAACTTTTACACATGGACGCTGTTGGTCCAGCTAGAGTGCAATCTGTTGGAGGAAAGTGGTATGTGTTGGTTATAGTTGACGATCTTTCTCGATATTCTTGGGTTTTTTTAATGGCAAATAAGGATGAGGCCTTTGGACATTTTCGGAGTTTGTGAAGGGTTACGCGGAGGCTACGCTAGCCGAAAACAAAAACTTTTAACCGCGCAAACCAGAACACTTGCAAGTAAGGGCCGATAGATCGTTACCGATTGGAGTGTGCAGGAAATTACCAATCGGGCTATCCGATCCGGAACAAGTGTAGCCGATTCTCGCAAGCCGACAGCCGATAACCGGGGACAGCCGATTCGCCAATCAGCCGATTCGCAGATGCCGCAGCCGATCCGAGTCGTCCGACTGTGTTCTCGCGCCTCGCTCCGATGCGCTCGACCGCAGCCGATTCCTCCACAGCCGATGAACAGCGTGCAACGTAGCAGCGCCTCTACCGGTATCCACATGTCCGGGGACAGAACGCCGAACACCCGTGTGCTAGCACGCGATGCAAGGCTAGGGTTTGGCTCGAAAGTGGGGAGGGTTTCCGTGGAGATTGATCTCGGCGACTTCTGTTGCACGCGATGCAATTGACGTGCCGCAGCTCTCCACCCCTCCCTCCTTTATATAGAGTTGGCCGACTGGGACTAGTGGCCGATCAGGACTCTATTTTGAATCGGATCCTATCCGAATCTCACAGAGTTGGCCGCCCATACGTCGTAAGCCCATAGGACTCTATCCGATCGGATCCCTATCCGATCGAGCCGTATCCGAGTCCAACTCGAATATCTATTCTATCCCCTTAAGCGTGCGACCCTGTAGGTTCAGGTATACTCGGTTTCGGCTATAGTCTAACTTAGCCGACCGTCGGCTCGAGTCCAACTCAGCCGACCTGTCAACAGCGGCGCCTAGCAGCACATATTGACACCATAGTATACAAGAACAATATCGGCTCGAACCCGTAATGTGTACACAAATCCCTTTGCCTCACGATACCGCTTAAGCTATAGGCAAGATGTGTGTCATCCCTTCAATAGCTTAACCATTCACTCGAACCGTATTGGATTATCCGTCCGTTGATTGACTCCTCAATCAACTTAGCATGGCCATGCATTTCCATAATCCATTACCTCGAGGGGCCCAGAATATCTCTCCAAAGGAGGGGCAAATTCCATCTTGATCACTCACATTCCACTCCATGTTTCATAGCAAACCCGAAAACTACCTTTATAACTGCCATTTTAATAGTGTTTGGTAGTCCCAAAGTAGGCTACTACACATGTTGGAATCCATGGTGATCTTAGGTCTAAGGACTTTGTACCAACACTACTCGAGACCAACTAATGGCACATTAATTCCCGTAGTGTCTCATGGTGGGTCTATCCAACAATGTGTTCTCTAACACATATGTCCATGTTTATTGATTTGGTATCTCCATACCCATGATCTATGAGACATGATCATCAATCAATAAACATGTCGATCTTAGAATCATATTTGTTCCAACAATATGATATATGATCAGGGATCGTTTAGAAATAGATTCATACATAAAGAGTCTCATAAATAAGTCACGTACTTATTGATCAATACAAGACGTCTATTTCATGGAACCGAATAACACTTTATTCATAAATACATAAACATTGACGTGATATCCAACATCTCCATGTTGCCTCTAGGGCATATCACTAACAATCTCCCACTTGCACTAGAGTCAATCATGTAAGTATCTAATACCCATTGCTCTTGTGTGCGCCTCATGCTTCGGCTGAGGGAGAGGTTTTGTCAGCGGATCGGCTATGTTTAGATCCGTGTGCACTTTGCATATCTTGACATCACCTCTGTCCACAATCTCGCGGATGAGATGATATCGCCGAAGTATGTGTTTGGACTTCGATGTGACCTCGGCTCCTTGGCTTGCGCAATGGCTCCACTATTGTCACAATAGAGAGACATTGGACCGCCGCACTAGTCATCACACCAAGCTCGAAACGAATTTCTTGATCCAAACAGCCTCCTTTGCGCTTCGGAGCAGCAATGTACTCGGCCTCCGTTGTAGAATCGCAACGTATCCGCTTGGAACTCTTCCACGCGCCTCTGTTCGTGCAAAACACGAACCCAGTTGCGATCTATAATCATCCTTGTCCTGTTTGGAAGCTAGCATCGGTGTAACTACTTACAACGAGCTCTTCTTCACCTCCATAGACTAGGAACATATCCTTAGTTCTTCTCAAGTACTTAAGGATATTCTTTACGGCGATCCAGTGACCTTCACTGGATCTCGATGGTATCCGCTCGTAGCACTCAAAGCGTACGAGACATCCGGGTGTGTACAAAGCATGGTATACATGATGGATCCAATTGCCAAAGCATATGGAACCATACCCATCTTATTCCGCTCATCATGTGTCCGAGGACACCGATTCTTGCTTAGATTAATGCCATGTGACATGGGCAAGAAACCTTTCTTGGAATCATGCATGTTGAACCTTTTCAACACCTTCTCAATGTATGTACTTTGGCTTAATCCAATTAGCCTCTTGGATCTATCTCTATAGATCCGAATGCCAATATGTATGTTGCCTCCCTAAGTCTTTCATGGAAAAACTATTTTTCAATGAAGACTTGACGATTCTAGCATAGAGATATTATTTCCAATCAACAATATGTCATCCACATATAAGATTAGAAATACAATTGCACTCCCACCGACCTTTTGTAAACACAGGCCACTTCTTCGTTTTTGATGAAACCAAACCCTTTGATTACTTCATCAAAACGAATATTCCAACTCCGAGATGCTTGCTTCAATCCATAAATGGATTTCGTAGCTTGCATATCTTTCCGAGACGATTCGGATCGACAAAACCCCGAGGTTGTATCATGTATACATCCTCGCTTAGGTTTTCATTTAGGAAAGCCGTTTTGACATCCATCCGCCATATCTCATAATCGAAATATGCAGCAATCGCTAGGATAATCCGAATAGATTTAAGCATTGTGACGAGCGAGAAGGTTTCATCATAATCAACTCCTTGAATCTGTTTAAAACCTTTCGCCACCAATCGTGCCTTATAGATGTGAACATTTCCATCCATATCGGCCTTTTCTTAAAAACCCATTTACACTCAATGGTTTTGACACCATCAGTGGATCAACCAAGTTCCAAACTTGATTGTCGTACATGGATTCTATTTCGGATTTCATGGCTCCAAGCCACTTGTTGGAATCGGGTCCCACCATCGCTTCCTCATAGGTCTTAGGTTCATCGTTGTCTAACAACAATATATCACGTTGTTCCGCACTGTGTACCGTCGTGCACGACGTGATTTTTCGACTCCGTGGGCTGGTGTATCTACAACCGGTGGCGCAACACTTTGCTCCTCTGTTGTGGTTCCGTGGTCGCTGAAACATTTTCGTGTTTCTTGAACTTCTTCAAGATGCACCCTGCTCCCACTAACCCTTCTTGAAAGAAACTCTTTCTCCAAGAAGACACCGTGTCGGGCGACAAACACTTTGCCTTGTTCCCGATTATAAAAGTAATATCTCTTGGTTTCCTTAGGATATCCCACAAAGAAGCACTTGTCGATTTGGGTGTGAGCTTGTCGACCGTAAACGTTTTACATAAGCTTCACATCCCCAAATTTTGAGAAAAGACAAACTAGGGGTTGCCCTATCCATATCTCATATGGTGTCTTTTCAACCGACTTAGATGGAACTCTATTTAGTGTGAGCGCATGTTTCAAGAGCATATCCCCACAAGGATAACGGAAGATCACTTTGGCTCATCATCGACCGCACCATGTCTAACAAGGTACGATTTCTCCGTTCGGACACCCCGTTCCATTGTGGAGTTCCGGCGGAGTCAACGTGGAACAATTCCACAATCTTTCGGATGATTACCAAACTCTTGGCTCAAGTATTCTCCTCCACGATCCGATCGTAGAAACTTGATTGTTTTCCCTAAATGATTCTCAGTACTTCATTCGGAATTCTTTGAACTTTTCAAAGGATTCGGACTTATGCCTCATTAAGTAGATATAACCATATCTACTAAAGTCATCGGTAAAGGTAATGAAGTACGATAACCACCTCGGCCGTTGAGCTCATTGGTCCACATACATCGTATGTACGAGTGCCAATAAGTCACTTGCTCTCTCACTATGTCCCATGAAAGGTGCCTTTGTCATCTTACCAAGTAAACAAGACTCACATGTCTCAAATGATTCAAAATCAAAAGAGTGAAGTAATCCATACTTATGGAGCTTCTCCATGCGTTTCTTGTTTATATGGCCTAAGCGACAATGCCGATAAACGTGGGGTTTATATCATTAGAGAGTTGCCTTTCGTATTAATGTTATAGATGGGAGACGCTTCAAGATTCAAAACGTATAATCCATTCACCAATGGAGCATGAAAATAGAACATATCTCGAGATATATTGAACAACCATTGTTCATTGATCTAAAATCATATCCTTCCGCTTGCAAACATGAAGCGGAAATAACGTTTTGACATAGTGTTGGAACACAATAACAATTATTTAATTCCAAAACTAATCCCGAAGGTAGATGAAGTGGTATCGTGCCGACAAGAATCGTAGCAATGCTTGCTCCATTGCCGACGCGCAGTTCACCTCGCCCCTTCTCAATCCTCTACTTCTTCTCATTCCCTGCAACGATTTGCAAATATGAGCTACGATCCGGTATCAAATACCCAAGAGTCGAGGTGAAGTAGCAAGATTAATGTCTATAACATTAATACCGAAGCGTAAGTCGTACTTTGCTTCTTTTTGAGATCCTCCATGTACTTCTTGCACCTTTTTCGGCTTGTCTCCTTGCAGTAGAAGCAAACAAGCATCGATGCCGCCGACCTCTTCTTGCCCTTCTTTGCATTAAAGGCACTCGCGATCTCATCGGGAGTTAACTTCCTCTTGGTGCAAAGTTTCTTGACAGTGGTTTGCGCTTAGCCTTCGCATCATCATCACATGATGACCATTCTTCTGGATACTCTCCTCACTGTCTTTAGCATTCCATGCAATTCAGCCAAGGTTCTATCCATATTATTCATGTGATAATTCAATATGAATGGCTCGAAGCTCGAAGGGAGCGGGCGGAGAATCACATCGAGCCAACTCTTGGCTAAGGGGAAAACCTAGTTTTCCGGACTCTCAATGTAGCCAATCATTTTTATCACATGTGGATGACGGGATTCCCTCAACAAGCTCGCACGCAAACAAGGACTTTGAGGTGTTGAACCTCTCGGCCGTGCTTGGTTCTTAAACATGCCACGCAGTCCCGAATAATAGTGTGAGCATCGCCGCTCTCATATTGCTTCGAAGCTCGGGGACATTTAGCAAGCATGAGACAGCTTTATATCTAGGGCATCATTAGTGTGCTTCTCATAAGCCCTCCGTGCGCTTGCGTGGCATTATTTAGCAGATCCTCGGGATAGGGTACTTCAAGAACGTACTCCTTATGCTCTTGCTTGAGAACAATTATCAAGTTGCGATACCAATCCATAAAGTTTGTTCCGTTTAATTTTTCCTTTTCGAGAATAGATCGCAAATTAAAGGTACGGGTGTAGTATTAGCTGCCATTTATTCTACAACGAAAAAGCAAAGTTTAGCACAATATTTATGCTATGTCTATTGTTAAACAATTTAACATTAGACTCCCGTTACGTATTTTACACCATCCCTCTAGGTTACGTATTGGGTCAAGATCCACATGTTAGTTAATTTTCTAGTGAGCTTTGGCATCACTACTATGGATATTGCTTCGACGTAATCACAATACGCCGTTCCGATACACTATCAAGGAACGCAATTACCATTAACTCTCCTCAACAGATCCCGTAAAATCGATTGATCTAATCAACCCGTGCGCAAAACTTGTTCCAGATCCAATGTAAAACCCGAACTAAGCAAGATTAGCTCTGATACCACTAAAGCGTTACGCAGAGGCTACGCTAGCCGAAAACAAAAACTTTTAACCGCGCAAACCAGAACACTTGCAAGTAAGGGCCGACGATCGTTACCGATTGGAGTGTGCGCATGGAAATAGCCAATCGTGGCTATCCGATCCGAACAAGTAGCCGATTCTCGCAAGCCGACACATACACCGGGACAGCCGATTCGCAGATGCCGCAGCCGATCCGAGTCGTCCGACTGTGTTCTCGCGCCTCGCTCCGATGCGCTCGACCGCAGCCGATTCCTCCACAGCCGATGAACAGCGTGCAACGTAGCAGCGCCTCTACCGGTATCCACACGTCCGGGGACAGAATGCCGAACACCCGTGTGCTAGCACGCGATGCAAGGCTAGGGTTTGGCTCGAAAGTGGGGAGGGTTTCCGTGGAGATTGATCTCGGCGACTTCGTTGCACGCGATGCAATTGACGTGCCGTAGCTCTCCACCCCCCTCCTTTATATAGAGTTGGCCGACGGGACTAGTGACCGATCAAGACTCTATTTTGAATTGGATCCTATCCGAATCTCACGAGTTGGCCGCCCATACGTCGTAAGCCCATAGGACTCTATCCGATCGGATCCCTATCCGATCGAGCCGTATCCAAGTCTAACTCGAATATCTATTCTATCCCCTTAAGCGTGCGACACCCGTAGGTTCGGGTATACTCGGTTTCGGCTATAGTCTAACTTAGCCGACCGTCGGCTCGAGTCCAACTCACCGACCTGTCACAGCGACGCCTAGCAAGACATATTGACACCATAGTATACAAGAATAATATCGGCTCGAACCTGTAATGTGTACACAAATCCCTTTGCCTCACGATACCGCTTAAGCTATAGGCAAGATGTGTGCCATCCCTTCAATAGCTTAACCATTCACTCGAACCGTATTGGATTATCCGTCCGTTGATTGACTCCTCAATCAACTTAGCATGGCCATGCATTTCCATAATCCATTACCTCGAGGGGCCAAAATATCTCTCCAAAGGAGGGGCAAATTCCATCTTGATCACTCACATTCCACTCCATGTTTCATAGCAAACCCGAAAACTACCTTTATAACTACCCGCATTTAATAGTGTTTGGTAGTCCCAAAGTAGGCTACTACACATGTTGGAATCCATGGTGATCTCGTGTCTAAGGACTTTGTACCAACACTACCCGAGACCAACTAATGGCACATTAATTCCCGTAGTGTCTCATGGTGGGTCTATCCAACAATGTGTTCTCTAACACATATGTCCATGTTTATTGATTTGGTATCTCCATACCCATGATCTATGAGACGTGATCATCAATCAATAAACATGCCGATCTTAGAATCATATTTGTTCCAATAATATGATATATGATCGTGGATCATTTAGAAATAGATTCATACATAAAGAGTCTCATAAATAAGTCACGTACTTATTGATCAATACAAGATGTCTATTTCACGGAACGAGATAACACTTTATTCATAAATACATAAACATTGACGTGATATCCAACATCTCCATGTTGCCTCTAGGGCATATCACTAACAGTTTGGTTCTTAGATTGAATTGTGAAATTCCTAGTTCTTTGAAAAGAATTAGAAGTGATAATGAAGGTGAATTTAAAAATACTTCTTTTGAACATTTTTGCAACGAAAAAGGTATTGAACATCAATTTTCTTCTCCTCGTGTTCCACAACAAAATGGTGTTGTTGAAAGAAAAAATCGTTCTTTGGTGGAGATGGCTAGAACAATCCTTGATGAGTTTCACACTCCTAGGAAATTTTGGGCCGAAGCTATTAACACTGCTTGCTATGTTTCCAATCGTATTTTCTTGAGATCAAAACTTGGAAAAACACCTGATGAGCTTCGATTTGGTCGTCAACCCAAAGTTTCACATTTGTGTATTTTTGGTTGCAAGTGCTTTGTCTTGAAATCTAGAAATTTGGATAAATTTAAGTCACATTCTACCGATGGATTGTTTCTTGGATACCCAGCACATTCTCGTGGCTATCGTAAACTTGTTTTGAAAACTAACAAAATTGTTGAGACTTGTTAAGTCACTTTTGATGAGGCTAGTCCAGGTACTAGACCAGAACTTGCAGGTACTTTGTCACAGGCTTAGGGGGAGGATGGTCGTATTTTCGAGGACGAAAGCGATGACGACGATGACGAGGTCGACCTGGCCGATCAGACAGCCCGAGTGTCGCTGGCCGACAGCAGAGGCCCGGCACCGGCAGGATCGTCCACCTCGAGTCCATCGATACTAATCAAGGAGATTCCTCAGGAACTACGACCAGTGAAAGTGCAAAACATGAATCAATTCAGAAATTACGGCTCCTTTGCACATTCAACGACGACATCCGCCGTAACAAATAATCGTAATGTGGAGATTATGGCAATCGGGTATCTACATGGCAAGTTTATCCGACCGGAGGTAGGGATAGATTACACCTACTATATCTGTAAACCAAACATGACTTGGGTGTTACGTTGCCGATTGAGATAAGGCAACGGCCCATAGTCACGGTTTGGTAAGATTGAGGAAACCGACTTAGAGTAAGATATGGTTTCCGATCTATAAGCCCGCCTCCCAAGATTATATAAGGGGGGGTAAGGGGTGTCCCTTGAGGGATATGCGATATCATATGCCTTATGAGCTTTTAGCTTTCAGCCTTAGATCACGAGATCAATAAAGACACTCGGCGGATCGAATCCCCGAAACAGGAGTAGGGTATTACCTCACGAGAGGGCCTGAACCTGTCTAAATCCTTGTTTTCCACCTAACCCATCGTGCTTTGGCGATCTTAACTGCATCCCCAAAATTCTATTGCCGAAACCAAGTTTCGACAGTTTTGAGCAAGGGATCTTGGGAGCTGGATGCGGAGGCTAGTTTGTGGCGAAGGGCGAGCTCCTGGGTCGATGGATTCGGGTGCGCGCGAGTCTAGGGTTTTCCACAGGGAGCTGGTGAACAGTGCTGCGAAAAGAGGAAGTTTTTGGGAAGACGAAGTGACGGGGATGACCTCGAGGCTTTGTAGAGAGATTTGAGGGTTGTGTTAGGTTTTCTCGTGATTGGGTCGAGCCCATGAGAGACCTGTGGCCCAGCTAAGGTGTGGTCCGACGCGTGTCCTTAGGGACTTAAGTGGATGAGCTTAAGCAGATTTGCCTTGGCAATATGCATGTGTCCGAATGCCCTATACCTTTGGAAATCCTTTCATACCGCGGTTGCTGGACTTCATGAGAAGCTAGCACGATGCAATTTGAAAGGTGACCGACAGCTAAGCTTTTATAGTTGCCTTGATGACAAGGGCTGTTTGGTTCTTTAGCATTTGATTAAATGATTATATCAATGTTATTTTCCACCTTGGTGAAGATCTTTATAGATTGAGACCAGTATTATGGCAAGAGCTATTTAATAACATGGTCATGTTTTTCAGACGACTGAAAAACTTATTTACCTATGAGGGATGATTAAAGTATTTGCTCCGAAATGACTCGGGCAGATCCACTCGGACAAGCATGAGCTTACCGAGTGCTTTTCACCTATGAGGGTTGATTGAGTTATTTGTCCTGAGACGACTCGGGCAAATTCACTCGGATAAGCACGAGCTTGCTTGAGTGATGAGATTTTTTATATTTGCTTTAGCATGAGCTAAACATTTACATGAGTATGATTCTTTATAATCCTTGCTTGTATGTTTGGTCTGTTTTTGGCTAATCATACAGTCGGGGGCTATAACTAATTAGGTACATCAAGAGAAGTGCTTAGATATTTATTTTTGAGAATTTTTGGATATTTTCGAGCCCTTCACAGTCTTTGGAGCCACTTGGGAGATTCAGGCATAGATGATGGAATCACTTGGCGCCAGAAGCACTCGGCCAAAGAGGTTTTTGGCTGTGTGCTGTCTTGGTTTAAAGCTGAGTTGTCTCGTCGACTGAAAAAGACTCGGGGGCTACTGTGGAGATTATGGCAATCGGGTATCTATATGGCAAGTTTATCCGACTGGAGGTAGGGATAGATTGCACCTACTATATCTGTAAACCAAACATGACTTGGGTGTTACGTTGCCGATTGAGATAAGGCAACGGCCCATAGTCACGGTTTGGTAAGATTGAGGAAATCGACTTAGAGTAATATATGGTTTCCGATCTGTAAGCCCGCCTCCCAAGATTATATAAGGGGGGTAAGGGGTGTCCCTTGAGGGATATGCGATATCATATGCCTTATGAGCTTTTAGCTTTCAGCCTTAGATCACGAGATCAATAAAGACACTCGGCGGATCGAATCCCCGAAACAGGAGTAGGGTATTACCTCACGAGAGGGCCTGAACATGTCTAAATCCTTGTTTTCCACCTAACCCATCGTGCTTGGCGATCTTGACTGCATCCCCAAAATTCTATTGCCGAAACCGAGTTTCGACAGGTAATATAGGTGAGCGGACTACAAGATCAAAGGTAACCACTCATGATGAATCTGCAAATTCTGCTTTTGTTGCTTCTAACCCAAAGATGTTACTCATACATTAACTGATGAATCGTGGACTAGCGCCATGCATGAGGAACTTGAAAATTTTGAGAGAAACAAAGTTTGGACTTTAGTTGAACCACCTTCAGAACATAACATTATTGGTGGGTTTTCAAAAATAAACAAAATAAGGATGGTTTAATTGTTAGAAATAAAGCTAGACTTGTTGCTCAAGGTTTTACTCAGGTGGAGGGTTTGGATTTTGATGAAACTTTTGTTCTTGTTGCTAGGATTGAGGCAATTAGACTTTTGTTAGCTTTTGCCGCCTCAAAAGGTTTTAAATTGTATCAAATGGATGTTAAAAGTGTTTTTCTAAATGGCTTCATATAGGAGGAAGTTTATGTTAAACAACCACCGGGTTTTGAAAATCTTGATTTTTCCAACCATGTTTTTAAATTGTCTAAAGCCTTGTATGGTTTGAAACAAGCACTTAGAGCATGGTATGATAGACTTAAGAATTTCCTGCTTGAAAAAGGTTTTCAAATTGGAAAAATTGACAAAATGCTTTTTGTTCTTAAGCATGGTGAAAATTAACTTTTCGTTCAGATTTATGTGGATGATATCATGTTTTGTTGTTCAACTCACGCTTTGGTTGTAGAATTTGCTAAAACTATGTGCAGGGAATTTGAGATGAGAATGATGGGTGAGTTGTTGTACTTTTTGGGATTGCAAATTAAGCAGACACCTCAAGGTACGTTTGTGCATCAAACGAAGTATACCAAAGATCTTTTGAGATGCTTTAAGATGGAGAGTTGCAAGCCAATCTCTACACCCATTGGTTCTACTACTGTGTTGGATCCTGATGAAGATGGTGAAGCTGTGGATCAAAAAGAGTATAGAAGTATGATTGGATCTTTATTGTATCTAACTGTTTCTAGGCCAGACATACAATTTGCTGTGTGTTTGTGTGCACGCTTTTGAGCTTCTCCTCGTTCTTCACATCGTCAAGCAGTCAAGCGAATAATGAGGTATTTGAATCATACACTTGAGTTTGAAATTTGGTATCCTACTTCATCTTCTATATGCTTAAGTGGTTATTCCGATGCTGATTTTGCGGGTTGTAGAATTAATAGGAAAAGTACTAGTGGAACATGTCATTTTCTTGGTACGCATTGGTGCATGGTCTTCTAGAAAACAATCTAGTATAGCTCAATCAACTACTGAATCAGAATATGTTGATGCTGCTAGTTGTTGTTCCTGCATTCTTTGGCTTATTTCAACTTTGAAAGATTATGGACTTGCTTTTGAGAAAGTTCCCTTTTGTGATAATACAAATGCTATTAACATTTCTAAGAATCTTGTATAACACTCGCGCACAAAGCACATTGATATTCACTTTCACTTTTTGAGGGATCATGTTGAAAAGGGAGATGTGAAATTGAAATTTTTGGATACTAAGTTGCAACTTGCGGATATTTTCACTAAACCATTGGATTCATCTCGCTTTGCTTTAAACTTGCTTCATTGTGTAAGATAATAAAATTTTATCTATGAGAGAAAAAATGAATACCGAATCCTTGGAAACAGTCTTGATGACAAGGACGTATTCGATGTGAGCAAAAATAATGGATGCTGAATCCTTGGAAACAGTCTTGACGACAAGGACGTACCCAGAATAATTGAGAGAAAAAAATATGAGCAAAAATTGGTTCAAATAAATATGAGAAAAAATTCTCTTGATTGTTATGTACAAAAAGTCAATTTGAGAAAGAGTAATGGTTGCAGTAGGTATATATATTTGGATTTATTTTTCAACCTATGTGCTTGTAAAGATGTTGCATTATAAATCGTCTGAATACATGAATTTTGATTGCATTATTGATCTTAATTGTCAAATCTTTGACAATAATACTCTAATGTATATTTGCTATATAATTGATGGGTTTATCTTCTTATTATTGCAACACATGACATGACTTGCTCTATGTATGAAGCTAAGCTCTTTAATATTAATGTACATAATTCTTATGCTTGATGAAATCATTGTCAAAAGGGTGAGAACAAAGAACAAAAGTAAAAAAAAGAACAAAGTGCAAGTTTTTAATGTCAAAGGATTTTCTTCTTTTTAAAGGGGGGAGAAATTTTCTTTGGATTTTCGAGCACTATGATGTTTTTTACCATTTTTTGTTTTTAATTTTCAAAACACCAAAACAAAACATTTTTACTTGGTTTGCCAATGTGTTCATCAAGGAAGAGATTGTAAAATCAAAGTGTGTTTGATTCTTTTATGGTGATGAACAATTGCCATATGTGATTATTGGTTTTGTTATTTGGAGATTATTGGCAAAATGGATTTGGAGATATTTGATTATCGGACGATGAATAGTACTGTTGTTTGTGTGGTCCGGTCAGACCGGGCTTGTGTTGCCGGTCTAACCGGAGGTCACTGTGCAGTCAGACCGGGTGGACACCGCCGGTCAGACCGGTCGACACAGTCCGACTGAAGGCTGATTTTGTTTCGGTTTCGGTTTTGGATTGTTTCCTTGCATATACATGGAAGTTTCATGTTTCTATACGCATGTATGGTTGTTTATGCTGACAATGAGTCAAGTTGGAGATAGCTTGTGCTCGGATACGGTTTCTTTGTTTAAATATGTGTAGGTAATCTTTATGCCATAGGAAAGTGTTGCCGGTGATAGAATTGAAGTCAACTTGGAGATAAGGTGACGTCCAAGATGGAGATCATGCGGGATACTAAGGGTAGAGATTGTTGCACGTGATTGGTGAAGTTTCCATATGACATGCGATGGAGATATTGTGTGCGTATAGGATGCGGAGTTATAAATTTTGAAGGAATTCAATTTTGTTACAATTGGAATATGTAAAGTTCTTTTCTTGTATGGGAAGATTTCCTAGTGGATTAGGACTTCTTGTATGAGTAGGATTCATGGCTTTAGGCTGCGTATCTTGTGTATAAATAGAGATGGAAGGTGAGGCTTCTCGGTATGAGTTTTAGAGAGAGTTGAGTTGAGAAAAGTTAGGGTTCGAGTTCTAGTCGAATTTTTGTGAGGAGTGCTGTTGTTGCACTTTGTAAACACAGAGAGAAGTAATAAAGTTTCAATCTACATTGAGAGTTCTTCGATTTGTGTTTTCTCGGGTGCGACAGTCCAACCGGAGGTACACCGGCGGTTAGACCAAAGCTTCTCATCGGTCGACCAGGTTGCATCGGAGTGGGCCGGCACTCGGTGCGAGCGATCTAGCGGCGTCGGGCGGTCGAACCGAGGTATACACCAACGGTCAAACCAGAGGCTTCAGGCGGTCAGACCGGCGTAGCAACTCCAGTCAGACCGCGCGGCATCGAATTTTGAGGGTGAGTTTTATTTTTGCTTAGATTGGATTTGGTTTTTGAGTGTACCAACCATTCACCCCCCCTCTGGTTGGCTTAGTTTGGGCGTTCGATCTTACATGATGTAGTGGCTTAGTCAAATTTGTTAGACTTTGGATTATTCCTCATATGACGCAAGTATCCTCAACTTCCAATCCCTGGATGGCCTACTACCTACACCAACCATCAGTCACACATTGATAGTGAAGCTCACACAAGAAAACTATCTCCTCTAGAAGACACAAGTTCTTCCCTACCTACGCTCTCATGGCCTTACTGGCTATGTTGATGGATCCGTCGAGCCCCTAAGCCAAACCATCGTTGTACCTCCACAGGAGAACGATGGCGGCCGTCATATCGCGGTTAATCCTTAGGGCCCGTTTGGTAGGGCATCTGATTCTATGATTCTCTCATTCTAGATTCTAATTCTCCTGAATCAGATTCTGGAGAGAATCAGAATTAGTATAATGAAGTAATAATTAGAACAATATTTTAGGTGATTTTCTGGTGATTATTGAGAGAAACTGGTTTTATGTGATTCTGAGGAGAAACTGTTTTTATGTGATTCTCACTCCCTATGTAAAACTACTGAATCACTTGAAGTGATTCTTCTCAGAATCAGTTACAAAATAACCCATTTGGCAGAGATTCTACTGATTCTGTTGAGAATCAGGGAGGAGAATTCTTACCAAACGGGGCCTTAATATACCATCTAGTATCTTCCTCGTCGGAACTCTAACCGAGGAAGTAAAATATGGTCGGGATTACGACGGCGTGTGATGCATGGCAAACACTGGACAACATGTACTCCTCAAGCTCCCGTGCACGTGCAATGCAGATGCACATGCAACTCGCGACGATCCAGAAGAAAGATCTAAGCATCACTGCCTATTTCCGCAAGGTGAAAGCTCTCGCTGATACCCTTGCTGATGTCGATAAGCCAGTAGAGACAAAAGAATTGATCGCCTACATGCTTCGTGGTCTCGGTCCTGAATACGATTCTTTGGTGACAAGTCTCACCACTTGTCCAGATGCAATCTCTATCAACGACATCTATATGCACACATACTTAGTTATGAGATGCGGCAAGAACACAACAATACTGTTATTGAGATTTCAGCTAATAGCATTAACAGGAACCCAGGTCGTGGTGGTAGCACTGGTGGGCGAAACAGTCGAGGCCATGGTCGCAATCACTAGTACAGAAACACCCAAAGGAGGTACCGGTCTGAAAACCTCCTTAGGTGCCGGTTTTTCCAACCGACACCTATTGGTCGGCACCAATGACCAAAGTCATTGGTGTCGGTTCTTCGACCGGCACCTATTCGGGCGAATAGGTGCCGGTTCGTGTAGAACCGACACCTATACGGACCGAACCCCATTCAACGAGATGCTCCCAATCTTTTCTTATGGACCCACACCTTTAGCCGGACCCACCATATTTACCGGACCCACCATTGGTTGAAAAACCCCCTTAGGTGCCGGTTTTTCCAACCAACACCTATTGGTCGGCACCAATGACCAAAGTCATTGATGTCGGTTCTTCGACCGGCACCTATTCGGGCGAATAGGTGCCGGTTCGTGTAGAACCGACACCTATTTATCCGACACCTATACGGACCGAACCCCATTCAATGAGGTGCTCCCTATCTTTTCTTATGGACCCACTCCTTTAGCCGGACCCACCATATTTTTCCATGCAACTACGTACCTTGATGGCGGGCCCGCGAGATAGAGCTACAGGCACGAGCGACTGAGTCAGCTGGCCATGCGCATGGAAGATGCATATTTTAAGCCGGTTTTGCTCTTGTTTGGCAAGCGGTATGGTACTAATCGAGGGAATAGTATTTTTCGAGAATAGGTGGCGGTTCTTATTACGAACCGCCACCTTTAGTATAGGTGTCGGTTCTACTATTCATCCGACACCTATTCGTGAAGAATAGGTGGCGGTTCGTAATAAGAACCGTCACCTATAGTATAGGTGTCAGTTCTACTATTCATCCGCCACCTATTCGCAAAGAATAGGGTGCGGTTCGTAATAAGAACCGCCACCTATAATATAGGTGTCGGTTTTACTATTCATCCGATACCTATTCGGGCAAATACGTGTCGGTTCTTGACAAGAACCGACACCTATTTATTACCTATTTATTACCCGACACCTATAGATATAATAGGTGCCGGATTTAATTGAATCGACGCCTTTTGGGCCGATACCTATGCGTTTTTTTGTAGTAGTGAATGGCGCCTGCGGTGGTGGTTGTGGTGGTAACATCCGCCCAAACCAAGTAGGTCAAGGAACTCGCGATGATGTCTAGTGCCAAGTCTACGGCAAGAATGGACATGATGCACTCAAATGCTGGTACAGGTTTGATCATAGCTACCAAGCTGAAGATAACAACAAAGTTGCAGGCACAGTTAGCTCCAGCTACAACCTCGATCCTAACTGGTACCTTGATTCTGGATCAAAAGACCACATCACCCATGATTTGGAGCGGCTGACTACCAAAGATCATTACCATGGAGGCGATCAAGTTCAAGTTGCGAACGGAGCAGGTTTGTCTATCACTCACATTGGGAATTCCTCCATTGCTGGTTTAAATCGTCCTCTATATCTGAATCACGTCCTTCTTGCTCCAAAGATCAACAGAAATTTGATATCTGCTTATAAACTTGCTTGTGATAACGATGCATTTGTTGAACTCCACAAAAAATGTTCTTTTTGTTAAGGACCAAGCAACGAGGATCACTCTTCTCAGAGGAAGATGTAGGAATGGTCTTTATATTGTTCCCAATAATCGAGCCAGTCAAGCTTTGCTCTCAGCCAAGGTCTCCAAGGATCAGTGGCATCGACGACTCGGCCATCCTGCTGTTCCAGTCACTCTTCGAATCCTCCAACAAAATAACATTGCTGTAGACACCAATGTTTTCTCTCCTTTAGTTTGTGATGCTTGTCAACAAGGCAAGTCACATCAGCTTCCATTTCGACCTTCCACTCGTGTTTCCACAGCACCCTTGCAAATAATTCACACCGATGTCTGGGGACCAGCCATTCCCTCAGTGAATAACTCTAAATATTATGTTTCATTTGTGGATGACTACAGCAAGTTTGTTTGGATTTATTTCTTGAAATGCAAATCTGATGTTGAATCTGTTTTCATTCAATTCCAACGGCATGTCGAACAATTACTCAACACTAAAATTCGTTCTGTTCAGTCCGACTGGGTTGGCGAATACCAATGTTTAAATCATTATTTCTATCGCTCTGGCATATCTCATCGGATTTCTTGCCCTCACACAACAGAAAAATGGTGTTGTCGAACGAAAACACCGCCACATTGTAGAAACCGGCCTCTCTCTTCTTGCTCAAGCTCACATGCCCCTACGTTTCTGGGATGAAGCCTTTAACACAACATGTTATCTCATCAACCGCATGCCTATCAACCATGACAACCCTTTACACAAACTCGTCGGCATCAACCCGAACTATTCTCTCCTACGCGTGTTTGGATGTGCCTGTTGGCCAAACCTCCGAGCCTACAACCCTAGAAAGCTCAGCTTCCGAACTTAACAGTGTGTGTTTATCGGGTACAGTTTGTCTCATAAAGGATACAAATGTTTTGATCGTTCCACCAGGCGTGTTTACATATCTCTTGATGTTGTCTTTGACGAAACAATATTCTCGTTTGCATCCAACTCAACCGATCCAATCTCAGTCACTAGTTCCACCCATCATCCTGATATCTTACCGGTGGTGTCCAAATACACCGAAAATTCCCTCACTCTTCTTGAATCAACTCCACCTGAACAACCAGCAGTAGTTAATTCCCATGTTGGTGATGTGCAACCTAATCCTGACTTTGACATTGATCCTTGTGATGGCCCTTCTGCTGCAGGTTCAGGTAGTATTAATTCAGCCGGGGGAGGCCCTGAAATTTCAGCGAGTGAGAATACAGACGTTGAAGCTGAAACAGCTGAAACCACTGCAACAACCAAAGCTGCGCATCCTCCTCGACACTCAATGCGAACAAGATTTTGTGATAATACCCTCCAACCCAAAAGCTTTACTGATAGAACTATTCGCTACTCAGGAAAGGGCCGAAGTTTCAACTTTGCACAAACCTCTGTCGCTGATCCGACAAAATCAGTGCACAAGTTCTCTGCTGCAAATCCGGCAAAACTGAGGGTGTCGTTGTCTGTAGCACTCCCGACAAAGTCGTCGCTGGCTGTTGCAAAACTGACAACGACCCCTTGCACTGCTACTGCTGCCACCATAGCTGAACCCAGGAATATCCAAGAAACTATGGGAAGCCCAAAATGGCGCAAGGCAATGGATGTTGAATATGAAGCACTGGTCAAAATGGAACATGGAACCTAGTTCCACCACAAAAGGGCATGAACCTGATTGACAACAAATGGGTTTACAAAGTTAAAAGAAAAGTTGATACATCGGTTGAAAGGTTCAAAGCCAGATTGGTGGCAAAGGGGTTTAAGCAAAGATATGGAGTGGATTATCTTGACACATACAAGCCAGTCGTCAAACCTTCCACTGTCAGGATCATCCTATCACTTGCTATCACACATGGGCGGACCATGAGACAGATTGACATACAAAATGCTTTTTTGCATGGGGAGCTAGAAGAAGAAGTGTACATGAAACAACCATCAGGATATGAAGATGCAAACAAACCACCAAATTACGTTTGCAAGCTAAAGAAAGCCCTCTACGGCTTGAAGCAAGCTCCAAAAGCTTGGCATTCCCGACTTACTAACAAACTCCAAGAATTAGGCTTCAAACCTTCAAGGGTTGATTCCTCTCTGTTCATATTTAATCATGGGAAGGTAACAATGTATATGCTCATATATGTAGATGACATTATCATAGTTAGCTACACCAAGTGGACCAGGGAAACTAATCTAGAATTGAAGAATGCATTCGCTGTCAAGGATCTCGGACCACTTGGATACTTCATGGGCATAGAAGTTAGACAAGAGAAGGATGGAGTATTACTTTCACAGAAAAGATATGCTCTTGATCTTCTCAAAAGAGCAAACATGGATAAGGGCAAGGCCATATCCACACAAATGTCTTTCAGTGAGAAGCTAGAGAGATCAAGGTACAACTCTAACAGAGAAAGAACAATTTCATTACAGGAGTATAATGGGTGGATTACAATATCTTACAATGACCAGGCTAGACCTGTCATTTGTGGTAAACAAAGTTTGTCAATATATACAATCTCTTATAGATCTTCATTTAGCTACTGTAAAGAGGATACTCAGATATGTTAAGGGGACAATTGATCAAGGATTAAAGTTTGAAAAATCCAATACGGTACTCAGTGCCTTTTCAGATGCAGATTGAGCTAGTTCACCAGATGATCGTAGATCAACAAGTGGGTTTGCTGTCTTCCTTGAAAGAAACCTGGTGTCATGGAGTTCACACAAGCAGCCTATGGTATTATGTTCAAGTACTGAAGCTGAAGCTGAATATAAAGCCATTGCCAATGTTACAGCAGAAGTGATTTGGATTCAGTCTTTACTGAAGGAACTTGGTGTATATCAACACAGGCCACCGTTATTATGGTGTGGCAATCTTGGAGCTACCTATTTGACAGCCAATCCAATGTTCTATGCCAAAACGAAACACATTAAGGTTGATTTCCATTTCGTCAGAGAACAAGTAGCTCGGAAGGCAATGGAGGTACGCTTCATCTCTTCGAAGGATCAGCTTGCTGATGTCTTCACGAAGCCATTGTCCAGAGCTTCATTTGTGTTAAATTGTCACAATCTCAACCTGAGATCCCCACGTTGAGATTGAGGGGGTGTGTTAAAGTCTGATGTAGTGGCTTAGTCAAGGTTGTTAGACTGTTAGATTATCCCTCAAATGATGCAAGTGTAGTGACCACGTTTCAACAGAAACAGTCTGGCGTGCGCACGATCATTTAGGATCTGTAACAACTTGTAAACAGATATATATAAACATTGTCGGTCCCATTAAGGACCGTGCATGGGTGAAACTTTCTCAATATTATAGATCATATACCTGTAGTTTAATTACCTTAACTAAAACAAGTACTCCTAGGTGCAAAGTGAGATGAATTTTGCATCAACCGAATAATCTTCCTGAAGAAACCTGAAAGATGGAAGCGTTGGCCGTTAACATGACTGATCCGCATTTGCAGTAACTGAATTAGTAATTTCTAGTTCTGTTTCCCCCTATTTTCCCACTTGCACACACGAATAAAGTATGTAGGGGTGGTGTGTTAGATTAAGGTACAAAATCACTACCTATGCATGTTTTATTCAGTGTTGAGTATTACAGAGCAACAAGGAATCTGTACCTCTTCTACAAATTGCTGCTAGGCTTGTATGCAATGTAAATATGTAATTTCACAAAGATCATAAAACATAATCAACCCATTCCCAGAAGGCCAAAAATCAACGGTGGCATTTAGCTATAGATTTATGGCCATATGGCCCTGTACATAGTTCAGTTTTCTGGTCTACACACCTATACACATGGATGGGCCAAAAGCCCAGGATTGGGGCTTACTTCTATAAGGTATTTTGGTTTTGTCTCAAATCTAAGTTTGATAACATTTATAAAAAAACAGTATATCTACAACATCAAATTATCACTAATTTCACCATTAAATATATTTTATATAATAATATTTGTTTGGTGTTAAAATGTTTATGTGTTTTTATGGTTAAATTTAAAAAATGATTTAGGATAAAACAAAACACCTTAAATTCTAAAACTAATAGAATATATAAATTAAAGAAAAGGTGGAGCAAAAACGATGGCAAACTACTCGAAGTACTTAGCAAGAGCGGGGAATACTTAATATTTTATCGCAAAACCAACTGCCAAGTACTTCTACCAAAGGACAAGTACTTCCTCCGCCCCCTAAAATAGGTGTATTTTAGCTTCAAAATTTACCCTGATCTACTGGAACTCTTTAATACTATTTCATCATTTTCTTTTCGTTTTTATCCATAGAACCAACAGTAATCTCGCCTCCTGCTTGTTTTCTCTCCGAATCAATAAAGGGCATAGGATTTTTTTAGTTTTTTTAATATGTCCTAGTTAAAACTAGATGGAGGGAGTACATGCACGGTAGTTGTCTCTTTCGCTCCATATACAGTACATGCTACTTAAATTTACTTTAAGTTCCGGTTCATAAATTCCCCAAATTTTTGTCAGCCATACATGATACATCCACTACAAGGTGAAGGAAACACTAGTAGTATTGGTTCCAAGTAATGGAAACCTGTGTAAGCCAAAGCCCTAAGGAAACACAGCGCAACATTAGCTTGAGCAAAGAGGTTGAGTGAACTATACTTTTGACACATTTGCTCTGGTCCAAATTTGTTCTCTGTGCTTGATGACCACAAGAATGCTAAGCTGTGGGAATGGGAGGCTCTGAGAAGGACGATGGCGTGTGCTACGTTTCACCTCGCTGCTTGCTGTAGAGTGTGGAAAGAAGGATCGACAAGAGCGACATCCTAAACTGTTTGCAGTGATCAAGTACGGCCACATCAAGCACCTTCAGGATGAACTCGGGTGAACTCTACTTCATTGGCAGCCTACAATGAGGATGGCATGAAATTAAGGGAAAATTGAAAAAATCATCCTAAATATCACTTTGAGTTTGAGATTCCTCTTATAAAACAAATTTATCGCAAACACCCTCTTCTAATTTATCTTAGTTTGATGTCTCTTTCCAATTAGCAATTGCCATCATTTGTGTGTTTTTTCTTGCCTCTTTTCGCATGTGTTATATGACTTAGCGTATCTTTTGATAGGCATATACATTTTTTTCTCAAGGACACCATGTCATTCTGTTAACATTAAAATTTGTTGGTAAGCCCTAAAGTCATCATCGGTCTAAAGTCAGTATCGGCTTTAAAGTCCTGAAATTGGCCGATGGAAACTGTCGGTCGCCAATAGTCAAATTCTTAGTAGATTTGGTTAATCAATTAAAGTAAGTTTATCCAAAAGAGAACGAGTTTAAGAAGGATACGGCATGACAATTTCTCTATTAATTAGGCAGAGTCGGTTAGTTTTCTTTTTACCTGTCCGATGAGGACTTTATGTTTTTTCTTTTATCGTTAGAAAAAATTTTGTCATGTCCAATTAGGACTCATATTGGCATGTGGATATAAATATGTACACCAGAAATCTTTATAAATTATCTTCACAGATCAATACAATTACTTTTGGCGCATTACCACCCTAGTCTTGTAGGTTTTATTTCTGTGAGTTCTTGTTTTCAAGCATAGGCTGCGTCGATCGAGTTTGACCTCCGGCAAGAAGTGAGTCTCGTCATCTTCGCTTGCGGTGGCATGGCTAGGACTTCCTCGGTTGAGTCCACTATTATAATCGGGCCGACGCAAGCGTTTCCTACCTGGTATATCATCTATATCTTTAGTTCTATTATTGTTTATGGTCACATCGGCTTAGTTAGGACTTCCTCAATTAGGTCTGATATTCTGATCAAGTTGATGTTTCTTTAAACATAATGTTGCATTAGATAGATTTGTTATATCCATCATATTAGACAGATTTATCGGCTCATTGAGTATTAGATTATCATATACAATCTTGTGCTGCTCGGTTAAGTCCAACCTACTAGATTGCTATTGATAATCTAACTCTTGTTAAGCTGATAGGTTTATGCTATTATTTCATTGGGGTTTCAGTCGATGAGTTATCTAAGTATTGCATCGGCTTATAAGGATTATATATAAGTTGGTTTTAGCCAATTACAGCAAAGATTTCATTGCTTATTTAATCACATGGGTTAAATGACATCGGATTACTAGTCGATGTAAGCTTTAATCAACAGATCAACATTTATTCTATCATATCATTATTGATTGATTGGTTCCTTATCTTATTATATTATTATCAGTCGATCGATTTTATATTATTATTTATCTAAGTGTCGAAATCTACATCGTACATATAACCAATTATTCAAAACCCTATCGATATCGGCTAGTATCGCTACATCGGCTATCGGCTGGCATCGACAACTATTGGATATCGGCTATTACGCTATCAGCCCATTCTACAGCAAGCTATCGGCTACTGATTGATACATTTTTTTGGATCTCTCGGCAAGACCCAGGTTTCGTTTCA
Source organism: Oryza australiensis (assembly GCA_019925245.2). Taxonomy (NCBI): domain Eukaryota; kingdom Viridiplantae; phylum Streptophyta; class Magnoliopsida; order Poales; family Poaceae; genus Oryza; species Oryza australiensis. Next base: position 219,618 of record JAIFGZ020000160.1, on the reverse strand, counting down.
TCTATATCAACCTGTTGGCCGATCAGTCTTACATCTTGTCAGTTGCAAGAGCAAACTAACTGGCATGCCTGCATCTCATTAATATTTCAGGACCTGCACTGGAGTTAAGCAGATATCCTAGGCCATTGTGTTTGTCGACATAGTTCGCGTCAACACAGATTTGGCACCATCAGTCAGACGTAGATTTTTTGTCAACACATACCGAGCTTATATTTTTAATCTTGAATCTGCCAGAAAAACAAGCCACTGCTGAAATCCCATGAGACAAGCATAATAGCTCATTTTTCAGCAATCCCAATGACCAAGAGCAAAGACTCGTGACCACCACCGATGCCAGACACTATAAGCTGGGATTTCACAATCATGTCATCTTCCATGCTAGACATCGCACAATGTCGTCACCGCAAGCATCGTCTACATCGACGCAGCCCCACATCGCACCGACCATTTCCAAGCAACGTCAGGCGTCGCGGTCCCCTGCAATCCGCTGGAAACCGACAATCATGCAACACCCCTTGGCTGCCACCAAAATCTCAAAATCCTGCACAAAGGCTCGTCAACCTCCCTTAAGCTCTCCACATGACACAGAGGTTGCCCGTCTTCCAAGATCCTTGTCCGCCATTGCGCCTCCCCTCGCCATGCCGCAGCGCCCACATCTCTGAAATGTTGCCTGGCGCGACGGAGCCTTCGAACAGTAGACACTGCTAAGCACGTGCCTGCCGGATCCAGGCATGCTTCTTGTTCATTTTGTTTCTCACTCTCTCTCTCTCTCTTTCTCTTTTTTCTTTTCCTTTTTATTTCTCTTTTTCTCATTTTTGTCCCTTTTTCTTTTCCTTTTCCTCTTTTTCCCTCCCTTTCTTCTTTTTTCCTTTTTTTCTCTTCCTTCTTCTTTTTGGCGGCTCTGCCATCCGACCTTCTATCGGCGCCCTCACGTCATACAGCCTCCCACGCCATGCCGACATACCGCCACCGCCGGTCGTAACTCCTCTCACTGCGTCGGTCCACCGCCACCAACGACCTCTCTGCCACTCCAATCCCGTCGTTGTCCGCTGCCGCTGCCTCTCCCCGGCCGTCCCCAAACCTCTGTAGCCTCCTCACCGCCTCGCCCTCCTCGGAGACCCAAGATCCACGCCTCTCCACGCGAGCACGTCATCTTCTACCAGCGTCACGACCTCCCAAGCCGGCGCCGCGAACTCCTCGTCTTTGATGTGGCATGACCAGCACCACCGCCTCCCGATCCGCCGCTGGGCTAGATCCTCCTCCGTCAGCGCCAGATCTGGAGGAGATGAAGAAGGGGAGGGTGGTTGCCGCCGGTGGTGAAACTCGCCCTCACGGTCAACGATGCAGTGCTCCTCATCAGTCGTGCGGGGAGGCTCGAGGATGTGGCGATGGCATGGCCCGAGTAGGAGGCGAGGTTGTGGGCGGCATGGTTGGCTGGGTCGGGCGCGTCGTCATCGTCATCGTCGGCAGCGGCCCGTGATGGTGGTCTCATAGAGGTCGGTAGCGCCACTAACACTGTCGCCGTAGAGGTTGGTGAAGACAGAAGAGACGGCCATGGGCGCGCCGGCCGTGAGGCTTCCTCGTCCATCATGCAGCGCTGCCCTCCTGGCCGTCGTCCCCGCCACCATCAGCCGTTCTCGCCGCCCAATTCGGCCGTTGCGCCCGCCGCCGCCGTCGTCCTTGCAGCCACCATCGCCGGATCCGACATCGCCACCGTCATCATCCTGGGCTAATCCCCCAGTCGTCCGAGCTTGCGGCTAGCAAGAAGCCCCGCCGTCACAGTCCTTGCGGTCGCACAGCTTTGCCGGCGGCCGGGTGGCGGCAAGGCGGAGGAGGAGGAAGGAGGAAAGGGTGGCCGGCCGTCGCCTCCCGAGCCGCCCCAGGGGAGGGCGGCGCGGAGGATTCAAAATTTCCTTCATGTGATGTGTTTATTCGCTCTTGAGCAGTACAGAGCAGCAAGGAATTTGTACTTGAGTCATGAGATAGAATCAACTAATATTTTGAGAAAATTAAAACAGGTAAAAAAACGATAGTAACTACTCAAGGCCCTTGACATGGACAAGGATATACTTAATGGTCACAAGACCAATTGCCAAGAACTTATAACGAAGGTCCTTGACAAGCACATGGTAGTTGCCCAACTTAGGTTAAATTTGTAGACTATAATATCACACAGAGAGCTACTGATATGGCCAACAACGGCATTCCTATATCAGCTTAGGATGGATGAGAGACTTCGCTACAAAAACTGTAAAATCAAAGTGTGTTTGATTCGTTATTTAATGATGAACAATTGTTATTTGGAATTTATTGGTTCGAGTGTTTTGTTTTTGAAAGAGTTGAATTTTCGAACGATGAACGGTGTTCGATCAGCATGCCTGGCCGGTCGGCCGGGCGTGTTACGCGCCTCGACCGGAGGTGTTTCGGCGGTCGACCGAGCGGTTGCTGCGGTCGGGCCGGTCGAGCCGATCCGGCCAGTTGCCGATTTCGTTTCGGTTTTGGTTTCGGTTTGTTTCCTTATGCATACATGGAAGTTTCGTGTTCCTATGCACGTGTCTGGTTTTTTATGCTAACAATGAGTCAAGTTTGGATAGCTTATGCTTGGATATGGTATTCTTTATTTAATTGTGTGCAGGTATTCTTTACGCCTCGGGAAAGTGTTGCCGGTGATAGAGTCGGAGTCAACTTGGAGATAAGGTGACGTTCGAGAGGGGATCGTGCGGGATGCTGAAGGGTAGAGATTAGTGCACATGATTGGAAAGTTTCCATATGGCATACAATGGAGATATTGTTGCGTATGGAAAGCGGAATTTCGGTTTTAGGAAAACCGGGATTGTTACGGTTGGTTTATGTATAGTTTGTTTCTTGTACGAGAAGGTTTCCTAGTGGATTAGAGCTTCTTGTATGAGTAGGATTCGTGGCTCTTAGCTGCGGATTTTGTGTATAAATAGTGAGGGGAGGCGTGGCCTCTCGGTATCGCTTTTGAGTTCAAGTTTTAGAGTTTCTCAAGTTAGGGTTTCAAGTTTAGATTGAAATTTTGTGAGGAGTGCTTTGTTTGCACTTTGTAAACACAGAGAGTTTCAATAAAGGTCAATTTCCTTGATAGTTCTTTGTGTCTACTTCTTCCTCGGTGCAGCGGCGAGATTGTTGGTTCAACCGGATCTACTAACCGGTCAGACCGCAGACACTACGGTGGTCAGACCGCGCCTTCTTCCCGGTTAGACCGCGAGTACATTGGCGGTCAGACCGGCGGGCATTGGTCTTCATCGGCATCGGCTACTACAGCAAATCGGCTGAGGCGATTGGCTACGGCGGTCGACCGAAGGCCATCAGTGGTCGACCCAGTTTGAACAAAGCACGGTCCGACCGGTGTGACACTTGCGGTTAGACCGGACTTCAGAAAACAGAGGTAAAGTTTTATTTCCGCTAAAACTTTGTTTTTGGGGTACTCAACCATTCACCCCCCTCTGGTTGGCTGTTATTTGGGCATTCGATCCTACAAGTGGTATCAGAGCCACATTTTTCTGCTTTGGATTTTCTTTGATCTAAAGTCTTTCATCATGTCGAATAAATTTTCAACAAAACCGCATGTTTTTGATGGCACCGATTTTGCGTATTGGTGTAGTAAGATGCAATCTTACATCATGGCTAAAGACTATGATGTGTGGCAAAAGGTTGCGCTTCCCTACACCATACCCGATGCCATTAATACGATGCTTTGAAAACCGAGTTTAATAACAATTGCAAAGCTCGCAATATTTTGTTGAATGGAATTTCGCGTTCTGATTTTGATCGTGTTTCTCATCTTCAAACCGCTAATGAAATTTGGAACGCTTTGAAAAACTTTCATCAAGGAACTACAAACATAAAAGAACTTCGTCGAGATCTTTTTAAAAAGGAATATATAAAATTTGAGATGAAACCTCGTGAAGCTTTGGATGACTATCTTGGTAGGTTTAATAAAATCTTGAGCAATCTTAGATCCGTTGATTCTTCTTATGACACTAATTATCCACATCGAGATTTCTCGCCACTTTTTAAATGGTCTTGATATGTCTGCTTGGGAGATGAAAGTAACTTCTATTCAAGAATCATTAACATGGAAAATTTGACTTTGGATTCGCTTTATACAAAACTCAAAACTCATGAGATGAATATTCTTTCTCGAAAACGGATTCTAAGTCAAGTGCTTTGATTTCTCCTTCGACTTCTTCGATGTTGCTTCTTCATCATCTTCAAATGCTCTTGCTTTGATTAACGCCATGTCGATGAACAACTCGAGCAATTCGAGGAGGAGGACTTGGCACTTGCTACTAACAAGCTTTCCAAGTGCTATGAACAGAGTTAGGTTCAGGAAGAAAGGAGGACCAATGCGTTGCTTTGAATGCGGCGCCTTGGATCACATCCGCTCCAACCGCCCCAAGCTTGGGAGGAGCAAGAAGGAGGACAAGAGCGCCGAGAAGACAAAGGATGACAAACCCAAGGGTAGGCGCTCCAAGGAGATGATCAAGAAGGTCTTGAGTCAAGTCTATGCCGCTTTTGAGCCACTCGGCGACATAGACTCGACAGTGAGGAGGAGAAGGGTAAGAACATCTCCGGCGTTTGTCTCATGACGCATGGAGATGAAGATTCTTCGATGAAGAAAATGAGGTAAGCTCACTTGAAGATGCAATTCTTGTTTTAAGTGCTAAGAATAAAAATGTGAGAAAATGTTTAAAAACAAGAATTTGTAATTGAATCTTTAAATGCTGAAATTGCTAGATTGAAATCTCTTATTCCCAATGATGATAATTGCAAAAATTGTGAGGTTTTAATGCTGAAAATTTCAAAAATTAGAGATGTCAATAATTCTCAAGTTTTAGCTTCTAAATCTTGTTTAACTTGTGATGCTAATGAATTGAAACTAAAAGATGCTTTAGCTCGTGTTAAGCACATGGAAGAAATAGTTAAACAAGATGAGGTAGCCTCTTGCTCTAGATGTCGTAAAGGCAAAGATGTTATAATTGATTGTGAAAATTGTGTTAATCTTGGAAAAGAAGTTTCTTACTTGAAAAGTTCTTTGCAAAAATTTTCGATGGTAAGAAACAACTTAACATGATTTTGGACAAATCAAAAGTGTGTAGCGACAATAAGGGAATAGGTTTTGATGCTCATGATTATTTCACCAAAAATCCTCCAAATGTTTTAGGAATAACTAAAAATGGTGAAATCTTGACAAAACCTAACACCATGAAAACAGTTTTCAAGTCTCTGAAATTTACCATCTCTTTCTGTTTATCTAAAAGAAACTAAACCCAATTCTTCAAAACCATCGTTACTAAAGAAAAGTTTTCTTGCTCTTTTTGTGGTAAAGATGGTCATCTTGTTGGTTTTTGTTTCAGATTATCACGAAAAGAAAAAGGAAAGAGAAAATAATTTTGCAAAATCAAAGTGGCAAAAATCTGGTTTCCTCGGGAAGGCCGGTCGGCTCGCCGTTGGTCCATCGGTCGGCCTAGCACCCGTCACGACGCACGCCTCCTGGTCGACCGGCAATGGCGCTCGGCCGACGGCAGAGCATCGCAGCGTCGACCGGCCCCGAAGGAATTTTTCAAATTTCAAAACTGTTTTCTCTCGTGGTTTTGTGCCTATTGGATCTACGGTCGTGTGTCTCGATCTGGATTCCTAAGTTTCTTTTAACTAACCCCAGTACTGAGGCCTCGACATCCTTTGTTTTGTAGGCTTTTGTGGCGAGGAAGGAGAACGTATGGATCATGGACTCCGGTTGTTCGCGGCACATGACCGGTGATAAGAAGTGGTTCTCCTCCCGCAAGTTAGGCATCCAAGACGGAATCGATAATCTTTGGGGATGCTTCAACAAGTGTCATTTTCGCTACCGGATCCGTCAAGGTAAGTGACAAGTTCGAATTAAAAGAGGTAGCTTTGGTAGAAGATTTAAAATACAATTTACTTTCAGTTTCACAAATTGTTGATGAAAACTTTGAAGTTCATTTCAAGAAAACTGGAAGTAAAATATTTGATAATTGTGGTGATTCTGTTTTGAACATTTCTCGTTATGGAAGAGTCTTTAAAGCTGATTTTGAAAACCCTGTTTCTCCTGTTGTTACTTGTTTAGTTGCAAAATTCAACAAAGATTTGATGTTCTGGCATCGTAGACTTGGTCATGTTGGATTTGATCATTTGACTCGTTTAAGTGGTTTGGATCTTGTTCGTGGTTTGCCAAAACTCAAAAAGGATCTTGATTTGGTTTGTGCACCATCTCGTCATGGTAAAATGGTTGCTTCTTCTCACACTCCAATTCTTTCTGTGATAACGGATGCACCTGGACAGCTTTTACACATGGACACTGTTGGTCCCGCTAGAGTGCAATCTGTTGGAGGAAAATGGTATGTGTTAGTAATTGTTGACGATTTTTCTCGATATTCTTGGGTTTTCTTCATGGCAACTAAGGACGAGGCCTTTGGACACTTTCGAAGTCTTTTTCTTCGCTTGAATTGTGAAATTCCCAACTCTCTCGAAAACAATTAGAAGTGATAATGGTGGTGAATTTAAAAATGCATCTTTTGAACATTTTTGTGTTGAAAAAGGAATTGAACATCAATTTTCTTCTCCACGTGTTCCTCAACAAAATGGTGTTGTCGAAAGAAAAAATCGTTCTTTGGTTGAAATGGCTAGGACAATGCTAGATGAATATCACACACCTAGAAAATTTTGGGCCGAAGCTATTAACACTTGCTTGCTATGTTTCTAATCGCATTCTCTTGCGTTCTAAACTTGGCAAAACTCCTTATGAGCTTCGTTTTGGTCGTCACCCAAAGTTTCACATTTGCGTGTTTTTGGTTGCAAGTGCTTTGTGTTAAAATCTGGAAATTTGGATAAGTTTGAATCACGTTCAATTGATGGTTTATTTCTTGGTTATCCCGCACACACTCGTGGCTATCGTGTACTTCTTTTGGAGACTAATAAAATTGTCGAGACTTGCGAAGTCACTTTTGATGAGGCTAGTCCCGGTACTAGACCAGATTTTCGGATACACACCACGGGATCGGGGGAGTTTGGTCGAATTCTTTGAAGACGAAAGCGACGACGACGACGATGAGGTCGACCTCGCCCGGCCGACGGCCAGTGCCGTCGGTCGACCGGAGGAGGCTGCCCGGTCAGACCGACCAGAGACCCGGTCAGACCGGCAGGGGCCGACTTCTTCGGACTCCGTCGATTCCAATCACGAGGATTCTTCGGGGACCACGACCAGTGCTGAACCAGAACGTGAATCAACTTCTGAGATCACTGCACCTTTGCACATTCAGCGACGACATCCGCCGGTACAAATAATAGGTAATTTAAATGAGCGGACAACGAGATCTAAGAATTTGCTGAGACTATGCGTAGGGAGTTTGAGATGAGTATGATGGGTGAGCTGTCGTACTTCTTGGGTTTACAAATCAAGCAAACACCTCAAGGTACGTTCATTCATCAAACAAAGTACACCAAAGATCTTTTGCGCAGGTTCAAGATGGAGAGTTGCAAGCCAATCTCTACACCCATTGGATCTACTGCTGTTCTTGATCCCGATGAAGATGGTGAAGCTGTGGATCAAAAAGAGTATAGAAGCATGATAGGATCGTTGTTGTATCTAATTGCTTCTAGACCAGACATACAATTTGCTGTGTGTTTGTGTGCGCGCTTTCAAGCTTCTCCACGTGCGTCTCATCGTCAAGCAGTCAAGCGCATCATGAGGTATTTGAGTCATACACTTGAGTTTGGTATTTGGTATTCAACTTCATCTTCTCTTTGCTTAAGTGGTTATTCAGATGCTGATTTTGCGGGTTGTAGAATGGATAGAAAAAGTACTAGTGAAACATGTCATTTTCTTGGAACTTCATTGATTGCATGGTCTTCTAGGAAACAGTCTAGTGTAACTCAATCCACCGCTGAATCGAATACGTTGTGCTTGCTAGTTGTTGTTCACGATTCTTTGGCTGATTTCTACTTTAAAACATTATGGACTTGTTTTTGAAAATGTGCCTCTTTATTGTGATAATACAAGTGCCATTAACATTGCTAAGAATCCTGTTCAACACTCACGCACCAAACACATTGATATTCGTTTTCACTTCTTGCGAGATCATGTTGAGAAGAAAGATGTTGAATTGAAATTTTAGATACAAAATTGCAACTTGCTGATATCTTTACAAAACCATTGGATTCTTCTCGCTTTGCTTTTCTTCGAGGGAATTGGGAATCATTCATCCTTTTGGCATGTTTTGAGGGGAGTTTTTGTGCTCTTTGATTTATCAAGCTACATGATTGAAATAAATTAAAAAAAGAGAGCTTTATCCATACATATTGTTGATCATGTGCATGCTAGCAATATTATGAAGATTTATTTGTCACTAGCATAGCTTATATGTATTCTAGTATTTTTATGTGATCTAGATTTTATATTTAAGAGAAATAATGCATGACACTTTAACACAATACTTGAATTAAAGAAATATGCAATGTTGATACTGTACTTGTGTTGGATTTTAAATGCTTATATATATATATATTATGTTGCTTTAATATTCCTCAAATTACTTAAAATTGCTCATTGTAAAAAGAGAATAAAATATTATCTATGAGAGAAAAAAATGAATACCGAATCCTTGGAAACAGTCTTGACGACAAGGACGTATTCGATGTGAGCAAAAATAATGAGTACCGAATCCTTGGAAACATCTTGACGACAAGGACGTACTCGAGAATAATTGAGAGAAAAATATGAGCAATAAATATGGCTCAAATCAATATGAAAAAGTTTCTCTCTTGAGTTATATGTGCAAAAAGGTATATTTGAGAAAGAATAAAGATTGCAATAGGTATATATATTTGGGTTTATTTTTCAACCTATATGATTGTAAAGATGTTGCATTATAAATCATTGAAATCCATGAATTTTTATTGTGTTGTTGCTCTTAATTATAAAATATTTGATTCATGATTATACTTTAATGCATATTTGCTATCTCATTGATAAATTTATCTTCTTATTATTGCAACACATGACTTGACTTGTTTTATGTATTGTGCTAAGCTCTTGATAATTAAATAAATATAATTCCTATGCTTGATGAATTCATTGTCAAAAGGAGGAGAAAATAATGTTGTTTGGGAGAACATTCGCATAAAAAAAGTGCAACAAAGGATTTTTTTTGGGGTCATAGGATTTTCTTTCTTTTCAAAACGGGGAGAAATTTTCTTTGATTTTTGAGCTCTTCAATGCTTTTTATCATTTTTGTTTTTAACTTTTCAAACACCAAAACAACTCTTTTATTTTGTTTGCCAATGTGTTCATCAAGGGGGAGATTGTAAAATCAAAGTGTGTTTGATTCGTTATTTAATGATGAACAATTGGTATTTGGGATTTATTGGTTTGAGTGTTATGTTTTTGAAAGAGTTGAATTTTCGGACGATGAACGGTGTTCGATCGGCTGCCACTGGCCGGTCGGACCGGGCGTGTTCCGCGGTCTGACCGGAGGTGTTTCGGCGGTCGACGGGCGCTTGCTGCGGTCGACCGGTTGAGCCGATCGGCGGTTGCCGATTTCGTTTCGGTTTTGGTTTCGGTTTGTTTCCTTATACATACATGGAAGTTTCGTGTTCCTAAGCACGTGTCTGGTTTTTTATGCTAACAATGAGTCAAGTTTGGATAGCTTATGCTCGGATATGGTATTCTTTATTTAATTGTGTGCGTATTCTTTACGCGTCGAAAAAGTGTTGCCGGTGATCGAGTCGGAGTCAACTTGGAGATAAGGTGACGTTCGAGAGGGGATCATGCGGGATGCTGAAGGGTAGAGATTAGTGCACATGATTAGAAAGTTTTCATATGGCATACAATGGAGATATTGTTGTGTATGGAAAGCGGAATTTCGGTTTTAGGAAAACCGGGATTGTTACGGTTGGTTTATGTATAGTTTGTTTCTTGTACGAGAAGGTTTCCTAGTGGATTAGAGCTTCTTGTATGAGTAGGATTCATGGCTCTTGGCTGCGGATTTTTTGTATAAATAGTGAGGGGAGGCGTGGCCTCTCGGTATCGCTTTTGAGTTCAAGTTTTAGAGTTTCTCAAGTTAGGGTTTCAAGTTTAGATTGAAATTTTGTGAGGAGTGCTTTGTTTGCACTTTGTAAACACAGAGAGTTTCAATAAAGATCAATTTTCTTGATAGTTCTTTGTGTCTACTTCTTCCTCGGTGCGGCGGTGAGATTGTTGGTTCAACCGGATCTACTAACCGGTCAGACCGTAGACACTACGGCGGTCAGACCGCGCCTTCTTCCCGGTTAGACCGCGAGTACATTGGCGGTCAGATCGGCGGGCATTGGTCTTCATCGGCATCGGCTACTACAGGCAAATCGGCTGAGGCTATCGGCTACGGGCGGTCAGACCGAAGGCCATCAGGCGGTCAGACCGGCTGAACAGCACGGTCAGACCGGTGTGACACTTGCGGTTAGACCGGACTTGAAAACAGAGGTAAAGTTTTATTTCCGCTAAAAACTTTGTTTTGGGGTACTCAACCATTCACCCCCTCGGTTGGGTTATTTGGGCATTCGATCCTAAAAAAACAAAAGAATTTTTTTCTTCAAAAAATGAATTGTTAAAGGCACCGTACTGTTCTTTGTTTGTTGTCATTTGATATTAGACACTGGTAAACATCATTAATGGGCTGTAGCACCCTCTTTCCAAAACTATAGTACATATGAACGGGAGGCATCTGGAATTGCTAGCAAGGCGATGTAAGACAAAAGGCCTCGCTAGCAAAAGTTCGACGAACGAGACTTGCGGTAAAAAAAATGGAAAATACTCGATGAAACTTATAATGGTCATAGGTATCAAACATTAGAGGTTATATCAAAGTCTTGTCCATTAAATTGTTTGGTATAGTAACAATCCGATATATTTAAGTTGGACAACAAAGATTGAGGCACTATAATTATCAAAATACTATATCTGTTTTGAAAATATACGATGTTCAGACAAAAAGAAATGGAGGAAGTATGTAATGTTTGTTTTTTCTCACATAGATGGGTAATAATATTATTATCATCAACGTAACATCCGAGGGTATGACACTTTCAGCCCCATTGTTTGCTTATTCATATGATTATCCATATCATTTATTTGCTAAAAAATTATTTGACAATAAAACTTTTATATATATATATGTCCTTAACAAAGCAAATGCTATAAAATAAACTATAATAAAAAATAAATTTAAAATCAAGTTCAAAATTTAAATAGACTTACAACCATAAACATAAAAAGATGAGTAGGGATCCTCTGCTATACTAGATAGTTGATGTCACTGATACATAAATCCGAACTCATGTGATACATATATATATATATAGCAGAGGATTTGTGGAAATTATGGCAATCGGATATCCTCATGACAAGCTTGTCCGACTGGTAATAGGAATAGGTTACGCCTAGCGATTATGTAAGCAGGTTATGACTTAGGTGTTACATTACCGATTAGATAAGGCAATGGCTCATAGTCATAACTTGGTAAGCTTGAGAAAACCGACTTAAAGTATGATAGGGTTTCCGACTTGTAAGCCCACCCTCCGAGACTATATAAGGGGGGTAAGGGGCGTCCCTTGAGGGATATCAGATTCATGAACAATAGATTTGATAGGCGATACAGAAGATCGTGAGATCAATAAACACTTGGCGGATCGAATCCCAAAAACAGGAGTAGGGTATTACCTCACGAGAGGGCCTGAACCTGTCTAAATCCTTTTTTCCACTTAACCCATTGTGCTTGGCGATCTTGACTACACCCCCAATTTCTATTGCCGAAACCTAGTTTCGACAGTTGGCGCGCCAGGTAGGGGCCCGCGCGTCAAGACTTCTTCTTCAATCTCGCCGGCAAGCACGATGGGATCTTCATCAAGCATTGATGACTTTGCCGCCAAAAGATTCACAAGCTCTCCTTCCCCGACTCGGATTCGGACCAGTCGGGAGGGGAAACCCGCTCGGCGTCGTTCGGGCTACCAAACGACGCTGAGATCTACGACAAAGCTCTGACTTCCGAGTTGGAATCCATCCACTTGGAAGAAGGAATCCACTCGGCGCCGTTCGGATTACCAAACGACGCTGAGATCTACTGCAACTTTCTAACTTCCAAGTTGGGATCCATCCACTTGGGAGGAGAAACCCTCTCGGCACCGTTTGGGTTACCAAACGCCGCTGAGATCTATTGTAATCTCCTTTCTTCCGAGTTGAAATCAATTCACTCGGAAAAACCGTCATCATCAAGCTACGACCCGGACTGAAACGATCCAGATTCAAGCAATCCGGGCTCAAGGGAAGTCGCCGTCATCCTCCAACCGTTCGGGTCATGCTCATCCACGGAGCTCGATGAGTACCTTAGCTCTTCAGACTTCGACGACCTCTATGGCATCTCCACGGACGAGGCCAACGACTCCGACTTCGACAAGGACTATGAGCCAAAGTGCTTCGACATTCTCATGGCTGAGGTGGCCGAGACCGACTCAGCCATGGCCCATAGAATCGCAAAAGAAAAACAAGCCAGGCTTGAACAGGAGCGCAAGCTGGCAGAAGAGGAGAATAGACGCAAGGAAGAAGTCGATAGGAGGAAGCGAGACCTGAGGACGACTGGGGGATCCGCTCGTGAGGCCATACTTCAGACATGAGTCGACAACACGAACATCTTCTAGACGCCTCAACAGAACGCCGTTGCCGCCCTCACCCTCCTCGACACTGTTATCGAAGCGGCACCCGCTATGGTAACGCCAATCCTGGACAAGATCAAGACCATCGTCGCGGCTATAGCCAATTGATCTCCCTCCACCTCAGCACGAAGGCCAACTGAGTCCGTCGCTGAAACACCCGACGGAAGCCGACTTCCGCCGCTGCGGTCGAAGGACTACAGGAGGCTCGAGCAAGCCAAGACGGCCACTAGGTCAAGAGACCCCCGCCACGAGATGACACGGAGGCATCAAGAGCAATCGTCCGACTCTCGCGAGAAAGGACATGGACGACCACCCATCCACGACCAGATCTGCCGCAGCTACAACTCCGACTACCGTAACAGCCTACAAAGAACCCCGTCGAGTGATCTGCGGGAAGTCCTTGACCGGCGCTATCAAGAGCGTGAGCAGCGCTCCTACGAAGACCGAAGGAGATCACCCGACTGCAACGACGACGGAGTGCCCGCGTTCACTCGGGACCTGCGTCGAGTGGTTTGGCCGAGTGGTTTCAAGCCCACAGGAATCGAGAAGTATGACGAAAAGACCGACCCCGAGTCATGGCCGACCGCGTACACCCTCGCCATCCCCATAGCAGAGGAGACAACAAGGCCATGGCCAATTATTTGCCTATCGCCCTCGTCAACTCAGCCAGAACCGGCTCACGAGCTTGCCGAGAGGCTCAATTAGCTCGTGGAGTGAGCTCCGGACCACTTCATCGCTAATTTACATGGTACTTTCGAAAGACCTGGGACCCACTTTGATCTCTATAACGTCATCCAGAAGCCAGACGAGCCGCTAAAGGACTACATCCGACGCTTCTCGGAAAAGCGCAACAAGATCCCCAACATCATCGACGACATCATAATTGCCGCCTTCCAGAAGGGAGTCCGCGATGAGTTGCTGATCGAGAAGTTTGGGCGTAAGCCACCGAAGACGGTAAAATAGATGTTCGAGACAACGAACTCCTACGAAAAATCCAATGATGCGATCAAGGCGGCACGACAGGATCGTCACGACAAGAGGGACGACAAGCAGTCGGGAGGCAGCTGGCATCCTAAGAAGGATAATGGCAACAACAATCAGGGCCAGAAAGATCGCAAGCGCCGGCCCGAAGACCTGGTTGCCACAACATCCAACTCTCAACGCCGTCCCCGGGTCGCGGCCTACGACACAATCATGAACGCTCAGTGCACACATCATCCAAATCACACGCATGCGGCCAAGGATTGCTTCATCTACAAGCAGTTTGCCGAACAATACGCGGCACAACTAAACAAGAAGCCGACTGACGAAACCGGCCCATCGGGAACCAAGAAGAACAACCCGACTGAAAATTCAGAGCCTTTTCAAGACCCCGTGGGCGAGCTGAATCACATCTTCGGGGGGCCACAGGCTTATGAGTCCAAGAGGAAGCAAAAGCTAACGGACCGCGAGGTCAACGCGGCACAACCTGAAGTCCCACAATATCTACGATGGTCGGAGGTGGCCATCACGTTTAACCGCTTAGATCATCCTGACCGAGTGGTTCACCCGGGCGGTATCCCCGTACTGGATCCGGTGGTTCAAACATAAAGTTGAAGCGCGTCCTCATTGATGGGGCAGCGCCTCAATATTTTGTTCGCCAAGACCCTGGATGAGATGCAGATTCCAAGATCCGAGTTGAAGACAAGCTCAGCCCCCTTCCACGGAGTTATCCCAGGGCTGTCATCTACGCCACTCGGGCATATCGCCCTTCCAGTCACCTTCGGAGTTCGGGAGAACTTCCGGACGGAGAACATCACTTTTGAGGTGGCTGACTTCGAAACAGCCTACCACGCAATCATTGGAAGGCCTGCGCTCGCCAAGTTCATGGCGATACCACACTACACCTACCTCTGCACGAAGATGCCCGGCCCCAACGGCGTCATCACCCTGCGTAGCGACATCAAACAAGCCTTCACCTGCGACAAAGAAAGCTGTGATATGGCCCAATCTCGTGAGAGATCACGTGGCCAGAAAGAAATCCGACTGGCTGCATCGACATCTAAAGATGATGAAATCCCCGCAAAGAAGATAGCCAAGTCGGGACAAGGCGGTGCCAAATCAAAGAAGATCTCCCTTGATCCATCGGATCCTTCCAAAACCGCTGTAATAGGCGCCGAACTAGATCCTAAATAGGAAAGCGCGCTCGTCACCTTCCTCCAAAATAATAAAGATGTTTTTGCTTGGAAACCATCTGATATGTCGGGAATTCCTAGGGAGGTGATCGAGCACTCTTTATACGTCAAAGATGACGCGAAGCCGATTAAACAGCGACTACGCCGTTTTGCTCAGGATCGAAAAGACGCCATCGAGGAAGAACTTACAAAACTCTTAGCCGCCGGATTCATCAAAGAGGTTCTCCATCCCGACTTGTTGGCTAACCCGGTCTTGGTTCGGAAGAAGACAAGGCAATGGCGCATGTGCGTCGACTAACACCGATCTCAACAAAGCTCGCCCTAAAGATCCATTCGGATTGCCTCGCATCGACCAAGTCGTAGATTCAACATAGCGCTGCCGGCTTCGAGTTTTACGGATCATTACTTGGGCTACCACCGGATCGCTTGAAGGAATCCACGTCGAAAACATCATTCATCACACCGTTTGGAGCTTATCTACATCACGATGCCCTTCGGTCTGAAGAAAGCCGGGGCCACGTACCAGCGCATGATCCAGAGATGCTTTCAGACGCAGATCAGGAAAAACGTGGAAGCTTATGTTGATGATGTCGTCATCAAGACCAAGCAGAAGGAAGACCTGATTGCCGACTTAGAAGAAACTTTCGCAAACATCCGGGCCTTCAGAATGAAGTTGAACCCAGAGAAATGCACTTTCGGCGTGCCATCAGGCAAACTGCTCGGCTTCATGGTGTCCCATCGCAGCATCGAAGCTAACCCAGAGAAAAATCAACGCTATTTTAAATATGAAGCCCCCGAGTAACCAGAAAGATGTATAGAAGCTCACTGGTTGCATGGTGGCGCTAAGCCAATTCATCTCCCGACTCGGTGAACGAGGCATGCCTTTTTTCAGGTTACTGAAGAAAACCGATCACTTTCAATGGACCACGGAAGCCCACAAAGCCTTTGAAGATTTCAAAGAGTTTCTTACGACGCTGCCCGTCCTAGCCTCACCTCAGCCTCAGGAACCCCTGTTGTTGTATGTCTCAGCAACTCACCAGGTGGTCAGCACAGTTCTCGTCGTTGAGCGTGAGGAAGAACGACGAGTCCAGAAGATTCAAAGGTCAATCTACTTTGTTAGCGAAGTGCTGGCAAGAGCCAAAATTTGCTACCCCCAGGTACAAAAAATATTATATGGTGTTCTGATAACCGCGAGGAAATTGGCACACTACTTTCAGGGTCACTCGGTCACCGTCGTCACTTCTTTTCCACTTGATGATGTCATCCACAACCGGGAGGCGACTGGGCGCATCGCAAAGTGGGCTTTGGAACTGATGCTGCTAGACTTAACTTTCAAGGCGAGGACGTCTATAAAGTCACAAGCCCTGGCAGATTTCTTGGCCGAGTGGACCGAGCAACAAGAAGACATACCTAGGGAAGACCTACAATACTGGACCATGCACATTGACGGATCCAAGAGGATCACTGGCTTGGGAGCGGGAGTCATGCTGATCTCTCCGACTGGAGAAAGGTTGTGATATGTTCTTCATATTCCTTTCCCCGCCTCACACAACGTCGCCGAGTACGAAGCCCTGCTGCATGGCCTACGACTTGGCTGTTTCACTCGGGATACGACGGTTGGTTGTGAAAGGAGATTTCCAGCTGGTTGTCAACCAAGTGATGAAAGACTGGTCATGTTTAAATGATACCACGGAAGCCTATCGGCAAGAAGTTCGCAAACTTGATGACAGGTTTGATGGACTGGAGCTATCCCATGTCTTGAGACACAACAATGAGGCAGCTGACGAGTTGGCGCAGTTCGGGTCCAAGCGAGAAACCGCCCCAACAGATGTTTTCGTAGAGCATCTCTATGAGCCGACTGTTGTAGCAAAGCCAATTCCCAATAAGCAAGCTGCAAATCAAGTCGCCATGCTCGATGTCGACTAGAGGACACCGCTCATCAAATTTTTAACTCAGCAAGAGGTGTCAGAAGACCGGGATGAGGCAGAACGAGTCCGACGTCGTTGTCAGGGCTATGTCATGGTCGACTCCGAATTATACAAGAGAAGCCCTTCTAGAGTCCTAATGAGATGTATCACGCTTGAGGAAGGACGACAACTACTCCAAGATATCCACTCGGGCATATGCGAAAGCCACGCGGCGGCACGTACCTTGGTAGGCAAAGCCTATAGACAAGGCTTCTTCTGGCTCACAGCGGTCTCCAACGCCGACAAAGTGGTTCGCACATGTGAAGGTTGCCAGTTCTTTGCTCGGCAAAGCCATGTTCCAGCCCAAGAACTACAAACGATTCCATTATCTTGGCCTGCGGTATGGGGCTTGGATATGGTCGGCCCTTCAAGAAGGCTCTAGGAGGATTCACACATCTGTTCGCAATCGACAAGTTTTCCAAGTGGATTGAGGCTAAGCCGGTTGCTACGATCACCGCTGACAAGGCACGAGACTTCATCCTCAACATCGTGCACCGGTTTGGTGTCCCAAACAGAATTATAACCGACAATGGGACTCAATTCACTGGAGGCGTTTTCAAGGAATTCTGTGAAGATTTCGGCATCAAAATCTGCTATGCATTAGTCGCACACCCCAAAAGCAATGGACAAGTTGAACGCGCCAATGTCATGGTTCTTTAAGGCATCAAGGCCCGAGTGTTCGACAGGCTAAATCCTTATGCCAACAAATGGGTTCAAGAGCTGCCCTCGATTTTATGGTCTCTACGGACTACGCCCAGTCGGGCTACCGGCCAAACTACTTTCTTCCTGGTTTACGGGGCAGAAGCCATGTTGCCGAATGAAATGGAGTATGAATCTCTCAGAGTCCACAGTTTCAACAACGAGCACTATGACCAAGATCGAGTGGATGACCCGACCCGACCGAAAGAGGCCCGTGAGGCAAGACGATCCAGCTTGGCAAGGTATCTTTAAGGACTTCGACGTTACCATAGCCGCAATGTTCGGGCACGAGCCTTCATTGTCGGCGATTTGGTTCTACGCAAGATTCAGACCACCAAGGACCATCACAAATTGTCTCCACTATGGGAGGACCATACATAATCGCCGAGGTGACTCGGCCAAGAGCATATCGACTAAAGCGTGAAGATGGATCCATGGTGGAGAACTCCGGAATATCGAACATCTTCGACGATACTATGCTTAAATTACTGTAAGTTTTATGCTATTCTCGACTGCCAACCTCAAGCAAGATGACTTCTTGAGTTGACAGTCGGGGGCTATAAATGCGTCAATAAAGCATGGTTTTCTTCGACAACTTGTGTTTATTTGGTTTATCATTGTTTAGTGTTTTGATTCGAGTTCAATAGATAAGGACTGAGAATTTTTTGATGACTTAATTAAGCTTAGGCTTGGTGACAGTCGGACAAAAATTACTTAAGAGATTTTCTATGAAGACTCGGGTCAAGGCATTAACATAAATAAGCTAGATACCTACAAGTTTACATCAGAGGTTACAAGCAACATTCACAAAGTTATTAAGATCGAAAGTTATCAACTACATCAGCAGCTATTTTTTTGGCCGTCTCTTGTGCTTCACTCATCAACTCTAGGCTTGCTCATTTGAAGTGCCGTCGGTGAAGCCTTCCTCGACAGACGTGAATAAAGATTGCGATGTGAAGTATCGAATTGGGATTCAAGTGATAGAGTTGAAGACCGTAATACTCAAGAAGGCCTCGAAAGAAATCAGAGGTGGGAAGGCCGAAGCCACAGTAGAAAAAGGAGGTAAAAACGACGATCTCACCGGTGTTTGGAGTGGGAACTCCTCACCGGCCGCCGGACGCCAGCCGATAATCTCTTTGGGCGGAAGAACTCCGTTCTTCACCATCTCCCGAAGAGTTGATTCCTTGACGTCTGAGGTCGCCCATTGCTCGAACGGGATTTCCTTCTCTCCCGCCATGGATGCGATTTGGGGAGGATGGATCGCACGGGAGATGGGGATTTGTCAAGGGAATCTTGAGGCCGGATACGAAAGATGGCCTGTGGTGGAACGAGAGCTTCTAAATCGATGGATTTGGGCGCGCGCGAGTTTAGGGTTTTCGGGAGCTTGTGAACAGTCTTTGCGAAAGAGGAAATTTTGGGGAAGACGAAGTGGCGGGGATGACCTCGAGGCTTCGTAAAAAGACTTGAGGGCTTTCGTTAGGTCATCTCGTGATTGGGCTGAGCCCATGAGAGACTTACAGCCCAGCTAAGGTGTGGCCTGACGCGTGTCCTTAGGGGCTTAAGTGGATGAATTTAAGCAGATTTGCCCTGGCAATATGCACGTGTCTAATTGCCCAATACCTTTAAAATCCTTTCATGCCGCGGTTTGCGCAACTTCATGAGAAGTTGGCATGATGTAATTTGAAAGGTGACAAACAGTTAAGTTTTTCATGGCTGTCCTGATGACAGTAACTGTTTGGTTTTTAAGAATTTGATTAAATGATTATATCAATGCTATTTTTCCACCTTGGTGAAGATCTTTTTAGATTAAGACTAAAATTATGGCAGGAGCTATTTAATATTTTGGTCATATTTTTCAGATGACTGAAAAATTTGTTTACCCATGAGGATGGATTGAGCTATTTGTTCCGAGACGACTCGGGTAAATTTACTCGGATAAGCATGAGCTTGCCGAGTGTATTGATTTCTTTTCCATAAGGGCTAATTAAATTATTTGTTCCGAGACGACTCGGGCAAATTTACTCGGACAAGCATGAGCTTACCGAGTGATGTGTTATATGATTTCTTATGATTGATTTAGCTTGAGCTAAGCATTTATATGAGAATGATTTTTTTATAGTTATTGACTATGTGCTTAGTTTGTTTTTGGCTAACCACATAGTCGGAGGCTACACCTAATTAGGTGCATCAGAAGATGCACCTAGATATTTATTTTTGAGAATTTTTGAGATGTTTTTCAGCCCTTTTCACAATCTTTTTATCAGGTGATAAAGCACTTGGGAGATTCAGGCAGAGATGATGTAACCACTCGGTACCAGAAGCACTCGGCCAAGGAGTTGTTTGGCCGTGTGTTATTTTGGTCCGAGGTAAAGTTATCTCGTCGACTGTGAAGGACTCGGGGGCTACTGTGGAGATTATGACAATTGGATATCCTCATGGCAAGCTTGCCCGACTGGTAATAGGGATAGGTTACGCCTAGCAATTATGTAAGCAGGTTATGACTTGGGTGTTACGTTGCCGATTAGATAAGACGACGACTTATAGTCATAACTTGGTAAGATTGAGAAAACCGACTTAGAGTATGATAGGGTTTCCGACTTGTAAGCCCACCATCCGAGACTATATAAAGGGGTAAGGGATGTCCCTTTAGGGATATCAGATTCATGAGCAATAGATTTGATAGGCGATACACAAGATCGTGAGATCAATAAATACCGAAACAGGGTATGGTATTACCTCACGAGAGGGTCGGAACTCGTCTAAATCTTTTTTCACTTAACCCATCAGCGCTGACGATCTTGACTCGCACCCCCAATTTCTATTACCGAAATCTTAGTTTCGATACGATTTGCATAAAATAATTGCACCCTTCAACCTTGAACTGCTCAAGTATCATCACCCTTCCGGTCCAGCATTCGAAAAGCACGATCAGCGTGATACCTTGCGTGAGCGTGAGTGGAGTAGTACGGGTGAGGGCAGTTCAATCCAGCGGGAGTTTCCGTGTCCCTTCACGGAAAACGCCTCCCGTCCCGGAATTCCGCAGGGTAAACGGGGTGAACCGCCTCGAAAGCGCCCCGGATTCTAGATTCTTCCAGGTGGGGCCCGCGCGCCCCTCCCTAACTTTATACTCCCCACGCGGCCGCGTCCAGGTCATTGTCGTCGTCTCGTCTCCCTCTCGCCTAGCCTTCCTCCCGCGTGGCCTCGCCGTCGGATCGAGACACCCCTACGCCCCGCCGCGCCGCCGTCTCGTCTCTTCACGCTCGCCGTCTCCGGGGAGGAGGAGAAGGTGATGCCTATCTCGCCCCCTCTCCTCTGGTCTCGCGTTGGTTTAGGGTTCGTTTGGCTAGGTGCTGTTGACGGGGTTGTGCGCCGGAGCGGCCGATTCGGTTTTGAGTTCGGGCTGGTGGTCGATTCGGAGGGGGGAACTGGGCGATTCAGGCATTATATTGGTTTATTTGTAGCGATCTGTTTGGTAGTTGTTCATACGCGCGGTCTCCGTGAGATCAGAGGTTGGTTTTCTATTTGGGGTGAAATTCCTGGCATTTCCGTCCTTAAGGTTGGTCGTTTTTTAAATTGTTCTACGATTACGGTAGAAATTGATCATATTGATAATTCCGTCGTCTTCTCACCTGTGATGTATATATATGTCCTCCAACGTGGAAGATTTTTGGTAGATAATCGCCTTTCCTTGAATTGTTTATGCTAGTCGGCTACAACAGATTGTTAATTCCATCATTGTGAATCATCAGCATCTTCTTCTAGAAGATCTTATAATTTGTGGAACAAATTAAAATTGTGTGGAACAAAATGGAGGTTGTTGGGAGGCTCTCTGATCGTCAACTGTCTTCTTTATCAGAACTAATTGGGGAATCTCTCTTCGTGGTTTATGTTGTTGGTTTATACCTTTTCTTTTTCCCTACTAGATTATGAGATTCTTATCGTTCCTCTAAATACTGTTGGTGGTAGAAAAATCCCTCTTGTGGGTAGTAGCCAGCATATTCTCTCAATTTAGCATGCTAATTCTAGCATTAGTAGTGACTATAGTTTCTTTGGCGATTGCAGCTTCTTGCACTTTGAAGAAACAGCAAGATGGCAGCCAATGTTGGGGAATCTACAAGCAGCGGCAGCAATGGCGATGCAGCTGGGGGGAGCTTTGAATGCAATATCTGCTTTGAATTGCCACAAGAGCCAATAGTTACTCTCTGCGGCCACCTCTTTTGCTGGCCATGTATTTACAGGTGGCTGCACGTCCACGCACACTCTCCAGAGTGCCCGGTGTGCAAAGCTGTAGTTGAAGAGGATAAGCTCGTTCCCCTTTATGGACGTGGCAAGGACCGTGTCGATCCAAGGTCAAAGAACATACCTGAGGCTGACATTCCTAACCGACCAACTGGCCAGAGGCCTGCTACAGCTCCACAGGCTGACCCTAACAACAATTTCGGCAATCCTAATGTTAATGCCAATCCATGGTTCATGGGCACTGGAGTACCATTGGCTAATGCACGGTGGGGGAATTATGCATTCTCAGCGGCGTTTGGAGGCTTATTCCCTATGCTTAGCTTCCAAGTGCATGGATTTCCAGATGCAAATCCTTCTGCACAGCCTGCTGGGTTTCACTATGGCTATGGCCATGGTCATGGATTCCATGGCGGACATATGGGTCATGCTGCCCATGGTGTCCCTCGACAAGGACCACTTGGGCAACAGCAGCAGGCAGACATCTACCTGAAGGCCCTGCTAATCATGGTTGGATTTCTTGTGGTTGCAAGCCTTCTTGCATTTTAAGGTTGTTAACAGATTCACCTGGTGATAGAAGATGTAAAAGAATTTCCAGCATATCCCTGTGGCATTGTGGTGCGTGCAGTATCTTGCTGCCAAATGCGGCATAAGTTCTTTTGTGTATTTACATGAAGTGTTCATAGAATATTTGTATGTAGATCTAGGATAAGCATCTGGCTTTTTACAGCCTCATATATACTATAATTAGGAGGAACCTTTTTCTTTTCTTTTCCTTTTTTTAGTTTTGACTATTTTGATGGATATGGTGTACAATTATTGAGATGTTTCCATGTGTTGTATACATGTAAGAATAGTTCCCCAATTTCAACTCTTGCTTGCAATTTGCACCAATTTCCAGTTTATATACATTGATGCTTGACAGTCAGTGTGCTGATATTATAGTCTTGAACAGAAGATATGATATATTCTTGTTAGGAGTTATTTAATATATGTCATTATGTCAGGGAGTGCCAATTTCAGTTGAATATTAGAAGAATGGAAAAAAAAGATGATAGCCGATCAAGGTTGAGTTTGGATTGTTGCCCCTCGGCTGTTTTCTCGAAACTATTCTGGGATGTTTCTGCCCGCAAATACTGTGGTCTGGAAATGAGATATCTATTCTGGGATGTTTCTGCCCGCAAATACTGTGGTCTGGAAATGAGATATTTTGTCAAGCAGGATGTGCTCTGCTCTTGAATGCTACTATCACTATGTTTTCTTCCAAAAAAATGTCGATCGCCTTTATCCAGAATGTACGTGGACAGATCATTTGCAATTTGTGCCCTCTCTTTAGGGATGGGAATCGTTAGGTTCGATCCATTTATCCATTAAACCTATTCATAAATTTCTCCATGGATCTTTAGGATCGTTTGTTTAAAAGGTTCGATCCAAGATGATTTTATATGTATAAATATCCTTAAAATTTATACAAAATTGATTCTCTATATAATAATTTGTTTCTAAAAATTAACTAAATTAACAAGAAATTAACAAGTTTTCATAGTATGAACACGAGTTTAAAAACATTTGGGTCCAATTTTTTTACACATTTAACTATAATTTTTGGGTTTTAGTAATGCATCGTGGGTCTCGCATATATAAATAGCTCAAAATTTGTACAAAGTCACTTCTCTATATAATAAATAATTTCTACAAAATTTAACTCGAATCGATAAGTTTTTATAATGTGAATGCGAGTTTAAAAATTTTGGGTTCGTATTTTACACACATTTAACTAGAATTTTTGGTCTTAGTAATGCATCGTGGCCCCGCATATATAAATAGCTCAAAATTTGTACAAAGTTGCTTCTACGTATAATAAATCATTCCTATAAAATTTAATTGAATCGATAAGTTTTTATAATGTGAATACGAGTTTAAAAATTTTGGGTCCGGATTTTACACACATTTAACTAGAATTTTTGGTCAAGAGTAATGCATCGTGGGCCCCGCATATATAAATAGCTCAAAATTTGTACAAAGTTGCTTCTCTATATAATAAATCATTCCTACAAAATTTAATTGAATCTGATAAGTTTTTATAATAAGAATGCGAGTTTAAAAATTTTGGATCCAAATTTTACACACATTTAACTAGAATTTTTGGTCTTAGTAATGCATCGTGGGCCCCGCATATATAAATAGCTCAAAATTTGTACAAAGTTGATTCTCGGTACAATGAATCATTCCTACAAAATTCAAGTGAATCTGATAAGTTTTTATAATGTGAACGCGAGTTTAAAAATTTTGGGCCCGAGTTTTACACATATATAATATGAGTTTTTTTCTAATAGTAATGTAGCGATCCATTTGAATATTCATGAATAACCTATTAATATAATAGACTAATGATGGATTTATCCTATTGAACCATGGATCAATGAACTTATTAAAAATGATTTAGGTTCGATCCATATCCTATCCATTCCCATCCTTATCTCTCTTAAGATTATCAACTGGAGAGATTCGCAAACAAATGAATGGTCGACTTCTCATTTGGAGTCGGTTTCGATCCTCTCGCAATCATGTGTTTTTAACGTGTAGTACGGCCGTCTCAGCAAAATGGGTTGTACTACCTTGTACGGGAGCGAGTGATCCAGCCAGTTTTGCTTGCTTGGGTGCTAGAAATTTTAGACCTCAAAATGTTCAAAGAGGAAGAGTCGCTGTACGTCTGGCAAAGGAGTATTACCAATCAGGGTAGTGAAAAATGTGACATCCATAATGGAGTGGCAATGTGTCAAGAGAATAATAGTGTCAGTGGCATGCTCGGCGGCTCTTTCAAACAGAGTCAAAACTCATTTTCCGATAAAGTACGTTTCAGTCTGCAATTACTGTGATTAGGGAACGAGATGGTTTTTTCTGTTTTTCACAGTTTCAATACACACAACCCTCAAAGACGCCTCCTAACATGCAACATGCTAAAATACGATGGCTAATAATGACTCTCTAAGCTCACTAAATTTATATTAGATGAGATGGTTGTTTGAGATGATGTGATGTTGGTAGCGTATGTTGGATAAAAAAACATCATGTGTATTCATGGGCAAATCTAGCGTGGGTGTAGAAGCGTGGGTGTAGAAGGGACTTAATTCTCTTCTACGCCGCTAAATCATCATTAAGAGGAGAGGGAGAGGGGAGGAAGGAAAAGAAGAAGAGGAGAAAGAATATAAGGGAAGATAAGCCTCTCATTCATTCTTTTTTGAACTCGTTTATGTGTATATCACTTTCATATCTATTTCTAAATGTTAGTCGCCTTTATAAATATTATTCTTAAATCTTAACTTATGTACTTTGCTGAGAAGATTATCTAATACTATAGCATTTTCTTAAGGAGAGACTTGGAACTGTCTGAGTGCGTATTTATTTATAGGCGATTCTGAAACTTTTCACAATCGTAGGGCCAACCAGTTTGACCTCGATGCCAAACTTTTTAAGCACCAAATGGTCCAAATCTGCAAAGAAGGAGAGCAGTCGAGACACTTCTTCTGCGTCCAAGAAAAGCAAGCAGCATTGTTCCTGTGCGCATCCATTGGATGTGGAGGGCGTTGAAAATTCGGCCGAGGCCCAAAACCACCGATGGATGGAACAGCAGCCTGCCATATCTGGAATTCTGGATTGTGACCGTAAAGATACTGAAGAAAGCTGCCGCTGCTACCACGGCAGAAACCATGCCGCCGATCACAGTACAAGCTGAAGAGAATCATCGAAAAGCCAAAATTTAAACTCTAAAACTTAATTTTATAATATTTTAATATATTTGTATTTTTTATATTTATCTTTAGGTCGCTAATAATATACTATCGTTATCTCATGATATACCATATAATGTTTAATCATATACTATATTGTTATATTCTAAAATAAAAAAAAGTATATATTGGTATCATATGATATATCACATGATGTCTCATAAATTATTTATTTTTTATTAATAATAATTTGAATGTTCAGGGTTATAACGAGCTTTGGGCTAATCGGTAGGAAGGGCTGAACTGAGTAAGGAAAAAGCGACATCCACGCAGGAGCAGCAGCAAAGCCAGCAACGATGGCGCGGCTGCGCGTCGCGGCCGGAAGCTTCTTGGAAATGGAAGGCGAGACGGACGCGGGTAAAGTACGGGGTTTGAACCTGCAAATCAGCAATGCGACCGAGGAAGAAGAGAAGAGCAAGTGGGTTGGGCAACTATAGCTGGCTGGGCTTGGGTTTAGTGGAGGCGCCACTGCCTCTGCCTGCCTTCCTAGTGTTCAACTGATCGACTACCTCTGCTTGCTTGCTATGCTGCGTGACCGGCTGACTGCTAGTATTCCTACAACAAGACTAGGCTATGTTTTATATTGTTATCAAAAATAAACCTTTTTAAAATTTAGCAATGTCAAAATTTTGATAACATTGTTAAATTTTAATAGGATAAAATAAATATATTGTTATATTTTTAGGCAGTATAACAAACTTAATACAGTCACATATTTATTAATTAAAAATGATATTATTTAAAATAAGATCAATTTGAACAAGCTTTAGGACTAGACTCAGGCAGCGTTTAGAGGGGTTGGTTAGGAACTCCACCTTCTCACACCTAAAACAACGTATAATTATTAAACATTAACTAAAAACTTATAATATATTAATATAATTTTTAAAAATAACTTTTTATATATTTTTATAAAAATATCGTTTAGCAGTTTAGAAAGTAGTACATAAAAAAAAAGAGCAAAGAAACCACAGTTGCCAAAACACAGCCTAATCAATCCAGCGATACCAGTTCTTAGGTTGTTCTTAGGTTGTGTTTTTGGAAACTTTTTCTTCTCGCATCGAAAACAAGGTAGCTCATTAACAATGATTAACAATGATTAATTAAGTATTAGCTTGATAAAACTTAAAAAGTGAATTAATATGATTTTTTAACAACTTTTCTATAGATTTTTTTGAAAAAATGCATCATTTAATATTTTAAGAAACGTGAAAAATAAAAAAATAGAAGTTGAAAAAGTTGAGAAAAACACGGCCTTACTAATCATTGAAAAGATTAAGTTGATGTGTGCTTAGTGGACAACGATACCCGCTTAATGATCCTAGTCAGTTTGGAAGGATTGGATTAGCCGCTAATCCTAGCTGTGCGTCATGCCAGATCAACACGGTGAATCGTATATAAAATTTATCAGCAAATCATCCAGCTGCATATATAAGTAATATAACTATATAATTTTGGTTTACCTGCATGGTTTTACGACAGCTTTGGTCGCTTTTTCTGCAGCTTGCCGGGTCAATCAGCTTCGTGGTTGATGAACTGAAATCAGTTGACGAACAGTGATACTAGCTTTTTTGACGGTGAGATGTATACTAGTCCAGTCCAACAGCTGGCTTACCTGTGACTTTCTTTCTGCAAACGACGGCTCCAAAATTAGACGCTTCAAAAGGATAAAAACTGTCCAGTTTCTCAGGCTCGTGGTCGCACCATGGTCCAGCCTCTGACTCCAATGCTGACTTCGAATTTACAAATGGGCGACTAATTAGCAGATCATCCTGAGATCCTAATCACACAGTGGTGGTGCACGTACCTAATTCTGAGCCTAATAGTTGACGGCGAGTTTACCGGTTTGACCTGCCCGTCGAAGCCATCTTTGGACTCACTGGCTTGCTGTTCGTGAGACATGCACATATGTGTTTGGAAATTGTAGGCGGCAGCGGCAGCTGGTTCAGGTACAGGCCACAGTAATGGGAGACAAAGTTGCAGAGACCGCGACGTCGTTCGTGTACTAGGAAAATGGTTTGGTACTTTGGTTAGTGCGGGCATGCAGAGAAATTTGGCACGCTATGACCTAGCTGTACATGAAAAGTCGATCGGTTTTAGACGGAGCTGGTTAGTTACTTTGTTAGTTTGTTAGTTCGTTAAGCGTCTTTGGTTAATGAGTTGGACAACTTAATTTGGGGGATAAATGATTGTCTTCAGTTGTAGTCTAATTGTAGACAATATTGGAATCAATCTGAATTTGTAGAAGGAAGGGGGAAAATCTCTAAATCAATCTGAATTTGTGAAGGGAAGGAGACCAAATTAAACAACACGTGGTGATTTCGTGAATCTTCAAAATGTCAGTCCCGTCTTTCGAAAATAATCATATAGGTAAGGTATGCACGTGTGTATTTATAAGAATAAAATGTATGTGCGTTGTGAGCACATACGTTTATACCATGCTTTTAAAAAAATATTAAACAGAATCTTTGCAAGGAAGTAGTAATTTTTAAGGGACTGGCCACCTGAACTATTGTTACATATAGAAAGTATATTTGGCCTCTGACTATAGATCCAAGATTTTAAAAGTGATGGCAGGATGATTAATTGCTTGCTTCATGTTTTACACGGTTTTAGAGATCTTTGACTCCCGGTAATTCATTTTTTAATAACTTGTTCCATGTTTTACACAGCTTTAGATGTCTTTGACTTACTGTAATTTATTTTTTTTTTACCGAGGATGAGGACTGGCGAGAGATCTTGACTTTGTTTTTTGCTTAATTTAGTTGAGCATCGACGGAGATATCGACTTGGTCCACCTGAAAAAGATATACTAGTACTAGTAGTTATTTACCATTCCTTTCTGAACTTGCTGATCTTCCACGTGAAAAAACCACCGTATTTTTACTTGCCCACGTTTAGCATCTCTCCTACAAAGATTCTGAATTTAGGCTTTTGTTTAGTTGATGTTAAGTTTTGTAAAAAAATGTCACATCAATGTTTGGACACACATTTGAAGTATTAAACATACTAATAACAAAACAAATTACGAATCCGTCAAACGACGAGATGAATTTATTAAGCCTAATTAATTCGTCATTAGTATAAGTTTACTGTAGCACTTTATTGTCAAATCATAGTCTAATTAGGCTTAAAAGATTCGTCTCGTAAATTACATGCAAACTGTATAATTAGTTATTTTTTAGTCTATATTTAATACTTCATTTATGTGTCCAAATTTTTGATGTGACAGGGTGTAAAGTTTTTGACAGATAACTGAACAAGGCCTTACTGGTGTTGCCTTTGCTGTTTTTATCTCCACGTCATTTTCACGAGATCATTGAGATCTGTAGAGCTTACAAAGGGAGCAGCTTCCTCTCTCTGTCACCTCATAATTAAGATGCTCGTGTAGTTGTGTGCTGTCTTCGTCGTCTCGTCCCCTTGTAGCTACGTTTGTGTCGGTGCAGCAACCAGTATGGTTTTTAACCATGCATTTTGGTTAGTAATTAATCTCTTTTCTCCAATTAATTTGCCTGTGTGAATTGAGATTAGGTAGGGAGGAAACATTAAAAACTGTAGCCAGCAGATAATGAAGACTGATGTGAATGGATAGGTGTTTTTGCAGGGCATGGAGAGCCATACTGGGTATGAACGGGGCGGTGTTGAAGATCTCGCGTTACTTGCTGAACTACGCGGCGATGTCACGAGGAGTTAATGACAGCATTTAGATTATAAGAATTTCTTTAAGTTCTTTTTTTTGACAAGTTTGACGGGGCCAGAGAAGTTTCAGCAAATTTTTGGATTATTCGAGCTCTGGTCAAGTGATCTGTTGAGCTACAACTAATAACCCGTAAAAAAATAAACGATATTTTATTTTTTAATGTCAATTAAATAGTTATGAAAATATATAGAAAATTAATCATATATATTAACTCTAATCAAGTTATTTTATTATAAATTTAAGCTTGTATCGTCATTGGTTGTAATAAAAACAACAAAATTACATGCGTTCATTATATTTGCTTTCTTTTTCATTTGTAGAAGTTAATATACATATTTGTGAAATGATATATCATATATTAATATCATATTATTTTTTAAAAAAGATCATAACTAACTGGATAAAATGCAAGAATGAGTGAGCATCCTTTTGAGAGATTAAAAGAGTTTCCCACTTTTATATATGTTTTATATTTGGTGTTTTAAAATATATGGCAGGGAAATAGACTCGATGAAAAATAAAATTCTAAAATCAACCTCAATTTAAATTTTAAATTTTAAATTTTGATTGTGACTTGTAAGACAAGAAGTAGACGACCGAGAGTTTGAATAGAAGCTCTTCTCATTGCCCATAAAATCCTCAAGTTTTGACAATGGAATGCGTGTGCACACCGACACGCCGTTTTGCTTGCAACGCACACGAAGAATTGGGCAGTGCTTTGGCATCTGAAAACACCACGTTGTTGTCTCTCACGATCCAATGTTGATCCTGCTGGCTCATGATCCCTTCTCGATCGATTCTTTGTTCATGGATTTTTACTATTACTGTAGAGAGTACTGGCAGTATGTAGCAGAAGCAAGCAGGGCATCTGTAGATATGGACGCGAGCATCGTGCATCAGGCTACCACGTGGCACGTTATTACAGGGCCCCGCAAGGGTCCCACCTACAGCTGCTGTGCAGTGTACCCTGTCTGTCCCTGATCATCGTCACCGACAAATGTTAGGAAAGGAGACGAATAATACGATCGCCTGAATGTACCTCTGGATTATTCAAGGATTTTGAAGAACTCAAATCCTTAGGTCATATAGAATTGAGGATCGCCGAATTCATTTGGATTGCATTCATATACCTTAGTTTCATAGGAACTTTGCACATGAGCTTGAATCTCACTTTTTTTTCAGAAGTTGAATGCATCTTCACTCTTTTCTCTCTATTCTCTCTAGAATCCATCAATTTTTTGTGTTGTTTTGCTGTTAGCCAAATTCCTTCATATTCCTATGTTTTAGATTCATGTGAAATTTGTGAGCACATAATATTTCAATCCTATGTTTTGTTATTTGTATATCTCTAAAATTATATTTTTCAAAGACTCCTAAGAGCACATGAAAAAAGCGGTGCCAAATGCGTAATATTTAAAGCAACTCCAAGAGACTGCTACTCTTACCCTCAATATCTTGTTTAGAGAAAAAAACAGAAAAAATAGTCTCCAACAGTTCCCCAAAATTCTTCTAAAAGATTAGCAACGCCAAAAAAGCATCCCCCACCGAACATATATTAGCGACGTCAAACCTTCCCAATCCTTTTTCAGCCTCCTTCCCACGGTGACTTCCGGCGATTTTTCTTTTTTCTCTGCCCTGGACACCTCCGCACCGTTCGTCAGTCGTCGCCCCGTGCCACGTTTCGCCCGAGCTAGGCCTAATTTTGATGACGTGGCACGTTTAGAATTATTGAAAAGTAATTTTTAACGTTCTGCTGTGAGATGACATGTATTTCGGAAAAATTTTTTTAGCGTAGCCTCCAATACCTCGTTTTGGAAAAAAAATTTAGCCATCTCTTGAAGTTGCTCTTACTCTGTATAATTGAGGCATTCATAAATGTTCTATGTGCTAAATGGAATGAAATGGACTATTGAATAATTGAGTAGCTAAATGTTACGAGGTATAAACGAATGGATTAACTGTTACAAAGTTAAGAAACAGATTTAAATACAATTTTAGGAAATTGATATGCTGAAAGTTTTTGAAAAAAAATCACTTTTTTTCTTTTCCGTTCCGAACAAAAGAACACACCTGTTAGTCATGTGAAAAAAATTAAACCATTTACTAGGAATCAACCTCATGCGAGATTGAAACAGAACATAATTTCTGTTGAGTTACTCATTATCCTAGCTAGTTAACCCAAGTGCCACTCCTTATCAGATGGTATCAATCCCAATTAAACAAATCTCCATGAGGTAAACATGTACTCCTAAAAGCTAAGTAGAAACAAAAAGGAGAATAACCCTAAGCATGATTAATTACACTCCCTTTCAATAGCCTCAGCACTTGCAATTTTTTTAACCCTAAAATAGCATACGCGCTAGCTAAAGCTAGTTGTAGTAGTAAAAACGCCAAACGTGCCGGTAATCCCAGTGTCACGCAAAGTGGAGTACTAACATTTAACCTCTTCCTTAATCACGCGTCCTTGTTTTTAAAAAAAATAATCACGCGTCCTTTCTCAAACCCGTTACTCCTGTGCGTGTCACGTGTCTGAACACGCTTTTCCCTTCCAAGCCTTTGACAGTTTGACCCCAGTTTGACGCGCCTCCTCCTCTCCACCCCACGCGCCGCGCGTATATAAAACGCGCGCGCGCGCTCGCCTCTCACACGCAAACGCAAACACGCGAGGATATGGCCAAGCTAGCTCGGATGTCGCGCTCTCCTCTGCTGGTCCTGCTGCTGCTGGGTGTCGGCGCGGTGGTCGCGGCCGTGCCGGAGTACAGGGAGGCGCCGCACTTCACCAACTCGGCGGCGGCGCGGTGCCCGCCGCCGCTGCCGGCGACGGACGCGGACGCGGCGTGCTCGCCGCACGCGGCGGTGCACGTGGCCATGACGCTGGACGCGTCGTACCTGAGGGGGACCATGGCCGCCGTGCTCTCCGTCCTCCGCCACGCCTCCTGCCCGGAGTCCGTCCACTTTCACTTCCTCGCCTCCGCCTCGTCGCCGGACGCGGCGGTGCGGGAGCTGAGGGACACCGTCCGGGCGTCGTTCCCGTCGCTGGCGTTCCGGGTGTACCCGTTCGACGAGTCCCGCGTCGCGGGGCTCATCTCCACCTCCATCCGCGGCGCGCTCGACCGCCCGCTCAACTACGCTCGCTCCTACCTCGCCTCCACGTTGCCCTCCTGCGTCCGCCGCGTCGTCTACCTCGACTCCGACGTCGTCCTCACCGACGACATCGCCGCGCTCGCCGCGACGCCGCTCCCGGGGGAGACGGCCGTGGCGGCGCCCGAGTACTGCGGCGCCAACTTCACCGCCTACTTCACGCCGGGGTTCTGGGCATCGCCGGCGCTGTCTGAGACGTTCGCGGGTCGACGCGCGTGCTACTTCAACACGGGCGTCATGGTGCTCGACCTGTCCCGGTGGCGGCGCGGCGGCTACACGGCGCAGATCGAGGAGTGGATGGAGCTGCAGAAGCGGGTGCGCATCTACGAGCTGGGCTCGCTGCCGCCGTTCCTGCTCGTGTTCGCCGGCCGCATCGCCGCCGTCGACCACCGCTGGAACCAGCATGGCCTCGGCGGGGACAACTACCGCGGGCTCTGCCGCGGCCTGCACGCCGGCGCGGTCAGCCTCCTGCACTGGAGCGGCAAGGGGAAGCCGTGGGACAGGCTCGACGCCGGCCGGCCGTGCCCGCTCGACGCCGTCTGGGCCAAGTACGACCTGCTCCGGCCGGCGGCCGGGATCGAGAGCTCGTGATCGACTGAGCTGCTCGCTTTTTTGGTTGGATTTAGAAGCGATGTGTTGGTTCTTTGGTTCCCTTAAGATGTTCATCGATCATCAGAATGTTTATGCCAAGTGTACATATCTTGTTTAGAGGAATGAACAGAGATGATGAGAACTTTTTTGATCTAAAGTTTCGAGTTTTTACTAGATTTAAATTTCTTTAGCTTTTTTAAGCTTGTGCGTGTTGTTTTCTTCGTTTGGCATGCATGCATTGTTGGTTTTTTTAATTTTTGTTTTGTCCATATTTCTCCTAGCTAACGGTGCCAATAAGCGGAAAAGCTAAGGTAAGTGTAAATAATTAATGGTCGATACAATAACGGGGCAAGATTTGTTCTCAGTTGCCAACTTGCTTGATCTTTTTAATCATGGTGCTTGTGCATTATTTGAAACATTTTTCCTATTGTTTTCATTCAATTTGGCCAATTATTAAACACTTAAATTACGAGCTCTTCCTTTAAAGCCTATGTTCTTTTGTGCCTCCCACTAATTATGGGCTTGATTAGTGGTGAAAGATCGTTTTTAGCAT
This sequence comes from Oryza australiensis, assembly GCA_019925245.2. Taxonomy (NCBI): domain Eukaryota; kingdom Viridiplantae; phylum Streptophyta; class Magnoliopsida; order Poales; family Poaceae; genus Oryza; species Oryza australiensis. Next base: position 186,040 of record JAIFGZ020000160.1, on the reverse strand, counting down.
AATGAGTGAGAGTGGTTGTCGGATTAGCTGATGCGACTGCGCCCCTATGCTTTTTGTTGTTATGTTTGTGTGCTTTTATCTTTGTGCTCCCACGCCAAGCTACTTATATTCACTCGCACTTTTTTAGGTAGATATACAATTAGATTTGGAACCGCGTCCATGTGGCCACCGTGGATTTCAGAACCAAGATTTTTCTTTTTCCCGAAGAACGCGGAACCTAGAAAATTAGAGAAAATGTGAGGTGTGAAATTGCGGATTGCATCAGTGCAGCGCCTTTGAATTAATTCGGATGGTTGCTTTAGGCTGCGTTTAGGCTGCGTTCGTGGCAGCTAAGGAGCGGCTAATTAGTGGCACGTAAAAAGACATAATTAATATATAATTAATTGAGTATTAATATATAAAAAATAATAAATAAATTTATTAAATTTTTGAACAACTTTTATATAGAAAGTTTTCACACGGAATATATCATTTATCAGTTTAAAAATATGCTAACGAAAAAATAAGGAACGGATGATTTACACGAACACATCCATTTGACAAATTTTAATCCTCTCGTCTTACAACCTGTCCAATTGTCATGGCCGGACAATAATTGGATTCTATCAGTTATCAGTTAAAAATTAGCTCAAACTAACTAGTTATACTAGTCCACTCTTCGGCGATGCAAAGTTGTACCCAAAAAATAAACAAACAGTATAAAGTCTGGCAACCAAACTTGTACCCTTTCTCCATTTCTTTTTTTTTTCTTTTAGGCCAGTTTGTAATTGGCGCTTGAAAAGGGTTGTGCCCAAGCTGATCCAGGCACTGTTCCGGGCTTGGACCCGGCATGATTGCGCCGTCGATCGAGTAGGTGAGAATCCAATTAATCAGGGTACAGTTTTGTGCGCCGCTTCGATCGAACCGGGCCATTGCCGCGGCGGCCGGGTGCAGACGGCCGTGAGGCCTGCACTTTTGGAGGCCATATATGTTATATGTAATGTGCATCCAGATGAGATCGACCGATCAGTACTGCAGCAGCATCTACCACCAGCCTATCTGTCTAATAGCCCATCATTCATCGTCTTTCCCGGTTTGATTTGCGGTGGTATCTCCACTCCACTCCTCTCTCCTCCTCCCCAGAGAGATATCTCGATCGATCAATCCTTCAATGATCTTTTCTTCTTCGACTTGGAGCTGTATGGAGTGCAGGAGTGGCAGAGAAATTGACGTCAAGTCCGGACAATGAAGAGCTTTTGCTAGCAGTCCATTCACACCGTCTGTGTATCTAAATTTGTAATATTAAGTTGTATCCAATCCAATACTAAATTATTATATTTTAAAACCAATAGAGTATACAACTTTTACATGTGCTGCCGATAACAGTCGGAACTGTTAGATCAAAATTGATCTACATTAACTAAAACAACCTTAAACAGGATCATCTAGTCCAAAGAAACACTTATAGCTTATACTAATACGGATTAACACAACGTAGTTCGGTCTTACCGACGGCCGTGGCGTCCATGGTCGTCGGTGTAGCTGTCACGAAGTCGATGGCGAGGGCGCTGTTAGGGATGTAGCGTAGTCGTTCCTTGAGGGACTTCTCAAGGTAGCGGCGTCCTTCGAGGCGCCACCTAGATTGTCCCGGGCGAGGAGCTTGTGCTTCCGAGCCTTCCAGCGCGCTTAGAGATCGGTAGGGTGGTTTAGGGTTTAGTTAAACCTTGGACTACGTGCTTTCACGTTAGAGGAACCCTTGGGGTTGACCCTCTACTTATAGTCGCGCTGTAGGCAAGGGGCCGAGCCCAATGGGCTTAGGTTTTGCCACCCGATCACGGCGAAATCAGACTCGGGATATGATTCCGAGTCCGGTAAGATATGGATTGATATCTTTCTTATTTGAGTTGGTTATTGTTGACCGAGGTCAAACAAAATATCCAACATTCTCCCTCTTGACCGAAGGTCAATAACTTAACTTAAACTAACGACTATTCGGTCACTGACTTAAACTAAACTAAACTTAAGTCCCTCCTTAGTCAAACAACAAGTATCAGACTAATGCGTCATCAGCAGCATAGCAGCATACTGGGACAACATTACCCATAATCTCACTGAGAAACCTTGTCAGAACTCTTACTCTTATTTGGGAAAATCAATGGCCCTGAACCAGGACTTGATCCAGGCTACCCACCAGACCCATGCCTAGGACATGTTCTGAAAAAGATGAGGTGGTAGACCTTTTGTGAGCGGATCCGCGATATTCTCCTTAGTACTTATATGCTTAATCTTAAGTGTATTGTCTTGGTTTCTTTCTTTTACGACACGATACTTAAGGTCTATATGCTTAGAAGCACCACTTAGTTTATCGTTTCCGTAAAAGAAAACTACAGACTGATTATCGCAGTACATTGTGATAGGTCTCGAGATACTATCCACAATTCTTAATGCCGGTATAAAATTCTTAAGCCACACTGCCTGTCCCGTGGCATGATGACATGACACAAATTCAGCTTGCATCGTGGATGCAGCCGTTACACTTTGCTTACTACTTCTCTATGATATCGCTCCCCCTGCTAATGTGAATATATAACCGGAAGTAGACTTCCTGTCATCTTCATCACCAGCAAGGTCAACGTTAGTGTAACATTCAACTTCAAGCTTATCTGCCCTCTTATATGTGAGCATGTAATGCTTGGTGCCTTGGCAATATCTTAATGCCTTTTTGACACCTACCAGTGAGCCTATCCTGGATTAGACTGAAATCTACTAAGTACTCCGGCTGTAAATGCCAAGTCCGGACGCGTGCAGACTTGAGCATACATCAAGCTACCAACAGCTGATGCATATGGAATGTCTTTCATCTTACTTCTTTCTAAATCATTCTTAGGACACTGACTTCCATTTAACTTATCGCCCTTCTGTAACGGAACAAGTGATGTGTTGCATTTATCAAGCTTATATCTCTTAAGCATTTTCTCAATATAAGCTTTTTGAGATAATCCTAGTACTCCTCGGGCTCTGTCTCGGTCTATCTCAATGCCAAGTACATACAAGGCTTCACCGAGATCCTTCATGTAAAAATGAGATGAGAGGAAATTCTTAGTTTCATACAACATGTTCTTATCGTTGCAAGCTAACAGTATGTCATCCACATACAGTATTAGAATCATTAGTTTTCCACCCTTTGTCTTAATGTAGATGCACTTATCTGCATCATTCTTCATAAATCTGAATCTCTTAATGACTTCATCGAATTTATGGTTCCACTGTCTGGATGCTTGCTTAAGTCCATAAATAGACTTCCTTAATCTGCATCCCATATTTTCCTTACCCTTAATGGCAAAACCTTCCGGTTGAGCCATGTAAATGGTCTCATCTAAATCACCATTCAGGAATGCAGTCTTAACATCCATCTGATGTAACTCCAAATCAAAGTGAGCTACAAGAGCCATGACTATTCTAAAAGAATCCTTGATAGACACAGGAGAGAAGGTCTCGTTGTAATCAATCCCTTGCTTCTGTGTAAACCCCTTAGCTACAAGTCTTGCCTTGAACCTTTCGACCTTCCCTTTGGAATCACATTTAGTTTTTTAGACCCATTTACAACCTACTGTTTTGACTTCATTGGGAATTTCTACTAAGTCCCAAACCTGATTTGAGCTCATAGACTTTAACTCATCTTCCATGGCTTCAATCCATTTAGTGGAATTCTCACTTTTCACTGCCTCTCTGAATGTGGCAGGGTCACTAATCTTCCCAATATCATACATATCCTCACTTAAATATGTCTCATATATATCAGGAAGAGCCCGTCTCCTTTCCCGAGTTGATCTTCTTGATGTTTGCTGTTCAACTGGTTGAGGATCGGGTTGAGGCTGCTCTAATGGTGCAGTTTGTGCCTGAACCTCTGGGGCTGGTTCTTGGTCTGGCGCCTGCACCTCTGGAGATGGCTCAATAGCTGCCACAGTGCTGCCAATATGTGGAATCACCGGTGGTACAAACTGATATACCATAGTGGGCTCTGGAACTACTGAATCTGGAAGTTCGACTCGTAGTTCTTTGAGATTTATATCCCTCTTTGGAAATTCTCCACTAATACCTGAGTCCTCTAAGAACACAGCATGTCTGGTCTCTATAAACTTAATGAAGCGACCAGGACAGTAGAATCGATACCCTTTAGACTTATCAGGATATCTAATAAAGTGACAGCTTACTGTCTTAGAGTCTAATTTCTTATGATGTAGATCGAATAACTTAGCCTCAGCAGGACAACCCCACACCTGTAGATAATTTAATGTCGGTTTCCTCCCATTCCACAACTCGAAAGGTGTTTTGGGAACTGACTTAGATGGAACCCGATTAAGGATGTGAGTAGCTGTCTTTAATGCTTCCATCCACAGCTCCACAGGCAAACTGGAATAACTGATCATGCTTCGTACCATATCCATTAGTGTACGATTGCGACGTTCAGCCACTCCATTTTGCTGTGGTTCTCCTGGCATGGAGTATTGCGCTCTAATGCCATTTTCTTCTAAGTACTTAGCGAATGGTCCCTTAATTTGACCATATTGTCCAAGCTTCCCGTAATATTCTCCACCCCTATCTGATCTTACAACCTTAATAGTAGTGTTGTGCTGTTTCTCAACTTCTTGCTTATATATCTTAAATATTTCTAGCGCATCTGAACGCTTACGAATGGGGTAGATGTGTCCATAGCGGGAATAATCGTCAGTAAATGTTACAAACGAATCATAACCATCTACTGATGTCACTGAGAGTGGGCCATAGATGTCTGTGTGAATTCATTCTAACACGCCCGAACTCCTAGTGGCTCCTTTCCTAATTGTCTTAGCATATTTTCCCTTAATGCAGTCAATGCAGCGGTCTGAGTCAGAGAAATCTAATTTATCGATTATGTCATCTTTAATGAGACGTTCCATTCTTCCCCTCGAAATGTGGCCTAAACGACAATGCCACAGCTTCGAAGATGTCTCATTAAAACGCTTACGCTTATGCGAAACAATATCGACATTCATCACAGAATCATGAGAGAGCATATAAAGTTTGCCTTGCCTGACGGCAAGACCTATATTTATTGAATTATACTTAATCTCACACTGATTGTTGCCAAAACCACAATAATATCCCGAATCATCTAAAGCTGAAACTGATATAAGGTTTCTCTTTAAACTAGAAGCATAAAGAACATCATCTAATTTAAGTTGGAAGCCACTTGGCAACTCTAAATCGAAGCTTCCAATGCCTTTGACTTCAACAGGATGTCCATTAGCCACTCTTAGGTTTCGCTCCCCCTTTCTTATAGTTCGGATCGAATGGAATGCCTGTAATGATTTAGGAATGTGCACAGTGGCACCTGAGTCAATCCACCAAGTATCAGGGGAAAATTCTGCTAAGAATAACTCATCTATGAATAAAACAACATCATACTTACCATTTTTCTTCAGCCATTCCTTGAAACCAGGACAAGCCTTCTGAAGATGCTTAGGTGAATCGCAGAAGGAGCACAACATCTTGCCACCCTTAATCTGATGGCGCTTGAACTTGTTGTTTTTGTTCCTGGGACCAAAGTTCTTGTTCCCATTCTTCTTATTCTTCTTATGGCCTTGCTTACTGCTACCTGATTCATGCTGATTATTTGGAGTGCCTGAAATGCTTAGGTTACCAACCATGTTCACAACATCCTTCATTTTCTCAGTCTTAAGCCTTTCTTCTTCTTCAACACAGTAGCTGATCAACTCACTGATAGACCGAACGGTCTTGTTGGTATTGTAGTTGATCTTAAAGGCAACATACTGTGGTGGCAGAGCTGTCATGATGAAATGCACAAGGAAACCTTCATACATCTCCATCTGCATCTTCTTAAGCCTGTTAGCCATGTCACACATGTTGAGGATGTGTTCTCTTATGCCATTCTGACCGTTGTACTGAGAACCCACCAACTTCATGATGAGTGTACTGGCATAAGTCTTAGATGAGCTCTTAAAGTTCTCCTCAATCTTGGCCAGGTACTACTTAGCATTCAGATCCACCCCCTGAGCATTCTTAGTGGGGATGGCACCCTTGATGCTAGCACTGATGGTCTGCATCATGACCATGAGAGCCATGCGGTCAGATCTATCCCACTTCTGATTGGGAGCTAAACTCGCTCCTTCAGTAGGTGCAACAGGCTTATCCTCTCTGAGTGCAATGTCAAGGTCATTCCATGCGAGGCACGTTATGACCTTGCCCTTCCACTCATGAAAGTTCGCTCCATTGAGCAGCTCAATGTGGTTCAGGTAGGAGGCCACAACATTGACATTAGTTGCTGAAAATAAATTAAACTGAATTAAACTTAACTTAATAAGCATATACAATGAAATGCGAATTAAAGCATGATGATAACCCTACGGTGGTCTGATTAAAATCATACAATTAAATTTCAAATTGCATCACCGGTGGGGAAAACAATCGAAATTCATCTTATTGCTCATGATTAAACAACGTTGGTCAGAATAATCACAAGTTTACTCTAAATAAACTTCTCGGTGGTTCCATTTACTTAGAGGCATCGCAAGGTATAGTGGTGGATTTAAATAATACAACACCAACAATTTAATGAATAAAAGTACTTAAGAAATAAAATAAACTTACTGAAATACTAAAAATAAAATACTCTAATAACTTATCTTAAAATTTGGGCTAAAACTTAATGAAAAAAATTAAACTAAATTTAAAACTGAGCTTAAAACTTAATAAAATAATTAAAAGGATTTTTTTCAAACTTAAACGGGCGGCCACGTGTCGGCGAGCCAGGCGGCCGCCGCCTCGACCTATCGCCGCGCGCCGCGTGTCGGTGTCGCGCCACTTCCCGTGCTCGCAGCCGAACAGCCGCTTGCGCCGCCCGGCCACCCTCTCTCCGCATGCCACGTGTCAGGAGCCCGGGCGGCCGCCGCCTCACCTTATCTCCGTGCGCCACGCGTCGGCTGGTCCGTGCTTCCCGCGCGCCGCGCTCGGCCGCTCGCGTCGCTCGGTCGCCCTTTCTCCGTGCGCCACGCGTCGCGCGCTCGGTGACCGCCGCGCCACCCCGTCTCCGCTGCGCCACACGTCAGCATCGCAACCGACCGCCGCGCCAGCCCCGTACGGCTCCGCAAAAACGGCCACCAAAATGGCCCACTGACGGCACCCGCACGGAAACGAGGCGATGGCCGGATCGCAGCCGTCCGTGCCGATCGAACGGCCGAGGCTCGATTCGGCCGCACTTATAAAAGGGCGAAAACGGGGGAAACCCTAACCGTGAATCATTTCTCCTTCTTCCCCTTTTGCCGAGCTCTCTCACCTCATATATCCCCTTTTCTTACTTAGCTCGAGAGAGAGAGAGAGATATCGAGCCAAGCTCGGCTTATGGCGATGCGGCGAGAGAGTGGTGGGGCTGTCGCGGATTCCCTCACCGGCGCGTGCGTGCTTCCCTTGCGGTGAGCGCGCGGCTGTCGAGGGTGTCCACGTCGGCCCGTGAGGCCCTCTCTCAACGGTGACGGATCTGAGCGACGCACGCATGAGTGCCGGTTCGATCTAATGGCCGGATTAACTCATGCAAGGCCGTGCCGGCCATATCTGATGGCGGCAAAACCCAGGTAGGGTTTCTTAGCTTCGGGGTGGGGCTAGGGTTTCTTAGGGTTTGGGTTAGGGTTCGGATTTTGTTTGATTTGTGGTTTTGGCTTCTTTTTCCTTACTCCTCTTCCTAATCCGAACCCTAAACTCATAGATCTAAAGCTAAAAACATGAATAAAACTTAAGAACTTAAAAGAATCATGTAGATATAGCATGCGAACTCACTGACTAATTGAAAAAGGACTAATCATGAACTAGATCTAAACAAGAAACTTCGAGATTAGCTTAGACCGAACAAAAAGAAGTCTAAGGACTAGATCTAAAGCTCTGATACCAATTGTTAGATCAAAATTGATCTACATTAACTAAAACAACCTTAAACAGGATCATCTAGTCCAAAGAAACACTTATAGCTTATACTAATGCGGATTAACACAACGTAGTTCGGTCTTACCGGCGTCCGTGGCGTCCATGGTCGTCGGTGTAGCTGTCACGAAGTCGATGACGAGGGCGCTGTCAGGGATGTAGCGTAGTCGTTCCTTGAGGGACTTCTCAGGGTAGCGACGTCCTTCGGGGCGCCACCTAGATTGTCCCGGGCGAGGAGCTCGTGCTTCCGATCCTTCCAGCGCGCTTAGAGATCGGTAGGGTGGTTTAGGGTTTAGGTAAACCTTGGACTGCGTGCTTTCACGTTAGAGGAATCCTTGGGGTTGACCCTCTACTTATAGTCGCGCTGTAGGCAAGGGGCCGAGCCCAATGGGCTTAGGTTTCGCCACCCAATCATGGCGAAATCGGACTCGGGATATGATTCCGAGTCCGGTAAGATATGGATTGATATCTTTCTTATTTGAGTTGGTTATTGTGGACCAAGGTCAAACCAAAATATCCAACAGGAACATCAGAAGCCTAGGCGACCGCTGACCAGCCCGGGAACCGGCTCCGCCGCTTCCTGCATGCATGCAACCGTTGATCCTCTACAGCTACAACTTGGAGACGTCGGCGCTCGCATGCAGCGGCTAGCCGGCTAGCTAGCTTATAACGTGTGACTATTATAGACAAACGGATCTTGATCTCTCGAGAGAATGTTCCTTAGGTCCTGTTTGTTTCAACTTTCTGTGTAACTTTTTAGCTTCTTAGGTCTTGTTTGTTTCAACTTTCTGGGTAGCTTTTTAGCTTCTGCTTTTCAGAAGCTAGAAAGCTAAAACAAACGACCTTTCGAGTGGCTTTCGGAAAGGTGAAAAGATAGTTTCTAAGGAAATAAATGGAAAGCTGAAAAGTGCTGAAATGAGCTTTTCTTGGGTTTTGGTGTCTTGAGAAGATAAAAATTTATTACAAAAGCTAATAGTAAAAGTTCATCGGTCAGTAAGTTGGCTTTTCGAAAGCTAGCTTTCTAGAAAAGGAAAACGAAGCTCAAACAAACACGGCCTTAGTGTGTGAGCGGTGGTACCGTTGCTGCAGTAGTTGGAGTCATCATGTCTCGTCGATGCCAGCCACACGCCTGCACCCTCCTAGTGTCACACTATTTACTATTTAAAATGTAGTGGTGATGTCCATTTCTATATCATCCCTACCACCGATATTTAGGCCCCCATAATCTATACTATTATTTTACCTTTCAATAAGTTTTTCCCCATTTCATTATTGGCTTCACTTAAATTTCAAAATCAACTATTCCCTCCATCTTAAATATAATAGATTCTAGCACTCAAAATTTGTCCCAAATATAACAACTTCTCCACCAACATTCTCTTCCCAAACAATCATAACCCTCCGCCATTCACTTTTTTCATCCACTTTCATTTCTGAACCAATCACAACCTCTTCCCATTTAATTCTAACAAACTTTCTTAATAACCCTATCCAACTCTAAAACTTCTTATATTCTGAGACAGAGGTAGTACTTATTCAATAAAAAACCATAGTATTACTTGATCTAAATAAGTGCTTATTAATTGATTTAACAAACTAAAAACTCAATTTACTTTCCATTGCAATGCACGGGCTCTAGGCTAGCAGTGAGAAAGTTTTTCAACAAGTATGGATGGGGATCGATTTAGCCATATCGACTTTATGCAAGTTGAGATTTTGTGTGTTTACACATTGTTCTAGGTCGTTAGCCTTAAATCCGCGCATTCCACTTGCTACGATGGTTTTGTTTAGCATAGAAATGCAACGACTTGCACTACTAGGAAAGTGATTTTTGCAGACGAGGTGCTTTTATCTTCATGGGCAGGTAAATTTTTTGGCACCATACGTCCTCCTGCAATATGAGGGATGGGGGCAAGATGGCCGTCCGCCTGGGAAGATTAACCTATATGGTTTTCTTCCTCCTCAAGCCCTGTACAGTTCACACGAAGTTTCTCTCTCCAAAAACAAGCAAAATATAGGGGGAGGTTTTGAAATCAAAATCTTCGGTGGATTTTTCTATAGTGTTCCCACTCTTCTTACGATTTTTTATTTTTGTAGGCCTTAATTGTGATGGATCTATGCATGTAAAATAGTGAAAGCATCATGTGCAAAAAAAATCTTTTTATGCTTTTTTATGCTATGATTGTGGTGGATCTATGTATACACCTTGATGCCATGTTGTCCTCTCATCCTCTTGTGCTTAAATGTAATGCTTTCATTAGCCAAATTATATGTATATTGCCCACTTTCCTAATCACCTAGATCTAGATAGGAGAGAGAGAAAAAAATATCTATTTTCTCCACTCCCACAAAGTAGAAAAATATATCTACGTTAAATCTATCGATCATCATCCCCTAGTTATTTATATTTCTCTTTCCCATAGCAAATAAAGTTAAGTTTGTTTATAAATATGTATTGTTATACAATTTTAATTTTTAATATAATTGTAAATGAAATGTTTTAGATATATGGATAGATAATGGATGTATCATATGCCAAGGTATTGTCGTCATATACGGATGAAGTATCTATTGATATTACCAAGGCACACGGTTACAACAACAATACAACGGAGATACATTGTTCATGTGCTAACTGTAAGAATGAAAAAAGTATAGGCAGATGATACAAAAAATAATGGGACACTTAGTGAATGTGTGGATTTATGAAGGGCTACACGATAATGACAAAGAAGATCGGCCAGATCTTGATCACATGAAGGTTGTTGATGGTAACAGTTGTGGTGATAATATTATTGATTTAGAGGAAGTGCTACATCATGCAGAACCTGAGGTGCTAATGGGATCGGCTAGGGGTTTAGATAATTTTGAAGCTTTATAGAAGGCATCAAAGGATCTTTTGTATGATGAGTCAAAGGGTTATGACAGGGAGTTCTCAACATTACGATCAGTGCTTGAACTTATGAGGTTAAAGGCCAGATATGGTTGGTCTAATAATAGTTTCGATAGCTTACTACAACTTTTAAAAATCATGATACCGAAGCCTAGTTCATTACCTTCCGACACATATCAAATGAAAAAACTAATATGTCCCCTTTCTCTTGGTGTGAAAAAGATTCATGCGTGCATGAACCACTGCATCATATACAGGAAAGAGTACGCTTCGTTGGATAAATGCCCAACATGTGGTGCTAGCCGCTACAAATCAACTAACAACACTTCAACAGATGTTGATTTTTTTGACAAAGAAGAGGTTGGTGGTGTGGTACCTTCCTGTGAAAGATTGCCATCAAACATTTGTACTCAAACCCTCGAGATGCGGAACTAATGCACTAACATCAAGAAGGGCGCCAGAAAAATGGGATCCTCCGACACCCAGCGGATGCTCGTCGGTGGAAAAACTTTGATGCATTGTACCCAGAATTTGCTAAATACCCACGAAATATTAGATTTGCACTGAGTACTGATGGAGTGAACTCTTATGAGGACATGAGTAGCTCACGTAATACTTGGCCAGTGCTTCTGACCATGTACAATCTTCCTACCTGGCTTTATGAGAAACGAAAGTACGTTCTACTTTGTGTCCTGATTCAAGGCCCTCGACAACTTGGTACTGATATTGATGCATTTCTTGAACTATTAATGGAAGATATGAAAGATTTATGGAAAACTAAGATGAATGTGTTGGACAAGTATTTAAGACAATACTTCATAGTGAAGGCCATCATTTTCGTTACCATTAACGATTACCCCATTATGTTTTCAGTTTTGGGGCAGATAAAAGGAAAAACAGGATGTGTGATCTATTTGAATGGAACCTACTACACGTACCTCCCATGTTCCAACAAGCTTGTTTACATGCGGCACCGGCGTTTCTTACGTAGAGATCATAAATACCGTAAGATGACGTCAGAATTTGATGGTACCAAAGAGAATGATCCTCCATCAAAACCTAAAACCGGAAAGCAAATATGTGGCATGACAGAGAAAATACATAGTGTGTTTAGATAAGGGCCTAAGAAATGTTCAAAGGGAACAAAGCATAAGAAACCATATGATGAGCTCCCTCCCCCATTCAAAAAGCATTCGATTTTGTTTAAGTACCTGCCGTACTGGAAAGATATGGAGATTCGCCATGCTATAGATGTCATGCATCTAAAAAAGAATTTGTTCGACAACACTATTGAAACATTGTTGGACATATCAAGCAAAATAAAAGATGGTCTACAATCACGTACCGACCTAGTAAATATGGGAATCAAGGAAGAGATACACCCAACAGAAGGAGAGAAGAATGGAAAGTATATCTACCTCGAGCCTGTTTCACACTAACACCTGAGGAGAAGAAGGCATTTTGCAAGTGCTTTCGCGGTGTAAAAGTGCCCATAGATTAAGAAGGCATTTTGCAAGTGCTTTCGCGGTGTAAAAGTGCCCATAGATTTCTCATCAAACATCACTTGACTAATCTCCATGAAAGATTTGTCCATCCGGTTATAATTCACACGACTGTCATGTCATGCTCACCGTGTTTCTCGCCATTGCTATAAGGGTCATTAAACCAGAACATGTAAAGGTTGCTATCACGAAGTTGTGCTACTTTTTTAATGTAGCATCACAGAAGGTCATCAATCCTGAAGAGTTAGCACTTCTTCGTTCATTCTCAAATGAGACCCAATGCGAACTTGAGATGTGCTTCCCTCCATCATATTTTAATATAATGAAGCACCTCATGGTTCATATAGTGCCTTAGATAATTGAACTTGGCCCATTGTATCTACATCAAATATGGTCATATAAGCATTACATGGCCGTTTTAAATGGCTACGTACAGAATCATGCCCACCCAAAGGGATACAGTACAGAAGAGGTCATCGAGTTTTGTATCGATTAACTAAAAGATGGAAAGGCAATTGGAGTACCAATACCTCGACACAAGGGTAGATTGCCTGGGAGGCAATGGATGCCTCGGGGCAAAAAGACATACCTTGGGTTCATTGAAGAAATTTGGGAAGTCAACTATGGCAAACACCCAAACAATGTTTATGTTGACAAATACGAGCTTATTGTTGTTGACCTCGACAATGTAGGTCACAAGGATGACATGTGGGTACTCCCTGATCGTGTGGCACATGTATTCTACATAATGGACCATGAGAATGTGAAAAAAAGGAATAGTTCTACCTGGAAAGCAAAAGATCTTGTGAGTTGATGGGGTTAGCATGGCCCTGTATACTCAATTTCTAAAGAAGATTGAGCTTGTAGAAGTAACTACTGAGAAGTAGTACATGCGAGAAGATGGAGTGGGAAAGAACGTTAGAGGACAACGTATGTATATGATTCCAATGATCATCATATTTATGTCCCTAATGTTCATGTGGATTGTTATGTAATGGTCATATCTAAGGGCTATCTTCACTCATTTTGTAATTTATTTGAACAAGTTATGGATTTCTCAAATTATTAATGTATAATCCACTCTTATTGTATTTTATTTGAACACAATATGGATTTACCATTTTTTATAGGATTTTCCCCATCATTTTGGTATTTTTAACAATTCTCAAGGACTTTTTAGGAATATTAAAGGTATAATCCACCCTTAATCTATTTTATTTCAACACAATATGGACTTACCACTTCTTATACGATTTTTTTCCTACCATTTTGGTATTTTTTCACAATCTATGGATTTTCTATAAATTTTAAAGTTATTATGCACTCTTATTGTATTTTAAATAGGATTTTCCCACACATTTTTGTATTTTATAACAATTCATGGATTTAGTAGTCACTAACGGGTTGTCCCATCCGTAGTTGTCGCAGTGCGGTTGCCCATCTATGTAAATAACACACTTATATAGGAAACTATTTTCGCAGGCGGTAGGCCCGCCTGTGAAGATAGTTGTAAATAATCTTTGTAGGCAGCAGGGCCGCCCGTCTACGAAGATTGATAGCCTATATAAGGTGTACCCCGGTGAAAAATTTTCTAAGTTCAGGCGAGAACCCAAGAAAATTTTCGTGTCGTTAGGCTGCCAAATTTTTTTGCGATGACATCACTGCCATGGCCGCCGGCCTGGAACCGCCTCCTTCGCCCCGTGCTCGACTTCGGCCAACACCCCGTGCTCGACTCTGGCCACCGGCCACCGTCACACCACCTCTTCGCCTCCTCGCCATTCCCGTCTTCCCCGACCCTGGCCATGCAGATTCGTCTCCTTCCCTCCCCGGCTTTCCTTGTCGTGCGCCACCACGTGTTGCTGCCTCCTTGTCTCCATCGTCGTGCGTCACCGCTTGCTCGGCTCCACCACCGCCTTCCCAACCCGCGCCGCCGCCTCCCCGACCCACGTCACCTCCTCGTCTCCCCACGCCGCCATTTTGTATCCCCAACCAACGATCGACTCTTTGCTCGTCGCCAATCAGACTTGTCACCGACCGATCATCATTGTCATCAACCTCAGCCTCGGCCGATTGTCGTCCTCGTCGTCAACTTTGGCCTTCGCCACCGATTGAGGTGATTTTTTTGGAATGTGGACAACAATGTGGATGTTTTTTTGGAATGCATGTATGTGTGTGTTTGGGTGGGTCGGTGGGTGATGGGTGATATGTGTGGATATGTGGCTAATGTTTGGTGAATTTTGGTGCATTGAGATATTTTTGGGTTAATGTTGGATGATATATATTTGGGTGAACACTTGATGAGATATGTTGGTGAATGTTGACGGTGAAGTGAGATATGTTGACGATGAATTGGGTGAATTTTGGGTTATGTTCGATGATATATATTTCGGTGAATTTTGGGTTATGTTGGATGATATAATAATTTTTACTTGATGTATATTTGTGGTTTTAATTTTTGGTGCCATTATTATGTATGTGCAGAGGAAGTAATTGTTTAAGTTAACACTTTATCTGTTCAATTTTTGGCACTAGTTAAGTACTTGACGATGGCCGATAGCACTAAAGAGAATCAAGATAGAGAGGAACAACCTGTAGCCAATGAGAAGGCTCCACAGGCCATCGTGGAGGTCTCGCAGGCCATCGTGGAGGCCTCACAGGGTTCGGACAATGATGAACTCGAGGGGGACAATGTGTACTCATCGCCAAGTGACCCGTGCCCATGCCCTATAAGGAGGAAGAAAGATGTCGACGGTGATGAAGGTGACAAAGACTATGTCCCTCGTGAGAAAGTGGTACATTTTGCAATTTAACAATGTTGTACAAATTATGTCATCTAGCCGTTCTTTGGTAATAAATCGATGATGTCTTAATCTCATAGGAAACGCCCCCACAAAGGTCTTGACATCAAGCGAAAAAAGCTGCCCAACTGGAAGATGTCCTAGCTACGACAATCGGCTCCAAGAAAAGCGGAGAGTCCTCATAGCCTAAAAAAAGGAGGGGAGAGAGAGGAGCGTCAACAGGATAATCAATGACTTGTTTGTTCTGGCCCATATAAGCCCCAAAGGGGAGCCGCTAGGCCCCAGAACCATGCGCTCCAAGCACAGCTCTCAGTGTGGCTCCATCGTCAGAGACAATGTTCCAATCACAATCAAGGAGTGGGACCATGTTTCAGCAGGGACAAGAAAACACCTCTAGGATGAGTTAAAGAAAAGGATTCAATTCCTAGAAGGATCCAAAGCCGTGGCAAGGAATGATGCTATGCAAACAATGAACAAGGTGTGGTGCGGATGGGAAAACTCGCTTAACACCCACTATGTGCAGAAGGGCAAGACACCTTTTGAAAAGTATGGGAAAATCACAGTGTCCCAGTGGGAGGAGTCTATTATGTTCAAGACCTCGTCGGAAGAAATAGAGAAGAGCAAGAAGATGCCTGAGTTGGTGAAGAGAAACAAATGGCACCATCGCTTGAGCTCCGGTGGGTACGCACCTAAGGTTGAGCAGTGGAGAAAAGAGGAGGAGGAAATGAGGAAGGCAGGGGTACCGATTCAAATGAAAGAATGGGAGGAACGTTTAAAGAACTGGGTAAAAGCTAGAACCCCTAAGATTACGGATAAGAGAGGAATTGTATTTGAAAACCCTAAGCTTCAACAAATAGCCAACAAAATACAACATTTATCCGCCGCACAGAAGAAGGGAGAATTTAAGGAATATAGACAGAAGGATGCGCTTAGCAGAGCGCTAGGCAATCCTGGGCATGGGGGTTGGGTTCGAGGAGTGCCCTCTAAGCTTAGTTGGAAAGAAGAGTTTAGAAAGGACGACGCTTTGTACAAGAAACGTGACGTCTAAAAGGATGTCTAGAGAGAGGATGGGAGAGAGCTTTTAAAGAAAGAAATGATGGAATTTTATATCAGCCAAGGTTTATTGCCTAAACCTGGAGGTTCCTCGAACATACCGGATCCATACTATCCATTTGATGATATAACAGAGGATGCACCATGTAGGTTGCACGTCCTTATTGGTAGAGCTGGTAAAACCCTTGAGGCCATGAGAAGAATGGCTATCCCTGGCCGCACTTATCATGAGGATGCTATTCCAGATGATTATGCAAAGTTTAGCTACAAATTGTGAACAAAGGGTTTGAGACGTACAATCTAGACATCCTGACACCTGATGGTATAACGGTATTTGGGGATGCGGTGGACAATATAATATTATGGCACAAAAAAGATATAATCTTTGGAACCTGCATCAACGCTCCACCGAAACCGCCAAGACCTGACAAAAGAAACTGATGAATGATGAGGTTGACAAAGATAGTAAGGGACATGAGAAGGCACCGTGTGATGCATAGGTTGAAGCTGAACAACCTACAGGTAAATAAGCAAAAAGCCTAAAAGAAGAATGTGTATCAGCAATAGTACCGACTATGGCAAGGGCACATGGACCAGAACTAGAAGTATAACTTGTGTCATATGTCCAACATGATCCTGAAGGCACAACGGGTATGGAATGGGAAGAAATAGAACCCGATGTGTATGAAGATCCATCCCCCGCCAAAGAGGACATAGTTGCATCCAAGGATGATGACAATGATAACAATAAGTCCGAAGTGCCTATAGTGCTGTAAAGCCACAACTCCAAGTCAGAGAATAAGCAAAAGGAGAAGTGGATGATAACCGCCTTCTGAGGTGGGATAAAAGGTGCCAAGGAATGCACGGTTGATTAGAAAAAGGCCGATGAATTTGCTGACGAGAAATACATTTCAACCGATGAAGTACCGGTGAAGTTTGAAAATGGCAAAGCCTTCTAGCCCGATTATGAACTTGAAGAAGGTCCATGGGAGATGAGAAGATTACATAAATGGTATATGGACGCTAGCAAGAAAGGGCTTATGTTCATAACGGTTCGAACACCGCCCCAAGCTTTCATGGGCGGTGAAGGTTTTTTGTGGCTTGATTTCGCTGACCTTCGCGTCGTGTACCATGGAAAAAGATGGATGTGAACTTTGTTGCTGCATGGTGCCTGTGAGTATAAACACGCATTTTTACAACTAAATAAATAGACCATATAATCCTGAAAATGATCAGTAACTCTTTTTCTTTCGTAGGATGCAATACATTGATGCTGAGAAGACACGGTAACCCATCGGTTACCTGGACCCAACAAGGATATGTCAAACCTAGATACCATCACTCTCCAAGAAAATTTTGAAGAGCTAAAGAACAAGACGCCTGAAGAAATAAATGAATATAAGAAGAGCTTGCACAAAACAAAGTTGCTTACTGTGGCCGTCTATATTGGACGAGCATTCCTCAACTTGGCCTCATACAATTTTAAATAAGTCTGGTAGATCTGTGTATATATATGCATTATTTTATTTGTGACTAACTAAACAGTCATTACTATAGAGCGATCGTTACATTTGCTTCTTACTCTACCCGAAGTACGGGACCGTTATAGTCCTCGACCCCTCGATTATAATCACAAGTCGTACAAACAATTCCTAACAATCTTGTAATAGTAAGTGATTTTTATCCATGCATATGTACTATTCATGAAGCGTTCATAATTATTAAATTCTGTTGATTAATATGAACTTTAAAATCCTATTAATGTGTACAGTGCGTACAACTACTACAAAGCAAAAGGCGGGGAACAACTGCAGACGAAAAAGAAGTTGCTAGTACATACATACTGACTGATAATATAATTACTAAACATACTCTAGACACTTATTTATTTAAAAGAATAATTACTAAACATACTCTACACACTTATTTATTTAAATTCTTTTACCTGCATGTATAACTAATTCCTATGTGTATGTCATAATGAAGTGTCACAAGCAACATAAATGGATATTTCACATATGAGTTCCTCAGGGTTAATGGGAGGTACATGACAAACCTAGAGGATGTAAGTCTCTAACCTCAAAATATAAGTTCAATGATGAAATACACATCTAATTGATATTGCGTATATTCTCATGCTTCCGTGCATGCAAATGGTCTAGAATCGAACATCGAAGTAGCTTTGATGACGTAGATATTAAAAACGTACAGTGGGACCTCTGTCACTTCATCCACCACGAGTATTGCCATAAAGATGGAGTGTTCTTCGATCCCGAAGGCAGCCTAGCGATGAGCGAAGAATACAAGTCTCTTCGGAGTGGAGCCACGTGGTTGTGTAATAAACAATATAATTCGAAATGACCGTATTGTAAATATTATTATATGACCCAACACTTTTCACTAATGCATCCAATATATACGTATTATATACGTATTACATGTTTATTAACTGCTAGATATATTTATGTATTAATTAATTAATTGTAACATTATTGATTAAAAATTAATATTTAAAAAATTGGCGAGCAAATTTATATTTTGGCATGAACATTTTTCCAGGCGGCTGTCCTACTGAAATAAAAACCGAGCTACGCATTTTTCGCAGGCGATGTAGTCCAATTTTGTAAGCGGCATGTAGTGGCTCTGTCCGTCTGGAAAGATATATTTTTTTAGTCGGATCGGCCGGCTGCCTACTAACATGAACGATTTTCGTGGGCCTTTGCCTACGGTTTAGACCGGCCGTTCACGTGTGAAGACCCATTTTGGTCGTCTTCGAAAATCGTTTTCGTAGCGTTGGTTAAGTGTGTGTCTTCATTATGGAGAGGCTACGAGTGTCCTCGATATGATTATATTATCTTTATCTATTTGGCTGAGTTTAATAATTTTTTTTATTATCTTTAGCCCTTAATAAGCAGCAGGTATAAGGGGATGTTTGATTCTTAACTAACATTTTCATAACTTACTTTAATCAATTGTGGCTTGCCACATTTTTTTTACCTATAAATTATAAGCCATACTTGTGACAAGTTAGACAAACGATTGAGTCTATGACAGCAAGGTGCTTAAGAAAATGTGGCAAGTCACAACTATAACAATGAATCAAACATTAGGGAGGGGTGGCAGCCTAAAATATAGTTAAAGTATTTGCTTGCGTGCCGTTGGATTGGCTTGGACGCTGCAGATCCTTTGGCGAGTGGATTATCGCTAAGCCAGATGCAGTACGTACGTACATGCGTTGGATCGTGCTGTTAACTTCACTAAGATAACAAGAAGATACACCCTTCTTGTAAGAAAAAAAGGGGAAAAAGTGCATGCATACATGCACTTCGTTTTCTTTGCACTATATTAATTCAGTGCGTGTTTTCTTTTTCCTTTTTTGAGACTGATCTGAGAGAAACATGCGCAGTGTTTATTCGGTGTCACATTGTGAGATGTGAGAGTTCCAACTCGCAAGTTGCAAGGGGCTAAATGCTTACGTATGTGTGATCAGCAGATAAGATCCGGGTAACGTAAAAAAAAAGCTTCATCTTTGTTGGGCTGCTGGGCTGAAAGTTGCCATATGGGCCCTCGGGATGGCGATTACTAGGCCGGTTTTCTGGGCTTCTCATAGGCCTCGTTTGACTCGTTTCGTTGGGCTCAGCTTACTGTCCTTTTCTGTTCAGGCCGATCTAAAGCCACAAGGCCCATGAAAAAAGTTGAAAAAGGTTCAGGACTATCACACGTTGGAAGAAGGACGTGGTATTCTACGCGTGAAAGTTTTCAAATAAAGTCGAGCAATGGAGAGACATGAATAAGTAAAGTTGCATATAGTAATAAGCTCACGAATCAAATTAAATATGTCAAATTTTAATAATCTATCCGTTATAATCCTCGAATACCCACCCCACTTGTAGGTTGAATCTCTTCTTACTCATTTTTTTCTTTCCTTTCATAGAATTACATATTTCTATATTTACTAGCAACTATGCCCCGTGCGTTGCAACGAGTGAAGTCGAGGCGCGGCGTGGATGGGGATAAGAGGAAGGGGCACAGGCGCAGCACGGGAGCTCCGAGTAGCGACGGGAGGGAGAGGCGCAAGCGCGGCGCGAATGGGGACGGGCGGGAGGAGCGCAGGAGGTTTTTTTTTATCCAAGCCCTCCCTTTCTTTTCAGCATTAGGACTGCATGTTAATTTTATTAAAACTCAAGGGGTTTTATATAAAATAGCCAGGCGGACGAAAATTTTGGGTAGAAACACTACTTGCTTTGTAGATAGTTATCTATATTTATACCTACTTAAAAAGTAGATAAGGCTTTCGAAAATTTTTTTGGTTCATCGTCGCATGTGTGACACAGTAGCACGAAAGGAAATTGGATGCATATTTGATTTGGACTTAAAATCAGATGAAATTAACCCCATAAATACAAGAAGGATTCCATGAGACTGCTACAACAAGCAATCGAACGAGACAGAACAATTGGTGCGACCTAACCTGATTTTACGGAGGCACCTTTGACTTACGATGTCGAGCTTCGAGCGGTAGTGCACGGCTTTGGTGAGAGGACGAAGCTCGATGGCATCTCCCTATCGATGGGACAGAGTGTAGGCGGCAACTAGTTCGGGAGGAGGCGCCGAGGCGGAGGGAGCTTGGTAGGCCTTCGGCAAGGAGATGGAGGTAGGGCCCCCATAAGGCAAAGGTCTCCTAGATGTAGTGGCCCTCAACAGCGAGGCTTCTAGGCGTTGGGTTGTCGAGGAAGCCAAGGAATAGACGGAGGCGATGCATCGGGAGGCAATTCCAAAAAGCGGCGGCTCCAACAGGCGGTGACGTCGAGGAAGCAAGCGATGACGATAACCTCGTGAGGCGCAAAGGAGATGCTTGGAAGTTGGTAGAGGAGTGACACCAGCAAGGCAGCACTCAATGCTGGGCAAGGAGTGAGGAGCAAAGGACGGGAAATGGGATCGATCTGATCCCGACCCTGTTGACTAGCTGTTAACGCCAAAATTTGGTAAGCCCCGAAACCCTCATCGACTCAAGGTTCAAATCGGCTCAGAGCCAATATCGGTTTAGAGTTTTTGTTAGCCGATGAGGATTTTCCCTTATCAGTATCTCCAGCAGTCGAATTCTTATTAGATTCAGTTTGGGAAGATCTTATCCAGAAGACACCGAGTTTAAGAAGGATACGGCTTGTATATATTAATTAGAAAGAATTTGTTAGCTTTCTATTTTATCTTTAGGAAAGTTTGTTAGTGTCCAATAAGGACTCAGTTTGTTTCCTTTTATCTTTAGGAAAGATTGAGTCATAATTTGTTAGGATCTTTGTTAGCCCGTGGGTATAAATATGTAAGCCTGGGGTTCATGTAATCTATCCTCACGATCAATACAACTTGGCACATCGCCACCTTTTTACTTTTGGCTACTTTGTTCATCATCCAGCTAGATGTGGCACCCAACGCGGGGCTGCATCGGCTTAGATCTCCGACGAAGGGTAAGTCCAAAGTCCCGTCGGCCCAGGTATATCGTATCTATCTTTAGTTTCATTACCTTTCATGGATACATCGGCTTAGTTAGGACTTTCTCGGTTAGGTCCGATATTCTGATCAGGTTGATGTTTTTGTAAACGTAATGTCGCTTAGGTAGATTTGTTATATCCATCATATTAGACAGATCTATCGGATCATCGAGTATTAGATTATCATATACAATCACATGCTGCATCGGCTAGGTTCGACCTACTAGATTGTTATCGATAATCTAAGTCTTGTTAAGCTGATAGGTTCATGCTAATGTTTCACCGGAGGGTTAGTTGGTCTTATCATATGTCTCTGTTAATCTAGTCCTACTATCTCAATTTAGCTCTATCGGTTGTCACTCGTCTTAGGGTCTCTGCTGATACCGGCTAAACTGTTTACTAGATTAGATTAGTTTAGACATCTACCACCCTGAAAATTAGTCAAGGGCTTGATTGTTTAGATATTGTGTTTCTTTTTCATACTTAGTGCTGCATCAATTCAGTTTGACCTACTAAGTCGTGATTAGAATCGTAGTCTCTAGCCTGCCTAATGGCTACCAATAAGGGTTTCGTCGGGGTTTCAGCCGACGAGTTATCTGGACATCGGCATCGGCTGGAATCACACAATCGGCTGTCAACAGATAGGCTGTTTTGATTATTGGCCTATCGGCCGATATGATTTTATGCTCTGCTGTTTTGTATATCTTATCAGTGACATGATCAAACTAACTGGCACGTTCGCGCTTCAATGATTTTAGGACCTGCACTGAAACCAAGTAGATCTCCCAGGCCAGCGTTTTCAACGTCAACACATTTTTTGGCACACGAGCAGCGGTACGGATTTTGCGTCAACATATTTTTTGGCACGCCCGGTGGGACCACAGATTGTTTTATACGGCTCGTGGAACCTATAATTTCAATAAGATGTCTGATAAAGAAGTCAAGACCGAGGAAGAACAATCTCTCAAACCGATGAATGAAGACAAGGAACAATCTACCAAGCCGATGGACGACAAGACACTTCAAGAGATAGTTGATAAAATCGTTCATCGTGTTGTGTTCGATAAATTTGGAGTTTTGACAAGTACATTACGTGGTTTGATCGAGGAAATAGTTCCCAAGGTAATTGATGAGAGATTTCAACATCATCGGCAACAACAATATTGGCTCAGGGGGCAAGATGATCTGTACCAGTATAGAGGGCCACAACAAAAGTATCGGCCACAAGAAATTCAAAGGTATCAGTCTGAAGAAGATTGGGCCGATATAATTATGAAAGTAATGGAGGAGCAGTTTGGAATTAAGCCAAAAAATAGAACTTCTTGTGTATCGGTTGCCATATCCTGAGTGGTTTGATAGGGTTCCACTTCCAAGCCGATACAAGGTTCCAGACTTCTCCATGTTTTCAGGGCAGGATGATGTATCTACAATGGAACATATTAGCTGATTTTTAGTCTAATGTGGAGAGGCATCGGCTGAAGAAGTTCTGAAAGTTAGACTTTTTTCCATTGTCTTTGATTGGATCGGACTTCACATGGTTTTCAACATTGCCATCAAACTCTATAAGAGGTTGGGCCGATCTTGAGAAGCAATTTCACCTGTACTTCTTTGCTTGGGGTTGATGAGTTGAAGCTTGCGAGTTTGCTATTAGTTAAACAACAAGAAAGGGAATCGGCTAAGGAATATGTTCAATGGTTTCGTAATGTTCGCAGCTAATGTTATAATTCTAATTTAAGTGATGAGCAGCTGGCAGAGCTCGCATTCCAAGGATTATCAGTGCCAATCAAAGTTAAATTTTTCTTCCATGAGTTTGACAGCCTGGCTCATCTAATACAGAAGGTATCGGCTTACGAGAATCGATGTCAAAAAAAGAGAAAATCAGTTTTGGGGCGATCAAGGCAAAGATAATTTTGAAGCATGACTTCTCATACTCCAAAACTGAGGGGCATGTGTTAACGCTAAAATTTGGTAAGCCCCGAAACCCTCATCGACTCAAGGTTCAAATCGACTCAGAGCCAGTATCGGTTTAGAGTTTTGGTTAGCTGATGAGGATTTTCCCTTATCAGTATCTCCAGCAGTCAGATTCTTCTCAGATTCGATTTGGGAAGATCTTATCTAGAAGACACCGAGTTCAAGAAGGATAAGGCTTGTATATATTAATCAGGAAGACTTTGTTAGCTTTCTATTTTATCTTTATAGAAGTTTGTTAGTGTCCAATAAGGACTCGGTTTGTTTTCTTTTATCTTTAGGAAAGATTGAGTCGTAATCTGTTAGGATCTTTGTTAGCCCGTGGGTATAAATATGTAAGCCTGGGGTTCATGTAATCTATCCTCATGATCAATACAACTCGGCGCATCGCCACATTTTTACTTTTGGCTACTTTGTTCATCATCCGGCGGGATTTGGCACCCAACGTGGGGTGCATCGGCTTTGATCTCCGACGAAGTGGTAAGTCCAAAGTCCGGCCGGCCTAGGTATTGTTAGCACCTTTTTTGGCAAAGGCACGAACACGATCGAATCACCTAAAGCTTTGCAGTGGTTCTTGGTACAGAGTCGCCAACCACTTCAATCTAGCAAAAACTAGAACAAAGTGGGTTTTGTAGATTAAATCGGCTAGCGGAACCGATTTAGATGGATAGATTGATAACTACTCGTCTCGTGAGCAAACGGAAGATTTCGAGATAAACCTACAAAGAGATGTCGCACTCTCAACGCGGTGGCGAACGGTTTTCAGCGCAAACCGACAAAGATGGACTAAACTAGGGCAAAGTAGAAAATATGGCTGAAAAATAAAGAAAATGATTCAAACAGATTGATTGTGTGTTGTATGATTCGTTATTACAATTGAACCGGCCTTGGCCCTTATATAGGGGTTGGTCTTGCCCTCCACAGGCCCTTCTCCACGTCTAATTTGGGATAGACATGTTTGAAAACCCGAGATACACCGTATGGAGAAAGGTCTCGAGTACCGACAAAGTCGTCTAGGTTTCGGACTCTGCCGGTCAGACCGGCCACATGCCTCCGGTCTGATCGGCCTCACTGCCCGGTCTGACCGGCCTATACACGGCGGTCAGACCAGCCTCTCCGAAAGAAACTGTTGATGAGAAATTTCTCTCACGCGCCGGCCGAGAGATCGCTTAACTCCAGCAGTCCTTCTCGGCTACTGTCTGTGCGGGCGTGCGCTTGATTTGATCTCGTTAATCAACAAGAAGAACAAGAGAATATGCATTAAGTGTTAGGTTAGATCCCACTGGATCGGCTGAGGGAATCCATGAGCATATATATGCTATCCTAAAATATATTTAAGCCAAACGACTAGAATGGATTGGCTATACCGAGACAGCATCAACCGCTTAACCCAAATACAGTAAAGGATAATAAATATATGAATCGATAACCTAGCCAATACTGGAAAGCTAAGAATGAATCGGCTAGTACTCCGATAAATCTTATAGAAAGATATCATTCTTGAAACATATGCATAGCCTGGAAATCGGCCATCGGCTGTCAATGGTAGGCCGATTTCGGCTAATGACGTCCGACAAGAATGCGATCTTAACATAAGAGGCAGTTCTAATACAAATCTAATAATAAATATATTAAAAGAAACATATCGGGGTAGATAAAGCCACTGAAACCCGTTTCTCTAAATAATATAAATCTCACCAGAACGTGATCGTTGATAGTTCTAAAACGACTTAATAGTTCGAACCCGATGCAAATAAGTATAAAAAGAAAAACCTGATCTATTGTAGCCGATTTATATCGCTCGAGACGGTGGATACCGCATATAAACCAGCCAACCTTTAGATCTAGCCCTATCGCTGCAAGTTCTTAATAGAATTAGCCAATGGCAGGATAGATCTAAACATTGATCTAATTTATATGTGCTATATAATAAATAGCGCAACATAAACTCTTGATTCTAATGTGTCATTATGATGGAAGCACTAGAAATAATAGATCATACCACTAATGACAAGCATTTACCTAGATCTGGCGATCGAAACGATGCAGTCCGTAGCCAAACAAAGTGCTCGTCTGAAGAAAAAAGGGTTGGCGATGCGCCGAAGGGTTGATTGATTGTGATTGTATATTTTACATAGGGTCTCGGGTCCTATTTATACCCAAGATACAATTATCTATACAAACCTAGGACTCTACCTAAATACCATTTAAAACACAACATTATCCCGGAAAAGACCCATGCCGTGTTACAACTAACAGTCTAAACAAACTTCTAGATTACAGATACAATTGCCGTTATAGGACTCTATCCATAAGTGGCAATATCATTTAACGCGCTACTAATAACCGAATCTTCTATTTATTCTCAAACTGCTGCATCAGAAATGGTTTCATCTCTTCCGGACCCGGAATCGACTATCAGCTGCCCCTGTCCGATCCAACCCTAGCCGATTGGTCTTGCAGTCGATCACTCCTCAGCCGATGCGACCCCTGTCTCCAGCCGATCCGATTCTACTTCGCCTTTGCAGAATTAGGGATTCGATTACCAAATTTCAGTGTTAACAAAAACCGGCAAACTTCCAAATATTGCCAATCTTTCCTATTTTGATTCCTAGGTGCCAATTTTGGGTGTAAACAGGTATATCATATCTATCTTTAGTTTCATTACCGTTCATAGATACATCGGCTTAGTTAGGACCTTCTCGGTTAGGTCTGATATTCTGATCAAGTCGATGTTTCTGTAAACGTAATGTCGCTTTAGGTAGATTTGTTATATCCATCACATTAGACAGATCTATCAGCTCATCGAGTATTAGATTATCATATACAATCTTGTGCTGCATCGGTTAGGTCCGACCTACTAGATTGTTATCGATAATCTAAATCTTGTTAAGCCGATAGATTCATGCTAATGTTTCACCGGAGGGTTAGTTGGTCTTATCATATGTCTCTGTTAATCTAGTCCTATTGTCTCAATTTAGCTCTATCGGTTGTCTCTCGTCTTAGGGTCTCTGCCGATACCGGCTAAACTGTTTACTAGATTAGATTAGTTTAGACATCTACCACCCTGAAAATTAGTCAAGGACTTGGTTGTCTAGATATTGTGTTTCTTTCCATACTTAGTGCTGCATCAATTCAATTTGACCTACTAAGTCGTGATTAGAATCGTAGTCTCAAGCCTGCCTAATGGCTACCAATAAGGGTTTCGTCAGGGTTTCAGCCGACAAGTTATCTGGACATCGGCATCGGCTGGAATCACACAATCGGTTGTCAACGATCGGTTGTTTGATTATCGGCCTATCGGCCGATATGATTTATGCTCTGCTATTTTGCATATCTTATCGGTGAGGATCAAACCGGCGCACGTCCGCGCTTCAATGATTTTAGGACCTGCACTGGAGCCAAGCAGATCTTTCAGGCCAGCGTGTGATTCAACGTCAACACATTTTTTGGCACACCAGCGGCGGTATGGATTTGGCATCAACACTAGCTGATCTAACCAAGGACTGATTTTTCTACGTGAAAAGAAAAACCAACTGATTTTTTCTATAATATGGAAATCGACCCTATTATAGTTGTGTTCTTTTTCTATGAGATCTAAGGGCCCATCACCGGTTGTTCGGGGCAAACCTACCACCTGTCTCTGAGTGCAGCCTCTTGGACTCTACTTGAGGCACATCGACCACCCGAGCACGGATGCTGAGAGCATATTTGTCCGCGGGCGTGGCCTTCTTTGGGTGGAGCTCGGGACACATTCACCCTGAACATGGCTTTGTTAGTGACATGCCCTAGAGGCAACATGGAGATGTTGGATATCATGGTCAATGTTTATGTACAAATGAATAAAGTGTTATTCAGTTCCATGAAATAGACATCTTGTATTGATCAATAAGTACGTGACTTATTTATGAGACTCTTTATGCATGAATCTATTTCTAAATGATCCCTGATCACATGTCATATTATTGGAACAAATATGACTCTAAGATCGGCATGTTTATTGATTGATGATCATGCCTCATAGATCATGGGTATGGAGATACCAAATCAATAAACATGGACACATGTGTTAGAGAACACATTGTTGGATAGACCCACCATGAGACACTAGAGGAATCAATGTGCCATTAGTTGGTCTCAAGTAGTGTTGGTGCAAAGTCCTAATTTATATCTGTTGTAGCCGATTAATATCTCTTGAGACGGTGGATACCGCATTAAGTATAAAAAGAAAAACCCGATCTGTTGTAGCTGATTTATATCTCTCGAGACGGTGGATACCGCATATAAACCAGCCAACCTTTAGATCTATCCCTATCGGCTGCAAGTTCTTGATAGAACTAGCTAATGGCAGGATAGATCTAAACATTGATCTAATTTATATGCGCTATATAATAAATAGCGCAACATAAACTCTTGATTCTAATGTGTCATTACGATGGAAGCACTAGAAACAATAGATCATACCACTAATGACAAGCATTTACCTAGATCTGGGGATCGAAACGATGCATCCCGTAGCCAAACAAAGTTCTCGTCTGAAGAAAAAAGGGTTGGCGATGCGCCAAAGGGTTGATTGATTGTGATTGTATATTTTACATAGGGTCTTGGGTCCTATTTATACCCAAGATACAATTATCTGTACAAACCCTGGACTCTATCTAAACTACCATTTAAAACACAACATTATCCCAGAAAGGACCCATGACGTGTTACAACGAACAGTCTAAATAAACTCCTAGATTACAGATACAATTGCCGTTACAGGACTCTATCCATAAGTGGTAATATCATTTAACGCGCTACTAACAATTGAATCTTCTATTTATCCTCAAACTGCTACATCAGAAACGGTTTCATCTCTTCCGGACCCGGAATCGGCTATCAGCTGCCCCTGTCCGATCCAACCCTAGCCGATTGGTCTTGCAGTCGATCACTCCTCAGCCGATGCGACCCCTGTCTCCAGCCGATCCGATTTTGCTTTGCCTTTGCAGAGTTAGGGATTCGATTACCAAATTTCAGTGTTAACACATGCCCCCCAAGTCCGTGATACGAAGTGTTACGGATTTGCTTACCTGTTCAAACTTTCGCTCTTTTCTTGACCTAGACAGCTTCGGCTTCTCCCCAAATGCCCTTTAAATATCCACTCTTCTCGGCCGAGGCGCCTACGCCTTCAAAGCGCACTCAGCCCCCTTTGCACACGAGTTTCTTGCCTTCTCTCTCCTCTCCGGCGATCCCACCGGCTCTCGTCAAACTTCGTCGTGCTCTTCAGACCAGACCCATCTTCACCCCCGAGCACTCCGATGGCCTCCACCGTCGCCGCATCGAGCACCTCCGTCGCGCCGACAGGTACACAGTGCGGAACAACGTGATATATTGTTGTTGGACAACGATGAGCCTAAGACCTATGAGAAAGCGATGGTGGGACCCGATTCCAACAAATGGCTTGGAGCCATGAAATTCGAAATATAATCCATGTATGACAATCAAGTTTGGAACTTGGTTGATCCACCTGATGGTGTCAAAACCATTGAGTGCAAATGGGTTTTTAAGAAAAAGGCCGACATGGATGGAAATGTTCACATCTATAAGGCGCGATTGGTGGCGAAAGGTTTTAAACAGATTCAAGCTGTTGATTATGATGAAACCTTCTCCCCCGTCGCAATGCTTAAGTCTATTCGGATTATTCTAGCGATTGTTGCCTATTTTGATTATGAGATATGGCAGATGGATGTCCAAACGGCTTTCCTAAATGGAAACCTAAGCGAGGATGTATACATGACACAACCTGAGGGTTTTGTCGATCCACAATCGCCTGGAAAGATATGCAAGCTACAGAAATCCATTTATGGATTGAAGCAAACATCTCGAAGTTGGAATATTCGTTTTGATGAAGTAATCAAAGGGTTTGGTTTTATCAAAAATGAAGAGGAGGCCTGTGTTTACAAAAAGGTCAGTGGGAGCGCAATTGTATTTCTAATCTTATATGTGGATGACATATTACTGATTAGAAATGATATCCCTATGCTTGAATCCGTCAAGTCTTCATTGAAAAATAGTTTTCCATTAAAGACTTAGGGAGGCAGCATACATATTAGGCATTCGGATCTATAGAGATAGATCCAAGAGGCTAATTGGATTAAGCCAAAGTACATATATTGACAAGGTGTTGAAAAGGTTCAACATGCATGAATCCAAGAAAGTTTTCTTGTCCATGTCACATGACATTAATCTTAGCAAGAATAAGTGTCCTCAGACACATGATGAGCGGAATAAGATGGATATGGTTCCATATGCTTTGGCAATTGGATCCATCATGTATGCCATGCTTTGACACGTCCAGATGTCTCGTATGTTTTGAGTGCTACGAGCAGATACCAGTCAGATCCAGGTGAAGGTCACTAGATTGCCGTAAAGAATATCCTTAAGTACTTGAGAAGAACTAAGGATATGTTCCTAGTCTATGGAGGTGAAGAAGAGCTCGTTGTAAGTGGTTACACCGATGCTAGCTTCCAAACAGGACAAGGATGATTATAGATCGCAATGGGTTCGTGTTCTGCTGAACGGAGGCGCAGTGGAAGAGTTCCAAGCGGATACATTGCGACTCTACAACGGAGGCCGAGTACATTGCTGCTTCAGAAGCTGCAAAGGAGGCTGTTTGGATCAAGAAATTCGTTTCTGAGCTTGGTGTGATGACTAGTGCGACTGGTCCAATGTCTCTCTATTGTGATAATAGTGGACCCATTGCGCAAGCCAAGGAGCCAATGTCACATCGAAGTCCAAACACATACTTCGGCGATATCATCTCATCCGCGAGATAGTGGGCGAGGTGATGTCAAGATATGCAAAGTGCACACGGATCTCAACATAGTCGATCCGCTGACAAAACCTCTCCCTCAGCCGAAACATGAGGCGCACACAAGAGCAATGGGTATTAGATACTTACATGATTGACTCTAGTGCAAGTGGGAGACTGTTAGTGATAAGCCCTAGAGACAACATGGAGATGTTGGATATCATGGTCAATGTTTATGTATAAATGAATAAAGTGTTATTCAGTTCCATGAAATAGACATCTTGTATTGATCAATAAGTACGTGACTTATTTATGAGACTCTTTATGCATGAATCTATTTCTAAATGATCCCTGATCACATGTCATATTATTGGAACAAATATGACTCTAAGATCGGCATGTTTATTGATTGATGATCATGTCTCATAGATCATGGGTATGGAGATACCAAATCAATAAACATGGACACATGTGTTAGAGAACACATTGTTGGATAGACCCACCATGAGACACTACAGGAATCAATGTGTCATTAGTTGGTCTCAAGTAGTATTGGTGCAAAGTCCTTAGACCTGAGATCATCATGGATTCCAACGTGTGTAGTAGCCTACTTTGGGACTACCAAACGCTATTCCGTAACTGGGCAGTTATAAAGTAGTCTTTGGGTTTGCTATGAAACATGGAGTGGGATTTGAGTGATCAAGATGGAATTTGCCCCTCCTTTGGAGAGATATCTCTGGGCCCCTCGAGGTAATGGATTATGGAAAAGCATGGCCATGCTAAGTTGATTGAGGAGTCAATCAATAGACAGATAATCCAATACGATTCGAGTGAATGGTTAAGCTATTGAAGGGATGGCACACATTTTGCCTATAGCTTAATTGGTATCGTGAGGCAAAGGGATTTGTGTACACATTACAGGTTCAGAGCCGATATTATATTCTTGTATGCTATTATGTCAATATGTGTTGCTAGGTGCCGCTGTTGACAAATCGACTGAGTTATACTTGAGCCGAAACTGAGTATACCGGAACCTACAGGGTCACACGCTTAAGGGGATAAGAACAGACATTCGAGTTGGACTCGGATACGGGTCGATCGGATAGGGATCCGATCGGATAGAGTCCTATGGGCTTACGAAGTCCGGCCGACCAACTCTATGAGATTCGGATAGGATCCGATTCAAAATAGAGTCTCGATGGGCCACTAGACCCAGTCAGCCAACTCTATATAAAGGGACGAGGGGTGGAGAGTTGCGGTTTCACATTGAACCAAATCAATCTGATTTGGCGCAACAGAAGTCGGCGAGATCAATCTCCACGGAAACCCTCCCCACTTCCGAGCCAAACCTTAGCCTTGCATCTTGTGCTAGCACACAGGTGTTCGGCGTTCTGTCCCGGACGTGTGGATACCGATAGAGGCGCTGCTACGTTGCGGTGCTGTTCGTCGGCTACGAATCGACTGTGGTGGAATCGGCTACGGTCGGGCACATCGGAGCGAGGCGCGCGAGCGCAGTCGGACGACTCGGCGAATCGGCTACTTGGTGAATCGGCTGTTCGCGGGAATCAGTTGTCGGCAAATCGTCTTTCATCGACCAGCACTGTTCCGGATCGGATAGCTCCTGATTGGCTAATCCGCTACATTCTACTCCAATCGGTAACGATCTATCGACCCTTACTTTTAAGTGTTCCTGGTTTGCGCGGTAGAAAAGTTTTTGTTTTCGGCTAGCGTAGCCTCCGCGTAACCCTTCAGGCTTCCCATGGACGGTGCTCAGACACATTCGCTCCCGGACACGGCTCCCTGTGGTCGATGCTCGAGACACACATATATTTACCATATTTTTGTTAGGCTATTCCCAGTGGGCAGTTTCATCTCGCGGTTTTCAAGAGTGACATGTCACCAAAAGAAATTTGAGTTGATGAATGAAACTGATCCCCCAGTACAAAGTTTTATTTCACGAATTTATAGGTTACGCATACCATTTAATTACAAGGTATGTGATAGGATATGATCAGATGAAATAAAACTCTCTAGCCCCCAAATACCAATTTCATTAGGTTTCATAGTCTTGGAAACAGTGCATACACAGTTTCATCCTTATGAAACTCCTTTCCCCTCTCTTTATAATTGTGTTGTCATATTATCACATATGCTGATGTGTCACCATATTTAATGTGCATAAAATTGATATGAAACTTCCATTAGGATTAGCCTTATGATACTGAGCGTGACTACGTCACATAGCTACGATGAAAATATAACTTAGACCAAACACAGTGACGAAGACCCATCGGCTTTAAAAAATTGTGTGGTTACAATAAAAAGGCGACAACAACAAGAATTTTTTAAAATAAAGAGGACATAGGCCAGTCTCAATGGGGTTTCATAGAGGGTTTCATGCGCATTAAATATAGTGCCACGTCAGCGTTTTGGATGAAATGGGGAGGAGAGAGAAGGGAAACGTTTCATCTTGATGAAACGATATAGCGTCGTTTCCAACAACTTTGAAATAGATTGAAAAGCGCGCTGAGGGGAATCGTTTCATCATTGTCGATCCGTGTGCGCGGACGCGAAAGGCGCACGACGCGCGCGGGCGCACGACACCGCGGCGGCCAGGAGGGGTGCGGACAGCCGCGACGGCACGGGCCAACGCACGACGCCGTGTAGACCCCCATTTTCGGAACGGGAATAATTCGTGTTCGTAGTACCATTTCACTGGATCGAGTAGTTTGGTACCAACGAATACAGTACTGAATTATCAGGTGCAAAGTGCACGAATAGTCTTACACCAAAAGTATTACAATAATAGGCCCGAAGGCAATATCATTACATGCAGGACTCTGCAGTCCGGATACAACCAAAAGCGTAAATTAGATAAGATAGCAATCGGAAGGCAGCGGCATGTCGATTGCCACAGCAACGACCGGGACTAAGACCTAGTAGACGTCTCCTCCTTCTTCGCCCACCTGGCAGTAAGCATAGGGGTCCTCCAGTTCTTCGTTCCCACCATCTGAAGGTTTGTGCGTATAGCAAGGGTGAGTACCCAACGTACTCGGCAAGCCAACACGAAATGATGCACATGATAGGGTCATTCAAAGGATGGCTATGGTTTATTTGCGCAAAGCCAATTTTCACAAATCATTTCACAAACCTAACATCTAGCCAGGTCAAGTTTTAGGTCCATAGTATATTAAGTCGACGACGGTTCTGTCCACCATCCATTGTGATCCCAAGGATAGCTTCCCACCTCTGATTCATGGTTTTCTAGGGATGTCTTTCCCCTTCTCTCAGATAGAGAAGTTGGTTTCCCAGCACATATATCATTATGCATTCCCTCCCATCATTTTAAAATTTATGAGTCTAGCCACAAGAGAAACTTGTCACGCCGCTCATTATTCGCGAGCATGGCTATTCGAATAGATTGATTTACTCACACTGCAGTGGATGTATACTTTACCCGTACTCTGCAACTGCCCATTGAATGAGCCAACATCCCTCTATATGGGACGGTCACGGCAAAGCCTTTCGATAACCTCACTTTGGCAGTACCCGCTCCATGAACTTAAACCCTCATGCACTTTAGCCGTCGTTTCCTAGCAATGAGAGGAGTTCTGGCGTTCCCGGGGTAAGAGAAAGACTTGTTCCATCTTTGATCTTTCAACCTTCATGTCCTTTTCTTCATGTCTTCATTTCTTCATGTTGATCTTATGCCCGATCTCTGCCCAAGTACCAACCAGCAGCACACCCCCATCGGAAGGCCCTTAACTTTCGTCCAGGCAACCCCAGTGGTGAGCCCCACCGGTAGGCCCTTACCTCAACGCCTACACCTGAACCACTACGCAGGGATACTGCCTCCGCTCGGTTATTTACTCCGCTAGGTCTATACCCATTCGAGAAATATGGTTGTACTGACTCGTTCCATGTTAAAAATCTCATGGCTCGGTCCTTAATTGACCAGGGACGGTACTTGCCTTTGCCGGAATCCACCCAAATCCATCCATTCGCCCCAGTCTAAAAACATTGGTTTTGTATTTCCATTTTTCCATAAAAACTTTTTTCATCATGTTCAAGGCATTATGGCGCTCATGTCTCCACATGCCGTATCTCCAACTACCTTCCCTAAGGTAGTTGCCCAGGCATATATCTCTTTGTAAAAGTATGAGTATGCAAGATTCTAGTATAAGCATGGCTAAGCATTTTACCGAAGATATCCTCCGGTTATATCACATCGAGGGTTACAAAGAATATTTCTAAGGGTAATCAATATCAAGGCATGGTATATCAAGCATAGGTATTCATTTGTGTATAGCATGCATGTTTGAAGTTTAAATCAACATCATTTCGCAAAATAGGATCAATATGTTCAAAGGAGAGTATTGACTTGCCTTGCTCGCACGCTTGTTGAACGGCGAGTTGTAATAATTTGAAGTTCTATGACTTTTTTGATTTGACTTGTTATGTGGTGGCATTATCCCAAGTTATTTTGTTTCAAGTTCTAGGACTATTTTGTTTGATGATTCAAAAACATTATTTCAGGAAGAGATATGCTTAATTCAAATTTAACTTCCAAATTTTATCGGGTGAACAACCCTAGGGTTAAAAGTAGTTGAACCCTAAATAATTACCCTAACATTTGGAACTATATTGAATACTTTAGATTTTTGGAAGTCCTTATAACAAACTAGATTACAATAATGTTCCTATTATGGTAATTACAAGCTAAGCCTAAGTGTTAATAAAATTAGTTAATTTATTAACAACCTAGGGTTTAGATAGAAATTGTATTTCTGCCACAAATTAAATTCTATAATTATCTCCTAAATATTTCATTTCGAAAACCAATTTTCTTTTTATTCCACATTTTTCCTAAATAATTCCTCTTTTATTCTTTTTTTCTTTCTATTTCCTTTCCTATTTTATTTTATTTTTCTTCTTTTCTTTTTTTTTATTTTTTTATTTCTTTCCCTTCTTCTATTTTTCCTTTCCTCCTCTATTCACTCTCTTCTCTCCTCTTCTCTGTTTTCTTCCCTCGGCTCGATCGGCGACGGTGGGAAGACGGCGTGCGCGGTGGTTGGCTATGGGGAAAGAAAAAGGGCGGCTTAACATCGGTGGCGCAACGGCGTGGGCGGTGACGTGGCACCGGCACGACGGCGGCGACAATGGCGTGGCGGCGGAGCTCCGACGGCGGCGCGGCTTCTTTGCAGGATGAGGGGAATGGGTGGTGAGGGAGAGAGGGCTTGGACCGCCCTTTTATAGGCGCGGCGGAGGAGAGAGGGGCCGGGGTGGCGCGTGCGCAGGGGGACCGACGCGACGTGGCGGCACGCGCGCACGAGCGCAGGCGCGCGGCGCGGCCGCGGCGGCGCGGCACGGGGCACGAGGCGGCGCGTCGGCGTGCGACACGGCTCGGCAATGCGGGCGCGCGCGGGCGGCGGCATGGCAGCGCGAGAACGGCGGCGGCCGGCGTGCGGCACGGGCACGGCGACACGGGCGGTGCGCGTGGGCGCGCGTGGCGCGAGGCGGCGGTACGTGGGCGACAGGCGCGCAGGGCGGGCGGCGCGCGCGTGCGTGCGGGCGGGGCCGGGCGTGGCGCGGCGCGCGGGTGCGCGCGCGCATCGCTCGCGGCCGGGGAGTCGGGTCCGGTCGAACACGTGGCCGACAATGAAGAGTGTCATTTTTCTTTTTCCCGATTTTCTCCTTTTTCTTTTTCTTTTTATTTGTAGATTTTCTTTGTTCCCTTTTCCCTTCTACAAATAAGAATATAACTTTGCCCAAATAAGTTTAATTAAATTTTGCATTTTAATCTTGCCTAACTTTATTTATAGTTTCATTCTTTATTTAAAATTTAGTAATCTATTATTTATTTATTTAATAATAATTTTTTCCAAAAATGAGATCTTGGCCCAATAGTTAACTTTTATTAAACCTTAGTATTTCCTAGTTATATCTTTTATAATTAATTAATTTGTTTTCTTTATTTCGAATCTTTATTTTGAAATTTCCTTTCTTTTTGGATTTCAAAACTCCCTCGGCTTTTCATTCTTTAAACAAATTTTTATTTTATCTATATCACATGACAAAACTTGTAGATAAGAGGCAATAAACACGACGAGATGCAACAATACCAAAAAATTTTGTAAGTTCTGATTTTTAAATTCCCGATTTTAAATTCTCTGATTTTCAGGGTGTTACAAACCTACCCCCCTTAAAATAAATCTCATCCCCGAGATTTGGGTTGGGTTGTGGTTGGAAGTCTGTTGGTTCATATAAGACTGATCTATTTAGGACTTCATCCCAACAAACAATGGATAGGATAATTGTTTATGATGAGGCGGAAATCTATCACGGAGTTCTTAAGGTGATCCCTACTGTGTCTTTGTGATTCTTTGTTTCGATAACTATGTTTTCCTTTTTAAAAAACCTTTCTACATACTCTAGACTTAGTGGTTCTATTAATCTAACATTTCGTAAGGAATCTTTTGATGTGTGCCCTTGCTTCATTTATAAAGGAAAGGGGAGAGAGAGGTGGCTTGTCTCTCACACTTGTCCTGGCTAGCAGATTGGAGAGTGAGTGGGGGCGAAGTAGCTCGAGTGAAGGAGGGATGGAGCGAGGGCCACATGACGAAGGCGAAGTAGAGCGATGGGTTCTTGGCAGAGGCGGACTTCGTCGACGGTTAGGGCTTGCAGTCGCAGGGTCTAGGGTGAAAGGAGATGTTTCCTCATCGGTTCAGGCAATGGGTGGATTTGTCGCCGGAGACGATGCTCGGAGGATGGTGGTGTCGAGGTTCTTTGGTCGCGGAGGCTGCATTCTGGCGAAAGGGGTTCCTGCCTGGCGATGGGTGCGGGCAAAAGTGTGGTATGTCGGAGCGGCTATCAGTACTTTACTGGCTTGGGTGCTATACCTACTGGTTTTTGTTTGGAGGCTGTGGCGGGATGCGACAGAGGATGGTCACTAGGATTTCCTTTGTGAGGCGGTTTGTCTTCTCGTCGTGTTGGCACCCATTGTTTTTCTCTCTTTTCTGGGATTACTAATAGATTAGGTAGTCAATGGATGGTTCCTAGAATTTGTCCCCTTATGTACGGATCTGGCGGCCACTGCCTGAATCTCTCTTTTGTTTTTATATCAGGAGCACATTGGACCTTTGGTTTAAACTGGTGCTCGGATGGTTTAGGTTGTTGTTGGGTCTTGCTCATCGGAAGAGTGGTTGGATGCCATTGTTTGGTAGGATTGCTACTAGCGTTCCAACTAGTATCCCATGTAAAGTATATGAAACTAATTTTGTTTTGAGGGGACTTAGATCTATCTACACCTTGTTCTGCTGAGAATAGGCGTAATGTCCAATTGACTTACAGGTGGTGGCGGTGTCTGTCTAAAGAACGATCTTTCAAACATACAATATTCAGTATGTCTAATGTTAAGCTTTCCTTAAGTTGTATAATAGACTTGCTACTCCATAATTTTTGAGACCTTTATAGCATAGATGGGTAGTGACCTTATATGGTATGATTGTGATCCAGGGTATGGTTGACAGAAGACCATCCGAAGAAGGTTTGGTTTCATCTAGCCACAACATGGGGCACAATTTAAAGATCCACGGTCATGTCACTCTACCCCCATTAAATAAATTTTAAGCTTTGCTTTAGGCATAATCAACAAATCCTTAGGAAATATGTCCGGGTAATCCTGAACTTACTGGCATACCGGTCATGGTAGTAGGGTAAATAATCCCGTGGCTCGCTCAAGCAACATCGAGTTTCGGTCCATGGTTATGCTTGTCGGTGAAGTCCATGGGGTGGACAGGGTGACTATCTCTTGGTCACAGTTTATAACTTTCTTGTTCTCAGTCAACTGGTCCATGTTAGAATGATACTGAGGGTTTGTGGCGGTATCATGACATTTGAAGAAAATACTATGTCTCTACTTCTGATGGGCATATTGATGTCGGCATGGGGTACAGCTATATCTCCCCCGGTTGAATGTACTAGTATAGGTTTTTTTAAGGTCTACCAGACGTAGGTTATGTTTTGTGCCTATTCTTGAGGGTATGAAGGAATGTGAAGCTCTAGAATCAAAAAAAACTTTAACTAGTGCAGAATGGATAGAGAACGTACCCATCAGCATGGCCTGGTCCTCCTGGGCTTCTTCTGCACGCACGTGGTTCACTGGGCCACGGCGAAATCCGGTGACAGGCTCCTTGGGTTGTGGCGTTCTGAATAGTCTGCGTTCAGGTGCCGGGGTGCGGAAAGGGGTGGCAGGTGGTCTGCTTGCGTTGCCGGGTGCAGAGGAGCGATTGGTCGCCGCGATGGCTAGCTTCCAACTTGACGATGTTGCTCCCTTGGGTCGCTGAGATATCCCTTGTGTTGGATGGACCAGAGCAAGCCTTCTCTTTCGGTTGTTTTCAACCGTCCTTTGGTCATGCTCAAGCCTCACGACCTTGTCGATGAGGCTTTGGAAGCTGGTGTGGTCCTGACCGATCATCGGTCCTCTCAGCTCATCGTTCAGTCCTTCGATAAACTTATCCATCTTCTCTTCTTCGTCTGCCAGGTCGCTTGTGGCGTAACGGGCAAGCTACGTGAACTTGTTAAGATATTCTTGCACCGAGGTGTTGCCTTGGCGCGACCTCATAAATTCATTCTTCTTCATTCTCATAACCGTGGCAGTACAAAATTTTCATGGAAGGCACGTGAATTCCTCCCATGTCGTTTCTCCCGGCATCTTCACCCGAGTGTCTTTGTAGTTGTCCCACCAGTCACTTGCGGGACCTTCCAGCTGATTGGTGGCGAAGATGACTCTGTCAGCTTCCCGTACTCGGACGAGAGTCAACTT
Organism: Oryza australiensis; assembly: GCA_019925245.2. NCBI lineage: Eukaryota > Viridiplantae > Streptophyta > Magnoliopsida > Poales > Poaceae > Oryza > Oryza australiensis. Next base: position 146,767 of record JAIFGZ020000160.1, on the reverse strand, counting down.
CTTCTCTATTACCCTCAACCAATCTTCAGCATCCATTGGTTCCTCTTCCGTGGAGAATGTTGGCGGCTTGGCTCGCATAAACTTGCCTAAGCTTGATCCTCCACGTTGTCCTTGGTTGTTGGCAATGGCTTGAAGCAGTTGGGTCTGTAAAGTCATGACTTTCGCTAGGGTGGAGGGGTTAGGCTCCGGCGGGTTCTCAGTAGCTGCTGAGGCTCTGCGATGGTGCGCCATCTGAGGAATATAGATGAGGTAAGAGATTGGATCGACTAAGGTCATGGTTCTAATCGATTTTTAAGTGATCTTCAAGTTGTTTTTAAGTGATCTTTTGCACACAACAAGCATGGTGGAATAAACTCGTTTAAGATATAACATAGAACTTTATATTAGTTCACAGATGCTACATCATAAGGGCACATTGGACTGCCATGCACAGTCCCACACAACACAATACAACTAACATCGGTCTAGGGTCTTCATCCATAAAGGGGAAGGGGCACGGTCATTGCTGTCTTAATTCCATCCAAAGCAAGACCCGAGTTGATGCGACTTCTTGTCTAGTTGTTTGGGCGCCGCCCGATCGGGTTGCCACCTATGGTCATTGCATTGGCACCGGTAAGAGGAGGGGTGCTGTGTGGCTTGGGGCATTGGTTGGCATAGTGCCCAAATTCTTCACGGTTAAAGCAATTCACATTCTTTTTCCTTGGGGTTGCCAGGATGGGTGTTGGAGTGCGAAACGGTGCGGCAGTTGTCCTAGGGCAGTCATTGGCATAGTGCCCTAACTCTCCACAGTTGAAGCAGTGCACATTCTTCCTTAGACGTCGGGAATCTCCTCGGCATCTTCGGGGTACACTTGTGCTTGTGATGATCATCCCGCCGGTACCACCGTATTCCATTTTGGTGACTTCCTCTTCTTGGGGTTAGATGGTGGCGAACTGAAATCTTGGCTGGTTGTTTGATTGGATTCTTTATCCTTTCTTCCGTATTGTACCTCTCTCTCAATCGGGGTCCTGGTTTGCTTGTCCCATATACCGTTCCTTACTCCATGTCCTTGTTCCATGAAACCGTAGCGGGGGTCAAGTGTTCCCTTCCATCCTAATGGCGGGTTTGGTGTTGCCGCTTGCTGTGGGCTTGACAGTATACTTGCGGGAGTCATCAGGGCTTGCGACGAAATGTACCGACGTTGCTCTGGACATGGACCCAGAACTTGCACTAGTTGCTGTTGAAAGTGTCGTTGCATTTGTTGCATCATCATGATTATTAACTGTGTCTGGTTAGCCACTACCAGGGCTAAGGTCGAGTTTATAGGAAAAGGAGGTGGAATGTCAGTAGGGTCGCTCTGGGTGGATCCATGAGACTGCTGGGATCTTGATTTACTGTCCTTAGCTCTGCCCATCTATTGTCAGAGAGAAAGAGATTAGAAAGAGAGGTTAAGGTCTGGATGGGACCTTATTCTGTGTACTCTCATTGTTTTAGCGGGTTAGACAAACAATCTCCCAAGCTCCAACATGGTCATAGTCCGACATCTATTATTGAAGATAGCTATAGGATTAAAGGAAGGTAGTGGTAAAATCAAATGTTTGTAGAGAAATGGGGGTCAAGAGTGTAAGGAAAAACATATTTGTTTTGTGAAAATAATCTGTATTTTTAAAATAATCCTATGTAGGGATAATTCCCTTTAACCAGCTATAAAGGGGTGGGGCGCCAGTTGGTCTTATCCTACAGTCGCACTGCTCTGATACCATCTCTGTAGACCCCCGTTTTCGGAACGAAAATCATTCGTGTTCGTATTACCATTTCCCGGGATCGAGTAGTTTGGTACCTACGAATACGATGAATTATCGTGGAAAGTGCACGAATAGTCTTACATCAAAAGTATTACAATAATAGGCCCGAAGGCAATATCATTACATGCAGGACCTACTGGTCCGGATACAACCAAAAGCAGAAATTAGATAAGATAGCAGTCGGAAGGCAGCGGCATGTCGATTGCCACAGGAAACGACCGGGGACTAAGACCTAGTAGACGCCTTCTCCTTCTTCGCGCACCTGGCAGTAAGCATAGGGGTCCTCCAGTTCTTCGTTCCCACCATCTGAAGGTTTGTGCGTATAGCAAGGGTGAGTACCCAACGTACTCAGCAAGCCAACACGGAATGATGCACATGATAGGGTCATTCAAAGGATGACTATGGTTTATTTGCGCAAAGCCAATTTTCACAAATCATTTCACAAACCTAACATCTAGCCAGGTCAAGTTTTAGGTCCATAGTATATTAAGTCGACGACGGTTTTATCCACCATCCATTGTGATCCCAAGGATAGCTTCCCGCCTCCGATTCGTAATGGTTTTCTGGGGATGTCTTCCCCCTTCTCTCAGATAGAGAAGTTGGTTTCCCAGCACATATATCATTATGCATTCCCTCCCATCATTTTAAAATTTGAGTCTAGCCACAAGAGAAACTTGTCACGCCGCTCATTATCCGCGAGCACGGCTATTCGAATAGATTGATTTACTCACACTGCAGTGGATGTACACTTTACCCGTACTCCGCAACTGCCCATTGAATGAGCCTACATCCCTCTATATGGGACGGTCACGGCAAAGCCTTTCGATAACCTCACTTTGGCAGTACCCGCTCCATGAACTTAAACCCTCATGCACTCTAGCCGTCGTTTCCTAGCAGTGAGAGGAGTTCTGGCGTTCCCGGGGTAAGAGAAAGACTTGCTCCATCTTTGATCTTTCAGCCTTCATGTCATTTTCTTCATGTCTTCATTTCTTCATGTTGATCGTATGCCCGATCTCTGCCCACGTACCAACCAGCGGTACACCCCCACCGGAAGGCCCTTAACTTTTGTCCAGGCACCCCCAGTGGTGAGCCCCACCGGTAGGCTCTTACCTCAACACCTACACCTGAACCACTACGCAGGGATACTGCCTCCGCTTGGTTATTTACTCCGCTAGGTCTATATCCATTCAAGAAGTATGGTTGTACTGGCTCGTTCCATGTTAAAAGTCTCATGGCTCGGTCCTTAATTGACCAGGGACGGTACTTGCCTTTGTCGGAATCCACCCAAATTCATCCATCCGCCCCAGTCTAAAAACATTGGTTTTGTATTTTTATTTTTTCATCAAAACTTTTTTCATCATGTTCAAGGCATTATGGCGCTCATGTCTCCACATGCCGTATCTCCAACTACCTTCCCTAAGGTAGTTGCCCAAGCATATAGCTCTTTGTAAAAGTATGAGTATGCAAGATTCTAGTATAAACATGGATAAGCATTTTACCAAAGATATCCTCCGGTTATATCACATCGAGGGTTACAAAGAATATTTCTAAGGGTAATAAATATCAAGGCATGGTATATCAAGCATAGGTATTCATTTGTGTATAGCATGCATGTTTGAAGTTTAAATCAACATCATTTCGTAAAATAGGATCAATATGTTCAAAGGGGAGTATTGACTTGCCTTGCTCGCACGCTTGTTGAACGGGGTCTTCTGCGTAGTCAGTGCTTGCTTCTTCGGATGCTAACCATACGTGCGAAAAGGAAGGATTGAATTTGTTTAGAATTCAATAAAATCCAATTAAAAGCCAAATAAATTGCAAAAGCGGCTCCAAAGACAAATCTACGGTGTTAAATGAATTTAGGTTCGAGCTTGGCTAGAATCCGAGTTAAGACGGGCGAGTTGTAATAATTTGTAGTTCTATATGATTTTTCTGATTTGACTTGTTATGTGGTGGCATTATCCCAAGTTATTTTGTTCCAAGTTCTAGGAATATTTTGTTTGATGATTCAAAAATATTATTTCGGGAAGAGATATGCTTAATTCAAATTTAACTTCCAAATTTTATCGGGTGGACAACCCTAGGGTTAAAAGTAGTTGAACCCTAAATAATTTACCCTAACATTTGGAACTATATTGAATACTTTAGATTTTTGGAAGTCCTTATAACAAACTAGATTACATAATGTTCCTATTATGGTAATTACAAGCTAAGCCTAAGTGTTAATAAAATTAGTTAATTTATTAACAACCTAGGGTTTAGATAGAAATTGTATTTATGCCACAAATTAAATTCTATAATTATCTCCTAAATATTTCATTTCGAAAACCAATTTTCTTTTTATTCCACATTTTTCCTAAATAATTCCTCTTTTATTCTTTTTTTCTATTTCCTTTCCTATTTTATTTTATTTTATTTTATTTTCTTCTTTTCTTCTTTTTCTTTTTTTCTTTCCCTTCTTCTATTTTTCCTTTCCTCCTCTATTCACTCTCTTCTCTCCCTCTTCTCTGTTTTCTTCCCTCAGCTCGGCCGGCGACAGTGGGAAGACGGCGTGCGGCGGTGGTTGGCTACGGGAGGAAAGAAAAAGGGTGGCTTACCATCGGTGGCGCAATGGCGTGGGCCGCGATGCGGCACCGGCGTGGTGGCGGCGACAATGGCGTGGCGGCGGAGCTCCGGCGGCGGTGCGGCTTGCTGCGGGGAGGAGGGAATGGGTGGTGAGGAGAGAGGGGCTTGGGCCGCCCTTTTATAGGCGCGGACGGGGGAGGGCCGGGGTGGCGCGTGCGCAAGGAGGGACCGACGCGGCGTGGCGGCACGCGGCGCAGAGTGCAGCGCGCGGCGCGGTCGGGCTGCGGCGGCGCGGCACGGCGCGAGGGTGGCGCGTCGGCGTGCGACACGGCTCGGCAATGCGGGCGGCGCGCGCGGCGGCATCGCAACGCGAGGACGGCGGCGGCCGTCGTGCGATACGGGCACGAGCGACACGGGCGCGCGCGGCGTGGGCGGTGGCGCGCGGCGCGAGCGGCGTACGTGGGTGACACGCGCGCGGGCGGGCAGCCGACGCGACGTGCGTGCGGGGGGACCAGGCGTGGCGCGGCGCGCGGGTGCGACGCGCGTCGCTCACGGCCGGGGGTCCGGTCCGGGTCGAACATGTGGCCGCTAATGAACAGTGTCATTTTTCTTTTTCCCGATTTTTCTCCCTTTTTCTTTTTCTTTTTATTTGTAGATTTTCTTTGTTCCCTTTTCCTTCTACAAATAAGAATATAACTTTGCCCAAATAAGTTTAATTAAATTTTGCATTTTAATCTTGCCTAACTTTATTTATAGTTTCATTCTTTATTTAAAATTTAGTAATCTATTATTTATTTATTTAATAATATTTTTTTCCAAAAATGAGATCTTGGCCCAATAGTTAACTTTTATTAAACCTTAGCATTTCCTAGTTATATCTTTTATAATTAATTAATTTTGTTTTGTTTATTTCGAATCTTTATTTTGAAATTTCCTTTCTTTTGGATTTCAAACTCTCTCGGCTTTTCATTCTTTAAATAAATTTTTGTTTTATCTATATCACACGACAAAACTTATAGATAAGAGGCAATAAACACGACGAGATGCAACAATACCAAAAAATTTTGTAAGTTCCGATTTTTAAATTCTCCGATTTTTAGGGTGTTACACGCCGCGGGCGTCGGAAGGGGCGCAGACGGGGAGGAGCGTCGTCGAGCGCGGCGAGCGTTCTCGGGCGGAGCCGGGTCAGCGCGTCCTTACACCGCCCGAGCTCGCTGCTCTTGGCGGCGAGCTCGTTCTCTAGGAATGGAACGATGGTGACGGTCTCCTCTAGTATCTTGTGCTCTAGCAGCTCGCTGCAGAAGCGCGACTCCCTCTCCTACAGCTCCTCGACGAGCCGCACCAGCTCCCTGACCTCCGGCGTCGCGCGCGTCGGCTGCACCTACTCCGACGACCGCGGGAAGTACGCCCCGAACGACCGTGCGAGGACGCCCATCTTGGACCCCGACCCGGCCACTCCCGTCGTCGAAGATGACTCAAGCGAGCCGGACGACCTCCGCCGTGGCGTCTTCGGCTGCGCCGCCGCCTGCCCCGGAGGCGGCGGCGCCTTGCGCGAGGAGGAGGAGGACGACGTCTTGGGCGTCGCCGGGCTACGCTGGAAGCCCATGGCCGCCTTCACCCGCCCGACCACCATTGTAGCACGGCGCGGAGGGGCGTGGGCGGACGCAGGCTCCCCGCGGGCAGGCACGACGGCGCGGGCCGGGAGGGGCACGGACGGCGCGGGTGCGATGCCGGCCGTGTATCATCAGCGAGGAAGAAAGGAGAGAGAGAAAGATAGGTTGGCATGACCCACAAAAATAATAAAATATTTCATGAAACTGTACCATGAAACTATATATTGAGGAAGAGATTTGTTTCATCACATCTTGAAAACTAGGAGACGAAACTGTGCATTGAGGCGGCCTTACGAAAACCACATATGGTTGAAAAGCGGATAATAAGCAATGAATGCACCTCTATTACCAGGTTATAAACATTGTGACTAGGGGTAACAACTAGCACTCATTTTAGTGCTACTACCGGCAGCAAGCAAATAAAGAATAATAGTTGTACAACATCCTCATGAGTACTCCCTCCATACTTGTAAAACATGTCGTCCTGGGCCTTGATTCTGTTTTCACAAAACATGTCGTTGTGGCCTTGATTCTGTTACTCGAACGCGTTTGCCCCTATCGATTCGGTTGCCGGAGATTAATCGTGTGCGGCGCATGCGCATGCTCGCTCGCTTCGTTTCATGCGCGACCTTTCATTCGCCTTCCTTAATCACGCGGACGCTCGCACACGCTCGCCGCTCGCGCCATGGAGTACGTCGAGTCACTGGACACCGCCGACGCGCTGGACTCCGTCGAGTTGCTGGACTCCGTCGAGGTGGTGCCGGACTCCGTCGAGGTGCCGGACTCCTTCGAGGTGGTGCCGGACTCCGTCGAGGTGGTGCTGGACTCCGTCGAGGTGGTGCAGTGTCCTCGCTGCGGCACGTGCCATGCTGGCGACGTCTTCGGAGAAGCCTGCTTCCAAGCTCGCCGGCATGCTCGCAGGTGTGCCCGTTGTGGCCTTTTACATGAAGACTACGACCTCCTAGCAAGGTTTTTGTATAACATGGAAAAGTTTGATTGTGAATTCTTCATTTCTGATGTGGAGAAACTTCAAATGGATGGTAATACAATACTTCTCCCTGAGCACGTTATCAAGAAGTTGGAAGATGCAAAGATGAAGCAAGATGCATAGAAAGAATAGTAAGGTACATGTCTCATTCAGTCTATGATTCGGCTAGCATGCTGCAAAGACTAACATGCTTGCATCTTCTAATATTCTACTTCTAATTTGCTGCAGGGAGACTAGCAATGCATTCAGCAAGCAAGGAAGCTTCACATGAGATTTGCAATGGCAGCCGATCTTCTCTCTAGTTTTTCTTTTTGCATGTGAGGAATCTTGAACTTGTTGCATCCTTTAACCTTCATGGTTTCCTTCAAAACACTTTGAAGTGTTACAAAATCATGTTTGCTTTCCATGGAGAGTACTCTAAGATTGCCTACAAAACATTAGTTCAAGAAATGAATCAATGAATGGACAAAATTTTATGAATGCCTTGAAAAAATGTGTGAACAATTTACCTGCTGGACAGCTGGAACCATATCTTTTATTGTTTTTTCGTTCTTCTTGTATTGAATAGCTTGAATAGCTCGAAAAAAAAACAAGTCTAAAATGTTAAAATTTGGAGAATTGGATGGTTGGCAGATGAGACGAATGTCAAACCCTTCTTATTTGGCGGCCTCACAAAAAATAGGATCATCCACTTTTAAATGGGAAGGTGCATTATCTTGTTGTATGAAAATTGGCTTGTTCACATCTTCCCTTGGTCATTTGGCTCGAATAGCAGGCAGCACATTGTTTACCATGAAATCCCTAAGCACATCTCGTGTGATTGAAGTTATTGGCTTGATTACTTGTTCTCCACGTAGACGATTTTGACTTCTTCTAACAGCGTGTTCATAAGTGACAAGTGGAAAACAACCAATTTTCCCATCAAAAACACACTCTCCATTCCTAAACCTTGGCCGAACACAAACACACAAGAACATGAGCCTAAGGATGTAATTCTTGTTCTTACAAGTACGATGTGGTTCATCTTCCTCGGGTAGCAAGTAATATTTTTCAGATTTTTGAGAGAGGTAGAACCATTTTTTATCAATGAACACAAAGTCAAAAAATCCTTAAACCTTGGATCATCAACAAAACCTTGCTCAATCATATCAACACACCACTTTAACCTAGTCTTTTTGTTAGCATCTGTGAGGTATGGTTTGATGCTACTAGAGTGGCGTCTAAGCAAACCTTTTTTTAAATACCTTTGTATCTTAGCTTTGCTCATACCAAGTTTACTAGACACATCTTCTATGGTCATTCTTTGCTTGAGAGGAATGTTGCACAATTGTTCCAAATCAAGAGGGTTTGCCTTACGACCACTTCTACCTTTCTTTCGACTAGCAACAACAACCGGAATGTTATGAGCAAGTTGGATTTTACCTTGCTTCCATAAGCGTTGAACTGTCCGAATGTGCACTCCAAACTAATCAAACTAATCAGCAACAATTCTTGTATCTTTCTTGCCTAGTTTCCTGTTCTTGCTTCTAGCCAACAATGATTAATAAATTTGTTTTCTGATGTCTCCTGTCATGTCTTTTCTTTAGGGGTTTGCTTCAACGGGAGCAACATATTCTAAAAAAAAAGAATTACTTGTTAGGTACGGCTTACAATAAAAATAATCAAAAAGGAAACAATAATCATGGCATGAAGGTTTACCATGCAGGTTTTGTACGTAATCAAAATCAACAGCACCAAATTCATCTAGTGACAAGTTTAAATCAAAACCTGTTAAAAAAGGAAAGAACAAACTGATAGAGGAAACTAATTTGCATGCGGCTGCTATAAATATTAAAAAAGAAAGGAGCATTACCGTTGTTGTCATCATCTAGTGGCTAGTTCAGATTAAATGGAAGGGCGCCGTGATCATCTTCTTCTAAACGGACATTGAGATCAAAGGCAGGGAAGTATTCAACCATTGCAAATGTAGATGTAGGAGGATAAAAGCTAAGCAAGGCAACAAAATCAATTAAATAGATGAACCATGCAGTTCAAGCGTCGCACCTGCTGAGCGCGCGCGGTGGAAAAAACAAGCATCAAGCGCATGCAACGATAAAAGGAGTGCGCGCGCGCCAGGCCAAATTCGCGAGCGCCACGCAGGGCCATGCAAAAAATAGCACCCGCAAGGGATTAAACCCAGGACCTCATAACCCAGGAGTCACTACACTAGCCATTTGAGCTATGATTGTTTCTTATAAGAAGTACAGCCGCAACCGTATTTAATAAGGACAGATGAGAAAAAAATACCGACATGTTTTACGAGTACAAGAGTAAGTTTAATAATATAGTCAACTACTACCTCTAAATAATATTATAGTCAACTAATTTATATCATAGTTACATACTATGTCACTAATACCTAGTCGCACCTCTCATATACACACTCTATCTTTGAATATTTTTGAAGTTTGTGCTACAGCTGACTATAAATCTGTAATCAGTTTTTCTTCTTTCTCCTCTCTTCTCTCCTTCGGATAAGGATATAGCTGGGTTACAGCGTGCTACTTGCTCTAAAGGGAGTATTAGCGATTGTGTTGTATAGAAAACGAATAGTTTTTTCAATGACCCCACCTTACTCCCCGTAGCAGACAAAATACATTGTGGACTCCCTCTCTCACTACTGCCTCCTGTTGCATGGGCCCACGCTAATCTCAACTTGGCAAGGATACATTGGGCATGTCCTTAGCCTGCGTTTGTTTATGGACGAGTGATGAGATTTTAGCGTACGCAAAAACGAAAGATTAATTAAATATTAATTATTATAGATTTAAAAATAAATTTATTTGATTTTAAAAACAAGTTATATATATATTTAAGAAAAATACCATTTAAAAGTTTGCAAATCGTTTTAAAAGAAAAAAGATGAAGTTAAACTGTAGAGTTAAAAAAACTGAGCCTATTACCACGAGAAGTGAGACAAATTCTGGTGCATTCGTGGAGGGTGGTTGATAACACATGTAAACAAAATAGTTTAAGTGCCGAAACATATAAATAGTTGAGAGCGACTGATGGAGAGGGACGAGGCAGAAAAAGATGGGTTATAACCACAAAAGACAATGAATCTAGATATTTGATTTGGCTTGGTGATCGTCATCACTACCGTGTTTGCTTTCAACAACAGTAAAACAACATTCAAGCCAATTTAGGGAATAAACCAATTACATACATCCACGACAAAGACATCAGTAAACCACTGGTTGCATATTTTGGATATCCAAAGCATAAGCAACAGCCATACCAAAACTTAATGTGCACTGTTGTATCATTCCTATTAGCTGGTGTTTGGATAGGCGAAAATAGTGTGTGGCTAGGAGATGAGAGCGATATATGTCTAAACTCACTGTTTGTATAAAAAGAACATAAAAACATGGATCATTTTTCTCACTGATTCATAATTCTACCTACCTGAAAGGTATAACTACAATGTCATTGATCGGTGTCCGTCCGCTATCTATTTTCTTTTAGTCACGGAGTATTTTTGTTTGCAAAGAAATTTGAGCTTATATTTCAATTGAGTGTTTAACCTCCTGTAGTTTTATAATTTTGTTGTTTCATGTATGATTTACTATGAATTGATTATTTTTCTCGTGTATTTTCCTATATTCGTTACTTGAAATGACGATTCTGTCCCTATGTACACAGCGAAAAAGGCTGGAGCACACCAAACGTCGACGTCCCGTGCGATGGTATTATGGCACGATGCCGTCTCGGCTGAACCGTATCGACTGTCACAACGATACGTACCGTACTCGATACTGACATATATTTTCCATCGATTTTATTATGCATATATATGTACATTAAAATATATATACATTAAAAGAAATAATTTTTTTCAGCATTAGAATTACGGTTTATTTTTATAAATATTTAAAAGATTTTCTGTAAAATAAGCGGGCGACGAAAATTTTGAATTTATAGGTAGTTATATATTATAGATTAACGAAATATACTGTTATCGTGGAACCTGAGGTACGAATTCACAGCGAGATTATATGATGCTTACGTGAACTCATGATGTGTTCGTGATATCATCACGAGTTCATGCCATGAGTGCGCGACTTCACGCGGATGCGAATTCGCGGGCGACGGTATGTAGGTGGTTGCTTTAATCAATCAATTAATTAGCACCATAGGCAATTAATTAATTAGTCATTGTTTTTTTAATGGTATTATTATCGTCGGCCTATACTGTTTATAGTATTTATAGAGTATGGATATTATTGATGCTAAGATATACATAAGATTAAGGTAAAAAAGATGCAAAACAGATATTTTTATTATAGAGTTTAGGCTTCTTAATTGATAGATAATAATGCTATTTCCGTTAGACGAAACCGGTATTATTTTTATATGTTACTATCATACATGCTACCTAATCTGACCTATCGAATAGAATGAGTATGGCTCGACGAAATCTTATCAGCATCTAGGCCTTTGTCTTCTTTCGGGTTGTCTCTATGACTTGTGTTGATATGTGTTCTTCGAATGTAAATTTGACAAGATTTAAAGATGTCTTGGATCTCTCATGCCGATTCATGTAGCTGTTTTTAATCCTTATTAATTTTAACATAAAAATATTAGAAAATATTTTATCCTTGACACTAACAATCATCGAGTAATTAACTAACCATTCGACAGCGAGTTCACAACCCGTCCAAGCCACCTTACACGTGCCACGGCGAGTTCGTGTCTCTGCCGAGCGAGAGCGTGGGCTGCCACGGGTTCATATCTTTGCTCTGTGATGAGATGGTATATTTTTATCAATTATTTTCAAACGTGTATATTACTAACCGGTGAAAAAAGTATATTTTTAATTGTTTTCGCTGAACAGGCACACCCACGGTATGACAACGTGGATCGGCGCCTCGTCCCAGGTGTGCGGGGTGTTTTGGTTTGATAAAAGGTATGCCATACCAATAAATTTTTCTATAGTTTAAATAGTAAATATAATGGTTTGGTTTGAAGCTAAATGGTAATGCCTATATTTAATTTAGCATAATTCTATAATATTTTTTATCACAGTTTAAAATTTGACTCTTAGTTAACATAAATCCAAATAATCATTTAATTTTATTATAGTGTGGATTGCCTAGATTTTAACACTATTGATAGGTACTGAACCAAACAAAACAAGCCTTGGCGTGGGCGTTCCCCCCACCTTCCGTCATCCCAAACGCCGCCTCTTTTCGGCCGTTAGTATCTCGAGGACGCCCGGACGGGCGGACTGAAATATCTCCCGTCGCTTTACTTGTCCTTTTTCTCTTTTGGCCACCCGTCTGCTATCTCCTCCGCCTCCTCCCTCCCTTCCAAATCTCCAATCCCCGCGCGGCCGCTATAAAAAAATCCTTCCGCCCTCGCACTCCCCTTCGCAGTGCACCCCCCACCCCCCGCTCCCGCTCCCGCTCCGCTCGCGAGAGGTACGCGCCTTCTTCCACCTCCGCGTCTCGCCGTCGCCCCTCACCTCCACGCCTCTTCGCTCCGAAGGTGAGATCCCGTCGATTCGCAGATCATATGTAGCCGTTTTTCCCCCCTACCGGAGGGGTTTTGTCCTTGTCGGGAATTCGTGGGGATCCGGTGAGCAGCAGCAATCGCGGTTCGGATGCCGTCTGCTAGTGCTAGCGGTAGGTTTGTTGTGGATTAGGGGTGAAGGATCGAGGATTGGGCTGCGCTTTGTCGGATTGTTTTTTCCTGTGTATTTTCCGTTATTCCATAGCATGGTTGATGGATCCTGTGTGCGTGGTGAAGCCTGTTAATACTAGCATATGGTTCTAGTTCTCCTTCCTAGTGTGTACATGTGATGGGGGGCCCTTTGATTTTGCATGCTAATTTCCATATGGCTACGCGCTTTTGTTCCGTGGAAACCGGAAGTTCCAGAACTCCTTGTGATAAGCCATGTTTCATCCATGATGTATAGAATTGAAATATGAACCATCGTCATTAATTTTGGAACGAAAACGAGTCATCATTCGTCAGGCATCAGGAATGAATTATGAATATTTAAAAGCACCAAAGGGGTTATTTCAACCGCTTCATGCATTTGTCTGTCAGGTTAGATAGCTGTTTCCTTTGCTTGAAAACATTACGTTGGAAATATAGGTTGGAAAAGGAAACTATCAAACTAGTGCTTAACGCATCATAGCCTTTAGATAGCCCACATGGAGATAAGAATAGGACTACAGATTTCTGCAGTTGCAGATATAAAGCTTTTGAGTTGATATCTTTGTACTGTCTTTAGTCGTTAATCTATCTCTACTTTGGACAGGAAATGGCTGCCCTGCAACCATCATTCTCGTCAGCAATGACTATGAAAAATCTCAAGTTCCCCAAAGTTGCACTTCTACCTGGGTTTGGTGGTATTGCACGTCCTCAAGATGTTCAGGACAGGAGTGCTAATTTCACTTGTTCAAGGCCTAAGTCAGCTTCAGTGACTGACCAGCCAACTGCAGAGTCAGCAAAACCCAGGCAAAACAAGCACACTGTTGATCCTACTGCTCCAGAATTTCTGCCACTCCCATCATTTGAAGAATGCTTTCCAAGGAGCACTAAAGAATCCAGGCACGATTTACCCTTCTCTTTCACCGGGAACTTATTGGAAGTACTTCAATTCTGGTATGCTGACGCATCCGTTGTTGCCTGTGATTACGTTCCTCAGAGAAATTGTGCATGAGGAATCTGGCCATGTCCTCAAGGTCCCATTTAGGAGAATCCATTTGACTGGAGATGAGAAGCATTTTGACACATACGACACCAGCGGTCCTCAAAACATTAGTCCAAGGATTGGTAACTCACTGACCTCATTTCTTTTGTCATACTTAAGCCAATGAACATAACATCTTACACATTTTGTCAGTCCTGCATGCAAGGAAAGATCAGCACTCAGTAGAAATTATCTCGTGTTGTCTTATGTTCACTCATGCCATTATGATACCTCATAGTGTCTTGGATTCCTTTCTTATTTTATTACACACTTTGTTTTTACATATTCATGCACTGTTTGCTGAGTTTTTATATTTCACTTATACCAATGTAATCGAAACTAATAGACATAATTTCCGTAAGAGAACAGGAACATATAGTATTAGGTATCATGCAGCTTGAATGCTTGATACATGAATTTAAATTGCATAGTTAATTTGTTAGTACCAAAACAACCAGTTAAAAAGAGATTATACCAGAACAACTAAACTAATACTGTTAAACCAAAACGATATACAAATCAGTGTTGACATCACACAGTGGCTAGGCTACTTTTTTCTCACATTTTACCTGCATAAGTATCTACTCCTATGTGCAGTCCTGTCCATATTTAATATAATTCTACTGATAGGATGGTCGAGGGTTCTCTCCTCTCTTTCCCTCTAAACGTATAAGACAATTTGCATAAGCATTTGAATTTTTTTGCAGGACTTCCAAAGATAAGGAAGGAATGGATTGACAGGAGGGAGAAGTTAGGTGGTCCTCGATACACACAAATGTATTATGCTAAGCAGGGAATCATAACAGAGGAGATGTTGTACTGTGCCACACGTGAGAACCTTAGTCCTGAATTTGTCCGGTCAGAGGTTGCCCGTGGACGAGCTATAATTCCTTCCAACAAGAGGCACCTGGAATTGGAACCCATGATTGTTGGACGAAACTTCCTTGTAAAAGTGAATGCAAACATTGGGAACTCAGCTGTTGTGAGCTCCATTGAGGAGGAAGTTCACAAGCTCCAGTGGGCTACAATGTGGGGAGCTGATACTGTCATGGACCTTTCAACAGGGCGTCATATCCATGAGACCCGGGAATGGATCATTCGTAATTCTTCAGTTCCTATTGGGACGGTACCTATTTACCAAGCACTTGAGAAAGTTAATGGTATTGCTGAAAATCTGAGCTGGGAAATCTTTAGAGATACTTTAATTGAACAAGCTGAGCAGGGTGTTGATTACTTCACAATCCATGCTGGTGTGCTTCTTCGTTACATTCCTCTTACAGCAAAGAGAATGACTGGCATAGTTTCACGTGGTGGCTCTATCCATGCAAAATGGTGCTTAACGTATCATAAGGAAAACTTTGCCTATGAGCATTGGGATGAAATTCTTGATATTTGCAATCAGTATGATGTGGCATTATCCATTGGTGATGGTTTGAGACCAGGTTCTATTTATGATGCAAATGATAGTGCTCAGTTTGCAGAATTGCTGACTCAAGGGGAACTCACACGCCGAGCTTGGGCAAAAGATGTGCAGGTGAGAATAATATGATTAATTAAATTACAAAATTTTATGCATTTCATATCATCAACACACCATAGTTTAATGTTCCAATTTTTCATATATGAATGACTGGGAACATGTATTGTGAATAAACTATACAGTTAAGTTATTGGCCTCTTATTTTAAGTCTGACAAGAATATAGAACAGCCTTGAAATAAGTATTGCCTGCTACCAATACTGAAACTACAGATGCAAATCCTATACTCTGATATGCATATGGTTCTACTAAAAATGCATGAAATAAACATTGGCCTATAGAGTATAGGGCCTCTAGAACTGGTCAGAAATTAGAAGACATTTGCAAAGATCATCACTCAAAACTTTGTGCTGGTTCAAAATGTTAGTTTGGTGTATAAAATAGACTAGAAATGAATGAATAGTAGAAATGAGCTGATTGCTAAATCTGCGCGCATTAGTAATGTGTCACTTATTTTTTTAAGCAATGTATTTTACAACTATCTGTTCAATTAATGCGAAATAGTCTTCCTTAGTCAATAAGCCTTTCTAGAAAGTATCTGTAGAAATTTACTTCTCTTCTTGCTTGTTACTTTGTGAACTCATACAGATAAACATATGAGAAGATGTTACAGATGTGGTTTTTAAACTCTTTATTGTAAATGATATGCTCTAAATGATGAATCGTTTTTGTTTCCCTAACAATTCGGTATTTGAAACTTTGAACGGTCATGTGCCTGAATGATGATTTTCTTTCCATGAGCTACACAATTCAATTTTTTTAACCTTGTCAAGCAGTATTTTTGACATTTCTCAATTTTTAGGTGATGAATGAAGGCCCAGGGCACATTCCGATGCATAAAATTCCTGAAAACATGGAAAAGCAACTGGAGTGGTGCAATGAAGCACCTTTCTACACACTGGGCCCACTGACAACTGATATTGCACCTGGTTATGATCACATCACCTCAGCCATTGGTGCTGCCAACATTGGGGCTCTTGGCACTGCACTTCTCTGTTATGTAACACCAAAGGAGCACCTTGGATTGCCTAATCGTGATGATGTTAAGACAGGCGTGATATCGTACAAAATTGCTGCTCATGCTGCTGATTTGGCAAAGGGCCATCCCTATGCACAAGCATGGGATGATACACTAAGCAAGGCGAGATTTGAGTTTAGATGGTTGGATCAATTTGCTTTGTCTCTGGATCCTGTAACTGCTATGTCTTTCCATGATGAAACATTACCATCTGAGGGTGCCAAAGTAGCACATTTCTGCTCAATGTGTGGCCCAAAGTTTTGTTCGATGAAAATCACAGAGGATATTAGAAAATATGCTGATGAACATGGTTACGGGACAGTGGAGGAAGCTGTAATACAAGGAATGAATGCTATGAGTGCTGAGTTTTCGGCTGCAAGGAAAACGATCAGTGGGGAGCAACATGGTGAAGCTGGAGGGGAGATCTATGTTCCAGAAAGCTATACAGCTCGCAAATAAGGTAGGTCCTTTTCTTATCATGATGTATAGTTTGCCTTGCGGGAGAATGTTTGGAAGCTTTTGGTCTGAATATGTAGGGTTGTTTACTCAGTATGAAGTAATTAGTCATCTGGTAGTAAACTGGTCTAGTGCCATATTTCAATGAGTTTTACATAAATATGCCATTAGTGTGTGCTTACCGTCTTGAAAGAGCGTCAGATTTTTAGATGCCTTCTCTAGCCTTTTTGTTGGTCAAGTAATTTCATACATGCTAGTCATTTAGCATTAGCACAACTTGTTACAAATATTTCTGAATTATCTGGACTAAATAAATATTACTCGAGTACTATCTATCAGTCAGTAAACATTCTGCTAATCCTTTTACATCAGAAATATTTCATAAATCTAAGAGAATTGTTGTAATTTTGACTCCACACATTCTCTTCAGTTATATTTCTCAAGGGAAATTGCTCTCACAGCAATCCTTCGAAATGGGTTTGCAAGCAAATTTGAAATTTGATATTACTGTCGTCTCAAAAGAAGTTTTAGAGTTGGACATTGGTATTAAGGAAGTAGTGGAATTAAATGTGGAAAGATTGTGATTGGTTGAAAAGAGAAAGTAGGTAAAAAATTTGAATGGTAGATAGTTGTGATTGGTTGAGAAGAGAATGTAGATGAAGAAGTTGTTATATTTTAGGACGGAGGGAGTACTCAATGTAATAGCATTGGATAGCTGCTCTGTTTTTATCAGCTTCTACTTGTAATTTCAGGGACCTTAACAAACCGTTAGTGGCGTGGACTTGTATAATGCATAACTGCGAATGTGCTAACTTTTATATCGCTACAACATATGTTCTCGGAACTCAGAATACAATCTCCGTGCAGATCATCTTGGTGTCCATCTATTCCGGGTTATACAGATTCACTGGCTGGAGCGTTTATCAGCAGCACTCCTCACCATCCTATGTTAGGAGGTGGTAAGCAGTATACGTGCCTTGAATAAAGCTGGTGTTGCTTAACTCAGTTTATTAATTCCGTCATGGACTGTAATAAAATTAAACTCTATATGTGATCCTTCCGAGTCATAATTTCTCTTCTTTGTATCACTGTGGGTTGTTAGTAATGAAAGTTGCACCAGGGGTGCCTGTATTCTCAACGATCCGAAGGCCTCTCGGCCTGGATTGTTGTGAGTTGGGCTGAGAAAGTCCCTTTGAACCTGAACAGGATAATGCCTGCGAAGGGAGTGTGCACTTCTATTTTTTATGTTTCCAGGGAACTCTTAACACAGCCATTTTTGGTGGGAGATCGAGCTATGAAATGTTCCTGAACATGTGAGCTCAGCAGCTGGACATACCTGTTTCTTACAACCGAGGTAACATGGTAATAATACTTCATTTGACAAGTGGCATGTGGGCTTTTCTCCAACAGGAGAGGATTTCTATAGATACCACGTCATAATGGCTGATAACAATTTTAGTCATACATTTATTATCCGTTTAAATTTGCAAAGCGTTGGCTATGTCCTATGCAATTGATTTTAAACCATCTATCTGCACATATCAAATTAAAGTATAAAACAACTTATAAACTCTACAGAATGGACATTTTAGCTGCATGCCACTTGTCACTTGAGCACACAATATACTGACTAAATTCAATTTTTCTTGATCATGTGGATGGTGTTTATTAGGAATTAATTTGTTGATATGGCCAGGAGACTTGTTTATTTTTAGCTATTTATCTGTCCTTCCCATTGAAATGATCAAATTTTGTACTTGTGCCTTGTGTTTGATTTATAATAGAATTATCTAGTCTATTTTGGAGAATTATCTAGAATTAATGCTATGATGCTCGGCCGCTGAGATCTTTGCGAGCATTGTCCAAGAAAACAAGTCTGTGTATCCCCTAGATAATTTGCAAGCACTCATACATGCACAATAGCATGCGAAAAAGAAGTTTAGCTAGGTTCTATTGACCGATTATGTTGTAGGATAGGAATCATCTGCCTGTAGAATATAATTTAGGCATTATCTTGTGATGTTATAATCATGTTTTTCTTATCAAATTATTACCCGGCAGTCCATTTTAAGTTTGCTGTGTGGAATTATTTTACCTGTGATCCAATCCCATTATTTGACTGACGTGAAACATTAAGAGAAATGCCGTGTGGGACAAAGTTGGTCGTGGCTTGAGTCTTATCCTCGTGGTTATTCTGAGTTCAGTACTGCTATACAATGTCCGATCAAGTTCAGATATTATCATTATTAGTTAATATTGAATAGATGTCTGTGTTATTTGTATATGTCCTTATTTATTTATTTTTATGAAGCGTTGTTTATGTTTCGATATGGATTAAGCCCATGCGGCTTCATTATTCACTTTATACTGCTTCATGAATATTTGATCCATGCGCGCTTCAAATGTAAAAATGAACAGGGATCGAAAAAAAATATCTAGGGCGCTTCAATTTTTTTCTATCCGCCCGCCCCCGGTGCCGCCTCCGGCGCCCGGACCTGGTTGATTGCTGCAGCGATGACCACAGGGGTGGCGGCGGCAACGACGACGTCAACTTGGCAGCTACAGGGTTTCGGCCGATGACAGGCTAGGGTTTCGGTTATTTGGTGTTTTAAAATTTTTAATTTTTTTCGTCAAAATTATTTTTTATGCGGTCGATATATGGTTGTGCGGGCCATATGAAAAAAATATGATTTATTTCGTAGTGCAAACGGGCTGACAAAACAAAGTTTATCTTGTAACTCATCATCAATTGAAATAGTGTGATCATTGCTTTAAAAATCCATCGCCATCGGTTGACGTGAACTGGGAGTGATACAATATCATTAGTGGTTTACTTCGATTTCCCGCCCAAACCGATATTGACAGTGGGCATTACCGCCGCTTTAATTAATAATCAACAACGGTTCCCATGAGCAACATTATCGGCAACATATTGCGATTTACAAACCAAAAATGATAGTAGCCGTTTGAACCGGCAGTACTAATCATTTCGGGGGTGTCAGTGTATAGGAGGACATGGCACATTGGATATTTGGTGACAAGTTTGATAGGGTAGAGAGGAGAGAATCAGGAAGGAAAATATTGCAATCCATTAGTGTAATAGAAAGATCAATACCATCTCTAACATGTATATATGTCTATAGAATCAAATGATCAATTAAGGCCCTGTTTAGTTGCTATAAATTATTGTAAAATTTTTGGATTTTGGTAATTTTTTGGGATTTTGGAAGTAAACAGGTGGGTGTAAACTTGACATGTAAAGTTTTTGGATTTGGGAGGGTTTGGAGCCAAAAAGATGTAATTTTTCTTGGAAGATGCGCTGGACACCCCGCCTACACGGCCCGCATGCCTCTTCCTCATCCGCATCCCCGATCCCCTTTTTCCCCTCTTCCTCCGGGCCGAACGAGACCACGGTGGCGCCGATAGCTGGCGCGACGGTCACGGAAGCGCTAGTGGGCGCAGGCGTCGGGGCCTCGACGGTGAACGCCACAGTGGCCGAGGCAGCGACGGAGGCCAACGCCGACGCCGATATGGTCCCCGTCCCCGTCGCAGCGACGGTTGCCGGCCACGCCGCCCCGGATCTCCCCCGGCCACGCCGCCCTGGATCTCCCCCGGCCACGCCGCAATCCCCGCCGTTCTCCACCCCGGCATCCCCGTACTCGGCGCTTCACCTGCTGCTGCTCGCCGTCGACAGCGCCGTCCAGGAGGCGAGGGAGAAGAGGGCGCAGATGCCGCCGCCGCCACCGTGGACGCCGCCGTCACCGACGAGGCCGTCGCAACCGCCGAGATGGAGAGTGGGGAGGGGAGAGAGTGGGGGTAAATCTGTATTTTATAGCATCTCAAAAAATTTACACAGAGGGAAGTAAACACCTCTCTTGGGTGTGAACTTTACATCTAAAATCTTTTAGGTGTAAAGTTTACACCCAAAATCTGAAACTAAACAGGGCCTAAATTATTTGAGTTTACGTTCATTTTTTCATCATCTCACATATACCAATACAAAAGCAAAAAGCAAAAGACCAGAATACCCTTTAGTTTATCAACTCCCAATGCAATTGTTCTCACTTTATCTAGTTTTAACGTATTTGTCTCATACGTTCATCAACTCCAATCCAATGAAATAAATGCTTAAAAACAAACTTATTGGGACAAACAAGAGGGACAAAGATATTTTATTTGGGACAGAGGGATAAGATAAATTGACGACCTAAAATAAAATTGAGTTTTATGATATCGAAGCAAGAGCTCCTCTAGCGGGAAGGAGTGGCACCCAACTTTGGGTCAGCCAGGGAGCGGGTGCGCTAAAACGGGGCGATTTAGCATTGCACGGATAAACGAGTGTTGCAGAAGACGGTGGTTAAGACAGGTTCGGGTCGCTCGGAAGCATAACACCCTACTCCTATGTTCTAGCTATGGATGATGATGAACAAGAAGTTTACAATGGGTTCTTGAGTGGATGTTCTTCAAGACTAGGGAACTGATTTCTCTTTGTGCGGAGGTTGTAGAGATGATCTTTTGGGATTCGGCTAGGGAGCGGGTGCGCTAAAACGGGGCGATTTAGCATTGCACGGATAAACTAATGCTGCAGAAGACGGTGGTTAAGACAGGTTTGGGTCACTAGGAAGCATAACGCATAACACCCTACTCATGTGTTCTAGCTATGGATGATGATAAAGAAGAAGTTTACAATGGGTTCTTGAGTGGATGTTCTTCAAGGCTAGGGAACTGATTTCTCTTTGTGTGGAGGTCATAGAGATGATCTAAGATAGGCTCTCATCCGTAGTCGAACCCTCCAGGATGAGGGTTGATCCCCCACTCCTTTTCGGTTTTGGTCCTCCTTTTATAGTTGCCAAGGGTCCATAGTGGCTAGTCTTTTAAACATGGGCCAGTACAGGGGTTAGGTGTGTTTGGTCTTATTGCTTCTTGGTGAGTGGGCCCGATCGTCAGGCCGCATGTCAGCTGTCGGAAGAAAATGCGGGATGGCTGTGGGCTGGACGTGGGCATGGCGGTCAAACATGCTGCTTGACAGCCCACATCTTTCATCACGGGGTGATGAAGGCTTGTTGCAATGCGGGATGGCTGTGGGCTGGACGTGGGCATGGCGGTCAAATTTATCCTGTCGTCTGTCATCCCGGACACATGTCGGGTCGGTATACGTCGCCTTGCATTGAATGCGAGGCTTGATTGGGTCTATACATTGCTGCTACCCCAAGCGAGCCACGGGGGTCAAGCTCGAGAACAGCTGGTAGAGGTGCCCCGAGCACAGCCCACAGGGGGCGTGCCCAAAGGCCGGGTCTGCCTCGAGTATAGCCCACAGGAGGCAGCATCCAGGGATAGACGTGCCCCGAGTACAACCAATGGGGGACCATGCCCGAAGGCCGATGTGTCTTGAGCAAACCCACGGGGTCGATGTAATGCCCGTTTCGTTGTGGCGTTAGTGAAAAAACTTATTTCCTAAAAACTCTATTTGCGAAAACTCGTTGTTCGGTTGTGCTCCGTTGTGTGTGTCCTGGTCTTTGTCTCTCTCTCAGTGCCCAAATCAAATCCTGGAGAAAATTCTGAAATCCGAAATCAATTCCAAATCCTAAATCCTTCCCAACCTATCTCCACAAAAGTCTACTTTAACTCCCTTGGTTCGCTTGGGCCGAATTTCCTTCGATCGGCCCAATCCTCCCCGTTGGCCCGTGCCCTTGGGACATGCGTCGCACGCGCCCGTGGCAGAGCGCCACCACGCCTCCTTCCTCTCTCTCACGCTCACTCTCTCTCTCTCTTCCCGCTGGCATCGTTGCTTTCCGCGCCGCGCCTTGTGGCCGACCGGAAGGACGTCGTCGTCCCCCTTCCCCGTGACCCTCGCCTGTGTCGACGACCATCCTTGTTGCGGTTCGCGCCAAACCGTCCCCGCCGCCTTTTGCTGTCATCGTCGTCGTCACCCCGTGGCCTCAGCCACTTTGCACGCATGTGTCCAAGAGCGAGAGCCAGCGCCCTCCTCCTCTCTCTCTTTCCTCCCCAAAGTGGCCTAGAGATAGCCCCTTTTCCTTCTTTTTCTTTTCCTGACCGCCAGTGTCACCCTCTCTGCTGCCGCTTGGCCACTTGCGTCGGAGAGTGCCAGCTCGTCGTCCTCGCCTTGACTATGCGCCCACGCTCCGTTCTCCTCCAAGCTAGCTCAACCCTATAAATTTCCCTTCCCTCATCCGTTTTTGACCTCCTCTCTCCGTCAATGCATTCGAGCCCCCCAAGCCGTCGTACCGTCACCTTGCCACCGTTGTCCGCGGAGCGCACCGAAGGAGCCGATGCTCTTGGGGACGCGTGAAGAGGACTCCGACTGCTCGCTTCCTCCTCTTCTTTGGTCCGAGCTTGAAACGAACCCGTTTCGCGTCACCGGTCGCTCTATACGGCGCTCCTCTCCCTCGCGGTACTCCCTCTGTTTCCTCTTCGCTCTCTCTCCCTAGACCGCTAACTAGCTCATCGTTCTTTCTCCGTGCGCGTAGGCGCCATCTTAGCCCCGCCCCCGCTCGCTGTAGCTCGCTGCGCTTGCTTGCTCTGCTCTGTGGCGTGTTTGTCATCGCCATCGAATCCTAGTGTCGCTCGTCGCCTATCGTTGCGTGGAATGGCTTCGTGGACCCGTGTTTATGCTCCTGCCCAGTGAATCGGACCCTCGTAGCTCCGACGAGGTTTTCCCCTTTCTCTCGCTGGTGGTTGCCGCCGCCACAATCCACCGATTCCGGTTGCTCTCCAGTGAACCCAAGCCATTGGATCATCTCTGTTTGCTCCGCTTGTCACCCTAATGTGCTCTCCGCCCCTTGAATCGTCGTGCTTAGCCTCGAGAACACCGCCGTCGGAAGAAGCTCCTGTGCTTCTTCCTCTTCTCGCCGTCTAGCGTGGCTGCCACGTGTTCGCCATGCAAACGCCAGCCTGTCGCTGTTCTTTCCTTCCCATGCAAGTGGATCAAGGAGAGCCATGAGGATGCGCGTGAGGCCTACCACACCCGAGTCTACTCGGCACAAGGATCTAAACTACGTCCACCAAACCCTAGCGTCGCGTCCCACGTGCACTTGGTCCGTGTGAACCACGCCGCCGAACGGAGTTGGCCTCGTTAGGGACCTCGCGCGGTGGACCACCGTCCACCACTGTCTCGCGCTCACCGTGTTGGACCACGCCTCGCGTGTCGGTGTCGGCCCATTCGGCCTTTCTTCCACGCAGTCGTGTCGTTGCGTGGGCCATGCCTTGTTGCCGTCCCAAACGCCCCTACTCACGCGCTGGCCCGCCATCACATCCTGAATTTTTGCCCTTTTAAAAATCATTTAAATAATTTCCCAAAATAAATTTAATTTTAGAATTAACCTAGAGCAAAGAAGTAATTTTAAAATATAATTTATAAGAGAAAATGAGGTAGGATTTTTCTTAAATTCTACATGTCAAAATATTTTAACCAATTAAATCAATTCTTGGAATTAATTAATCCCTTGGAAATCCTTTTCTCTCTCCAATCATTTTCTCGCCCAGTTTTCTCGCTATATTTTTCTCGGGCCGCCAACCCATCCCACCGACCCAATCCGCCGCACGCGCCCCTCCCCTCCTATCGTGGGCCGCAGCCCATGAGTCGCACGCACCACCGCCGAAGTCCACAATTCCCTTTCGGCCGCCGACAAAGTGGGGCCCATCCGTCGCTGTCCTCTTTCCCGCGCCAAGATCGCCGCGCATCTCGGCCGCCGTGCCGCGCCACCCCGTGCAAATCCCGACCGTCCCCGTGCCAAACCCGAGCCGCGCAACGCCGCGCGCCCTTATCCGCACGCCATGTCGTCCTTATCCGCGCGCATCTTGGCAAACCCTAACCAATTCGGCCACCGTTCTCTCTCCCCGAGTCCGCGTAACAAACGATGAGAAATCTGGCTTCATCCCGTGTGCGATCTGGTCTCTAACCCTCTATAAATGTAGCCGGATCTCTCATCTTCGTGTTTCCTTTTTCGCTGAGCCGATTAGCGCCCTAATTCGTCGAATCCTCGTTCCGCTGCCGCGCGTCGTCGTCGTCGTCTCCGACTCTGGTGAGGACCCTCTCTCTCGTCCTCACTCCAGCGCAAACCCTAGCCGCTCCCCGCAACGTCGTGCGCCATCCCGAACCCTAGCACCGCTTCCTGCAATCATGCGTCGTTGTTCTGTCGCCGCCGCTTGCGTTGCCGACAAGCCAAGCTCGGCCGCTGGCCGAAAACCCTAGCCATCCCAAGCCGTTCGATTTGTCGAGCGACAGATCGGGACCGTCCAGCCCCACACACCCGCGTGTCGCCACGTCGGCGCCGCGTCGATGCCACGTGTACCCACGTGGTACACCGGCGCCCTCGGTCCCATGGACTCGGTCCACTATGGATCGGCGTCCCGTGCCATGCTGACGTCAGCCCTGCTGCTTGCGTCAGCCAGGGGCTTAATTGCGTAATGAATTATTAAGGTTTTTTCTGTTTTAGTAATAAACATAAATAATCTTCTAAATTCATATATTTTTAATCCGAGCTCTATTTTAGCCCATTCAAATTTTATTTAATCCAGAAAAATGCCAAGAATCTATTAAAAATAGTTTTGTGTGTTGTTCCAGTAGACTTATAGCCTATTTTGTTGAATGCTTTGTTTGTCGTGTAGATTCCAGCAGTTCCAGCGATCCTGTTTATTTTGAAGTAGTTGCAGAAGTTTTCCAATCTTTAGAGCAAGACAAGATATACTTTACATTGATCATATTGTGCCTATTTTTCTAAATATCTTATTTTTCTCTGAAATATCACTTATATTTTGGAATGTCAATTTATGGGATTATTTTACCTATTATACTCAGCCATATGGCTTGTTTACCTTATACCATTGATAGCTTGGGTTTAATATGATTAGATATTGGTTTAGGACAATCTTAACCTGGCTTGGATCCATTAGCTCATTAAAAGGAATCATATCACTTAATTACTATAGTGTAGACTATATCCAGATGATGTCAAGTATGAGATATTTGGATATTAATATTAAAACATGACAATGGTGGGCTATGGATGCCATGGTTTTGGATAGTCGCGCCCATGACAGTTAAGGACCGGTTCGCTGGAAACCTTGGAAGAAATACCATGCGTACCATAAGCCAACATGGGTAATGGCTAGATTTGTAGTGTAGCTGTCTCTAGCTGACGTACCCTGGCGAGGGTAAGAGTGATGGAGTTGGGTCGGCCCCGGTTAAAAGGGTTGATCGGCTGCCGGATTCACCGCAGCACTCAGGGGGCTACCCATTGCCCTGATGGGAGTAGGGGCGAAACCTTAGTATGGTATGATTGGTTATAGGGTGTTATGCGAAGAGTCCTGTCACAGTCCCTTTCTAGGGTATCATGGTGGTACACAGGCACGCGAAAACGTGTCGTGGGACTATGTCTTGTGGATACAGATGTACAACTCTGGCCAAAGTAAAACTATTCGAATAGTCGTGCCTGCGATTATGGGCGATTAACCAGATTGACCGTGATTAGTCTCATTCTAGCAAATAACTTGATTAATGGTACTTGACTAGAATAGATGGTTTGTTGGGTCTGGGGTAACGTTGGACAGTGATTATTTTAATACTGCTTAATTATATACTACTGTTTTACTGCTTTCAATTATTATTGTGAAATGTTGTTTTATGCTATCAAACCCTAGCCTTTCGTGTGAATTATCCTGCATCATACCTTCTGTTCCGGTATGACTTGTTGAGTACAGTGGGTAGTACTCAGTCTTGCTCTATCTTCCTCATCAGAGTCTGAGATCGAGACAGAGGAAGGTTTCGATGAGGATTAAGCTTTCGTCTAATGTCAAGATTGCCTGTGGTGTGTTGGTGCTTCGTCGCAAGAGTCAAGTTTCAGTTGCCAGTCATTTCTTTTTTCACTGTATTTATATAGTCTTTTATATTTTTTCTAAGATGTGGATTCTGTAATATAATTGTCGTATGTGTATCCTGGCTGGTCCTAAACAGGGGTTTTAATACACATATAGCTTCGAAAATTCTGGTTTGAATTTCTAGGCGTGACACCTGCTTTGCTCGGCCACGCCCGCGCTTTGCTTTGGGCCGTGCCTCACGCTCGGCCGAGAAGTCTAAATCGTGTCCCTTCATCATTTTATTTTCCATAGAATTTTATTAATTCTTTTCGTTAGAGTAAAATTCATTGACCTTAGGAAATTCATATCTCCTCAACCATTTGTCCGATTGACTTCGTTCAACTTCCAAAATTCCTAAAAAATCGAGATATATCCAGTGACACACTTAGTGGTCATTAATAGGACTTTTTCCTTCGTCGTTTTGTTGAGTTGTTTCGCGTGTACCTTCAGAGCCGGAAGAGCCCAGTGCGTGGAGCTCAAGGAAGTAGCCCTAGATCTCAAGCAAGGCAAGCCACAATTGAACATATTGAGCCTATATTTGAAATTAATTATGTTGCTTGCAACATATCTATGCATTGATAGGATTGCATTCAAACTGTTTGCCCCGTTTGCAAGGCAGATCGATGGGCCTCTACCTAACCTTCTTGCATCTAATCCCTTCTTTGTTAATTGCTATATTATGTTCCCTTGTAACTGTCTTTGTTGCGCCTCGGTATTCGTGCACTTTGTGCGAATATCGACAATCGCCCTCAAACTTAAAATATGAGAACTTCTTTGGTAAAATATGGGTTTACAAAATCCTTGGGAAAACCCGACACCTGGGTTGGTGCGTTGAAAATAAAACGAGTTTCAAGAACTCATGGTGCGAAAGTCGTACTGATGGTGCGGTTTTCCCGTTCTCGCTTTTAAGGACTGATTCCTCTAGGATTACATCCGAGCATATAACAAGTGCAACCACATAGGTGAATTGGGACACCCCTAGCGGAGTAATTAGCTAGGCCAAGGAAATCTTGATTCCAATGGACAAGTGATTTGTCGGGGTGGTGTCGGGAGGACCCCTGGGCTTCCTGGCATAGCATGGTCTTGGATCTAACCTGGTGTTGGTCCGTGGGACTCCTCTAGTTGGCATAAGGTGACCCTGCGTCGGCTTTGGAAATGCCTTGTCGCGAAAACCTCAAAGTCACCAGACATGGTTGTTATGCACGGGCTAGGTGACCCGGGTTAGTAGCGTCGTGTGGCTAAAGTCGAACAACTGTGCCTACGTTCATGGGCGGATGTGAGGTGATTCCTTAACGTAGTTTTGCTTGACTACTGCTTTGGTGAAATTGGTGTTGGTGGTAAGGGATTTCCTTTTTAAGTTGATCTGTGGCTGTCGGGAACAGTCGGACTCGGGTAGTCCTCGTAACTGTTGGTAGGGAGTCGATCATGCAGATACAAATAATGAACATAATGCACTGCTCCAGCCGGGTGAGACTTTTATCACTCGAGTCGTTAAGAAGCACTCACATAGTTGCTTTCAAAGTGTTAAAATAAAACTGAACATGAGAAGAACCGGTCTTCCTTTGAAGCTCGCATTAAACACCTAATTCCCATGGCTTGTTGATTACTCCTGTACTCACCCTTGCTCTATATAAATAATCCCCACCCATTCTCGAATGAGAGTAGATGGATCCAACTGACGAAGAGTTCTTCCTGGAGCAAGCAGGCTTTGAGCAGTATTAGGGTTTTGGCTTAATTCCCAAGTCACATTTGTGGCTTTGGGCTAGTCTACGCTTGCGCCTTTTTGTAATGCATTTGTGAACTCGGGGTTTGTCCGCAGTTCCAACAATGGATGTAACTCTACTCATAATAATGAGACTTCTATCCTTGTGATATTATATCTTCCTGAGGTACCAGCATTGTTTCCTAGGACTAGTACTGGCTTACAGGTTAATTTGGATAGCCTTGTACTGGTTTTCGTCATGAGCTAGTTTGGGGCGTGACAGTCGAGCTTGAGGACAACTAGTAGATGTGACCCGAGCACAGTCCACACAGGGCCACTATCACGTCCAAAAATTTAGCCAAAATTTCAGATTGTTTTGTGTATAAATTCTTGTCTAGGAATCAAGGTAGGGTATACAAAATGACA
This sequence comes from Oryza australiensis, assembly GCA_019925245.2. Classification (NCBI taxonomy): domain Eukaryota; kingdom Viridiplantae; phylum Streptophyta; class Magnoliopsida; order Poales; family Poaceae; genus Oryza; species Oryza australiensis. The sequence continues at coordinate 118,061 of JAIFGZ020000160.1, read as the reverse complement.
AATTAATATACAGATCCAAACATAAATAAAGTGTAAAAATACTTATAGAAGAGGCACTTAGTCCTCACACGGAAAAGAAAGCAGCACTAGTAGAAAAAGGCGATCCTAGCGAGGCTTTAGCTCTACTCCACAGACAAAACTCAACTGGGGTATAAGCCTTGGTCCTCTAACTTCGTCTTTTAACTCAGAAGCACTACAATTCTGAAAAGGAAGAATATATCAAGGCTGAGTACAACAACCGTACTCAGCAAGCCACTCCAATGATGTAGACGTGCAAGGGGAAAGGGAGGAAGGTTTGTTGCTATTTGCATAAAGGCGGTTGCAAACATTTATAGTTAAAAACAGTAAAACATTTGATTAATTAAGTCAAGATTAATTCTCCACTGAACAACACTACACTACGTAGAACAAGCCCAACCAAACCACCTGTACTAACCAGTTCACTAAGTCAAGTTAATTAATAGTGGGACTAATCACGGTGAAGCTAGTCGATCGCCTAACCGCGGACACGGCTATTCGAATAGTTATACTCTGGCAGAAGTGTACAACTATACCCACGAGACACAATTCCACACATGTTACCATGCCTCGAAGTACCACCATGATACTACAAAGAGGAAAATTGTGACAAGACCTTTCGCATAACTCACCCTGACCAAACGCACCACACTTAATGTTTCGCCCCCACCCCTAAAACTGTCACACCCTGCTTTTCTCCTTAGTTTAAAATTCACATGTGAAATTGTGCAAAACAAATTGTCGGGAAAAACAAAGGAAGTGAAATTCTAATAATTAAATCCATTTAATAATTTTTGCCGCCGTTTTCCGCCGCCCGCCATCATCTTCTTCTTCTCCGGCCAAGCCCGGTGAGCCCTCTCTCTTCCCCTCTTTTTTTCCCTCTTTTTGGTCCATTCCCAAGCTGCCCCGCCTCGTTGCCGCATCGTGCCCGCGCGCCACTCTCGCCCCCCGCTGGTGGCCTTTTGGCCCCGAGCGCCGCCGTCGTCCGTTGCGTTGCGCCTCACCGCCAGCCACTCCCGCTGCCCCTCCTCCTGAGCCATTGGATGCACACGGCGAGCGAATCAGGTCATCAAGTGGCGGGTGCCACCTCATCACCGGTTGCCCACGTGGTTGCCGTGTGGTGCCGCGTAGGCGCCACTCAAGCGCCATGTGGTGCGCTCCTGCCCGGGTCGGGGGACTTAGTCCACCGTGCACCCTCTCTCCCGCGCATCGCTGACCAGCGGGCCTTGCCTATTAGCGTCGACGGCCGATCTGCTGACGTCAGCCCTAGCCCCGCTGGTGCAATAAATCGTTTAATTTTCTTTTTTATTAGTAATTCACTAAAACTTGTAAAATTTATAATAAATTCATTCGAACTCCATTTGAGTCTGTTCAAGTTATAGTCAACTCATAAAAATGCCTAGAATCCATTCAAAATAGTATTATTGCTTGTTTTTAATAGTATTATAGCTTATTTTTCCGTTATTTGTTTATGGATTAAATTCTGGTCCCGTCGATGTTCCCTTCTATTTTGAGGTCGTTGCAGAGGTTCCTCAAGACCCAAATCAAGGCAAGTCATGTATTTCAATTGATCATATTGTTCCTAATTGCAAATTTATCTCGCTTTATCTATTAAATTGCATTGTTTTATAATATCATGTGGGATGAGACCTATAGTACTCAGCCTAGGTTGCTTACCCTGTGTCATTGATTAACTGGGATTCAATATGATTAGATATTGGATTAGGGAAAACTTAGCCCTGCCTGGTACAACTAGATCACTTTGGGAAAATACTATTACTAGATTTTGATGACATTAATGATAATGGTCATGGACCTATGATACTATGGTAACGATGATAAATAAAATATGACTAAATGATAGGTTGTGATTGCATGATTTTGATAGAAGCACCTATGGCAATTAAGGACCGATTCGCAGGGAAACCCTGGAAGAACTAAACGTGTGTACCACAAGCCAACGTGGGCAATGGCTGGGCTTGTAGTGTAGCTTTTTTCTGTTGGACGCACCCAGGCAAGGATGAGTGTGATGGAGTTTGGATGGACCAGTAAAGGTCTATGCAGTTTCCGGATTCACCTAGGCACAAGAGGGGGCTGCCTACCTTGGATTTAAAGGTAGGAGTGAAACCTGAAGTGTGGTGTCGCTTGGTCGGAGAGTTATGCGAATGGTCCTGTCAGCACCCTTTTCGGTATGTCGTGGTGGCATGTTGACGCACGAAAACGTGTTGTGGGGTTGTTCTTGTAGGTACAGATGTACACCTTTGATCAGAGTAGAACTATTCGAATAGTTGTGTCCGCGATTATGTGCGATCGACCAGATTCACCGCGATTAGTCCCATTTATAAATAATTTGACTTAATGAAACTGGTTAGAATAGATGGATGGATTGAGTCTGTCTCAACGTGGTTTAGCATTGGACAGAGATGATTAATTTTGCTTAATTAAACTCAACTTTTTACCGCTTTCAACTTTCTTTGCAAAATGCTTGCTTTGTGCAAAATAACCCATAGCCTCCCTTTGGGATTATGCTTGCATCATACTTTCTCTTGGTATGACTTGTTGAGTACAGTGAGTAGTACTCAGTCTTGTTTTCTTTTCCCCCACCTCAGAGCTGGAGGATGAAGCAGAAGAAGGATTCGAGGATGAGAAGGCTTGTCGCTACCGTCGAGGATGCCTATGGAGTGGAGTTGCCATGCTACGAGCGCCAAGGTGTAGTTTAGCACGTTTTCTTTTGCGTTGCATTTATGTAAGACTTTTATTATGTTTCTAAGACGTGAATTCTATATATACAATTTGTCATTTGTGTACCCTAGCTGGTCCTGGATAGGAATTTCAATACACGTTCAGCTTCAGAAATTCCGGACATGAATTTCTAAGCATGACAAAAACCAAGGTAGGCAGCCCCCTTATGCCATGGTGAATCCGAAAGGCGCATAAACCATCGCAGGGTCCATCCAAACTCCATCACACTCACCCTTGCCTGGGAATATCAGAAAGGGAAGAGCTATACTACAAATCCAGCAGTTATCCATTCTTGCTTGTGGTAAGCATGGTAAGTCTTCTAGGGTTTTCCGCCACTAGTCCTTAATTGTCATGGGTGCGACAAGCAAAACCATACGCCCACAGCTCACCATTAAACCATATTTTAGTTGAGTAATTATGACCAATAAACATGCCCAGGTGTCTCGAGTTCGCAGCTCATCAATATACTAAATGTAGAAAGTATGATTATCCATTAAGTGAGCTAGTGTTACTTAAGCATGACTAAGCATATAATAATTCTAGCAAGGTCAACATAAGCGACACAAGCTAGTCAAATTATCACCCAAATTTGACAAAGGATTGATATCAAGTAAACATGGCAAAACCAAGTAGATAGGTAGTCCCTATTATCATATAACTAGCAAAACATTCACTTTATTTGCAAAAACGGTAAAATATTTTATAAAGTAGGTTCAACATGCTCAAGGAATGTGTGACTTGCCTTGTTTCTTCAAGTAATCTTCCGAACTCTTTTCCTCGTGATAGCAATCTTACAAAATGGTGGAATCTACACGTTGGCACGCAAAATAAGAAAAATCCCTAATAAAAACCAAATAAACAGTACATGAAAAGTAAACAAACATGTATAACTTAATTTAGATAAATTTCGCAAGTTGAATGGCTCAATTTGGAGCTCGTATGAATTAGTTTTGAATTTTATAAGCTTTGAGCCATTTAAATGAATTTGTGAAAATTAAACCAATTTATTACACAATTAATTCGATTTATGACGTCAGCCGAGGGAGAGGTGGCATCCACAAGCGGGCCCGACCAGTCGGTGACTCAAGGGGGAATGGCGCATGGTGGACTGGGTCCACGCGTGGCCGAGACGTGCGTCCACCACGTGGCACCGACGCGGCAACCACGGGGATGGCACACCAGCATGGCATTGACACCACAAGACTACTGGCGGCCACGACGTGTGCCACACGGACGACCCATATCTCCCTGAAGAAGATTAGGCGGCCGCGTGCAAAGGGGGTCGGCTCGCCGGCCAGGCCGAGTGGACAGCGACGCTCGGGGCCAAGAGGCCATCAGTGACGAGCAGTAGCGGTGCAAGAGGGGGCGCGGGTGAGGACAAACGGGAGAGGTAGAGGAGGGGATTCTCACCGTGCGCTAAGGGCTGTGGGGGTGCCGGGAACGTGACCGGTGGCGAGGAATCGACAATGGCGCTCCTCGGTAAGACGGTGTGGATGGCGGTCCAGCGACGTTCGACAAGCGGGAAACGGTGGACGGTGATTGCCGCGACCTGGGAAAGGTGAAGGAGGAGTTAGGGAGAGGGGAGGAGGTACGAGACGGCGGGAATCGCCGGCTGGAGTCGAGGACGAGGGCCAGCGGCCTTACCTCGCGTGGCTAACGAGTTTCAGGACGGAGAAGCTTTGGGGAAACTGTAGCCGAGAGACTTCTTGACGTGGAGAAGTGGACAACGGCGACGGCTCGACATGGGGTGGTCGGAAGCGACGACAAGCGATGGCCGGAGACGGTGGATGTGGCGGTGGCTTCGGGTGTACTGTGGAAGCAGTGCTTCGATGGTTGTTTGGAGGAACGAAGCGGCGGCCGAGGTGCAGCGTGGAGTGGCGAAGCCGGTGATGGTGGCGGCCTAGCACGCCGGTGGCTAAGGCGATGGCGATTCTGCGGCCGGAGGGCGGCAATGGTCGCGGTGGCTCGGGTTTGCGGTGGACGAGGGGTTCTAGCGATTTTCGATGCCAAAGAGGTGGTGGTCGGGGTTGCTCTCGTGGAGGCGAAACTAGCGAAGGCAGTTGCACTGTGCGTAGGTGCTCTAACGACGACGACGCATGGCCAAAGAGCATCGACGAGCAGTGGAGGTTAGGTGCGAGGTGGAGGGGGTGCTTTTGATCATGGGGGGCTGGGGCGAGTAGGGAAATATGACGAGGGGCTCCGGTGGTTCCTTTTATGGGCTCAGGAGATGGAGATCGTGGCTGACGGGACAACAATGGTCGACAGATGGAGACGATAACGAGGACGAGTGGGGCTCGATTCGGTGCCGTTTTTGCGAGAGAGTGGGGGAGGAAAGCGGGCGCGGGGTGAAGGAGAAGGGCCGCGACTGCAGCCTCTTGATGGGCGCGAACGCGTGGGGTGTGGGGTGGGCGACGACGTGGGAAGGTGGTGGCGATTTCGACCCGGCGGCTAAAGGAAGGGATGACGAGTGGGGCCGTCGGTCCTACTGTCGGAGAGAGGAGATCGGGTGAGGAAGGCAAAGTGGACTTTGCGAGGGGAGGGAGGCGAGCCGGGCCATGAGGAAGGAGGACAGCCGAGGTTGAGGGACGGAAGATGGACTTGCAAAGGAGGATTTGCCGAAAATGACCCATAGCATGAATGTGGGTTTTCAATTGTTTTCAATTTAATTAATTAATTAATTAAACTTTGTATTATTAAAATTATTTCTTGAGCTTCGAAAATTTACGAAAAATTTCAGAGAGTACTTTAGCACATGCAGAATATTACAAAAATATTTTCAGTCATGATTTTTAAAGGAAATTTTATTTCCTACATTAATTTCACTTGATAATTTATTTTAGGGATAACTGTGATTTTGCCCCTATTGACCGGTTTAATTTTGATTTTATCCTTGGTTTTTCAACTTTGTGATTTTGCCCTCACGAATTTAAAACGAAGTTGTTGTTTGCCCCGGTTTGGATGGTTGTTAGATGGCGAAATAAAAAAATACCAAATATATGAAATTAACGGTGAAAAGACCATATTACCCTCCAAACCTTATCTCCATCCCATCCACTCACGCACGCACGCGCTAGGGTAGCTCTTGATTAGGGCACGATGGCGCGGAAGCTCGGGCGGCGGTGGCTCGGGAGACGCGGCGGAGGCGGGCGGGGCGGCGGTGGGCGGGCGCTGGTGGCGCCGCTCCGGCGGCGGGGCACGACGGACAGCGGTGACTTGGCGTGACGGAGGCAGCTCGGGCGGCGGTGGCGCCGCGCCGGCGGGGCGCGGGCGGGGGCGCACGACGGGCATCGCGCCGGTGGTGGGCGTGGCGGCTCGGCGCAGCTGGCAGCGGCGCGGCTTTGGCGCGGCGGGAGGCGGGTGACATCTGGCTAAGCGGGCGGACCAGGCGGGCGAGGAGGCGTGGCGGCTCGGCGCGACGGGCAGCGGTAGCTCGGCACGACGGGAGGCGGGCGACATCCGGCTCGGCGGGCGGACCGGAGGCGGCTCGGGCAGCGGCGCCTCTACTCGACAACGGCAAAAGTAAGCAAAACATTTTGCTTTTGTGGACATTGTGCAAGCTTATAGCTTTTGTGGGCATGTTGCCATGTGTTGCTTTTGTGGACTTTGTGCAAACTTATAGCTTCTGTGGACATGTTGCCATGTGATGCTTTTGTGGACATTGTGCAAACTTATAGCTTTTGTGGACATGTTGCCATGTGCATGGGAAACATTGAAATGTGATATGGATTCCCATATTATTATATTTTTTCTCCATGATTGTTGTCATATTTTCATGTGTTTTATATTGTTGTCATAATGATATTAAAATATTGCAAAGGTGTTGCCAAAATTTCAAATATTTCGTTCAAATATTACATTACATGTGAACATAAATAATTGCAATTGTCCCAAATATATTGGACCAAATATCTAGTTGCAAACCAGGGGTAAAATCACAATAACCATAAAAAATAGGGCAAAAACACATGGGCATTTTGGTCTTTTCTGTAAAAAGTTAACACCGTTACATCAACATAACGAAATAGGGGCAATGTGCTGCTTCGTTTTGAAAACATAAGGGTATATTCACAAAGTCAAAAAAACAGGGGCAAAAACACAATTTTAATACAAAATAAGGGCAAATATGCAAGAGCCCCTTTATTTTAACCTTTACTATAATTTTTAAAAATATATTATGAAATAATTTTTAATCCCGAATGAAAATCGGGTGTGACATACCACACCCGGAGATCGGTTGTGCCGTGAGCACAACCCACAGGAGACATGCCCGGAGGCTGGATGTGCCTCAAGTACAGGCCACGAGGGGCCGCATCTAGGGGTGGACGTGCCCGAGCACAGCCCACGAGAAGCCGTGCTCAAATGCCAGATGTGCTCTGAGCACAGCCCACGGGGGTTGTGCCAGGAGCCGAACTGTGCCCCGAGTATAACCTAAAGAGGGAGGGCGCACCCGGAAGCAGACGTGTCCCGAGCACATCCTATGGGGGATTTGTGCCCGGAAGCGAATGTGCCTCGAATAGCTGATGATATGGGCCCTGAGTCTTATTTTTCTAACATATGAAAACAAGTATTAGTTACTATGAGACTAAATTTATTATAAGGTATGCATTGGTGGTATGGTGTGAGTCGTGGGTGTATGACTTGACCCATTAGAATTTAAATTTCAGTACGCACACGTAAATGGGTTTTTAGTAGAAATTTAGTGAGATAAGAGATGTGCCTCTGGTTTCGTCTCTTTGATTATGGAAGATTTGTGGGTGTGTGTGGCGTGTGCAGTTGTGTACGCACGCATGTATGTTGTGTAATCGAAAAAAATCAATTAGATATATTAACTCAGTATTGTCTCTTGAAAATTACATGAGTGGTAATCACTCTTTAACCAACTAAGTAATAACGGCAGTTAATACCAAATTCTAATTATTTTACTGTCTCGTAGCTAATATTTGCTCAAAATTACAACTATTCAATTAACGGTCGTCTAGAAAGTAGAATTTGTGAAGAACTCTACTGCACGTCCCTTGCATAGCTACTGTAGCAAAAAAGGGATGTTAATATTAGTTCACTACATTTTCTGTGATATATGCCACACGTGGAAAATAATATGTTAATGTTAGATTGATCTCTATCACCGAACCAGAACGGAGAAACGCACACATGGGCTTGACCTACCCCATGCCCATGCACGCTAGCTTAACGGCAAGGACCGTGGCTTGCACTCAGCGATTCTTTCCTACGTGTGATGATCGGACGCACCATCCACACCACGAACTCGCCCCGATCCCCTTAGCACATGCACATATAAGGAAATAAAATCATCGTGGCAGCTAGGGCTTGAGCCTAGGCCTGTCTTAAAAACATGTTTAGACTTTGTTAAATTATCATATAAATTCCATAGAAAACCCACCACATATATAAATATAACAAGGACCGAAAGACGAGCTTCACCACATGACAACCTTACCACCATGCGCCTTCCTGCTCGACGAGCATCTCGACCAACTACAACGTCAACTTGACTAAAGACGGTGGTGGCGATAACGACGTCATCCTCTACCGGTTAGTACTCACCTAATTAGACCTTACAGCTAATATTATCACATCTATCAAAAACTATTTTGAAAAGGCTTGTATTTACGAAGAAAATCTCAGCAGCAAATGATTTCACGATAAGATCAAAGAGAAAAAAACTTGAGCTAGAGGTGGCCAGATGGGCCACACGGCATGGCCCAGTCTGAGCACGGCTGAGGTACGCACCGCTACGATGGTCCGTTAGGCACGGTTCCTATAGCGGGTCGTGTCGTGTCGCCCCCTGGCCCAAGCATGGCCCACGGGATGGCCGTGCCGTGCCATGTTGTCACAGGTCCAGCTATGGCCCATGGGCCGAGGTAGGCCTTAGCAATGTTGAACACTGTTTTGGCCCATGGACTGCAAAAACAAGCTACAGTCACAAGTCGTGCCGTGCCAGTCCACGGGCTGAGACGTTGGTCTAGACATAACACGGGCAACCGGGTCGTACTGACATAGTCCACGTGTCAACGTGCCATGCGGAGCCAAGCTGAGCTATATGCTCGGGTCGACCCGGCCCGGCTAGGCATGCCCATTTGGCCAGGGCCGGTCCGTAGTTTTGGTTGGCCCGTAACGTAAACCTATACCGAGGTCTAACCGATGCCCTATTAATATATATATATATATATATATATATTTGTATCAACTAAAATATAATATTCAACATATAGATCATATAATATTCTAAAGATAAAGATAATGAAAAGAGTACATAAAACCACAAATACTTACTTGTTACTTTATCTTAAATTTCTTCTAACACTCTGTGATACGAACTCATTGATTATAGTATTAAGATCAATCTCATTCAATAACTTCTTCTCAATACATAGAGTCGCCAAATCATTTAGCCTTTCTTGAGTCATTGTGGACCTTAAATAGTTTTTCAATAATTTTAACTTTGAGAAGCTTCTTTCAGCCGACGCGACAGTCACAGGCACCGTAAATAAGATCCGATAAGCAATATCAGGAGATTGATTCTCAGAGCCACTTACATTGTTATCATCAATGTCGATGTTAACATTCTCTTCTTCATTCACATTAGTGGCTTCGTTCACAGCAACTATTGCCAATGCATCTGGATTCGTTGAAGTGGCGGTTGTGTTACTTCTGAAAAATTTATCAAGAGCTCCGCTCTGTGATTGTATTAACTCGTCCACGCGTCTCTTTCTTTTCCTTTTTTGGGCTCCAGATTCAAACTTCCTAGATGACATATTCTATAAGCACTGAAAAAAAATAAATACACAACAATCAGATGGTATAAGAGGAGGCTAATTACATAAGGATTAAATTAGTATTAGTTAAACTAATCGGTATCATACCGCTGCTGTGCTGGTCCACTGCCGCTTGAGAAGGACGATTGGGTGCTTGAAGCTTCACTGTGGAAGGCCGAACCAATCAACCAAAGCAATTTGCTGCCTTGCAGTGTAGTTTGCTGCCTTGCAGTGCAGGTTGCAGGCTTGCAGCCTGCAGGCCGGCGGCCCTGCAAACCAAACGACACGTCGACACCCACGGGGCCAAGCCACGCCACGGCGATGGGGACTGGGAGTGGGAGTCGCCAGCAGAGACGGTGACCGGGGGAAGACGGAGTCGCAAACGGCGCGTGCCCATGAAATTGAAACGTCGCGTGGAATACTCTGGAATTGGAAACAGCGCTCAAAAATTGGAAACGTCGCGTGGAGGCTGGAGTCGCGCGACTCGCGCCGCGGGCGACCAGCAGGCCTCGCAAAAATTCGTGACTATGTATGGGCCATATATGTTTGATTTTTTAAGACCCTTTAGAATTAGAGGCCCACTGCGATGACACTGGCCCATTATACATACGGGCCGGCCCTGCATTTGGCCATGCCTGACTTAGCACATCCCGTTGTCACGCGAAGTGCAGGACAGCGACTATCTCGTGGACGCTGGTACAATTTTTGGTACGCCTAGCAATTTTCCCTTGGCACGTCCCGGAATCTCCGCCCTCATGCGAGGCGAGCCGGCTGGTGCCGCGTAGCATCTGCACCTGCTCCCGCAGCTCCCCGCTCCATCCCGGACGTCCGTACATACACGTGTCGGACGATCGCGCCACTCCGTCCTTTTCTCTCTGCCACCTCCCCACTGCGCGGCGATTAAAGCGGACGAGACGTGGCCTCCTTCCTTCCTTGGTTCCTTCTCCTAGAAGCCACCGCCTCCCGCAAAACCCACACTTCCCATCCCATTTTCGCCGTGCTCCATGGGGAAGAAGGGAAAGGGAAGGCGGCGCCACGGCGGCGGCGGAGGCGGGGGTGGTGGTGGTGGTGTGGGTGGGGACCGCGGCGGAGGCGGGAGCGGAGGAGGACCGGGAATGGGGGGGAGGCGCGCGAGCGATGAGCGTGCCCAGCAGGCGGCGGCGGCGGTGGCGGCGGCCATCGATGGCATTGCCACCCGCCTCGGGTTAGGGTGCACCATCAGTACGTGCTAGCCGCCGCTCCCGATCGTTTCTGCTTGGGTGATTTGTTTTTGTCCTCTCCGAGGTCTCTAATGGTTTGGAAGCTGCTGTTCGCGTGCAGATGTCGGCGGGATGCCACCGCAGATGGAGTTCCTCATGGCGTGTACGGACGGCGACGTCGCGTGCCTCAAGGGTGAGATTCCCCCGCTCTAGTCCGCCCTCCGTCTTCCTCCCGAACTGCTCGTGCTTCTTGCTGGGGTTTTTTGTCTGGGGTTTAGTTAGGGTTTTGGTGAGCGCGCGCGCTGGAATTTTTTTAGTTTGTATGTCATGATCGTGCGCCGTCTTGGGCATTTTCTTGTCTGCTTTGTGGGGGAATATATTCTACTAGAATGTGTTCTCCGATCTCTTTTTGCATCTGTGAAAAATTGGAGGAGATGGTAGCCTCATCGTTCCAATATGATCGGCTCTATATGATCGTGTTTTGTGATTGTGTACGCCCGATCGTGCGTGTTGTTGATAAATGTTTCTGTGTGTTGAATGCGGGCGGAGAGTTTTCATGTCTATTTTTGGTTCAAATTGATACTAACCTTGTTAGGAGTTTGTTTGTTGGTTGGTCCTTTATTCTTAATTAATAGGGATTACTAATAACACTTCTCTTTATGATGCCATATTTCCGTAAGAGGTCTCTTCCTCTTGGTTTTCTTTTCTTTTTCCAAGTGTCCAGATGTGATTTTTGGGAGGTACTTATCTGATTTGTCCATTTCTTTACAACTTTGATCTTGTTTTATACCAAAAAAGGACCTTCGACATGAACCTGAATTACAATTTGTTCAAATTTGCGCCTTACTTTTCTTTTGAAACTTTTGGTATTGAAGAGGTTGTTGATAGCATGGATGAGGATGATCGGGAATCACTCGCCTCTGTGAGGATGGAGGGGTATGGGCCACTGTTTGAGGCAGCAAGCTCGGGAAAAATTGATCTCTGCAAGTACTTGGTGGAGGAGCTCGGGTTCGATGTCAATGCTGAAGCTAGTCGTGATTCTGGTATGTGGCTTCTCCGGTGATTGGATTGTTTTAATATGCTTTAGTGCTTCTGTCATTGCATCTCCTGTGGGCAATGCTATTGTAATGGGAGCTGTTGTATGTGAGGCAAGTCTTGATAGGGTCGGGGCCTGTCTTTACCTTATCATGAAGTGTTTACCTATAGTTACAGCACTGGGTACGCTGATTTCTTGTGTTTTATTACACACGTCTGAAGTGCTGGTATGATGCTATCTGAACTGGCACGCCAATGTAACACTGATATGTGTTGAAATCCGTTAGTACTATAAATTGATTCTTAAGTGATGTTTCTTGACTAGTCAAGTTTTGTTTTATGAAAACAAACATTTCTGTGTCTTGTGGTAGGATTTTCTAAGGGAGTACTGCAAGAATTTCCCTGAAGAAAACTCAATTCCTGCACTAATCTATTTATTTGTTGTTTGTAACGGACCGTAGATAATATGAGAAAACATCATCCAAGAAATACAATGGCAAAGTGCTGGTGATATGCCTTTTTATGCTTATTTTAAGGATTATCTCCTTTAGCCTTCCTTTTTATATTGCTTTTGCCTGCTCTTGATTGGTACAGTTGTGTCTAGACAATACATGCAGTTCACTTTGTGAAGCTCATCTATTACGTAGTTGATTTTTCTTTTATTTCCTTTTGCGTGGTATATACATGCCATCAAAATTTGGTTCTAAGAACTTTGGGAATGGGAGTTTGTCTTATAGTTTTAACTATAATATTATCCTTGCCGATATGCTCTTCTGAAGTGGTGTTTCTGCATGATTCAATTGTTTAATATTGCATCTCATATAGATAACTTTAAAAGATTATAACAGCAAAGAAATTCCGTCTGAGTAATAAGTATTTCATGAAGTGCTCCTTTGCATATTTGGAATTGTAGCTGCTAAAATTTGTGCATTTGCAAAGCTGTTATGCCGCAACACTACTTGTGACATTTCGTCGGAGTTTCTATATTCTGATTAAATTGCTTGTTTGTAACGCCCTTGCTAGGTATGACACCTTTGTTTTGCGCTGTATTGGATGGACAAGAGATTGCTGTGAAGTATTTTCTTGACAAAGGTGCTGATCCGAATAAGAAAGATGCAGCAGGCTTTGCTCCTCTTCATGAAGCCGCAAAAAAAGGTAAGGTATCACTTCTTTTACATCTGTGCATGTGTACTACTTCATTTCATATTATAACCCGCTTTGACTTTTTTAAAGTCAAACTTCTTAAAAGTTTGATCAAGTTTATAGAAAAATATAGCAACATTTATAGCACCAAATTAGTTTTATTAAATATAACATTGAATATATTTTGATAGTTAATTTGTTTTATGTTAAAAATATTGCTATATTTTTCTATAAATTTGGTCTAAAGAAGTTTAACTTAGAAAAAAGTCAAAATGACTTATAATATGAAACAGAGGTAGTACATTTTTCATGTTTACTATATGCGAAGCTTGCATTGTATAACTTTCCTTACAAAAGCTAAATGTAAAATCTATAATCCACCAATGTCTTATAGTAGGGAAAAACAGCTCAAGAGACAAATCTGCCGTATTTTACGTAAATCTTGCCATTTTTGTTAGGTTTGTGTGCTTAGGTGGTTTTGGTCAATACTCACAATAATACTCCTGATTTGTGACCTTAGAACAATTTAGTGCTGAAACATAAACCTTATTTTCCATTTGATATGTTAAATCAGTTCCGGAATGAAACAATTTCAAATTTAAGAATGTCTACAAAAAAACTTGTTCAAATTTCAAATTTGAGAATCATCTTGTTCTTCACTATAGCACAATCCCATGTTTTTTCCCCTTGTTCTCAGGGCACGTTGGAATAGCACGACTGTTGTTATCTAAAGGAGCTAGTGTCAATGTATCTTCTTCTGAAGGTACACCGCTTCATGTTGCTGCCTCTAATGGAAAATCTAGCATTGTGCAGATTTTGTTAGAGCACCGTGCAGATGTAAGTAACATAATTTCTTTTACTTCATCTTTCCATGTCATTTGGTTGAATTCAAGGCTCAGTTTGCGATGGTTCAGCACCCTCAAACAGCCTAATTTGTGATTAGTTCTTGGCACATTTTGGACCAAGTTTTTGCTCCAGCTGCACCCTTTTTGTGGATATATAGATTCAACGATCATAAGTTGATGCAAAAATCTTTCCAAACAGGGTCTGAGTGTTCTTTGTACCTGCTTCAGTTTGCTACTGTCTTACCTTCTGCCACACTGTTCTTATGTTTGCCGTTTATGATGTCCATAGTTTCAAAGTATGGGTTGTTCTAGGTCATGCTGATTGTAGTTAGTCGTTAGGCTACTTATTATGCTTTTTAGATAGTTTATTCATGCCTTGCAAATGATGTAAGACGTTGCGTTTTCCTTGTGTGCCATACTTCCATGTTCATTATTGTACTGAGCAGGCATATTGGCTGATATCTTGTTGAATTCTCTTTGTTGAGAAATTGTGTTGTTAACTGTTTGGTCTTAGTTTCAGGAATTTATACGGAAGATATTGCTATTTCTGGATCTGTATTGACTCGAACCTTTTATCAGCTAATTCTATGCATTTACGTAGGAATGCTTTTATTTTTCAAACAATGCAGCCAAACGCGATGTCACCAGATTTTTATACACCCATGACCGCAGTTCTTTCTGCCACTCCTGAAAAACTGAATGAATCTGAGTGTTTGAAGTGCATGAAACTCCTTGTCAAGGTTTGATACCCAATTGATCCTCTTTGTACCTCTATTTCTGAAGTCTCACATGAAAAAGGTATATCTATACTCCTTTGAAAGACTACAATGGTGGTGGTGAAGGGTGAATATGCTGCATTCAGCCCTTCACCTATCCCCACTATCTCCTGACATGTGGGACCATCACAACAGTAACCAAAGTAATGTGACCTACAGTGTTACATTATTAGATATAATAATAAAGTGAGTTATATACAAAGCGTTTAAGGGGGGAGATATCAAATTCCAACCATAATATGATTTCTTGAGTATTTGAAATAGTAATGATGTGATTATTTTTTAAAATCCATTGCAACGCACGGGCATTCGGCTAGTAAATTCATCTGTTTTATGTGAGATATTATACCAACATATTTTTGTGTCATGTAACATTTATCTGCAGGCTGGTGCTTTTTTCGAATTTGCAACTCCTTATACTCCATTGGAGATAGCAACTGGAAATGGCTTAACTGAGTGTGTTGCATACTTGTTGGAGATCAGCACAGTTGACAAACTAAGTGAACATGTGAGTACTTAGCTCTTGTTATTTGGTGCTTTTACTTGATTTCTTTTCTCCTAGGACTCGTTGAACCTATAACTTGTGGCAATGCTGATTGCTGTGTTATCGTTTCTTTGAAATGCAAAGGAAAGTTACATATATCCTTATTTGTACTGTTTTATTGTATTTTTTCTCTTTGAACTGTTGGATGTGTCTTCCAGAACCCAGCATTGGCGCCAATCACCAGTAGTCTGGTAGAGCAAACTATACTAGAGAGGACCAGCATGGAAGCTTGTATAGAGTTTGTTTGAATTTGCATTGTTGACAGCCTGCCTTTTGTGAGCCATCTTGCTTTGTTATATGTAAAGTACTTTGGAGAATTCCAAGGTCTTGTGAAGGATGATACGATTTGCTTCCCATGTTTATCTCTTTATGAGAATGAGGATACATTATCTAGCTCTAGAGACTAGAGCTATACCAGTTCAAATGGTACATTATTAGTTTACCAACCATGTAGACATGGATTGAATCAACCACAGCCTTATAACTGATACTGTTACAAGATGCTTAATCCGGGATACATTCTGCTGTTTTCAAACAGAACTGTTATCCTGTACTGGTTTTTACTCAATACAAATAATGGTGGAAGGGGTGTTACTCTGCTTAAGGCCTTTTGGAGTGGCAACGGTAGAGACAAGTTTAGGGATGGGACGAATTTATGATATGGACATACATTTGTACAACCAACCTATCTGTGTTTGCAAAAAATCTGGAAGTGTTTTCCTTTTCCAAATTCTGGTATTTGAAGTGGTGGTTCCTCCGAAACACGTAAAAGGGGTGAATAGGATGTTCCACCTCTGTTAACCTGTTTAGGACATCAACACAGTTTGCAATGCAGATGTTTGATCATTACCTTTTCTAATCCTGTAATAATTATTAAAAATATAACAGCATGAAAGTGTTTTAATGAAAAACTTAATGTCATTTTCATTTATCAAATCTTAATACTGCATCAAATCTTAAGATTTTCACTACATGTATTGTTGCTCCCTATGGCAAGCAACTAAAGAACAGATTTATTCCCTATGCTTTCCTTTGTAATCACCATGATTCAGCTCATTCTTAGTGGTATTAGTCTTAGGAACACTGCATCTAGCATTCTGTCAATTTACAGATTTGCAGCTTCTATGTTTTTTCTCGGTACTTACGTTATCCTAATGATTTAGGACAAAGGAAGTGATGGAGACAGAAAAGCTAAGCTGAAATTGCATGGTGGAAAAGCATTTGAGGAAGGGGACTATGCTGGTGCAATCATATTCTACACTGAGGTAGGAGTATAACGTTGTGCATTATATGATTTTACTTCCTGTTGGACCTATTACTGCTAAGCTGAAATTGCATGGTGGAAAAGCAATAGGAATGTGATGCTGCCCATGCTATCCTCATTACTGCTAAGTGCTAATACGTGATCTGTTAGTGGACATTAGCTCAGGACAGAACTAAAAGATTTATCGCGATTTACAAACTCACACCATCACACTGGTTGCAGTACCTTACATCTATTACTACTTAGACCACTATAACTAAGTACTGCTGTGTTTTAACTTTAGCAGTTTTTATACAAGTAACTTTATACTAGTTTCTTTTCTCAAAAAGGTAATAACACATTCATTCCATTGTTACAACTGATTCACTGCAAACAGACTTTACAGACAAAAATTGTGTCACAGCATTTACACTTTTAAGCTTATAGTTTGTCGACTCTGCCCTTAAAAAAAATCGTTGTGAGGCAAATGCATTGTGGAATTATAATACCTGGATGACGATGACGCCACTACATGAAACATGCATGGTCCTTGACACAGCATTAACGCAATCAGCGCGGAGGGTGGTCAAGTGCACGCTGGCATAGGGAAGAATGACAGGTTCTTTACAGATAAGCCAAGTCATAACTACAAACAACAGAGATTAGCACAAAAGAACCCATCTCCATACATGTCACATCACAGTCGCTGCATCCCAGTTGACACCTAGGAAACTATCATCACATCTGTTGTCTAGGGACTATGGCTGTGAGAACAAGGAAGACAGCTTGAACTTCCAATGGCATTGCCTGTTAAGTGGAGATGGTCTTGCCAGTTAAGTGTGGTAGGACAATAGTCTAGCTCTTAAGCCTAAAATGGATCGTGAGATGTAGGTTGGTCGCAACTGAGAACATGTAGTCTCACCTGTTGGTGAACCTATAAGAGTTGGAACTTGGGAGGGAAATTCCCTCTTCACTTTAGTGGCGGTAGATCAAACTGCGATTAACGCGGAACTGTTTGTTTGTCTAGATTGATTCTGGAATCACAGATTGTGCTTATCACCGTTTGTATGATGCAGGCAATCAAACTTGATCCTGCAGATGCCACACTGTATTCAAACAGGAGCCTTTGCCATCTGAGAAGTGGTGCAGCGCAGGAGGCTTTGCTGGATGCTAATGATTCCATAAAACAAAAGCCTGAGTGGACTAAAGGACACTATCGCAAAGGATGTGCCCACATGGCACTCAAGGTCATAAAAGAAAAATAGAATTGTCCAAGTCTTTTGCTTTGTGATCTATCAGTTCCCTGTCATTATCTGATCTATGTTTTTGTATCTCTAGGAATACGAAGAAGCTTGTACTGCATTCATGGCTGGAATGAAGCTCGATCCTTTAAACGATGAAATGCAGAATGCATTTTGGTAATCTTTGTACCTATTTTACTTTCATTTACTCTATAACACAGATTTTCTTAAATGACCTCCGACACAGTTCTATGAATCAAAATACACGGATTCATGAATTTTTTCTGTTGTATGCTGCGTGATTCTTTTGTACAGAATGCTTACAAAAGAATTGGAAGCCGATTGTGCTTCTGACAACCCACGTTGACATTTTCAGGGAGGCAGCTAAAGCAATGAAGAATGAATATATGGCTGAAAAGCGCGTCAGCTCGGTTGATTAGAGGGCATCGGCGTGTTCGTGCCCTGTTATGCTGTTTCTTTTGGACCCGAATGTCAGCTTGGATGGTTTAATTTCGTGTAGTACTTGTGTCTATATGAAGTTTCTCGTTGGTTAAGGACACAGCGAAGTGGCGGTGGAACAAGTGCTCGATTCCACGTGGAACAGATGTTTTGCCATAACATATCTTGAAACAGTACTTACTACTCCAGCACCTAACGTTATTTACCTGTGTGGCTGCGTGCTTGAGCGTGTTATTTGATGATCGTATTTTGTTGCTATCTTTGGTGAGAACATGTTGTATTGCGTATAATTTCGTTTAGGTAACCTGCTACTGTACTATAATGTTCCTGGTTACATGCCTTCTTTCTCTCCCCGTGTCCAATTACTTAGCAGTGCGTCGTGCGTACGGTATCTGATATAGGGCTTGTTTGGGGAGCTTAAGATTAAGATAAAACCATTATGGTTTTAGAGAAAACCACTTCTCATAATCTGGACTGTTTAGGAGAGTTTTATTTTAATTCTGACAGATTTTGATTTCGAGAGAACAGGAGCTTTTGGTTTTGATTCCGAGAGAAAAGGAAGCTTCTCAAAACATTTACATAGACCTTGCTAACAGCCTATTAGTTGGGTTAGATGGGTTAGATGCCTAGTTGCTTGAAAAGTCCGCTGATAGTCTATGTTAACTATTATTATAGTTGGGGTTAGATGTCTAGTTAAGTCCGCTGATAGTCTATGTTGACTATTATTGTAGTTGGGTTAGATGCCTAGTTAGATGGAACTTTGAGTAATATCCCCTGAAAATAGTCTATGATGACTATTATTGTTGATGGTTTTGAAAGTTGAAGCTAAGTTAAAAATATAATGTTTCCTTGTTTGAGCTGCTAAGCAAAATGAAATTCAAAGCTCAGGATATAATGTTTCCTTGTTTGAGCTGCTAAGCAAAATGAAATTCAAAGCTCAGGGCCGTTCCTATATAATCATTTTCTAATTCCAACTAATTTATCTAATTCTAACTAATTATATTACGTTAATTAAATATATCAATCACTATTAGATAATTAGTGCATATTATCCTCAGTTTTCTTTTGGATTCGCTTGCTATGCTTTTACTCAATTTTTTGAAAGGTAAAATAATTTTACTCCTCTGCGCACGAAGTAGTCAAACTGCGGCGAATAAAAAGAACATCTCACGTTCCATAACCCTGAATCAGAAAAACACACACAAACAGAAAGCAAGCTGGGTATGCGTGCCATTTTCCAACTCCAAACAGACACAAAGTACGCGTTGCGGGTGCCGCGTAGCCGATACCCCCTCCCGAGCTGCCCCAGGTGAATCACAGCCGTCCGTATCGACACGCGTCCGCCGATCCGGTGCATCCCGCGCTCCGCCTCTCCCCTCACCCACGTTCCCGCCTTCCTCCCCATCCCAATCCCATAAAGCAGCTTGGCCGCGAGGCTTCTCCTGGAAGGAAGCAAAGAAGGCGAGGCGAGCTCCACCGCCGCTTCACTCTCCACGAGGACAGAGAGAAACCCCAAACCAAACCCTAATCCCCGCCGCGAGGAGGCTTCGAGAGAGCTCGCCCTCCATGCCGAGGTGGCGGAGGCCGCGCGTGCCTGGCGGCTCGTCCGCCGATTTCGGCGCCCACCTCATCGCCGCCCAGCTCGGGATGCAGTGCCGCATGGGTACGTGCGCTGTGCGGCGTGGCGAGCTCCGATCCGGGGCTTTCTTGTTTTTTTTTTGCGCCGGTTTCTGTGCATTTTGTCTGCTTCGCGCTTCGATCCATCACGGGTTGGGGTTTCCGCTTTGGAAATCGCCTAATTTTGTTGTTGTTGCTTGCCGTGCGATGGATATAGGTCCAGCGGCGGCGGAGCAGATGAGGCGTGTCATCGCGTCGTCGGACTGCGACACCGGCCGCGTCATGAGTGAGATCCCCCGTTCTCCTTGGAAAGGGCTCTTTTTTTTCTAGGGTTTTGCTTGGGTTTTTGGCTACTGGAACATATTGGCCTCGGTGATGTTGGAGTGGTTTTCTACTTCGTCATGGAAGATTAGCGCGAAAGGCATGGTTTTTCAAGGCGCCACTGTTTGTTTCGGTTCGGCTTTGGAGGAACGTGTTAGTAAGCACGCATGCGTGTTTGGTGGTTGGGTGAGGCCGAATCCTCGAGCCTTTAGCTATTAGGTGTAGTCCGATATTGTTTGGGGGAAAAAGAGGTTTTTTTATTCGTACTAGTCAATGCGGGTTTACTTTTATTAATATCATGCATCTAGTGTAACTTGATGATGTTGTGACCTCGTTGCTCGTTGTTCTGTCCCTTTGGTGAAACATATTTGGTGTTCCTTTTGCAATGAATCAGTAGGCCTCTGTTGTGATTTGGGAAATTCCCCCTTCTTTTGGCGATTTATATCTTGTTTTACTCCATGACATGTTGAGAAAACATAATCAACAAGTTCGTATCTTACTGTGTTTCTTCTTAAAATGGCTTGTTGAAGGGATGTTTGGTGCCATGGAAGGTAGAGACAGTGATTCTGATTCGGATGACTCTGCGGAGACGGGGAACGTTGGGCCACTTCATGAGGCAGCAAGCGCAGGGAAAATGGATACTTGCAAACACTTGGTGGAGCAGCTTGGGTTTGACGTCAATGCTGAAGCTAGTGATGATTTGGGTATGTGCCACTGCAGTTTACAACTTGAATGCTTTCATGTTTCTCCTAGGTATTATTTTATGCACTATATAATGTAAGCTTTTAGATGCGACACAAATCATTGGAGATGTAAATTGTTAACGTACATCATGAAGGGACCTTACCTTAACAACTCCTTCACCAGAAGCTCTGGTTCAAATGCCATACGGTTTTTCTTGTGTATTGTGAGAATTCTATGATCATCAATGGTGTGCCAACATTGATGAAATCATAACCAGCTGATGTAATACCTTTGTTTTTACAAGAATATCTTCTCCCATTTTGTTTGCCTCTTCTCCGCTGTTTTTATTTGATGTTTATTGGATGTGCAAATTTGTGTCTCTGGCTATTGGTCCTTCACTCCTTATGTGCATATGTTTTCTCATGCCACTTTATTAAAGTAACGAATATGACTGCCAAGTAATTCTTTTTTTTTGTCAGGCTGGTTATATTGCATCAAGTGCATTTTCCATATAAACCGGGAAGCTAGTGCCTTTCATTTATGCATTTAGTCTTGGTTGATATGCATGTATCATAAATTTACTATTTTATATTGTGGATGATCCCTGTTAAGTGTTGACCTAACATATTTTGTGAATTGTTGCTATCTGCATATAGCTGTCGTGTGCTTTGTTGAATTATGGAACTTTTATGCCCCATGTTTTGTTGTGATTTATGACTAAACTGCTTGATCATAACACTCATGGCAGGTATGACACCTTTGGCTTGTGCGGTGTCCAAGGGAAAAGCAATTGCTGTGAGGTATTTTCTTGACAAAGGTGCTGATCCAGATAAGCAAGACAACATCGGTTTTACTCCTCTGCACTATGCTACAAAAGAAGGTGTCCTTTTGCACATGCCGGCATTTATATTTGCAGTTCTTATACTGATCTGTCACTGCATGAAAGAAATGTGTTACGAATGCAGGCACATTATTTATCATATTTCCGTATTTTTTTTATCTGGTTATCATCCCGAATTTCTACTCCGTCTGTCTCAAGATATAGCTACCTTTTAGCTATGAATCTGGACAAGTGCTTGGCCAGATTCATAACAAAAGGTATCTATATCTTGGGACGGTGGAAGTACCTTTTTTAGGATAATAATAATAGTAGGCAATTTTTGTCCTAAAGTCTTGCTTGAGGATCAGTTTGGTTTCTGAAATTTTGTTATTTGTCCAGTAAAGTCGTCCAAAATTGGTTTTTGGTTCAGAATGATCCTTGAACCCACTCGAAGTGCCACATGGGCAATCAAACTTCTGAGCTGTAGTCCTTGGTGCCAAGCTTCCTTGTGAAAATATATTATGCCCTTACATCTCACATAAAAAGGAAAGGAAAAAGTGTTGCTTGAAACCTGACCTATGGGCCTCTCTTCATGTTTACCTTAAATTATTTATTTTTAGCTCCTAATTCTTGTGTGTCATCGTCTTTTTCTTTCTTTTGCTATGTGAGACATGAGTGGCATAATAGATTTTTCAGAATGGAGCTCGCCACCAAGTAAAAACATTAGCTGAGTTGGCTTTCCTAAATGGTGCTTCAGGTGTGCCCAACGACCATTTTGAATGAAATGCCAAACTTGGAGCACTTGGGCAAAATTGGTCATTCTCCTTCTGTTCCCTTGTGGCATTCATTGTACCTAACTTGAGATGGGAGTAGGGAGCCTCATATTATATCAATATCTTAGACATGGTTAATTATGCTGCATGATTTTCATATTCAACATTTTTATCCACTTTGCATTAACATGGTTATGTTTTAACTTTTACTTAGTGCAAAATACATGTATATTTTGAGCCTGATCTTGTCATTTTACGCTTTAGGAAAATTTAAGAATCGTACAGCAAAGTAGTCAATATTGGCATATTGCACAGGGGCTAATTCAAATCTTCATCGATATGTGTCTCACTGTGATCGATTACTTATGCCGATACAAAAATCACCCCATGCATATTAAGCACTTTGTTTTAAGGTTTTTAAACTTTCCTGAAAGAGGTACATGGAAGCAACGGAATGTCGAATATCTATGTTCTAAAATTCTTCATTGGAGTACTACTCTATTTCTATTACATTTTTTTTTTCATTTTCCCTTACAGGGTATGATCGACTGGCACGACTACTTCTGTCTAGAGGGGCTAGTGTCGATGTTATTTCTTCTAAAGGCACAGCTCTGCATCTTGCTGCCTCCAGTTGGAAGTCTGGCATCATGAAGATTCTATTGGAGAACAATGCAGATGTAATGGGTTATTTAATGTTTTTGTCTGCACAACTACTTGTCTGCAGAGTTCTATTGTCCGCCACATGGCTAACCTTTTCTTTTTGAAAATTGTAGCCAAACAAGGTCTCCGCAGATTCAGAGACACCATTGGCTGCAACACTTATTGCTTCTGATGGACTGAATGAACCTGCTGTGCTGAAGTGCATAAAGCTTCTTGTTAAGGTCTGTTACCCAATTCAGAATGTTCTTTACCTTTTAATCACCTGGGGGAATCGCATTACATGAAGCGCTCTAATCAGATTCATATGCTTTATTTGAACTATGATATCCACATTTTTGTCTTCATATTATGATGTCTGTATACGCAGGCTGGTGCTAATTTGAACCTTGCTATTCCTGATACACCATTGGTGATAGCAACTAGCAAAGGCTTTGTTGAATGTGTTGAGTACTTGTTGGAAGCTGGTGCAAACGCCAATATTCCAATTAATAACGTGAGTTCTAAACTCTTTCTTATTGCGACCCTATTTGATCTTTTGGGTGTGTGTGCTGTTTAGGGTGGGGTATAGTATGTTCGGTTGCTTGCTGCTGCTTTAATATAATGTGTTATGTTGTCAACATGCCATCTAGATGGTTATGTTGTCAACATGCCATCTAGATGGTGCACAAGGGCCTATGTCTTCTATTTTTACTTATTACATGTGAAATATTTTTCTCCATCTCTTTTTTGCTACACAAAAGGGTAGTAAGACACCAATAGAAATAGCCGCGAAGTCTGGAGTAAGGAAGCTTGTGGAGATTCTATTTCCTTGCACGTCACCCATTCAAGGCGTGACAAACTGGACTGTTGAAGGAATCATCACCCATGTGAAATCAAAAAAATCAGAGAAGAAAGTATGCACTCAGGTCTGAACTCTCAGCTCAGTGTTGTATGACAATCTTCTATAGTCTGTAACTTTTTCCCTGCTTCTGAGATCTATGAGTTAAAAATGCATGTTATCTTGATTTTGTGCTTCACCTGCCTACCTACTAGTAACAAACATGTATTAGTTCTGTAGAAGATTCTTTTACCTACACACTGTTAATTAGTCAAGCTGTGGTCTGCATAGGTACTTGCAAGAATTGTACTCATGGAATACATTCCTATCAGAAAGATATCGTCATGCATAAGAGTAAACAAGTAGTCAACAAGAGGCTTTAATTTGGAGTTCTCAGTTTAAGTTTTCTTAATGATTTAGGATAAGGGAAGCGATAAAGACAAAAAGGCTCAGCTGAAATCATTTGGCGCGAATGCAGTTGAGAGGAAGGACTATGTTGGTGCATCCAAATTCTACAGTGAGGTATAATTTGTGCATCATATCTTCCTACTGGAAAGTTCTATTAGTTCCTACTTCCTCTAATTCCATATGTAAGTCATTTTGTACTTGTGCTGTGAATTTAAGAAGATTACTCAAATGAATTTGTTGCCCTTCATTTATTACATTGGAATTTGTAAAAGATGAGGGTGAGAGGAGTAGCAACTGGCATTTCCTTGGCGTGGTTAAACATGGAAGAGAAGAATAAAAAGTCCCTGGAAGTTCTAAAACCAGTTACATGTAGGAAAGAATTGAGAAGCCTAGACACTTACATTTGCACTACATCTGCTATCTTTCCTTGTACACCTGTTGTCGTTACTACAGTAATACTTTCTGTTTGATTAGTTTTTCTTTGGGCATATTAAGTAATTTCCTCGGTATATACTGGCAAATGGCATATTACCAGAAATTAGCTGGAAGGGGAATGTCCAAATGTGAAGACTTGTTTGTGTGCAAAAAATTTTATGTAGCTGTGTAACCTTTTTCTTCAGTTATTATATGAATGTTTGTTAGTCATGGTTGGATGAAACCTGACAACTACAGGATAGATAACCAATGTGTATTGAGTTTTTCCTCTTTTTTTCAAACTAGACCTGATATTCCACTGACCAATTAGATCAACTTATGGTTGATTTTGTTTGTTTTCAGAGCTCTTTTTTTATCTTTGTTCTTAAAAACGTTATTTTAGAACTGATGAAATTGGCATTTTACACATCTGGTTTGGTACTTGGTATTTAACTGGTTCTGTGTCATAGTAAGCTTGTTTCAATTATGAGCCTCCTGGAGACTTTCTCAGATTGAATAGTTGAAACCTTGGCGCTCAGATTTATGTTAACAAGTGCTATTTTGGAATTGCATAATTCCCTGTGAAACAAGTTTGATTTTAGCCACATAAATCAAGGCATGTTCATAATTGGAACTATTGATACCTTAAGTATCACAGCGGTAGTTTGTAGATACTTCAAAGAACACTTGAAGATGTATACAGATAGCCATGAATTGGAAAATAGTAAAGAACACTTGAATATTCAAAATACACTGATTACAAAGTAAAATATAAGAAAACAAATAGCAAAAGTGATCGAATAAATAAAATGTTTTAGAGTAACATGATCGGTGATACGGGGCATGTAGCATGTTGAGTTTATAGTAATTGATGAATAATGGTAACCGCAAACATATTGACGGGTGTGATGAAGCATGGGAAGATCCAACGGCACTTGTTTCCTAGGTGATGTGGAATTGACTACACTAAAGAGGGTTCCAATTATATAGTATTATATGATTCATCAAGCATGACTATTGTATGTTTCAAAGTCTCAGAGAAATTATAATTGATGGACAAGTCTAGGTTGGTTGTGTTGTGATTACATATTCACATGTTTTCCCTCTTATTGCTTGTTTTATGTAGGCCATCCAGCTGGATCCTGCCGATGCAGCGCTGCATTCAAATAGGAGCTTTTGCTACCTAAAAAGTGGTGAAGCACGGGAAGCTTTGCATGATGCCAAGACTTGCATAGGACTGAAACCAGATTGGCCAAAAGGTTACTATCGGAAAGGAGCTGCCCTGATGTCGCTCAAGGTGAGCTAGAAATGCAACTTGCTTGTCTTCAGCTTCTTTATACGTCACATCCTTGTAGATAATCTGCTGCGCATTTTTATTGTTAGGAATACAAAGAAGCGTGTGATGCATTCATGGATGGAGTGAAACTGGATCCTGCAAGTGCGGAGCTGCATGAAGCATTTTGGTACTTTTTCTAGACCTTCTCTTCAACACAATTCTCAACTTCTGAATGGCTTTTTACACCAAAATGACCCTGTCCCACCTAATCAAAATGGTAACCGTGAGCTTGATCATTGAATTATTTATCATTCTAATAGCAGTTCCTTTGACAAAAAAGAGTAATTTCCATCTGTAGCTTATTACACAATAAGGGGGGTTTTGATATCCCAGTATGCATTAATGGTAGATTGAAGCCACCTTGGGAGTTTCTAAAACAATTGTTCTTACCATTTCAGGGAAGCAGCCGCGGCAGTGAAGAAGGAACATTTGGCTGCAAAGACTGTCAGCTCATTTGATTAGGATCTGGTCGATTTCCTGCTTGGTTCAGTGTGTTTTTGGGGGGGACTTGATATGTACGCCCTTAATTAGATGGTTCCATGGCATCAAACATCCTAGCGGTGGTCTCCTTTGGGTCTCTTAAACATACAGCTCAATACACTCAGATTTTTCCTGGAGTAATTTGTCATGAAAACGCTACTTCTAGTTGCCAGCTTGGCTTGATCTCGCATTATCTGTCTGCCCTCTTTTACTGTTAAGTCTGCTTTAGTTGCCCTGCTCTTGCCTTGTACTTCGCTGAGTTTTCTTACTGTTCTGGTTTTCTTGCTGATGTTCCCACGGACCTGCACGCCATCTTTCAAGTCTTTAGGGCTTCGTAAATAAGTGAGGTAAATCCGTTCAATTTTGGTAAAATAAGTGAGTCCTCCATTGTGTCGTCGTCATCATTCCATCTTTTTTTCTAAACATGCTACTAACTCAGGCGGTTTGACAGAGGGACAATAAATAGAGGAAAAGTCCAAGCATGTTTTTAATGTGCTATATGGTGTTTCTTTTTAAAAAAATATAGAAATTTGTTTAAAAAATTATATTAACCTATTTTTTAATTTAAAATAATTAATACTTCCTTAATTATGTGTTAATGACCCATCTCTCTTGTCAATCTTCTTTTTTATTTTATTTCAAAGACAGTCATAGACTTAACAAATATATATTATATAAAAATACAAACATCCTAAAATCTGATAGGATCCTGATCATGCAATCTGATTCTACGGACTTAATAGTATTAGCTTATAAAAGAAAGAAATTAAGAAATATGTATCAAACGGTTAAAAACGAAAAGAAAAATGTTTCTTAAAGTATAATGAGAAACTTAGTTTTATCAGTTTATAAAAGAAATATTTTTTCTCGTGTTTACCGAGTCCGAGAGTACCCATGTTCTCTGCTCAGTAGTGGTATAGTGCCATAACTACGGCTCCGATCTGCACTCTGCTCCGTTCCCACACACCAGTACACACAGCTTAGGTCAGTCTCAATGGTTAGTTTCACTACACAGTTTCCAACATCGCCACATCAATTTGAGTGGGATGAAACAATGAATGAAACAACCTTCACAATGCAGTGTTTCACGTACTAATTCCAAAGCTAAGTAAAACATTTATTTGCTGCACACGGATAGGATCATATGCACCATATATAATGTGTAGCCATTTCTCAAGCGCACACAAGCATCAGGTCTCAAGTGCATCAGGTTGCTACATTGCTAAAAACCAAAATTCAGATTTGACATCCAAAAATTCAGAGCTAAAAATTCAGAGCCGAAAACCAAAATTCAGATTTGACATCCAATATGCTTTGAACAGAGTACTAAGATAAATGGACCAGTACACTGCAACATTCAGGATTATCACAGATAAACACAGATTCAGAACTTAGCTAGATAGATGACGAAAAGCACATATGTTCAGTTCACTGCAACATTCAGTTCACTGCAACATTCAGTTCAGCACAGTGCATCTGCAACATTCAGTTCAGCAGAGTGCATCTGCAACATTCAGGTCAGCAGCATTCAGATCTGTGTTTATCACAGATAAACACAGATTCACCAATCTAAAATGCACTCTGCAACATTCAGGTCAGCAGCAGCAGATATATCCTGAAAGTTTCACACAAATTAGCATGTAAGTTGTGACTGGAACACAGGCATTCGCATAGAGCAGTTCAGGTCACTGAAACATAGATAACTGAGATAATTTGCCACTGCAACTAGGATAATAAACTAAGATTGATATAAGAAAAGTTCATATAGTCTTCAGTAGTTCAGATAGGCATCAGTAGGGCATGTCACTGGAACACAGTGGCTTCACATTGTTGCTTTCGTCCTGTACAAAAAAAAATAATTGATGATGAGTATTCAAACATTTACAAGTGCATCATGCATATGTTCATATAAACGTTACAGAAAAATAAAATAATTACATGTATTCTATCTCAAACTCCAAGTCCACGTGCACGACCACCAAACTTATTCCAAATATGTTCCACCAAATCATTCTTAAGTCGGCGATGAGCCGATCGATCTCGAATAGAAGTATCTTTTTCTAAAGCTCTCTCTAATGGAACACTCTCATCTGGAGAGAATTCCGGTTCTTGAACCGTTGATGAACTAGGAGGCATATTTATATCTAGATTTTCTTCAATAATATCTTGTTCCTTCTCATCTTCAACTATCATATTGTGAAGTATGATGCAAGCTAGCACGACATCACGGAGTACATCACGGTCGTATAGACGAGCTGGCCGTTTTAAGATGCAAAATCGACGCTGCAATACACCAAAGGCTCTCTCGATATCCTTTCTTGCCCCTTCTTGTTCTTCTGCATACTTTTTCTCCTTCTCAATGATAGGGAGTCGTATTGACTTAACAAACACTGCCCATTCAGGGTATATTCCATCAGCAAGAAAATACCCAATGTTGTGTTGATTCCCGTTTACCATGTACTGGACTCTAGGAGCTTGTCCTTTTAGCTCATTGATAAATAGAGTGGACTGATTCAAAACATTAATATCATTGTTAGAACCCTTTACTCCAAAGAACGCATGCCAAATCCAAAGATCATGTGATGCCACGGCTTCAAGAATCGGCGTGGGCACTTTTTGATCACCCCGAGTGAACTGACCCTTCCATGCATATGGGCATCTTTCCCATTGCCAATGCATGCAGTCAATGCTGCCAAACATACCAGGAAAGCCTCGTCTCTCACCAAGTTTGAGTAGACGTTCAGTATCTTCCATAGTGGGGCGCCTCATATATCTCTCCCCAAATACTTCTCTAACACCTTTGACAAAATTCTTCAAGGACTCCATTGCAGTAGTCTCTCCTATCTTCAAGTATTCATCTAGTTCATCTGCACAACTACCAGTAGCCAATTGGCGAATAGCTGCAGTGCACTTCTGTAGTGGACTGAGCCCTTGTCGATTAACAGCATCGACCCTCTGAGTAAAATAAGTAGACCATTGGCCCAAGGCATCAACGATTCGTTGAAAAAGTGGCCTAGACATACGAAATCTTCGGCGAAAAATATTCGAAGGGTAAAGAGAATTTTCCGAGAAATAATCATTCACTAATTTTTGATGTGCTTCCTCCCGTGGCCTTTTGATGTGCTTCCTCGGGTTGAATCGATGGTCAGATGCCATATTGTGAAGACCGTCGATGGTGGACTGTATGACCACCGTGGCTTCATTGAGAACATCATCTATGATCGACCACTGAGCAAGGAAGTCATCCAACGAGTACAGGGGATTTTCACTTCCATCAATGTTGTCAATTTCCTCAGACATCTTTGCACAAGATAAAAATAGTGAATGGAAGAGGTGAGAAAAAGAGCCATCGCAGAAAGTTCAAAGATGAAATGTTACCTCAAATCTTAGAGATCAATGGCAGAGGAAGAGAAAGAGAGACAAGGCATTCATGAGAGAAAAGGAGAGAAGGCATTCCTGTCTATATATAAGTGAAACTGCCATACACAAGATGTGAAACTGCCATGCGTCCACTAGAGATATGAAACTGTCGTGCAAGTTCAGCATTCACACATAAATATGGCTGCATTTACACATATATACTGCTGTATGGCCACTACATGTGAAACTGCCATGCGTCCACTAGAGATATGAAACTGCCTTGCAAGTTCAGCATTCACACATAAATATGGCTGCATTTATACATATATAGTGCTGTATTGCCACAACATATATAGTGCTGTATTGCCATGCATATGAAACTGCCATGCGGCCACTAGATTTTGATAAATAAAGTGTTGTATTCACACAAGTGTATTGTAGCATAAAGACTTAAAATAAAGTGCTTCCTTCACACAAGTATAGTGCAGCATGTACACAAATATATTCTGCGGCAATAAGACTGAGAACTAACCTTAGTCAGCAAATAACTTGTCCTCAAGCTTGCGTAATGCCTTCTCACGGTTAACCTTTTGAGCTTCGGACATGTGACTTGTATCTTGACTGAGCAGGGAATTGTAGACCTCAAACATCTTTGCTTCCTTTTGCTCCGTTGCTGCCTTCAAATTTGTGTTTGATATATGAATCTGTGCTTCAGTAACCTTTTCACACTCCACCTTCCGATCTTGCTGCACCTTGATAATTTTCTCAATACTATCCCCAAGCATGAAAATTCCTTCCATAACATTATCCTTCTTGCGCTTTCCACTGCGCTCAGCCTTTGCTGATTCTCTACCAATGGGACGTGACTGTTCTTCTTGAACATCAACTGTCTCAGTATTGCCTTTCTCTTTTTCTTGAAACTGTGCCTTCCATTTTGGCTCCTCTTTTAATATCTTCCACCAATGCACCAACGAAAAACGCTTTCCAAACCTGTTTTCATATAACTTCTGTGCCTCTTCCTCTAGCATGTCATCGGAGTATCCGCTTGTATGCATTTGAGTTATCTTAGTCCAAGCATCGTTGAAATCAGTGATCGATGACTTCAAGCGTGACCAGTGAACCTTCAGTTGGTTTAGTTCTCTTTTACGCTTTCCATTTCCTTTCTTGTTAAACTCCTCAGTGATTTCCTTCCAAAATGTATCATATTTCTGGTCATTACCCCTAATTGGGTCTTTTGAAACATTCAGCCAAGCACTGGCCTACACAATATGAAATAAAAAATATGAATCAATGAAGTATTTTACCAAATACTTGCCTACAAAAACAAAAATAAAAAACTGAATCAGTGATTACCAGTCTCGTTTCCTCCTCATGAGTCCAATATCTTTTCTTTACTGCCCTATTTGCCTCACTGTTCTCCCCTTCCTCAATGTCAATATTAACCGTTTGCATTGGTGGTGCTGGTGGGGATATTGGGTTGAAGGTCATGGTCTGGCCAACAAAATGAAAATTTTGTCCTTGCATGTGTGGGTGTGGCAGATGCTGTGGTCGTTGAAGCAAATTCGTAAAACCACCTGGTGGATAAACCGACCTGCACAAATTATAGAAACAAGTTAAGTCCTCAAAGCAGTAAGACATATTGCAAATATGTGGAAAAAAATACATGCTTTACTGTCTATTTTTTAATTACTGAATTAGTAATAAACAAAACTAAAGCACTGGCCTACACAAGTAAAAACTGAATCTGCATGATATACATGCTTTACATATTGAATCTGTAATTTCTATGATATTTAACACTATATATAGCATGTAGTTCCTGTCTAGTAAGGAATTGATGCTACTTGAATGTCAAAATTCAGTCACTTTCAAGATATACGAGAGATTCAGTT
Organism: Oryza australiensis; assembly: GCA_019925245.2. Classification (NCBI taxonomy): domain Eukaryota; kingdom Viridiplantae; phylum Streptophyta; class Magnoliopsida; order Poales; family Poaceae; genus Oryza; species Oryza australiensis. Next base: position 86,458 of record JAIFGZ020000160.1, on the reverse strand, counting down.
TAACTCCAATCCAAGTCCTGAACATTTGAATCCAAATAAATCATATGTACACATGCTCGAGTTGCGCTGCGTGAATGAAACCCCATAAAGCGGTTGCAGATTGTATCATACAAATTACAGATTTAATTGTAGAGATCGAACAAATCAACTAATTGCAGTTCAAGCACTATCGGTTCAAGCACTTGCAGGCACCAAAATCAACTACTTCTAGGCATGAAAATCAACTAATGGCAGGCATCAAAATCAATACATACCATATATTTGTGGCTTGCTGGTTTCCTTGTTCATATGGAAAATTTGGGGGCATGGCACCCAATCCGACTCCTTGTGCTGGCCTCGGCGGCACTGCTGCTCCTTGCGGTGGGGATGAAGACGGCTCGGCGGGACGGCGCACGGGAAGAAGATGGAGGGGCCACCGGTGTAGGGGAAGAAGATGGAGGGGCGGCGGCGCAGGGAAGAAAGATGGAAGGGCCGGCGGCGCAGGGGAAGAAGATGGAGAGGCCGACGACGCACAGTGGAAACTGGTCGGCGGCGGAGAAAATGAAGAACCCGGCGGCGCAGGAGAGAACACCGTCTTCAATCCAAGACGGTGCCTCCGCCCCCTTTCCTCCTCCTCCTCGACGCCCGGATCTACGACTTGGATCCATGGCGCCGGATGTAGTGGCCAGGGGTAGGATGGGGAACGAGAACAAGGCACACGCAGGGAAGGAGGAAGAAGAAATTGAGCGCGAGGAGAGAGGAATCGCGCGGGAGGCGAGAGGAATTGCGCGCGGCCGGGAATCGGGCGGGAAGAACTGCATCGTCGCGCCCGGAGCACGGGATCGGTGGATGAAACTCTCCTCCTCGGTGCGGGTTTCGTGGGAGTAACGAGAGGTTGGAAACAACGCTCGGGAGTGTCATGGCCATGAAACGAACTTGTTCTCTCTCTCTCTAATTCATGCAAAATTTTCTGTTGATGACGTGTCACCCTAATTAATGTGCATGACACTCCTATAACCTCCCATTGAGACTGGCCTTATGGCGTGGCGTCGCATGAACCCAAAGGCCTCATCGTTTTCTCGATCAGTCACTAGCAAAATTTAAATTTAAATAATTTTAAAATATTTCATCAAATTTTATTTTTATATTAATATTTAAATCGCTAAAAACATATATATATATATATTACTTACAAATTATTTTTTTACTAATACATCGATGTATTTTTAGCGTTTGATCGAAACAGGAGTGCCGACAGCCCAAGTACCCAAAACGAAATCCATACCGTCGCCACGTCATGCTTTTGCACCGTCGGAGGGGCATCCTGCTACGGCCACACGGAAATCACGCTCCACCCTTTCCCCCTCTTTCCCACGTTCCCGCCTCTCCCGCTTCCTTCCCATCGAAACCATCGCTCAAACCCCAACGCCCCAAAACCTCCCCAACACGCCGACGCGAGAACCCACGGAATGGATCCGCCGCCGCCGCCGCCGGAGGCGGTCAGCAAGTCCGCATTCCTCTCCTGGCTCACCTTCCGCATGTTCGGTCAGTTCGTCGTACATCTCCGCCGCCTCATCGAACCCTAGTTAGTTTGCCTGCTTAGTTAGTTCTCTGTTTCTCTAATGCCGCTGTTGCTGCTTCGGTTCTTCGTCTCCTCTTCCCTCCCTCCCTCCAGGAAGCGGCGACTCGAGGGAGAGCGCGTTCCTGAAGGCCGTGGCGGAGGGAAACGTCCGCCGCCTCAAGGGTGAGTGGTTCCTCCTCGTCACTGGTCTCTTCTCGTGGGTATTGGAGGCGGTGCGCGTGTGAACGCTTGTTCGTCGGTCTGCTTGCCTCGTCCATGTGCATGAGAGCGACTCTCTTGTTGCTTGCGTGCGTGCGTGGCTGTTTCGACCGGTCGGCTTACGATTCTTTTTCCGCTAGCGTCAGTTCGGCGGTTGCACGACGCCACTAACGAATTAAGATCCTGTGGCCATCTACTCATCTTTGCTGATGCTTATTTTATTGATTGCTTCGCGATTAGATTTTGCCTTGTTTTTACACGCTGGAAGTGTTTCACGCCCTCACAGTTGTGCTTCGCGAGATTGTTTTTCAGATTTGTTGTCACTTCAAAATTATGATCCACGCACGGTAGTTTAGAATTGAATCTCTGTTGCTCAATTTTTCATCATATCATGATTATGATTTTCATGAAATCTTGAGTGTTGAAGAAATGGTGAATAGAACGAGTGAGAAGGACAGGGCAAAGCTTGCTGATATGAATATAGATGGCAGTGGGTTACTGCAAGTGGCAGCGAACCTGGGAAGAATTGAGGTCATCAGGTACTTTGTGGAGGAGCTTGGCTTTGACGTCAATGCTGGTTGCCTCTCCGGTGGTGCGTGTATTTCTTTGGCTAGATTAGTTGCATTTCTTTTTTGGATTGTTTTGTCAGTTTATTCAACAGATTATGTCAAGCAACCTGTTGTGTGACACAACATTTAGTTCAGACAATGCTACACCCTTTTATGTTTGATTCTGGCATGTTATAAATAGATGCAGCATGAGAAAGTTGGGATGCTTTAATAAGCAATATGCAGTGATTGATAAAAAACTGCATTCGAATTTGAGGTTATTATGAATTTTGTCTAGTACTTCCAAGATTTTGTTACATATATAACATAAGCTACCATTTAGGTTCTATGTATAGGATCCCTAAATTCAGTGAGAAGCTAGCTGTCCAAAAAAATAAAAAATTAAAATGCACACCGTGCAATGTCCCATTCTGTGCCAATCCAATAGTTATATTGTCTTCTAGAAATCATACAAATTATGTATTATTTACCATGCTACTACGAATTCCTCGGTGGCAAATGCATGTATGGTGTAAAATCTTTTGATGGTAGAGCTTGAGGGCTGTAACCTTTTAGATGAGAGCCAAGTTGTTGGTAATCTCACAAGGTACTTGTTTTCATTGTTGTTGACAGGTGCGACAGTTTTGGCTTCTGCCGCATTGTTGGGAGAAGTTGATGCTGTGAGATATCTTCTTGACCATGGGGCTGATTCTAATAAGATAGATGAGACAGGCTCTGTTGCTCTTCATTGTGCTGTGAAAATGGTCTTTCTCTTCACGTCTACTGTTCTTTTTTTTCCATTTTGCGACTACAAATGTCTTGTTGAACATGTAGTGATAGGTTTGAAATTTTAACCATCAAATCAAGAAACATTTTTGGATTTAATTGTGAAAAAAATAAAGTTAGTTTTCATTGTCGTGACTGTATTTCAGATCTTCAATTGCCTGATGCAAAACAAAGATCTGGCGGGTCCGTTGGAGAGCAAGGAGGGGGCTCTAGCGTGAGAGAGAGTGCGCGCCGGCGGCCACTTCGCGAGAGCGTGTGCCGGTCATCACCCCGACGCCGACGACCACTTCACAACCTGTCTTTTCCACTCTCAACCCTCTCACCTGCAATGACTTTCTCTGCGTCTTCTTTATGGAGTGATGTAGTCTAGGGAAGACCCCTGCAAGGTAGCACCCACGAAGACGATGGGGGGCCCTGGACAGAGGTCCGCCGCAGAGGAAGGACGACTCAAAGCGCCCCAACGGCCGCCCACCAACCAACCTCGCTCAACCAGCATTGAAGAAGATTCCACGATGGCTTCAAGGTCGTTTCTGCTGCTTGGGGCCAGGGCACCAAAAGCTAACCTGCGTGAGAGAGAAGCGCTGCTATAATTGCTGGTACCCGGGTCACTTAGCTCGGGCATGCCCTTCGAACGAGTCTCTCCAGCAAGAAAACAGGCAGAGGAGAGAGGAGGAGGAAGACAGGAGGAAGCCTGAGAAGCGATCCCAAGTTGTTCGTCAGAAGCCGCCAGCAGGAGCAGGTAGGCGCGCCCTGCTTGCGCGGTCGCTTCAAGACACCCAGTCTGAGAAGACGGGGAACTCCTCAGGAGCAAGCCGGGAGCCCACCGAAAGCGACACACAGGAGAGGAGGAACACAAGCAATTCAGCGATGGCAGGCTACCAGCTTTGTGCCCAGCAGCCCGCTCGCTTGCTCAAGGATTGGAGAACAGGAGAGCCACAGCTCAGGCCCGAGCATGGAAAGTGCATACTTTCGTGGACGCCAATGATGATTGAAAATGAAGCTCTTCTGCAGAGATGTGGTCTTCTAGCTACGGTGTTGGGTAATCGGCCAAGCGTCTCCCCGCAAGAAATGCTGCAAGTTATAGTCAGTTGTGGTGTGCGGCCTTCGGATGTGCGCATTGAGGTAGCCACACCTGAGATTTCTTCATCTTCTTCCGAAGCACAAGAGACCATGACTGGGTACTGAATCTCTCAAGAGAAGTGACCTGCAAAGGAGCTCCGATTGCTTTCAAAGGTTGGGACAGGCGCCAGCAAGCTAGTAGCTCGAAGCTGTAGTTTTTCACCAAAGTTTCTCTAGAAGGACTGCCTCAACACGCATTGGATGAGGGCGCGGTGGCGCAAATCATCAGAGGGCTAAATGGCGAGCTTGTGGAGATGTTAACTCCGGCTGATGCGAGGGTTTTAACTGTTTTCGCCTAGCTATCCAATCCGAACAAGGTGCCTAAGATCCTTGAGATCGAGATCCCCGAACGCGTCGACGGGGGGCCACCTCGCTGGGAACGATTCCCCGGAAGCAATCTGATCCCGCGAGCGCCGCTACAAAAGAGCTCGCTCTCTTATGACATCTTTGTGCACATTGAGGAGCTCATCGATCCGACGCCACCACACGTCTACGACTACTATGTCTGCTCAGATGATGATGACGATGACGACGACATCCCGCGCTGCGTCATGTTCTCCTGCTGGGCCGAGAGAACGGATGGCTCCGGGCCATGGTCCTTCGAGCAAGGAGGAGGACGCGCGTTCGGCGGGGCTTCCAGCTCGGCGGGCGGTCTTCCTAGTCGTATTTGGTCAACTCCGGCAACAAGGCATGACGCGGCACTGTCGGGCTCCCAACTGATGGTGGCAATCCTGGAGCTCCCTTCGGATCTCAAAAGCACACCAGAGGAAGAGGCATCCTGTGAGCCGGCTGGCGAGCATTCAACAGCCGTGGTGGTGCCAGAGGAAGTCCCGATTAATCTTCCACAGCGACGCCGCCGGTTATCATCCAGAAGTTGCAGGAAAAGGGACCAACGGGCGAAGTGGGTTCGATGGATCCGCAGAGAGCACCGGCTCATCTTCTTCCGTCCCAGGCGCACAACGACGCCGCCGTCGACGGAGATGCCATGGAAGACGGCGGCTTCCAGGCTAGTGAACCGGGGATGGTGGACTCGGTGCACAGCACGGTGGACAAGGCTACAGACCGGGCGTTCAATGCGTCGTGTCAACTCCCAACGGATCCGTCCTTGTGCACAGTTGCCAATGGAGGCGTGTCGGAGATATGGGAAGATCTCGCTGTGTTGAATATCCGGGAGCCATTAATGCTGCTGACTTCGGTGCCGCGTCTGGAGAGAGAGAGCGAGGATGAAGCGTTGGATTTGATCTCTGGCCAAAAAGAAATGGCGCGCAACGAGGATGAGCTCGCATCGTAGTTGGGCCAAGTGACCGGCCCAGCAGCGCGTCGGCCTCTGGAGAACCTGCCCATCTCAAGCCTCCTGCGATTTTTTGCAAGACGAGGTACAGTGCCGGCCTTACCAGCTACAACCAACCAATGCAACATTCAGGCCGACAAGATTCAGAGCTTCATAGCTTTAGCATCAGCACCTCCAGCAGCGTCACTCCTGGGAACACGAACACCTGCAGCGGCGCCAGCCCAATCATCACGTTCCAGCCGTTTATTTGAAGATTATTTGAAGAAGCAAGACAAGTCACACATTCCTCCTTGAAGCATATTGAGCCTACTTTATGTTTTACCGTTTGAAAATAAAAATACATGTTTTGCTAATTACATGGGAATTAGGACTACCTATTTGTTTGTGCCATGTTTACTTGATGTCTATTCATTGTCGAACCTGGGTGATAATTTGACTGGCTTGCGTCACTTATTACCACTAGCTCACTTGATGAGATAATTACATTAATTATGTTAGTATCTAACAAGCTGCGGGCTCGAAACACCTGGTCATACTTATTGGTCATAATTATCCAACTAAAATGTGACCTAATGGTGGGCTGGGGGTATATAGTTTTGCTTGTCGCACTTATGTCAATTAAGGACCGATTCGCGGGAAACTCTAGAAGACTTACCGTACTTGCCACAAGCAAGAATGGACAACTGCTGGACTTGTAGTGTAACTTTTTCCTGGCCGACGTACCCAGGCAAGGGTGGACGTGATGGAGTTTGGATGGACCAGACAAGGTCTGTGCGGCTTTCGGATTCACCTAGACACAAGGGGGATGCCTACCCTGGATTTAGGGGTAGAGGCGAAACCTGTAATGTGGTATCGCTTGGTCAAAGAAAATTATGCAAAGGGTCTAATCACAATCACTCGCATGGTAACGTGTTAGGCATGGCACAATGGCGTATGATGGATCGTGTCTTGTGTGTACGGTTGTATACCTCTGATCAAAGTAGAATTATTCGATTAGTCGTGTCCGCAGTCATGGGCGATTGATCAGCTTCACCATTATTAGTCCCACACTTTAATTGACTTGGATTAATAAACTGGTTTAGTTCAGGTGGGATGGTTGGGTTTGTTCAACGTGGTTTAGCGTTGTTTAGTGAAGAAATAACATTTGACTTAATCAATCAACATTTTCATATTTTAAACTAGAAAGGTTTATAACCGTATTTATGCAAATAGCCACAAGTCCTCGTTGTCTCCCCTTGCACGTCTGCATCATCGACGTGACTTGTTGAGTACGATGATTGTACTCGGCCTTGCTATTTTTCTCTTTTTAGAAGTGTAGTGTTTCTGAGTCGAAGACGAAGTTAGAAGACCAAGGCTCATACCCCAGTTGAGTTTGCCTATGAAGTGAAGCTGAAGCCCTGTTAGGATTGTCCTTCCTTTTCACTATTGTTCTCTTTTCGGTGTGAGGACTAAGTGTCTCTGCTGTAAGTATTTTATGTTTTATTTATGTTTAGGTCTGTTTTATTGATTTATCATTTTATGTACACTTGCTTATTCCTAGATAGAGATTTGTGTATAAAATAGTCTAAAAATTTGGCTAAATTTTTGGGCGTAACATTGTATTAGATTTAAAATGCTTTAGAATAGTAATTGCTAGTGGGTGATGTATACTTATATATTAAGTTTTAGCTTTTTTTAATAATTACTGGTGAGTACCAACTCTATATAAGATATAGATAGATATCATTATCATCATCCCGCTTGCCAGCTCTCAACGCCTCAACCCTAATCGTATCCTCCACCTCACAAATCGCAGGGCGTCCATGCCCATGAGGGCAATCAGGCTTGGACAGCCTATAGAGGAGTCACCGTGTCTCGCCCCCACTCTATCTCATTCAGTTATGGGTATGGTAGTTATGGGTACGAAGAAATCCTGCACTCACAAGTGGGCATGAGCATAGAACGGAAAGTTTTAGCTTAGGCGGTGTGGATAGAGGGGTCACAGATAACCCAGTGGACGCATACCTGTTACCATCTTGTTCGGTCTCCAGTCTACTCATGGCCACCCAAAATCCCAATGTGCTTCGACGCTCGTCCCCATAGCACACAGTACAGTTGCACTCGTATCCAGCTCAACTTAGAGACGTGGGCCCTCATCGTTTGGCCAAACGTGAAAAATACGTTATCGGTGTATTAACACAATAATAATAATTTATAGATAAATTTTTTTTATATATGTTTTTTACTTAACTACCAATGTAGAAAATAAAATTCAAAAAAACTTTAAAATTAATTTTAAAATTAAATTAAAAATGTAAATTTTGGCAGCGGCTCATTGGAGAAAACTATGGGAGCCGGGGCGCAGCGTACTCGCCACGTCATGCTTCGCACCGGTGCAAGCGCCACACCCCAGTCTGACGAATGCGACGCATGCTGCTACGGGGACACGGAACGGAAACCACATGCTCCGACACGCCGGCGTAGCCTTGTTTTCTCTTCTCTCCGACTCTCCCCACGTTCCCGCCCCCAGTTCCGCCTCTTCCTCTTCCGCTTCCTTCCCCTCGAAGCCATCGCTCAAACTCAAACCCCAAAATCCCCAAGGCCCCAAACCCCGCCGCGCCGCCGCGGAAACCAGCGGATGGATCCGCCGTCGCCGCCGGATGTGCTCAGCAAGTTCGAGGTCCTCTCCTGGATCACCGACCACACGCTCGGTCAGTTCGTCGTACATCGCCGCCACCTCTTCAAACCCTAGTTCGCATCGCCTGCTTTAATTTGATTAGTCTCTGATGGCGCCTGTTGCTTCGGTTCTTCGTCTCCTCCTCCTCCTCCTCCAGGAAGCGGCGGCTCCAGGGAGAGCGCGTTCCTGAAGGTCGTGGCGGAGGGAAATGTCTGCCGCCTCAAGAGTGAGTTTTCCTGCTCCATCCCACGCCGGGTTTAGTTTCTTCTCGCTAGGATTAATGGAGGCAGCGCGACGCGCGCGTGCTCGCTTGCTCGTCGGTTTGCTTGCCTGCCCGTGTGCGTGCGAGCGAGGCTCTTGTTTCTTGCGTGCGTGCGTGGCTGTTTCGATCGGTCCGCCTACGTTTTTTTTTTCCCTTTTCTTTCGCGCATGTCACTTCGCAGGTTGCACCAAGCCGCTAGTGGATTAAGATCCTGTGGTCATTTACTCATCTCTGATGGACGATTATTTATTGCTTGCATCGCGATTGGATTTTGCTATGCTTTACACGCTGGTGTGCTTCACTTCAGCTTGGCATGTTTTCATGCTCTACAATTGTGCTTGGCGAGATTTGGTTTGAGATTAGATGTTAATTTAAAATTATGATCCAGACATGGCAGTTTAGAATTCAGTTTTTGTTGCACAGTCTTTCATCATATCGTGATTATGATTTTCTCCTATGAAATTTTGGGTGTTGAAGAAATGGTGAATAGAATGGACGAGAAGGACAGGGCAAAGCTTGCTGATATGAATATAGATGGCATTGGGTTACTGCAAGTGGCAGCGAACCTGGGAAAAATTGAGGTCATCAGATACTTTGTGGAGGAGCTTGGCTTTGACGTCAATGCTGGTTGCCTCTGTGGTGGTGCGTGCATTTCTTTCACTAGATTAATTCCATTTATTTTTTGGATTGTTTTATTAGTTTATTCAACAGATTATGTCAAGGAAGCTGGTGTGTGACACAACATTTAGTTCAGACAATGCTACATTCTTTTATGTTTGATTCTGGCATGTTATAATAGAAGCAGCATGAGAAAGTTGGTCTGCTTTAGTTAGCAATCTGCTGTGATTGATAAAAAATTGCTTTCAGTTTTGAGGTTATTTCTGAACTATGTGTGGTACTTTCAAGATTATTGGCTTGTTTGGTTGCAACCCTGAGCTCATATGCCTGACCACACAACAAGCCTGAGCTGGCCTGAGTACTGTTTGGTTGAAGGCCTGACAAATCAAGGGCTTGCCTGACCTGACCCTCTCTGGCTGCTTCATTAGCCTGAGTCAGGCCACTGATTTTGGTGGCCTGAGCTCCAGGTGCAGTAGCAGCTAGCAATACAACGAAGATTAAGGGCTAATGAAGCTCCTGCGAATGTATGTACGCATACATTTATGGATATTTAGGCCTGTGACTGATTTGTTGATATTTTTTAATTTGCATCTGGCAACAAATGGTTGGACTGAAGATACAATTAATGCCATACTTGATTGTTCGTCCACTAACTATTACTTAATCAACAATACAGTAATTATCGGCAGCTTAAATTATATAATAGTAATTTAGAATAGCTCAGGCACACTTGACGAACCAAACATAGAATGCTCCAGGCTGCCTAGCCAGGCTAGATTGATTGATTGATTTCTTAGGTAGCTCTCAGGCACACAAAAATCTTAGGCATGTTGCTCAGGGTAGCAACCAAACAGACCCTATGTTACATATATAACATAAGCTACCATTTAGGTTCCATATATAGGATCTCTAAATCCAGTGAGAAGCTAGCTGGGACATATAGCCTTAACTAAAATACAAAAAAAAACACTGTGCAGTGTGCTATTCTGTGGCCATCCAATAGTGATATTGTCTTTTAGAAATCATACAAATCGTGTATTATTTACCATGCTACTAGGAGTTCCCTCGATGGCAAATGCACGTATGGTGTAATTTTTTTTGATGGTAGAGCCTAAGTCACAAAAGTTCCCGGATCGATGGATCGAGGAACTGGAATGAGGAACGTGGGACACCATCTTCCAAGAACATGGAACAAGAGGGGTATACCTCTTCTAGATTTCATTCCATATATAACATAAGGTGCCATACAAGATCCATATATAGCATCACATAATTCAGTGAGAAGCACTTTGGAACATATAGCCTTTCCTAAAAATGCAAACCAGCGCATGCATGCACTCCGTGCAATGTGCCATTTTGTGGCCATCCAATGGTGAGATGGTCTTTTTAGAAGGGACTATCTACATGCCATTCGACATATTTTTTTATTCAAAATCACCTGGGTTTTTAAACCTCCCGATTATCATGCCTAGCTGACATTAGAGCAATACAAAGAAGAAATCATTAACAAGATTAAAAATAATAAGTAGTTTCATTAGAAAATATGATATGATTAAAATTTGTTTGAAAAAATCAGAATACAAAAAGTTACATAGAAATCTAGTAAGTTACAGTGTCAGTTTATATAAATTGCATGGTAGCTTTATGTAAGTTACAGTGTAAGAATATTATATTTACACTGTAACTTAGACTGTGGTTTCTCTTTATCAACATTGCCTTCATCTGTCTCCCGTATTAGAATCGAGTTGTCATCCAATCATATTATTGGGTAGTGGAGAAGGTAAAGATTGCATGCAATACGCCTATGCCCTGCACCTTGGGAACAAGTGAACAAGAAAACTTGGTTGTGCCTGCCGCCTGCTGATGGCGAATCGAAAAAAAGGCACGTATCTTGAGGTTTATCGAACAGTAAAAAAATTGACTAATTTTAAGCTAATTCCTGTCGAAGCATTTATAGCAAAACCTCCTTTAGAGATTATGCTATGTATAAATATACCATGCTACTAGGAATTCGCTTGATGGCAAATGCATATCTAGTGTAATTTTTTTTATGGTAGAGCTTGAGCGCTGAAATCTTAACCTTACAAGGTACTTGTCTTCATCGTCGTTGACAGGTGCTACAGCTTTGGGTTTTGCCGCATTGTTTGGAGAAGTTGATGCTGTGAGATATCTTCTTGACCGTGGGGCTGATCCTAATAAGATAGATGAGACAGGCTCTGCTGCTCTTCATTGTGCTGTGAAAAATGGTCTTTCTCTTCATGTCTACTATTCTATTTTCTCATTTCACGACTATGAATGTCTTGCTGAACATGAACTGATGGATTCAGTGCCAAATTTTAACCATCAAATGAAGAACCATTTTAGGTTTAATTATGAAAAATATATATTTAGTAATCCATTATTGTGATGGCTCTCAGTTTCTGCAAATTGGATTAACACTCCTATATTCTTTTATGCTTGACTAGTTCGTTTGTTGTACCCACATGGAAGGTGATCTACAAACGATCCTATTATTTAAAGTAAACCTGTCTGAAATAGTACTCTCATTATTCTTTGCAAAGTTCCGTTAGCAATATTTATTTTACTGTTTATTCAGACTTCTGCGCTAGTGGTCATTTTCCTGTTGTTGCACTTCTATGTAGTAACACTATGTAATGCCAGTAGTATAACAGCAAGCAGTTAATCATTTAACCAATCACCTCACTGAGAAGCCTATAACTCCCTTGTTTATTTTTAGCTATGGCAAGAAGTTAGTTGGATCTTTTTAGCACATATCCTACTTTTACTTAATTATATAGTGTACTGCTTGTTCTTTGTTATGAAATACCATGTTGGTTGTTCATTTTATTTAGGGCATGAAGAAGTAGCACATCTCTTGTTATCTAGTGGATCCAGGGTTGATATAGCTGTTGCGCACGGGACACCGCTACATATTGCTGTTTCCTATGGGAAGACTGGTGTTGTCAAGATTTTATTGGAACATCATGCAGATGTAATAAGCAAATTTCATATTTTTGTCATTTGCATTATTCTTATAGCTTGATACAATCTTAATGATTTGTGTGCTTGTATTTATTTGATATTTCATGCCTTCATAATTTACTAGCTCAGTAGCTCTTAACATATTTTATGCTGATAAATTGAATAAATCATTCATAATATTGTTTTGGGCGCTTACGATGGAAATGCTGAAATATATGGTTGTTTATGCTTGTTCTGTTTTTACATTATGCAGTTACATTTTTGTAACCTGTTGAGTTATCTCACTCGTGTAGGGAATGATTTTATTTTCTATACTAAATTTGTAGCCAAACAACACTTCAGGAGTTTGGGGTACCCCTATACTTACGGCTCTTCATTCTACTAAACATGGATTGGATGAATCTGATTCTTTGGGATGTGTAAAGCTGCTTGTCAAGGTCTGGTATCTGCTTCACTTTTGTTTCTTCATAGTATCTTCTTTATTAATCGGGAATCTATTAGTTACTATTATTATCAATAGCGCTTGTATTCGTCTCTAAGGGCTGTAGGCCCGAATATATACATGTACATGTAGGAAATAAGGAAACTCCTCATACAAAGGAAAATACGGAACATAGTATATGTTTTATCTAACAACTATGTGGATTTCTGTACAAAGCATCTCTATATTGCGCATATTAAATGCACAGACTGGTCCTGATGTGAATTATGCTAGTCCAGGCTGGTGCTGATGTGAACTATGCTTGTCCAAACACTCCCTTGGTGGTGGCCACAACAGAGGGTTTAACTGATTGTATGAAGTACTTGCTTCAGGTTCACGCAGATCCTAACATCCCAGATAAACAGGTGTGCCTTTTATGCACTGTTATTCTTTTGAAAGTTGCTGTCTTCTCAGTGCATGATATAATATGACTGATTTTGAGTACTATTTCATTCTATCAGCTATTCAATTTTGTCCTGTGCACGGGTATGTAAGTATGTGCCCCTGACATGGTGTTCCATGCATACGCTTGTTCATCAATGTGTCCACAAGTGCACAGCTTGTATGATTCAACCTGCATAACCTGTTCTAATTCAATTAGCCTTTTATTACTGCCTTTCGAATCTAAGTCATTTAATACTTCATGCAAGTTAACGTGTGTCTCTTCATGAGAGTATTCAGGTGGAAACCACCTCCACAAGGTTCTTATTTTATAATCATGCTCGCAGTTGTTATATATTTTTATAAGTTTATCGTATAGGTTATCTTCTTTCTTCTTTTACTTTGCAGAGCAGACAGACACCAATAGAAATTGCTTCAAGCTTACGAAGAAGAAATCATGTGGAGATTCTATTTCCTTTCACTTCCCCTGTTAGAGCAGTAACAAATTGGACAGTTGAAGGAATTATTACTCATGGGAAATCAAGATGCTCGATGCCCAAGGTTAGGCTTAAACTATAAGTTGTCAGACCGTTCTATGGTTGTTTACCTTGATGATTTAAACTACATGTATATTCTGGTTTGTCGAAAGTGATTCTCGCTTTCTTTTATTCATTTGCACTTTCTTAGTTCCAGATCCCAAAGATAAATGGGTCAGCTGATAGTTCTTGCCATGATCATTTTCCCCATTATATGTGAGCTTTCATCATTCAAATTTTAGTCTTGGATTGGAAGTTTGCAACAGTACCAAACTAATTTATATTTAATTGTCATTTAATGTATTGTAGCTTATAAAAGAATTGCATGGTTTCTGCTTAGAAAAATAAGATACGGCAAGAGAACTGTTACATATGATGTAGTAAGAATCTGCCACTTAAATGTTTACATAAGAGAGTTGTGTCCTGCAAAGTTCTCTTTTCCTCTAGGACTGGTTTGTGTAGATGAGGATTAGACAATCCCTTTGGATTATTGAGGGTTTTTTAAGTTCCCTGGTAATGAAAACATGCTCTGGAGTCTGGAACCTATCAAGTGAAACTTCTGAATCTTTCAGTGCCACCAATATCTTTTTAAATATTTTAGATTGGGCATATGGTAATCTTCTGTGTAGTGCCAACAAGCCCCCACCTATCTATTTGCACAAGCAAAAGTATCATTGGGGATTTTTGTTCAATTTACCTTTCTATCCAAAAAGCCCCCAACTATCTAAACAAGCCCTGATGTGCTTTTCTCCTTTGTGCGTGCTTGTGTTGCTGTTCCCATGAGGATGCAACTCGCCAGCCAGTTATTAGCATCTGCAGAAGGCTCCATTTTTATAGTATTATCTATGGAAAAGAAAATGTCACTACTACATTTTCGGCTTGCACATACATATTGACAAAATATGTTTATGCGTTTATTTCAACTAGTGAGCTCATTTTTTTTTCTGAAACAGAAGTCATTTTTTTACATGTGTATTGTGCACTTTTTTTTTGTCTTTATGTGAAGCAAACCATATAAGTTGCATATTCTGTAGTTTGTTGGGCTAACTTTATGTTTCAGATTAAGGATGAGCCATGTAGCAAGGTCAATTACAGAAAGGTTGAGCTAAAATCACTGGGAGCAAAAGCAGTTAAGAGAAAGGACTACCTTGGTGCATCAAAGATATACTCTGAGGTATATGCTTGCATCTTGTTCTATTTTAATGTTGTATTTGGTGCTATTGTGTGCATCATTGTTTTCAATCTTTGCTGTGCTAATGTGTAAGGAGCAAAATACTTTTTTAAGATAAGGGAGATAATATTCTGCCAAACTGTGTTTTCTGCTTGTTATATGGCTTACTACTATAGTTTCCAGTTTGATAAATTATATGGCTATTTTCCTACATCTAATTGTGTCGTGGACACTGTACACTTTAGAAATTTGTGTGCCTAAACAAATTGACCAGTTGGCACTTTTCAACTTCAAATCTTAACCAAATTACAAACCTTTGTATCGTGCAAACTTCACAGTGTTGGATAAAATCTATGATATCTTCTAGATGTGCTGAAGTTGTTTTGTTAGAATAAGGAGGAATACATGGGAGGGGCCATTGATTTTATGAACTGGGACTTCAAACATCATAGTCATTTTATGAATAACCTATGAAGAGAAGAAAAAGGAGAAACTAGACAAAAATCTCCATAAACAGTACTCCATGTTTCCTTTTCTGGGTGCTACAATGTTAGGCAGCTTGTATGTGGAAAGTTGGACACTACTAGCTATGGTGGTTTTCAAATTGAAACTTCAGCATAAAATGAACACATGATGCGCCATTCATCTGTAACCAAAATTTTTCTACTGTTTCACTCTGTTATTCGGCATGCACTCCATTATGCACCTTTACCTTCAATTTGATGCAGGCACTTGAGCTAGATTATTTTGATGCAACCTTGTATTCAAACAGAAGCCTTTGCTATCTACAAATTGGAGAAGCACAAAAGGCTTTGCTTGATGCAGAAAGATGTGTAAAACTGCGGCCTAAGTGGGTGAAAGGTCACTACCGGGAAGGAGCTGCTTTGATGTTGCTAAAGGTCAGGAAAATTGTTCCAGTGTGCTAGTCACATTTTGCACTTTACATCAGCTTGATGTTCGATCATCCGCCCAATTTTCTGTCCACAGGAGCACAAGAAAGCATTCAAGGCGTTCTTGAATGCACTGAAACTGGATCCTGCGAATGCTGACATTGAGAAAGTGTTGTGGTAATGCTTCTATCTGTCATGTCTTATTCCATATACCGCTTTTGTCTATGGAGTCGGGAGTCGGGACAACAAATCATTTTCATCTTCATGTAGGTAATGTCGGTTATCCTTGTATATATACATATTGGTGGCTGCTTAGCATGTGCGAAGTTATCAGCTGATAAGCTTAGCTACCCGAAATAGTTTAGCCACAATGCATTGTTTGGTGCATAATAGTAAATGGTAAATTATCCAACCTCACGATAAAAATAAATAAATTATCTAGCCTCTGACGTGTTACAATGGTATATGAGGCTTATGTATTTGGCATTAGGTTGTTCGGTGAATCAGGTAGTATGCATATATCCTCTAACAACGTTTTAGCTAGCTTCTGCTCTTCTCGGCGTCCTTACCAATTTGATTTACTGGCGCAGGGAAGCATTGGAGGCAATGAAAAAGGATGATGCTGCTGAAGAGAAAACCTTAAAGTCGGTAGATTAGACGCTCCATTTGCAGGTGCATATATGCTGCCCTGCTGGGTTGAAGTGAACGCTTCTTTTGGGGTCTCTGATCATGTCGCATCGTTGGGTAGAGAACCTAGTTACTGTATGTTCAACTTTTGGAGTTTGATGGTTGTGCTATGTTATGTCCAACAATGTATCTTTCTCGATACCTCGTACGGACAGACTCATTGGTACTATGTTCTGCTTAGATCGGCTGCGTTGCGTTCTTGTGCACTCTTTGTACGATCTGCTTTGGTGGTGTTGGGCACGAGCGCCCTCAATGTGCCTTGTTAAATTAGCTAAACGTGCCTTGTTATTTTAGGTTTTTCGATTTGCCGTAAGCATTAGGTACTCCGTGGGAAAATACCGTGTTTTCATTTTTGAATACTAGCATAATGCCCATGACGCCCATGATTTTGTAATAGATTTTTTTAATAAAAAATAGTTCATATATCGATAACTATCTATATATTTTATCTAAAATTTTTGTTCGTTTGATTATTTTGCGAAAACCTTTAAATGTTTATAAAATTAACTCAGTTCGTCTGAAAATTAATTTTTGTTCATCTGACTATTTTACAGAAAACCTCATGAGTGTTTATAAAATTAACTCATAGTCCAATGTTGAAAAAAAGGGTGTTATTTTGCTAAAACCCTGAGTGTTTATAAAATTAACTCGTGGTCCTAACGTTGAAAGGAAAAGAAGGGTTTCGATGGAAAAAAGACCTTCCGCATTCCTCCCTTTTGTCCTCTCGCCGTGCCTATCTACCTAAATTTTTGTGTTTATAAAATTAACTCGTAGTCTTAATGGAAAAAAGTGTTTCTACTTAAAATTTTTATTCGCCTGGCTATTTTGCAAAAAAACTGTTAAATGTTTATAAAATTAACCCATAGTCCCAATGTTGAAATAGGTATCGTAAAAACATAAAGAAAAAAATATAAATTAAAATTACACGATACTTTAACTATATAAGTTAAAATAATTATGATAAAATAAAATGATGTCCGTTGCAACGTACGAACAAGTATTTTTAAAACCTCTAAAAAATATTTCTATTACCTAATTTCTTAAAAGAATTTATAATAAAAATATTCGATTAACATATATTTCTATAGAGTTTCGTTAGCGTGATAGGACATGTAAAATTTTCTCATACTTTTCGTTGGCCTTGTATGGTAGTAATGGTGATAGCAGAATGTCACTACAAATACTATAATCTTTTAACTTTTAAGATAATATAGAAAAAGATAATCTTTTAAGATAGTGTAGAAAAAGAACTCTAGGGTGAATTCTCCTCGTAATAATTGATCTATGGAAATATATAATTCTTTGCTATAACTATCAAAGTTTTTGATGAAATCTCTCCTCGAAGGTTCGAACCAAACGAAATGTAAGTGATTTCATTTTCAAGATATTGTTGTTCATATCCAAGGCTGTGGAGACCGGAGACTTGGAAATACGGAAATGTTTTTTTATTTCACGTGTGATTTCATTCCCACTTTATATCCAAACAGCCCCGTGAGACGCGCAGCCGGGCGCGCCTGCTATATATAATCGCGCAGCAGCAAGGGGCGATTGCCTCGGACGCACCACGCCCGCCTCACCTACCCCAACCCCAATCACCAACCAGTTCACCACCACGCCACGCTCGCGACTTCTTCGCCTCTCCAGGTCTCCAGGCGAAAACCCTAGCTGCTGAAGGCGGCGGCCGCCATGGCCGACCCGAGCTTCGGCTTCCGCGTAGGCCTCGCGCTGCGGCGCGCGCTCCCGTACTACAATGACGCCGGGCCGCAGAGCGAGTTCTTCGAGGCGGCCACCCGCGGCGACGTCCGCCGCCTCAGGGGTGAGAGGGGCCTCCCTCCCGAGTCTCGACCCGATCCGATCGGGGTCCATTTCCCCTGCATCTTACTGCCGCGATCTCCGATGCCGGCCTTGCTTCGCGTCTTACTGCTGTTTTTTTTTTTCTTTTGATTGGGTGGTACTGAAGAGCTAGCGAGCGGCAGGGACGCGGAGGGGAAGGCGTGGCTCGCCGACATGGGCGTCTCGGGCATCGGGCCGCTCCAGGCGGCGGCGCGCTTGGGGGAAGTGGACTCGTGCAAGTGCATGGTGGAGGAGCTCGGCTTTGACATCAATGCCGGCAGCCAGCTTGGTACGTACGTATGTTGTTCATATGTAGAGCTCTGCTATGCTTGCTTCGGAGTGATTGCTCTGCTCAGTCTTGCTCATTTTGTGTATACCCCCATTGAATTCATCGCATCATCTTCATATGCATTCCGGTTTGTGGTTTATGGCTCTCTAGTCGCTAGTCACTCTTAATGACCGTGGACTACTTAGGTCGCAACTAATTGCATTGGCAGAGTTTTTGTGTAAATCAAATTAAGTGTATACGAATTTTGTAAACCAAATGTTTTTGTCACAACTTCTCTTTCTTCGGAACATGATAAATCTTGGCTTGCAACTTGGATAAAAAGACAATTGGCCTCACATCAATTTTTTAAACAAGCAGTTGCGCTAAACGACATTGTTATAATCAAGCTCTATGCCAAAAGGAGTCTAACTCAGATCATTGCAAAGTTGAACGTGTTGGTATTTACGAGTAAGCTAATTCATGGTATATACAGAAATGAGTTGGCTAGAGATTAATTGGTGTCATCTCAGCCTTCAGACTGTAAGCTAGATACCACTCCTAGCTGTTGATCTTGTTATATTTATCCAATACAGGCCGTATTAATGCTGGTACTATTTCAGGAATTACTCCAGTTTGATTCTTTGTTCTTCTGCAGACTATAAACTGTTGTGTTTGGTTCATTAGCACTGTTATCTAGACAGCATGGTGGGTGGCCTCTATTATTTGATCCATGGAGACGGTGTGGCCGTTGTAGCACCTATTGGCATATTTTTGTTGCATCTGTGTAGTAATTAGTACCATTTTTTCCCATCTATATGTAAATGGGATATCAGGTAGAAATTGATATCACCCTTGTGGTGTTCTATTTTGAAACATACAAGAGTGGGTTATTGTCTCAGTTTGCACCTTATATATTGTGGTTTCATTTTTAAATCAAAATTCAATATTGCTTTTATTGCTATATAAAATTGTTTCATGAAATTATTTTTTATCTTCAGAAGATTTTGTACATTTAATGTTGGTATATTGCCTAAATTGGTTTGTCTTCGTGATGTAGGACAAGCAGGATGATCAGATTGAAAAATCTCAGCTCAAACTATGTGGTCAGAAAGCTGTTAAGAGAAAGGACTACCGTGGCGCCTCAAATTTCTACACTCAGGTATGATGATGTGAGCAAGCCTTTTTTTACATGAAAGACAATGTGGTTTGTTGGTTTGGATATATCTTCTTTGCAACACATATGCATAGACATCGAAAAATACTCTCTCCAATCAAAAATATATATGGTGTTTGACTTTTTAGTCAAACTTTTGAAACTTTGACTATCAATAAATTTTAAATTATATAGTTCCAAAACATAGAAATGGTATGTTTAGATGTGTTTTGAAAAATAACTTCCATAACCTCAAACTATTTAGAGCCTATTCTGTTTGGAGGAATTCTGCGGAAATTTTAGAGGAATTGAACTGTTTCGACCCCTTTGATTTGAAGGAAAAACATAGAAATTTTATAGGAATCCTTTAGGATTTTTTTCCTATATGACCTATCTAATTATAGGTCTGTCTAAAACCATTCACGCATTTACTATGATTTTGTCTTATTACAAGTCTGTCTAATAATGAGCCAAAGAGCACTGTGAGTGCATTTGTTGTTGGAAACAGTTGGAAACCATTCGTGCAAAGCTTCAGCAACCCCTTAGAATGATGTCCAGAATGTGGGGTTGCTATTTCTCTTCAAAACTACCCAAAGCGTGAAAATACCCCTCTGTTATCGTTGATAGGCATGCTATTATGGGAACCAGTGTTTTCTTGTGAACTGGGTGTTGCTCAGCGCATCATAACTAGGACGTTGTCAGCCTTTAACAATAGAAGTTCTGCCTATTTCCGCAAACAAACTTTGTTGACTCTTGAGTAATTTAGTATCTTGATTCTGTGTTTTGATGCAGGCAATTGAGCTGGATCCTACTGATGCAACACTGTATTCGAATAGGAGCCTTTGCCATCTTCAAATGACCGAAGCAGAGGCAGCTTTGTTTGATGCTGATTTTTGCATAGAATTGCGGCCTGAATGGATAAAAGGTTATTACAGGAAAGGAGCTGCTCTCATGTTGCTGAAGGTCAGATAAAATCCTTATTTCTTCACCTTGCACTACTCTGCTTGTCACTTCCATATGTAATCTCCCCGACTTTTTATCCATAGGAGCACAAGAAAGCATGCGATGCATTCATCGCTGGACTGAAGCTGGATCCTGGAAATGCTGAGATGGAGAAAGCATTCCGGTAATCTGTCTTAAACTAAGTTCCATTTCTAACCTGTTGGGCAGTTTCTTGCATAAGATTCGACGTCACTATTAGAGCAAGTTTTATATTAGAGATGATGATCATCTCTAAATTTATCCACATCATCCATTCATAAATTTAAAACTAACCTATACAATACATTTGCCTCTAGTACACTGGCCCCAATGCACTTGTCACTAATCAACTTCTCTCTCTTATTTATTAGATTTTGTGTGGAAACTGTCCCTTGCATGATGGGTGGTTTCTTTCTTTTTTCTCTTCTCTCCTCCACATCACCATTTAAGCCTATATGGCACTTCGGGGTTTGTGTTTAGAACGTCATAGTACTTAGCATATTGTGCTCCGTAATCAACTACTACCTTCATCCCAAAATATAGCAAATTTTGGTTATGCATCTCGACATGTATTTGTGAAGCTGTCATATTTTTGGGACTGAGGTAGTAATTATTTTGGTGCGACATACTTTATGAATAATGATGCATAGAGCCATACCATGCATGGTACGAACTCATTGGAAATGTGTCAAGCTGCACATTTTGTTTCAGGTTAGTCTAAACCAAATGTGGAACAAAGTTGAACTAACTTCCTTTGACGCTTGCAGGGAGGCGGTTGAGGCGACGAAGAAGCATCATGTCACTACAAAGAGCTTCAAGCCATCCGATTAGAATAGTTTACCAGCACGGCTTTGGCTGCACGTTTTGTGTCATATTTTGTGCAGAAAACGGTCGTAATGCTCTGAGCTGGAGCGCGCGGTAATGTACTAGCACTTCGTATCACCTTTTGGATCGCATAGCATAGTAGCATACTACCTCCTACCATGTTTGGGAGAAAAATGCTTTCCTTGGTGTTTCTCTATTCATGAGTCATAACATGATCTCCTCTAGGACTCCTTATCATTTCATCGTCTAATTACAATCTAGTCTTTATTTTAGTTCCCTTTCTTATGGTGCCTTTACGTGGGCTTGTTTTATATGATTCGTCATTTAGCTGTGTCATTCTACGTTTGCCAAGAAGTGAACTTATACTAGAAGGCACATTACGTTTCTGCCCAACTATGTGTGCATTTCCTCTATGCTACGATTCCACGCGAACTTTTGTTTGAAACTTTTTCACTATTTTGTTCCTTCTTGAGGAGCGGCCAGCAACAGGAAGAAACTTCCGGAAGGCTGGAAGCGGCGAAATCTTTACCTGATCGTTGATGGGAATAGTCCTCATCAGGTGCCTTATATTTTTAATAAGGTAAAACGATTTATTAGAAAATAAAAATTAATTTATTGATAAAACTTTTATACGTGTTCTTTACGATTTAAAAAGCTAATAGAAAACAACTACGTTGAAAACAAAAAATCAACTTTAAAATCAAATGTTCAAATGTTAACCTTATTAGGGCCATCGATGAGGCCGGATATCTCTAGCCAGTTTGTGATTGAACTAGAGAATAATAATAATATTTCTAACAAAGCTTTTTAGGAACCTTAAGTTTCTGAGAATTCAGGTAGTGTGAATCTGAACAGATTGGGTTTTTTAACTTTTGGTTTTTAGTTTATTTTTTGAATTAATCTGAATAAAAATCTGATTGTTTGAAGGAGATTCGAGCCCTGTTTCACCGCATCAGAAGCTTGATTTCTTTCAAATCAAATCAAAGAAATAAAAGGAGAAAAAAAACAAATCGCTTTCCTAGCTTCAGAGCGGCAAGCTTCAATTATTCCTCACTACTGCAATGTGCAAGCTTTTTGGGCAGACAAAACTGTGCTTACACTAGCTTCTGCCATCCAATAGCTTCTGTAGAAACAAAACTAAACGCAAAGTTTTTTTTTCTATTTTTGATGCGAGCGTAGGGGAGCAACGGTTACTTTGGTTGGAGGCTTGGAGCGCCGTAGTTTTTCTGGGAGCTGCTTCTATGACAGTGGCCCCCAACCGAGAAGCCGTTGTCGTTGTCTACTCCTTCTCTATGCCTTGCGGGGCCCACAACACCTTCTTCATCTACTCCCTTCCTGTATAAAGCCCATGGAGAAAGCAAGGCCATGAATGTAGAACGTTAGCTTGGAGAAACTGTTGGCATTTTTTCGGGCAAAGACACGAGCACGATCGATTCACCTAAACGCCTTGCGGTGATATAGAGTCATCAACCACCTTGATCTAGTAAAGAACTAAAGCAAGATGAGTTTTATAGATTAAACCGGCTAGCAAAGCCGATTTAGATAAAAATATAGATAAACACCTCTCGTGGGCGAACGAAAAGTTTTTAAAATAAACTTACAAAGAAGTGTCACACTCTCGCAGCGGCGGCGGACGATTTACGTGCGCAAATAAACTAAGATAGACGAACTAATGTATAAAAAGTAAAAGAACGATTCAATTGGCAGAAAACTAGAAGCTAGATTGGTTTTGGTTGTGTATGTGTTGGTTATGCCAATTGAACCGGCCGTGACCCTTAAATAGGGGTTGGTCTTGCCCTCCACAGACCCTTCTCTACGTTCAATTCGGGGTAGACACGTTTGAAAACCCGAGACATACCATATGGAGGAAGGAAACCCGAGTACCGACGAATTCGGCTAGGTTTCAGACTCTACCGGTCGGACCGACCACATGCCACCGGTGACCGGCCCCACTGCCCGGTCTGACCGGCCTATACACGGCGATCAGACCGGCCTCTCCGAAGGAAACCGGCAGATTTTCAAATATTGACAATTTTTTTATTTTGATATCTAGGTGCCAATTTTGGGTGTAAACACATGCCCCTGCCTTTATGATGAACATCGTGAATCTAAAAGCATGGAACATGTTTATCTTAGGGCGATAATCTAATTACGGCCATAGAGCTTCCTAAGCATCTTGCCAAACACTCGGGAAGTATCTCTTTAGGTATTTACCGTTAATAGCTCGCTGAAACCGTTCTCCTTGAAGTGTTTCCAAAAATATGCACTCCCGCGAACGATTCCGTATATCCGATTAGGTCCCTCCCAACTTGGTAACCACTTACCGAATTCTTTAGATCGAGAACCCAAAGGTAAAATTGTCTTCCATACCAAGTCTCCCACTTGGAATGTCTTCGCCTTCACCCTTTTGTTATATGCTTTAGCCACCCTCTTCTTTTCCTTCTCTATTTCTTCCAAAGCCTTCAAACGTTTGTTAACCACTTCATCGAGATTATCTTCCATCATTAACTTATAATCTTCAGCTGACAAATCGTCTTGCTTTATATATCGAAGAGAGCCAGGATTTACCTCAACCGGTAAAACGGCTTCTTGTCCATAGACTAGCTCAAAAGGGGTTACCTTGGTAGCACCATGTTTAGATATTCGATGTGCCCATAATGCCTAAAAAAGCACCTCATGCCACCTCTTGGGATGTTCTTCGATCTTCTTTTTAACCAATTTTAGTAAAATTTTATTACTAGACTCGGCTTGTCCATTAGCCTGAGCATAGTAAGGAGAAGAACTCAACAATTTAATACCATAAGATTCGGCAAAATTCTTTACCTCTTTGGACATGAAAGAAGCTCCTTGATCCGTAGTCAACGTTTGAGGAATGCCGAATCTATGTATGATATGCTTCAAAATAAAGTCAATTACCTCCGTATGAGTGATATTCTTGAGCGGCACGGTTTCGACCCACTTAGTAAAGTAATCCGTCGCAACTAGCACAAACCGATGTCCTTTTGATGACGAAGGATAAATTTGACCAATGAAATCCAAAGCCCAACCTCGGAACGGCCATGGTTTAATAATAGGGTTCAACACCGCACTGGTGCCGCTTGAACATTGCCGAACCGTTGACAGCTTCGCATCCTCTATAATATCTAAAACAATCATCAATCATTCTCGGCCAATAGAACCCCGCTCTCCTAAGCAACCAATTCATCTTATGGGCCGATTGATGTGTTCCACAAATACCCTCATGTATCTCTCTCATAGCCACTTTAGATTGATCACTATCTAGGCACTTCAATAATACCCCATCTATATTTCGGCGATACAAATCTCCATCGAGCAAAGTGTACTTAAATGCCCGCCGCCGAATTTTTCGATCAACCTTAAGGCTAGGATCCCTTAAATATTGGATCAAAGGTACTCTCCAATCCTCTGCTGTTTCCAGGGCACAAACGTCCGAATTTAAACTCAATTCGGTCTTTGCATTAGTGAAATTGTGCCCCCCAGCATCTTTTGTGAGCCCGGTCCGACCGGCCAAGCAAAGCCGGTCGATCGCTGACCACCCACGGTCGACCGGCCACGTAACACCGGTCGACTGTCGGCTATCCACGGTCGACCAAGAATAGCAGGCTTGGCCAGACCGCCCGCGATCCGCATCCTTGCCAATTTCGTTCGAAAAATTATAATCAAGCACCGGTTTCTCTAATATGAAAAATACTCCTCTTTTAACACTATAACCAGATGCTTGTTGAGCCAAATCATTTGCTCTAGAATTTTCACTCCTAGCAATATGCCTAATAGCAAAATCATCAAAATTGGCAATAATATCCAAGCATTGATCAAGATACCTGTTTAGCGACCCATCGAAACACTTGTAAACCCCGGCAACTTGTTGCGCCACCAACTCTGAGTCACCAAACGCCTCTACGTGTGTAGCTCCAACAATCTCCATCACTTGTAAACCGAATAACAAAGCACTGTATTCGGCTTGATTATTTGTACAATAGTACTCCAAACGAACCGATGCCGCAAAACATTGACCATTGGGCGAAATCAAAACTACACCTATACCTTGACCCTCTTTACACGAAGAGCCATCAAAATAAATCTTCCAAGGTGTAACACTAAGCAAGCAAACCTCATCTTCATAAGCAATATCTATATGATGGTCTACTATAAAATCTACTACAATTTGGCCTTTCATGGATTTCAACGATTCATAAGCCAAATCATACTCAATCAATGTATGCGTCCACTTGCCAATTCTCCCACTTAGAATTGGCCTTTGCAACATATGCTTAACGACATCAGTCTGACAAGCAACTGATAACAAGTAATGACGCAACTTGGTACAAGCATAGTATAAACAAAGACAAAGTCTCTCTACAAAAACATACCTCATTTCGGCATCTAAAAGACGGCGGCCCAAATATGTGATTATGAATTCTTTGCCATCTTCCTCTTGTGTCAAAACGGCTCCAATAACTTTGTCTTCGGCAGCGATATACAACCGAAACAAAATTCCGGCTTTAGGAGCTCGCACCACGGGTGGAGTAGATAAATATTCTTTTCGAACCCTCAAACTCCTCTTGTTGTGCTGCCCCCAAGTAAAATCGGCTTCTTTTTTCAAACGTAAGATAGGAACAAAAGCATCGATTTTACCCGCTAGGTTAGATATAAATCTCCTCAAGTAATTTACCTTACCTAGCAACTTCTGAACTTCTCTCTTGCATGTCGGCGCTTTAAAATCTTGAATCTTCTCAACCTTCTTAGGATCAATCTCAATCCCTCTCTCATGCACCATGAATCCTAAGAACTTTTCCGCCGACACACCAAAAGCACACTTAAGTGGATTCATCTTCAAACCATACCGACGCATCCTCTCAAAAGCTAATATCAAATCGGCTATATGACCATCCATACCATCCGATTTGACGACAATATCATCAATATAGATTTCTAAGATGAAACCTAGCAAATCATGAAAAATCAAGTTCATCGCTCTTTGATATGTTGCGCCAGCATTCTTTAACCCGAATGTCATGACGACCCACTCAAACAACCCAACAAATCCCGGACACCTAAATGTCGTCTTATACATATCCTCTTCTGCCATAAAGCTTTGATTGTAGCCGACATTACCGTCTAAAAATCTAATTACTCTATGACCCGAAACATCATTTATTAACATGTCGGCTATAGGCATAGGATATTCATCTTTAGGAGTGGCTTTATTTAGATCTCTAAAATCTATGCATACTCTAATCTTACCGCTCCCTTTCTTCTCAACCGGAACGATGTTAGACATCCACTCCGCATACCGGCATGGCCTAATAAACCCCGCCTTCAATAATCGGTCTATCTCTTCTTTGACACGATCATATATGAGAGGGTTAAAGCGACGAGGAGGTTGTTTATAAGGCCTAAACCCTGATTTTATCGGAAGCCGATGCTCAACAAGATCATGGCTAAGTCCTAGCATCTCATGGTATTCCCATGCAAAGCAATCAACGTATTCTTTAAGCAGTTCGATTATCTTAATCTTATAATCAGCTTTCATGTTTTTGTTTACAAAAGTCGGCCTTGGAACACTTCCATCTCCTATGTCTACTTCTTCTAATGGGTCGACCGATGTAAACCCTTGACCAAGTTTCTCTACTTCGTCAAAATCCTCTATGGTCTCTCCAATATCGTTCTTTGTAGACCGATATTCTTGTACCCTCTTCTGTAACCACTCTAAATTGGTTGCTTTATTCATCATATAAAGTAATATCACCTAGCCGTGCTAAACTATCCGGCTTTACAGAAATGGGTACAAAACCATCCTTGGAAACACTAATAAAATCAAAGCTAGAAAGATCTAACCTTGACAAACATTGCATATCTCCATGTTTCCACCCTACTGAAACATCGGCTGTTGCAATCTCAGCCGATGTGTCTGCTTGGACAATCTCAACATCATCACCGTTCCATTGAATTAAACATTGATGCAAGGTAGAGGGAACACAACAGTTGGCATGGATCCAACAACGCCCCAAGATAAGACTGTAGTTACCTTGCACATCGACGATGAAGAAGGCGGTAGGAAACGTCTTGTTACCCACCGTGAGCTCCACAGATAGAATCCCCTTAGCCTCAGTTGATTCACCATTAAAGCCGTTGAGCAACATATTGGTCTTCTTCAACTCATCCTCTTCACGACCCAACTTCTTGAATAGTGAATATGGCATCAGGTTCACAGCAGCGCCTCCATCTACTAGCATCCTAGAGACCGGCTTTCCATCAATATGACCCTTAAGATAAAGAGGCTTCATATGAAGGTTAGACTCTTCGGGTTTCTCAAAAACCGCGTCTCTTGGACCTAGTGAGAGCCGAGCCACCTCGCCTCCTCCATGGCACGTAACTCCATGGGCAACAAGCACACTATACCGATGTCCATGCTCTCACCCAGTGATGATTCCTCAGCCAATTGTTCATCTTCTCCCTTCTCTTCTTCTCCTTCCCGAACAACCACCGGATCCTCATCCTTCGCCGATTTGGACTTCCATACCTTCATCGGCGGTGGTCGCAACTCCTCAAATCTCTTGTCTCTCCATTTTTCGGCCTCCTTTTCCCTTAACTCATTGGCCCGAAGATGTTGCAACCTCCTCTTCTGAGTAGCCTTTAAGTCCATGTCCTTAGGCATCCACCTTGGCTTTGGCTCGTCCCAGCGGTATATAATGTCCTCCGTTATTTCTCCGCGAAGAAGAAGTGAAATCGAACCACCTCGACGAGTCATCGGTCAAACCGCCACGGTAATCGGTCGGACCAGACTTATACCTACGGTCAGACCGATCAAAGGACACGGTCAGACCAGATCTAAGGCTTGGCCGACCGGCCATCGTGCCCTGGCCGACCGAAACGAGGACCACGATCGTACCGTCCGTAAGGCTCGGGCCGGACCGGCCGCAGGCTTCGGTCGACCGGCGCAGCGTCCGGCCCGATCGTTCTCCCGCGCGTAATCCTTCCCGGCTTTGGCTCGGTTACCAAAAACCATCCTAGGCTCTTCTCTAGGTGGTATTGGCACCTCGTGAGATCCTATCTTGACAGTAATGACCTCCGAAGCCCTCTCCTCAACCTTGGCACGTTTATACGCCCTCTTCTCTCCTCCAAACCGATTCCTTGGTGAAAACCGGCTTCCATTTGACAAGGACGCACCTCCATGAGATGATCTCCTCTCCCTTCCCCATCGTTGATGAAATTGCATTGGAGGCATATGGTTATACATTGGTGGCGGTGCCCCCCAAGGCATGAAGTAAGGAAAAGGATAACCTAGCGGCGACATTGGGCAAGGTCCCCATGGCATGACTTAAGGACAATACGGGAACTGCGTCTCCATTGCTCTTGTCTAATGGCCAAATCGCTCTCTAGGAGGCGATCTTGGCCTTTTGCCTTTGTCATGATCTTTCTCCATGCTCCTCTTCTCGTATTTGTTTAAGAACATATCAAAAGTCACCTTCGGCTTCCGGGGTTTCCATGATGTTGAAGTTTTACCCCGTTCTTCTTCCAAACAGAACCTCCTGACTCTTCGGCACAAGCATCTTAGGTCTAGGCTCTCCAAAGACAACCTCCTTCCCCTTAGTAAATTCAGCTTGCTCTGGCCGAATCAACACCTTCTTGCCGTCGAGATCAACGATATTAACAGGGAAAGGTTCGCCGTCAAGCTTCATCTTGGCGCCTCGTGAATTTCAACCGTCCTTCTTCTATGGCCGATTGAACTCTCAACGAAAAACATTACACTCATTAGTAGAATGAGAATAAGAATCATGCCACTTACAAGAAGAGTGACGCTTTAATTCTTCCGCCGAAGGTATGACATGGCCTTTAGGCAATTTAATTTGCTTTTCTTGTAAAAGATAATCAAAAATCTTATCACACTTGGCCACATCAAAACTATATTTAATCTCACTCGCCGATCCTTGCGAGGAGTAGGCATCAAGCTAGAACAAACAAAAGGCTTATTTTTGTTAGTCCAAGACCACTCCGCAATATACATATCATGATCGCCCTCATCAACATCGAATTACTATCGTGGCAATCGATCATGCTAACATGAGGTTTCTTATCATTGGGCCTAACAAACCTTTTGTTATCTCTCGACCCGACTTTCCGAGCGAGCCTTTTGCATGACCCGACTAACATCCGTAAATTGTTGGCCATCTAATCTTTCTTTGATAGGGGCAAGTAAGCCACTATAAGCAAGATCGGCCAAATCTCTTTCAGTTATACTTAGACTAAAACACCGGTTTCTAGCATCTCTAAATCTCTTAATGTAATCGTAATAGATTCATTATAATTTTGCCTAACCGATGTTAAATCACAAAGCCTAAGCTCGTTTCACCAAGATAAAAATAATCATAGAATTTCTTTCTAACGAGCCCAAGTATGAATAGAATTAGCCGGTAATGAAGTGAACCATGTAAAAGCAGTACCGGACAATGATAAAGAAATAAGTGCATTTAAAAGAATCAAAAGTACTAGCCTCTCCACATTGCGCTAAGAATTGGCCTATATGCTCCCATGTGGTCCTATTATCCTCACCACTGAATTTAGTAAATTCGGGAACTCTATAGCCACGAGGATATGGAATATTATTGAAGTGATCAGGATACGGCTTTTGGTAAACCCTAGCACGATTCTTTGGCTCAATTCCAAATGATTCCCTAATAATATTCCTAATTTGTTCCTCCATGTTTTCGTGCCTTGGCGGATTGGGTAAAACCGCGGCCTAAAAACGGTTGTTGCGGTGCAATATTACCATATTGGTCATACCCAAAGGTCATGCGGCTATCCCCTATTAGGATCATTGTACCGATTGGGAATGTGTGAGCAATTTGTGCATGAACAAGAGCTACGGGGGTCGTGTGCAGGAATGTGGTACAAAACCGAGTTACCCGTGATCGGATCTACTTCCCGTTAGTGATATGCCCTAGAGGCAACATGGAGATGTTGGATATCACGTCAATGTTTATGTATTTATGAATAAAGTGTTATTCAGTTCCATGAAATAGACATCTTGTATTGATCAATAAGTACGCGACTTATTTATGAGACTCGATATGTATGAATCTATTTCTAAACGATCCTCGATCATATGTCATATTGTTGGAACAAATATGATTCTAAGATCGGCGTGTTTATTGATTGATGATCATGTCTCATAGATCATGGGTATGGAGATACCAAATCAATAAACATGGACATATGTGTTAGAGAACACATTGTTGGATAGACCCACCATGAGACACTATAGGAATTAATGTGCCATTAGTTGGTCTCGTAGTGTTGGTACAAAGTCCTTAGACCCGAGATCACCATGGATTCCAACATGTGTAGTAGCCTACTTTGGGACTACCAAACGCTATTCCGTAATCGGGTAGTTATAAAGGTAGTTTTCGGGTTTGCTATGAAACATGGAGTGGGATGTGAGTGATCAAGATGGAATTTGCCCCTCCTTTGGAGAGATATCTCTCGGGCCCTCAAGGTAATGGATTATGGAAATGCATGGCCATGCTAAGTTGATTGAGGAGTCAATCAATGCAGATAATCCAATACGGTTCGAGTGAATGGTTAAGCTATTGAAGGGATGGCACACATCTTGCCTATAGCTTAACCGGTATCGTGAGGCAAAGGGATTTGTGTACACATTACAGGTTCGAGCCGATATTATTCTTGTATACTATGGTGTCAATATGTGCCGCTAGGCGCCGCCGTTGACAGTCGGCTGAGTTAGACTCGGGCCGACGATCGGCTAAGTTAGACTATAGCCGAAACCGAGTATACCTGAACCTACTGTGGTCGCACGCTTAAGGGGATAAGAACAGGCATTCGAGTTGGACTCGGATACGGCTCGATCGGATAGGGATCCGATCGGATAGAGTCCTATAGGCTTACGACGTATGGGCGACCAACTCTATGAGATACGGATGAGATCCGGTTCAAAAATAGAGTCCTGATCGGCCACTAGTCCTAGTCGGCCAACTCTATATAAAGGAGGGAGGGGTGGAGAGCTGCGACACGTCAATTGCATCGCGTGCAACGAAGTCGCCGAGATCAATCTCCACGGAAACCCTCCCCACTTTCGAGCCAAGCCCTAGCCTTGCATCGCGTGCTAGCACACGGGTGTTCGGCGTTCGTCCCCGGACGTGTGGATACCGTAGAGGCGCGCTACGTTGTGCGCCGTTGATCGGCTTGGATCAGCCGCAATCGGAGCGATCGGCGTGGTGGAATCGGCGCGGCGGGCGCACGGAGCGAGGCGTGAGAACGCGACCGGACGACTCGAATTGGCCGATTGGCGAATCGGCGTCTCCGGGAATCGGCTACATTGTTCCGGATCGGATTGCCCGATTGGCTATTCCGCCGCACTCTACTCCAATCGGTAACGATCTATCGGCCCTTACTTGCAAGTGTTCCTGGTTTGCGCGGTAAAAGTTTTTGTTTTCGGCTAGCGTAGCCTCCGCGTAACCCTTCGGTGGTATCGAGCTAATCTTGCTTAGTTCGGGTTTTAGATTGGATCCGGAACAAGTTTTGTGCACGGGTTGATTAGATCAATCGGTTTTACGGGATTCGTTGAGGAGAGTTAATGGTAATTGCGTTCCTTGATAGTGTATCGGAACGACGTAATGTGATTACGTCGGCAATTTCCATGTAACTCGGTTTGAGTTGGGTTCGAGATAGCGTTCCTTGATAGTGTATCGGAACGGTATAATGTGATTATGCCGAAGCTATCTCGTAGTCCGATCTTGTTAGTGCGCTCGCGCCTACGCAAACCATCTCCCTTGATAGTGTATCGGGACGGCATAATATGATTATGCCGATATGGTTTCCGTAAGCGATTTCATAGATTTGATAGTGTGCACCCCCTTATAGGTCGTCTCGATGCCGTTTCTGCGATAAGTAGAAAACGTTTCTACGCCTAACTCGTTTTTGCAGAGAATGCTTTGAGATGGTATGGCCCCATTGTATGTATGAGATGTATGAGATGCATGTGATGCATGTAATATTCTTTCATATGTGCAATCCCCGTAATATTCTTTCATACGTGCAATGCTTGTAATATTCTTTCACGACCTGCGAGTCGATGTAATCTTCAATTAGAGCTTCTATAGTAGTAGCTTAGTTTGAAGAAATCAAGCATTCGGCACTCGAAAGAACGGTGATGAAGATGGAGATCCTCTACACCGGCATGGAGATGGAGATCACCATGTGAAGGGGGCCATACTATTTCATTATATGCTATTCTACCTGTTTTCATATGTGATATGTTTGTTTGATAGGATAGCATCCTCGCAAAATTAAGTAGTAATGATGCCCTTCCAAATGTTGCACCCGTCACCGTTATGCTCGCAATGGTGGGTCGCCAAAGCAGAGTGCCATTCTCTATCATAACACGAGGGGGTATATGTCAGACATATACATGCAGGAGCATTTGGTTTACTTAACAAGGCTATCAAAACAGTTTTGGGCCTTGGGGCATAGGTTGGCGCCGGGGCATGGAGATGCCACACCAACAACAAGAGTCACATAGAGATGTGATTAGCAAGGTGTTGCTTACCGATGTTACTAATTTTCTAGCAAAGTGATGCCAAAGCTCACTAGAAAATTAATTAACATGTGGATCTTGACCCAATACGTAACCTAGAGGGAAGGTGAAAAATACGTAATGGGAGTCTTATGTTAAATTGTTTAACAAAAGACATAGCATAAACATTGTGCTAAACTTTGCTTTTTCGTTGTAGAATAAATGGCGGCTAATACTACACCCAAGACCTTTAATTTGCGATCTATTCTCGAAAAGGAAAAATTAAATGGAACAAACTTTATGGATTGGTATCGCAACTTGAGAATTGTTCTCAAGCAAGAGCGTAAGGAGTACGTTCTTGAAGTACCTTATCCGAGGATTTGCCTAATAACGCCACCGCAACCGCACGGAGGGCTTACGAGAAGCACACTAATGATGCCCTAGATATAAGCTGTCTCATGCTAGCTACAATGTCCCCTGAGCTTCAGAAGCAATATGAGAGCAGCGATGCTCACACTATTATTCAGGCTGCGTGGCATGTTTGAGAACCAAGCTCGGGCCGAGAGGTTCAACACCTCAAAGTCCTTGTTTGCGTGTGGCTTGTTGAGGGGAATCCCGTCATCCGCATGTGATAAAGATGATTGGCTATATCGAGAGTCCGGAAAACTAGGTTTTCCCTTAGCCAAGAGTTGGCTACCGATGTGATTCTCCGCCGCTCCTCCGAGCTTCGAGCCATTCATATTGAATTATCACATGAACAATATGGATAGAACCTTGGCTGAATTGCATGGGATGCTAAAGACAGCTGAGGAGAGTATCCAGAAGAATGGTCATCATGTGATGATGATGCAGAAGGCTAAGCGCAAACCACCTGTCAAGAAACTTTGCACCAAGAGGAAGTTAACTCCCGATGAGATCGCGAGTGCCTCCAATGCAAAGAAGGGCAAGAAGGGGTCGGCGGCATCAGATGCCGTTTGCTTCTATTGCAAGGAGACAGGCCATTGGAAGAGGAACTGCAAGAAGTACATGGAGGATCTCAAAAAGAAGCAAAGTACGACTTCGCTCGGGTATTAATGTTATAGACATTAATCTTGCTACTTCACCTACCGACTCTTGGGTATTTGATACCGGATCGTAGCTCATATTTGCAAATCGCTGCGGGAATGAGAAGAAGTAGAGGATTGAGAAGGGCGAGGTGAACTCGCGCATCGGCAATGGAGCAAGCGTTGCTAGGCGCTTGTCGCTACACAGCACCACTTCATCTACCTTCAGGATTAGTTTTGGAATTGAATAATTGTTATTGTGTTCCAACACTATGTCAAAACGTTATTTCCGCTTCATGTTTGCAAGCGGAAGGATATGATTTTAGATCAATGGACAATGGTTGTTCAATATATCTCGAGATATGTTCTATTTTCATGCTCCATTGGTGAATGGATTATACGTTTTGAATCTTGAAGCGTCTCCCATCTATAACATTAATACGTAAAGGCAACTCTCTAATGATATAAACCCCACATTTATCCGGCATTGTCGCTTAGGCCATATAAATAAGAAACGCATGGAGAAGCTCCATAAGGATGGATTGCTTCACTCTTTTGATTTTGAATCATTTGAGACATGTGAGTCTTGTTTACTTGGTAAGATGACAAAGACACCTTTCACGGGACATAGTGAGAGAGCAAGTGACTTATTGGCACTCGTACATACCGATGTATGTGGACCAATGAGCTCAACGGCCGAGGTGGTTATCGTACTTCATTACCTTTACCGATGACTTTAGTAGATATGGTTATATCTACTTAATGAGGCATAAGTCCGAATCCTTTGAAAAGTTCAAAGAATTCCAGAATAAAGTACGTAATCATTTAGGGAAAACAATCAAGTTTCTACGATCGATCGTGGAGGAGAATACTTGAGCCAAGAGTTTGGTAATCATCGAAAGATTGTGGAATTGTTCCACGCTTGACTCCGCCAGAACTCCACAATGGAATGGGGTGTCCGAACGGAGAAATCGCACCTTGTTGGACATGGTGCGGTCGATGATGAGCCAAAGTGATCTTCCGTTATCCTTCCGGGGATATGTTCTTGAAACAACTGCGCTCACACTAAATAGAGTTCCATCTAAGTCGCTTGAAAAGACACCATATGAGATATGGACAGGGCAACCCCTAGTTTGTCTTTTCTCAAAATTTGGGGATGCGAAGCTTATGTAAAACGCTTACGTCCGACAAGCTCACACCCAAATCGACAAGTGCTTCTTTGTGGGATATCCTAAGGAAACTAAGGGATATTACTTTTATAATCGGGAACAAGGCAAAGTGTTTGTTGCCCGACACGGTGTCTTCTTGGAGAAAGAGTTTCTTTCAAGAAGGGTTAGTGGGAGCAGTGGTGTATCTTGAAGAAGTTCAAGAAACACCAAAATGTTTCAAAGAACCACGTAACCACAACAGAGGAGCAAAGTGTTGCGCCACCGCTTGTAGATACACCACCCCACTGGAGGTCGAAAGATCACGTCGTGCGCCCGACAGTACACAAAGCGGAACAACGTGATATATTGTTGTTGGACAACGATGAACCTAAGACCTATGAGGAAGCGATGGTGGGACCCGATTCCAACAAGTGGCTTGGAGCCATGAAATCCGAAATAGAATCCATGTACGACAATCAAGTTTGGAACTTGGTTGATCCACCCGATGGTGTCAAAACCATTGAGTGTAAATGTGTTTTTAAGAAAAGGCCGATATGGATGGAAATGTTCACATCTATAAGGCGCGATTGGTGGCGAAAGGTTTTAAACAGATTCAAGGAGTTGATTATGATGAAACCTTCTCGCCCGTCGCAATGCTTAAATCTATTCGGATTATCCTAGCGATTGCTGCATATTTCGATTATGAGATATGGCAGATGGATGTCAAAACGGCTTTCCTAAATGGAAACCTAAGCGAGGATGTATACATGATACAACCTTAGGGTTTTGTCGATCCAGAATCGCCTGGAAAGATATGCAAGCTACAGAAATCCATTTATGGATTGAAGCAAGCATCTCGAGTTGGAATATTCGTTTTGATGAAGTAATCAAAGGGTTTGGCTTCATCAAAAATGAAGAAGAGGCTTGTGTTTACAAAAAGGTCAGTGGGAGAGCAATTGTATTTCTAATCTTATATGTGGATGACATATTACTGATTGGAAATGATATCCCTATGCTTGAATCCGTCAAGTCTTCATTGAAAAATAGTTTTTCCATGAAAGACTTAGGGGAGGCAGCATATATATTGGGCATTCGGATCTATAGAGATAGATCCAAGAGGCTAATTGGATTAAGCCAAAGTACATACATTGACAAGGTGTTGAAAAGGTTCAACATGCATGATTCCAAGAAAGGTTTCTTGCCCATGTCACATGGCATTAATCTTAGCAAGAATCGGTGTCCTCGACACATGATGAGCGAAATAAGATGGGTATGGTTCCATATGCTTCGGCAATTGGATCCATCATGTATGCCATGCTTTGTACACGCCTGCATGTCTCGTACGCTTTGAGTGCTACGAGCAGATACTGCCGATCCAGTGAAGGTCACTGGATCGCCAGTAAAGATTATCCTTAAGTACTTGAGAAGAACTAAGGATATGTTCCTAGTCTATGGAGGTGAAGAAGAGCTCGTTGTAAGTGGTTACACCGATGCTAGCTTCCAAACAGACAAGGATGATTATAAATCGCAACCGGGTTCGTGTTCTCGCCCGAACGGAGGCGCAGCACTGGAAGAGTTCCAAGCGGATACCGTTGCTGATTCTACAACGGAGGCCGAGTACATTGCTGCTTCTGAAGCCGCAAAGGAGGCGTTTGGATCAAGAAATTCGTTTCGAGCTTGGCGTGATGACTAGTACGACCGGTCCAATGTCTCTCTATTGTGACAATAGTGGAGCCATTGCGCAAGCCAAGGAGCCGAGGTCACATCGAAGTCCAAACACATACTTCGGCGATATCATCTCATCCGCGAGTTTGTGGACAGAGGTGATGTCAAGATATGCAAAGTGCACACGGATCTCAACATAGCCGATCCGCCGACAAAACCTCTCCTCAACCGAAGCATGAGGCGCACACAAGAGCAATGGGTATTAGATACTTACATGATTGACTCTAGTGCAAGTGGGAGATTGTTAGTGATATGCCCTAGAGGCAACATGGAGATGTTGGATATCACGTCAATGTTTATGTATTTATGAATAAAGTGTTATTCGTTCCATGAAATAGACATCTTGTATTGATCAATAAGTACGTGACTTATTTATGAGACTCGATATGTATGAATCTATTTCTAAACGATCCTCGATCATATGTCATATTGTTGGAACAAATATGATTCTAAGATCGGCGTGTTTATGATTGATGATCATGTCTCATAGATCATGGGTATGGAGATACCAAATCAATAAACATGGACATATGTGTTAGAGAACACATTGTTGGATAGACCCACCATGAGACACTACAGAAATTAATGTGCCATTAGTTGGTCTCGGTAGTGTTGGTACAAAGTCCTTAGACCCGAGATCACCATGGATTCCAACATGTGTAGTAGCCTACTTTGGGACTACCAAACGCTATTCCGTAACTCGGGTAGTTATAAAGGTAGTTTTCGGGTTTGCTATGAAACATGGAGTGGGATGTGAGTGATCAAGATGGAATTTGCCCCTCCTTTGGAGAGATATCTCTGGGCCCTCAAGGTAATGGATTATGGAAATGCATGGCCATGCTAAGTTGATTGAGGAGTCAATCAACGTACGATAATCCAATACGGTTCGAGTGAATGGTTAAGCTATTGAAGGGATGGCACACATCTTGCCTATAGCTTAACCGGTATCGTGAGGCAAAGGGATTTGTGTACACATTACAGGTTCGAGCCGATATTATTCTTGTATACTATGGTGTCAATATGTGCTGCTAGGCGCCGTTGTTGACAAGTCGCCTGAGTTAGACTCGGGCCGACGATCGGCTAAGTTAGACTATAGCCGAAACCGAGTATACCCGAACCTGCTGTGGTCGCACGCTTAAGGGGATAAGAACAGCATTCGAGTTGGACTCGGATACGACTCGATCGGATAGGGATCCGATTGGATAGAGTCCTATAGGCTTACGACGTATGGGCGGCCAACTCTATGAGATACGGATGAGATCCGGTTCAAAAATAGAGTCCTGATCGGCCACTAGTCCTAGTCGGCCAACTCTATATAAAGGAGGGAGGGGTGGAGAGCTGCGACACGTCAATTGCATCGCGTGCAACAGAAGTCGCCGAGATCAATCTCCACGGAAACCCTCCCCACTTTCGAGCCAAGCCCTAGCCTTGCATCGCGTGCTAGCACACGGGTGTTCGGCGTTCGTCCCCGGACGTGTGGATACCGATAGAGGCGCCGCTACGTTGCGCCGTTGATCGGCTTCGGATCGGCCGCACCGGAGCGATCGGCCGTGGTGGAATCGGCTGCGGCCGGGCGCACGGAGCGAGGCGTGAGAACGCGCCGGACGACTCGAATTGGCTGATTGGCGAATCGGCTGCTCTCCGGAATCGGCTACATTGTTCCGGATCGGATTGCCCCGATTGGCTATTCCGCCGCACTCTACTCCAATCGGTAACGATCTATCGGCCCTTACTTGCAAGTGTTCCTGGTTTGCGCGGTAAAAGTTTTTGTTTTCGGCTAGCGTAGCCTCCGCGTAACCCTTCACTTCCCGCACCGGCACTGCAGCGCCTGTCCGACCGGCTATGAGCCCGGCCTCGACCGACCGGCAGGGTGCGCCCACCCGCCATGTAGCCGCCGGTCGACCGGTGAAGAGGGCGGGCGGACGGCTCGTAGGCCGGTCCGAGCGAGGTGGGGAAAGGCCGACCGCCCATGGACCGGTCCGACCGATGGATGGATGTGCCGCGACCGCCGTAGGGCCGGTCGACCGATAGAAGGCGCAGAACTCACTCCCTCGTGTTGTTGCGTGATTGCCCCGTCGGTTTTGTTAAATATGTGATGTACAGGAGCTTGGCTAGTGCTTGCAAATAGGGAAACGACAAATCGGCCTTGGGAAAGCCGGATTTAGCACCCATATGCGCATTAAACATCCTACTAAAGCAAGACTCCATAGCGGATTCAATCTTATTATTAACAAAGGTGACGAGGATTCATCCACCTTACTTGCTACGAGCCTTTGGATAGGAAGAGCTAGGTCATCGCTGCTTACCTCATCGTGGATAACCTTGAGCGGGCTCCCGGGCTTGAGGATGACACCTTGACGGGTTTTGGTACAAGATTTGTCCAAAACCTCCCGCGTGATCGCCTTGATCCACTCCTCCATAATCTTGCGCGCCTCCCCATCTAGGTCATCCAACGAGATGTGGACGACATTAGATGGACTTACCTCTTGCGCAACTTGCTTTGTCATGGCAAAGGTCAAAGTTGAGATGGCGTCGAGCGGACGTCCCCAGGAGTCGGCAAAAATCGTGTTGGCACCTTTTTTGGCAAAGGCACGAGCACGATCGATTCACCTAAACGCCTTGCGGTGATATGGAGTCGCCAACCACCTTGATCTAGCAAAGAACTAAAGCAAGATGAGTTTTATAGATTAAACGAGCTAGCAAAGCCGATTTAGATAAAAAGATAGATAAACACCCATCTCATGGGCGAACGAAAAGTTTTCAAGACAAACTTACAAATAAGTGTCGCACTCTCGCAGTGGCGGCGGATGATTTACGGCGCAAATCGACAAAGATGGATGAACTAATGTACAAAAAGTAAAAGAACGATTCAATTGGCTAAAAACTAGAAGCTAGATTGGTTTTGGTTGTATATGTGTTGGTTATGCCAATTGAACCGGCCTTGGCCCTTAAATAGGGGTTGGTCTTTCCTCCCACCGGCCCTTCTCCACGTCCAATTCGGGGTAGACACGTTTGGAAACCCGAGACATACCGTATGGAGGAAGGAAACCGAGTACCGACGACCCGGCTAGGTTTCGGACTCGCCGATCAGACCGGCCACATGCCACCGGTCCGACCAGCACCCACCGCCCGGTCGACCAGCCTATACACGGCGGTCGACCGGCCTCTCCGAAGGAAACCGACAGATTTCCAAATATTGGCAATTTTTCCTATTTTGATACCTAGGTGCCAAATTTGGGTGTAAAGAGAAACCAAGCCCATAGGCCTAATCTTAGGTACGTGTATGTGTTGGGGGCAACAAGATCTGGGTCCAAAATATATTTTCTTTCTTTTTCGAGAGAGACACTGCAAATTTGCGAAATCTGAACAGGAAGAAATATTATCGTCTTCATGGAGGGCATACACAACTAAGGCTCTTTTTTATTAAGATGCAAATTTTATTTTAGTTTTTGTTACCATTGCTTTTCAAACTGCTAAATGATGTGTTTCTTACAAAAACTTCTAAAATATCAAATAAATCTAATTTTTAAGTTTATGATAATTAAAAACACAATTAATTATGTGCTAATGACTTTCTCATTTTATGTGTGTTGCCTTCATTTTCATCTTAATCTATCTTAAACATCACCTAAGAAATAATATTTGTCTTCATCGTGGAAAATACAACAGGCCATACTATCAATATATGGTTGATATAAATCTATATGTATATACCTACTTAAAAATACGTAAGGCTTCCGAGGGATTTTGCATCCCTCGTCTTCGAGACCGAAGCATGCACTGCGCTTTGTCCGTCTTCGACCACTCGTGTTTGGCTGATGTCCATCTTATGTGGTCCGTCTCTCGCACTCGATTTTCTCCATATTCTGTTACTTCTTTATGTTCAAGGAAAATGGAACCCCCTCATCCAAAATCCTTCAAATTCAAGGAAAATGAAACCCTCTCATCCGGAAACGCATTTTGACACACTCATCCAGATGTGTTCATCACCGAGCTCGTCGTTTCCATTTCTCTCTGTCGGAACCATGTCGTTGCCAGCCATGTTCCTGTTGTTCTGGTTTTCTTCATTGCCAATCGCCACCATCTATGGATGAGTCATATCATAAAACATGTCACGCCACCTTCCTTACTGTCATTTGGTCGCCGAGCACCGGCACCTATCTTCCCACCTCCTCTTCTATTTCTTGGCTTTGACGATGAAGAGTGACAGGTTGGCACTATTCTTTTCATGGTCCAGCCCAACCATGCTCCTGCACTACTCACATAATATTGACATAATATTGAGACCATACAAAACTAGTCCATATGGAATTCATTAGGTTTTGGATCTGCCCAACCACTTTTCAATCAAATTTGTTCTTGAACAGTAGTCTAGTCATTTTGATATTTTATCAAATTCCTACATTATATGCGCTCCCTCCGAACACACACTAGTACAGAACCTTCCATCCGTAACGAGCCCAAATATGCCTGGAGCACTTGGGCCATCAGAACGAAGTCATCTCAATCAGGCCGTCATTTGCACCGTTGTAGATGTACTCGTACAACCCCAATTGCAAATAGCCCGTCGCCGATGAAACTCATCCGTGACGAGCTCAAATGTAAGCCCGATTAAGATAACCTATAATATCTCAATCGGGCCATAATACCAAGCCCGTCAGAGATGAGGGCCATCGGTGACGGGCTCAAAAATAAGGCCCGATTGAGATGACTTTATAGCCCGTTACCGATGACTCATATCGGTGTCGGGCTTTCATTTAAGCCCGTTAGAGATGTCTGTGCCCCGTTACAGATGTCGTTTAACTGACCCGATTGAGATATAGTTCGGACACACTATAAATGCACCAAGAACCACCGTTCCAATTCATCCCACTCGTTCACTTTTTTGGTGGGAGGTTGAAGGGGGCGAATTTTCGTTATTTTTTAAAAAACAGGAATATATTAGAAGTAAGTATAAAGGTTGATTTTTTTACAATTTAGTAGTATGATAACTAATATTTTGTTAAATTTTGTAGTGATGGATCAAAGTTGGATGAATGCGACAACTTTAAAGCGTCATTGCAAGGAGTATAGAGATGGCGTTTAAGTTTTATGAACGTCGCGGAGGAGGATAGGAGAAGAAGAAATAGCAAATACATGTGTTGTCCATGTAGAGATTGCAAGAATGAGATTTTGTTTAGCGGAGAGGAGGTACACTCTCACTTGATACAACGGGGATTCATGAAGGACTACACATGTTGGGTGAAGCATGGAGAGACATAATCGATAATGGTGCAAGCAGACGATCGATGCCGACAATCATGAAGATGAAGATGAGCGTGACATGTTTATTCCATCTCCATTGGGCGGTTAAATGGTTGATGTGGATCCCGATATGCCGCAAGAGATGTTACGTGATGTTGAGGAGCAAGCTCACAACGAGAGAGATTCGATGAATTTCGCCGCTTTGGTCGCTGACTCCGAGACACCTCTATACGCCGGATGCAAGGCAAAGCACACCAAATTATCACTACCTTGGACCTAATGAAGTCAAGGCAAGTAGTGGATGGACGCACAAAAGTTTTGCGTAACTTTTGAGAATATTGAAGGCCATGCTTCCCGAAGAGAACACATTGCCCGAAACGACATATGAAGCAAAGCAGTTCTGTGTCCCCTAGGGTTAGAGGTTAGTAGAATTCACGCTTGTCCAAACAATTGCATATTGTACCACAAGCAATATACGGACCTAGAAGCTTGTCCTGTGTAAGGCTTCGATACAAGCGAAAGAAAAGTGCGGGGAGGGAAAGAAGTCGAAGCGGGTGGTCCGGCGAAGGTTGTATGGTATTTACCCATCATTGATCGCTTCAAGAGAATATTTGCCAACCCGAAGAAAGCAAAATTAGTGCGGTAGCATGCCGAAGAGAGAACAAACAACGGTTTGCTAAGGCACCCAATGGATTCGATTCAATGGAGGAATATTGATTGAATGTACAAATACTTTGCTACCGACCCCAAACATGAGGATATGTTTGTGTACGGATGGCATGAATCCTTTTGGAGATATGAGCATTCTCACAAGACTTGGCCCGTCCTTATTGCGAACTATAACCTCCCGCCATGGTTGTGCTTCAAAAGGAAATATATTATGTTGTGCCTCGTTAATCCAAGGTCCAAAACAACCAGCAATGATATCGATGTATTCCTAGAGCCTGTTATCGATGCATATGGTCAGGAGAACTTCAAGCTACGAGTTCTACTGTTCTGCACCATTAATGACTATGCCGCACTGGGCAATCTTTCTCGACAAACCGTGAAAGGAAAGAAGGCTCCGCTTCGACCGTATGGAACATACACGCAAAGAGGGTCAAGAAATCCGAGAAGATGGTTTACATGGGTCCTAGGAGATGGCTCCCGCTACGCCACGCTTTTAGAAGAAAGAAGAAAATTTTCAACGGTAGGAGAGAACTTGGAACTGCTCCCAAGGATCTGTCTGGAGAAGAGGTCCATGACATGGTCAAAGACATAACAAATGAGTTTGGGAAGAAAAGAAAACGTGGCAAGGAAAATGATAAAGCTATGTGGAAGAAGAAATCCATATTTTGGCGGCTACCATACTGGAAAGACC
Organism: Oryza australiensis; assembly: GCA_019925245.2. Taxonomy (NCBI): domain Eukaryota; kingdom Viridiplantae; phylum Streptophyta; class Magnoliopsida; order Poales; family Poaceae; genus Oryza; species Oryza australiensis. Next base: position 43,157 of record JAIFGZ020000160.1, on the reverse strand, counting down.
TTGAGGTTTGGCATTGCATTGATCTAATGCACGTAGAGAAGAACGTTTGCGACAGTTTGCTCGGGCTGCTGCTTAATATGCCTGGAAAGACAAAGGACGGCTTGAATGGTCGCCTAGATCTGCAGGAATTGAACATTCGCAAAGGACCTTCAACTTGTTACGAATGAAAAGACAGGAAGAGTGTACCTCCCACCAGCTTGCCACACATTGTCGAAGAATAAAAAGATCGCATTGCTGTCATGCCTATATGATATTAAGGTTCCTTCGGGCTATTCAGCAAGGATAAGTAAATACGTTAAATTGGAGGATCTAAAAGTGGTTGGAATAAAGTCTCACGATTGTCACGTGCTGATCACACAGATCTTACCAGTTGCTATCAGATGTATTCTACAACCTAAAGTGCATCACACAATCCAACATCTTTGTGCCTTCTTCAATGCAATCGCCGAAGATTATAGACCCCGAAGATCTAGATCGATGCAGCCGATATTGTCAATACCCCGTGTCACTTGGAGATGTATTTTCCACTATCTTTCTTTGATATCATCTTCATGTCCCGTTCATCTAGTGAAGCAAACAAAAATATGTGGCCCAAATTTTCTAAGGGAGATGTACCCGTTCGAGAGGTATATGGGAGTTCTTAAGTCGTACGTTCGAAATAGAGCAAAACCAGAGGGGAGCATCATTGAAGGGTACATGACGGAGGTGGTTCTTGAGTTCTGCATCGACTTTATGGCCGAGACTGATCCTATTGGAGTTCCTGCGTCTCGCCACGAAGGAAGGTTAGGCGTAAAAAAATTGTTCCCGATCAATCTACCTATGCACAGCTCATTTCCTGCTACAACATATGGCTGAAGTAACTCCATATTTTGAGGAGCATCTAGCGAAAGTCCGACAGACAACATGGGTCGATCAGACAAGTGGATCAACATAGAACATACTACTCGCTTCAATGAATGGTTCAAGAATCGTATCGCACGATCGATCGATGACCCAACTGAGATAATACGAAGGTTGGCAAGGGGCCCAAGCTAGGATGTTGACACATGGCAAGGGTATGATATCAATGGATACACATTCTACATGGTCACACAAGATAACAAAAGCACAAAGTGCAGAATAGTGGAGTCGATAGATGCATATCGATAAAGCCGGATCGAACACATATTATGGCCGCATAGAGCGATTTGGGAGATGAACTACATGAGCTTCAAAGTCCCTTTGTTTCGTTGCAGTGGGTGAATATTCGAACCGGAGTTAAAGTCGACAAGGAAGGATTCACTTTAGTGGATCCGCCAAGGTTGGATACACGGACGAACCATTCGTCCTAGCCAAGCAGTGTCGAGCGATTTTCTATATAAAAGACCCCGCAAAACAAGAAGCCGCACGTTGTTAGGGATGGCAAACGAAGAATTGTTGGGGTTGACAACGTCGTCGATGAAGAAGAATACAACCGTAATCTTCATGTGAGACCTCGATCGAACTTGACGATGATCCCGAAGACGAAGTGGCATACACTCGCCGACCATTCTAAGGCATATTCTTGTAAATAGAGTCTTTGTAGTAATATGATTTGTAAATTGATGAATGTGACGAAGTATTTTGTACCGGTGCCTTAATGGTTGCGTAACATACAATGAGTAGTCTCTCTACCCCGCACTATAAATACAGGTATTCGTATGGGTTGCATTAGCTACACTTGTTATTGTGTTATGCATTGGTCCTCTCTAAGTGTGATGTTTTCTTGTTTTTCGATTATTCACTTCTCTTGGTTCCTTAAACAGGATATAATTAACTTTGCCAAGTTTAAGCACTTTTTGCTATTGAATAAAATTTTGAACAAGCTCTATGATGTGGTATGAATAAAATTTTGAACAAGCTCTACTTCATCTGTTAATTATAATATTTTTTAAAAATACAATCCCAAGTGTAAACTAATTTAATAAGGTATTGGACGCGGATGACACTTATCCGTATCGGGCCTACTGTCATTGCCCAAGGCATGATAGTCATCTCGTATCGGGCCTTTTGTTAATGCCCGATGCGGATGACACTCATCCGTATCGGGCTTACTACAAGGGCCCGTCGCTGATGACTCATCCGCTTCGGTCCTAGTAGTACGCCGCCGAGATGACATTGACTAGGGTTACGTAGTCAATCCCGTAGATCCGCATCCATTCACGCCTCCTCTCGATCCACGCCGCCGCCGCTCTCTCTCGCCTTCACGCCGACCCCGAGCCCGGCCGTCTCCTCACCTCCACGCCGCCGCCTCTCGATCCATGCGCGCCATCGCCGTCGCCTCCTCTCCTCCTTCCCTCCACGCCGCCACCTCCTCTCCTCCTCCCCTTCGCGCCGCCGCCTCTCGATCCACGCGTGCCATTGCCGCCGTCGCCTCCTCCTCCTCCACGCCGCCGCCTCCTCTCCTCCTCTCTCCACATCGCCGCATCCTCTCCTCCTCTCCTCCATGCCGCTGCCTCCTCTCATCCTCTCCTCCACGCCGCCGCCTCCTCTCATCCTCTCTCCTCCACGCCGCCTCCTCCTCTCATCCTCTCCTCCACGCCGCCTCCTCCTCTCCTCCTCCCCTCCACGCCGGCCGCCTCCCCATCGACCCCGAGCCCGGACGCCTCGCCGAGCCGAGCCCATGCCTCCTCGCCGAGCTCGACACCACCTCGCCGAGCCGAGCCTCGAATGGCTCCTCGCCGAGCCGAGCCTGCACGCCTCCTCGCCGAGCCCGGACGTCTCCTCCTCCACACCGGCTAGTACACACGCCTCCTCCTCCATGCCGCCTTCCTCCACGCTCACCGGTTAGTTGATCTTCCATTGCTCTTTTGTTGCTCTTATGGATGCTCAAGATGATTTACATACATATATTCTTGATGCTTGTGATGATACGGTTAGATTTATCATGCTTGGATGATTGTTAACTTTATGGAAAATTTATGCTTGGGATTAAAGTGCTGCAACCCACTTTAGGGATTAAAGTGGACTTTTTCCTCAATTTCTATGATCTCGCACTTTATAAAGAATGCCCGAGGTTGCATAATTACCTCTGCATCTCTATTGTTGTTACTTTATATTTGGTTCATTAGCACAAAGGATACAAGTTGCACCTTGGATGAATTTTCATATTTGCTAACTGTGTTTTTCATTTCCCATCTTAACTTGACAAGTTATCCGTGAAACACACTTTGCTGCATCTTTGGCTTCCACTTAAAATGGCATTTGGTGTGTTCTTGTTGTTTATGCCCTTTTATATGTCCTCAATGGATGTAACTACCTATCTACATTTCTATTATTTTCCTTCAAAATTTTCTTTCCATTAATATTGTTGCTCTAGAAGGTTTTACCTGTGAATTGCTCTGATTAGTATGCATTCTCAGTAAGACTAATTGTGTTGTATTTGTTGTGGGATTCTAAAACATGCTATTATCTGTTTAATCTGCTTTTGATAACATCGGCCTAGCAAATGCACTATGCATTTTCTATTTTATTTTGATTAATGAATTAATTTGTATCCCGCTTTAGTCACGCCTCATATGGTCGCATGACAAACTTAAAGGAACAACTTTAGAAATCGCTTTGATGAATACAGTCTACATGCATATTGTTTCGGGATGAATTAATTTAGCCTTTTTCTTGGTCTGGATTTACTGCTATGATGCTTGAATGATATGACTGTTATACTGCTATCTTGCTTAATCCCTATGATGCTTGAATGATATGGTCGCTATACGACCTATCTTGCTATACCGCTATGATGCTTGAATGATATGGGTGAATGATAAGACTGCTATGATACTCTTGGCCCTAACTTGATGTTCCTTTCCTCATCTTTCTTCTCTCCACTCTTCTTCCTAGCCAATGATGAATGCTCAACATTAGCCTTTTTTGGGGGGCAGTACACTGGATCTGTTAATATTACATTAATTTGGGTTTTTTTGTAACTACACTTGTTCTTTTCAAGTGTTGTTCCTTTCCTCACCTTTCTTCTATTCACTCCTCTGGATTTCTTCTCTCGTCTTCCTGGCCAATGATGAATGCTCAAGAACAGACCATAAGAACGGACCATCGACACTTGTTCTTTTTTAAGGCACTACAAGTTCTCTTTTTATGATAAGAACAAACCAGCTAGACTTGTTATTTTGTTGTTGGGAACTACACTTATTTTGTTGTTTTTTTGTTTCTACAAATGTTCTTTTTAGCAAAAATACAACCATCTACACTTGTTATTTTGATTTTGGGAACTACACTTGTTTTTTGATAAAAATAGAACATCTACACTTGTTAATTTGTTTTTTTGATCTACACTTGTTTTTTTTAAAAAAACAGACATTGACACTTGTTCTTTTTTTGGGAGCACTACACTTCCTCTTTTTTGCAAAAAAAAGCCAAGTTGATCCATTTACATATATATTCATCACACCACAACCAAATTTATCCATTCACATATATATTCTACACTTGTTATTTTGTTTTTGGGAACTACACTTGTTTTTATAAGAACAGACCGATCTACACTTGTTCTTTTTTGGGGTGCACTACACTTGTTCTTTTTATAAGAAATGTACTATCTACACTTGTTCTTTTTTATCTACACTTGTTCTTTTTTTGGATGGCACTACACTTGTTCTTTTTTATAAGAACAGACTATCTACACTTGTTCTTTTTTTGGATCTATACTTGCAAATGATTGTAATTGATGCACAATTTCGAGCAAAACCGAGGCCACATCTAATACTTTCACCTTCCAATAGTTTAGTAATATGTAAAAGTTTAGTAATGTTATTTTTCTTCCATAGAAAATGTCGGCGACTACAAGTGGGACCACAACGAGCCGGGCTCCAAGGTCCTAATAAGATCCCTAAGGAAATGTATAGAATAACGGAAGTGGACGAATAGGGATTTCCTACGGCCCCGCAGAAAGCCGTCAAAAAATTCGCAACAATGTATGGAATCCTAGGAGGCGGAACTTCACAATTTTGGCGGACCACATCGATCGGGTCCCATAGGAAGAAAAAGATGAGGCCCGGAGAGAGTTCAAGGAGAGCTTTGAGTACCCGAAGAGGCCGAGGAAAGATCAAGCGGCGGGCTATGCGCAAGATGGGCAACTTGTGGAAAAATTTCAAGACCACGCTCGTCACCGACTACGTCCGCCATAGCATGCGAATCTTAGCGACAAGGTGACATTGCCCGACCTTGAGGTGTGTTTACAATTGTTTATATACATAGGACAACAACTTTCCAACTATGTGGACTAACTTGGCGCCTCACATGCAAAGTTAAACTATCAAACATTCCGGATAACAACTTCGATATCATTAGAGAGGAGATAGCACAATTCATACTAGATGATATATTGTCTCCGAAAGGAATGTTTAGAGTAAGGTCCTAGGTAGCTCGATCGACTCGAATGGTAGAACATTTGAAATGACAAAGGCGACAAACATTTGATTTTTGTAAATATTCTTTGTAATACAATTCTCGCACATTGTTTCGTATATACTCGCTTTTCTTTATAATACATTTTTGCAGGTTTTGATGCATCTAACTAAATTATTTCGCTCGATGATGAACTGGAGCCGTTCAGACATGTTGCAAATTGCAACATCCAAAACACGGTTCAAATTATTTAGGTGTGTTGTAGGTGGGTGGCTTCCGAAAATGTCTCGCATCAAACCTTGTGTCACAGGGCACGACGGACATCTTTTGGAAGCCACCTCGACCTACCACAACACCTCATACTACTACATATATAGTCTAGTTGTTCTGAGAGCAAAAAGTAAAGACCATTTTGGAACTATACTTGTTCCTTTTTGGAACAAAACAACCATCTACATTTGTCTTTTTTTGAGCAGTACACTTGTTCCTTTTTTGTTCTTACACATGTTTTTTTTTGCAAAAAAATAAATAGCCATCTATACTTGTATTTTTTTTTTGTTTTTGGGGTTAGTACACTTGTTATTTTGCTGTGGCTGTGGCTGTGAAATATATATGTGATGAATATATATGTGAATGGATATGGCTGTGGCTGTGATGAATATATATGTGAATGAATATGGATATGGTTGTGGCTGTGATGAATATATATGTGAATGGATCAACTTGTTGCCGTGACTGTGATGAATATATATGTGAATGGATCAACTTGCCGCCGTGGGCGTGATGAATGGTCAGCTGGGCCGTGATGATATCTCGTCCATTTTTTGCAGCGGGCATGGCTAGCAAAGGCCTGAGGCTAGCCAAAAAACAAATTTTATTTTTTGGATAATAAACTCATCCCTGACGGGCATAGTCAAAAAGCCCGATAGAGATAGGACATCCGTAACGGTCTCAACCTAAAAGCCCGATAGAGATAGGTAGGACATCCGTGACGGGCTACTTAAGCCCGTTAGAGATATGTCATCCATGATGGACAACAAACCGACATTATTTGACTCCGTGTTTGGTCAACCCTATCGGTGACGGCCCGGTAACTACGACCCGTTAGAGATGAGTTGTCATCTCGTGACGGGCTTACAACTAGGCCCGATTGAGATGTGTCATCCGTGACGGGCGTTCAACCCCACCGGTTTGACTTTCAAACTCATCCGTGATAGGCTTTTTTGCCCGATTGAGATAATGTGCATCCGTAACGGCCTTGTGCCCGTTAGAGATATTTTCTCACATCAATGACCATTTCACAAGTGACGGGGCCAACCCGATAGAGATGAGGGTTAATGCCCGTTAGAGATAGCCGGTGTCGACGTAGTGACATGTTTATACAAATTTCCTTTTTTTCAATCATCCGACATGTGTATTCCTGTTCTATCACATTCCTATGTTTTTATATTTCTGTGTTTTTTCTAATCATGTATAAGAAAGGAGGACTAAATAAAAATGGGAGAATCATATAGGCAGATCTGAATACCAACTTAATTCAAACGGGTATGTCCAGAATTAATGGATCAGATTTTCATCAACAGGCTGTAATAAGTTTTTTTTAATTCTATCCGATTTCAATTGTCTTTACAGTATTAGTTTTAGCACTATTTGATCCATTATAAGTTGCTGAAACTTAAAATAATTTTCCTCCTTCGTATTGAATTGTTTGCAGCTAAATGGAAACAGTGGGGATTTAGTTATATAATTTTGATGATATTGAATTATTGTTCTGACCAAAGTTATTTGTAGTTTCATGCTGTTATTTCTATGATTACATTTCATTTATCATTTATGCTCAACTATGATATTTATGCTCAACTATGACATATGGTTTAGGATTTTAATTTATGTTAATGTTATTTAGAGCCCGTTGCAACGTATGGGTATTGTGCTAGTATAGAGATTATTATTGCAAACACCGCTAATTAAGCTAGCGAGCATATACTGGATTGATCTACGTATATTACTTCTATATTACTCCCTCCGTTTGTTAATAGATGATGTTGTTAACTTTTGATATGACGTTTGACCTTTCGTCTTATTAAAAATTATGTAAATGTTATTTAATTTATTCTGACTTGTTTTGTCATTAAAAACACTTTAGGTATGACTTATAATTTAGCATAATTACACTAATTTTTTAATAAAATAAATAATCAAACGTTATTTCAAAAGTCAACAACATAATTTATTAAAAAATAAATGTAGTATATTATAGTACTATACTATGATGATACATATGTAACAACTCACTCATCTTTATAAACATAAAAAAGCACACCCTAAAGTCATAAATCACTCTATTTATCCTTTCTTATCTTCCTCACAATCGTCTAGTACGTTGAGAGCAAGGTTGTTAGGATCATAATCTAGATACTATTATCTTGCCAAGTCAAAACGATTTTGATCATCAGTATATCCTAATTTTCATGGCATTTCGATCCTACGTAACAGTTCATACGTTCTCATGGAATTAGTCAGGATCCTGATCATACAATCCTATTATGAGCGAACCGGCCTATTATCAATTAAAAATAGATAAAATCAATATATAAATGTTCACATCGATTTAAAAGCAAATGTTGGAAAATTAAATACGATGAAGAGACCCTAAAATCAACTCTAAAAATTTACATTTTCGCTTATGCTTATAAACTGGAGGCTAAACGATACAAGTGTAAGTGCTTTGACACCTGTCCCTACCCGACGATAGGCTTATCGGTGGCGGGAGTCTGCAAATGAAGAAATAAGGTTGACTCGCAAGATTACGGCTGTCAGATGAGCGTAACACGGTCTCTTACCTCAGAGGTGCTGACTTTTGTCAACTTCCCAATCTCATGTGTCTTCGCCAGCCTTGGCCACCGCTTCATCTGGGTACCGCTGGCTCCCAGAACTAAGGAAGTGGTTCCTTGACGACAATGGCTGAGGATGCTTGGGCATGTGCCTCGGCTTGCTCTTTCATATTAGTCGATTCCTGGTGGTCGATGAGCGGGCTGATAACATTAGTTAAAGGCCAATCCTGCAAAGGCTCGAATTATTATTCCTACGAACAATGATAAGATTGACGAGGGGTGTAGTTCGAGTACTTACATTCACGATGGCGTCTCGCTCTGAGGATGGGAGGTCGCATATGGGCTAGGGGATGTCAGCAGCGCTTGACGACGGGTTGACCACCACTTGGATGACACATTCCTTCATGGTCTCTGAGGACAAGACTGCATTAATATTTTACCATGGTCAGTATTTGGAGCAGTTCAAGTTCTAAAGATACTACTGGTAACTATGAAGAATATACCCCGATGCGAAAGCAGTGTCGTCCACACCAGTGTACTCATACGTGGGGTGAGCACGAGCTTGGAGCGGTTGGATCCGATGATGTACAAAATCTTGAACTATTTTCGCACCCTGTCAGACTATGCTCTCTAAGGGCATGGATCTTATCAACAAAGCGCCGGCATGGATCTTATTAACAAAGCGCTCTAAGGCTTTGGTCAAAGGATGTCTTGACGTCCATGATTTCAATTGGGTAGGTGTCTCATCGGGAGCAGCTAGGCAAGGAGAAGTGTTGTCGGTGTGGAGGAAGAACCATTTTGTTCTCCAATGTTTCCTTGAAGATGGACAGATAAAGGGAATGTATTCGTCTCTCATGCCATCTCGGAGGCGAAGGCTGCAACATCCAGAGATTCTAGAGGACTCCATAAACCTAACTTCATAGACCTAAACAAATCTGGGAAGGATGTACTTCTAAGTATGGCTCATAAAGATGGGTGAATACACTCAAGAAAGCGATGGAAATGGGTTTTAGGTGAAGAAGATGGATGTCATAGAAATCAAGAAGTAGAGTGGGAACTCGGAAGGGAGTGGCAAGAATCCGCATTGCACAAAAGAGGTAAGAGTTACTATTTGGCCAAGATTGAGAACAGGGTCAGTACCTCCTTCAAAACACCCCAACACCCTCGCATTCGGCAGACTCCATCTTGTCCGGATCTTGTCCAAGGTCTCCTTGGTGACGACGAATTCAGGGAGATCCACCAAAGCTTTGATGGTGTTGGAAAGGGTTTTGGCTAGGATTTAGCTTCGACACGAGAAAGGTTGGGGACGAAGGAGAGGAAAATGCAGCCTGGGTGCAAATGGAACCCAAATGGATCTCATAAGGGGATTTTATAAATCACATCCAGCGATTTGAGTTTCAAGGAAGAAAGAGAAATTGCCCCAGTAATATTTGTCAATTTGTATATGGAAGTTAAGTTTCTGACCTCAATCCAAATTCAAATAATGGTCACGTTCTCCGCCTTGGCTAGGGTTGGTCTTTGGGGTACATGGTCAAGAACACTAATCACCTCATTTGCATTAAGGTCGAGAGCTACTATCGATTATGGATAAAGCATACCTTCTATACATAGGTTCGTGCTATACGAAAATACTGCATACCTAATGATATATGGAAAAATATCCCTAGATATGGTAACAAAGTGAGTCTGGAAGGAAATTGTCTTCGTCGAGATAGAAGGTGTCGAGTCCTAATCGAAAAGACAAGGTTTCGGCTCGTTTCCTATCCAGTTCTTCAAGTTCTACTTGGAGAAAAGGCAATTAATGGTATAAATACAAGACCCCCATGGAGAGGAGGGTATCGAATCACAAGCCATAGCCAAAGCCACATAGAGAGACAATCTAGAGGAAGCCGAAGCCTCGTTGCCGATAAGACCTATTTGAGTCGTACTCGCGAGTTCTATTTGACAAGTTAGATTAACTAGTCTCGTTTTCGATTGTAATCTCGTGTGATGTTTTTTCCTAGATATATATACATATAAACCAGGGTAGGATTATTACTTATCTTGAGGGTCCAAACCAAGATAAACCCTTGTCCTTTATTTCCTAGCTTCAATCTCGCGTATACCTTGGTCCCAACGTTTCCGTACTTGTGTCGGGTATAACTGCGATAGCACTCTCTCCTTTCCACATTATAAGATATTTTATCCTCATCATCCCTCGTCCTGGATTCACTAATATCCACATGAATTTGGACACACATGGGTTCATGCATAAATCTATTCAAAACCTAAAACGTGAATAGAGGAAGTATTACCCAAAATCCGTACCATGAACAACAAGTCTGTTGATATGAAGGATAGACGAATGTGATACGCTATTAGGGCTTATTCATTAATAATTAGGGTATGATTAAGAGCAATGATAATAGTAGGCTATAAGTCAACTATAACCTTATGTGGAAGAGAGAGACAAAGAAAAATAAGGAGTGTTGGCTCTCATGCAAGAGCTAGATCTACACATACTCCAAGATATTTACATTAAATTCACAATGAGAGAAGAGAGAGGAGAAAAAATAGAGCCAACCTTATAGTCTATCTATTATACGTGTTAGCTCTAATACAGGCTAATAGTCAATAGTTAGAACAAATTTAATAATATAGACAATTACTAGCTCCAAAACATCTATAGTCTATCTAATAGCCAATTCGTACTATCTATAAATATATACTACATCATTAATATCCAAATTCTACCTATCATACACACACAACGTTTGATCTCCTTCCCATGTAAGTATAGTTAATTGGTTTATAGTCAACTATTATAATTGCTCTTTTAACTCTTGACAAAGTTATACACGTACCACGAGAAGACTGATTATGATATTATTAGTTGAATATTAATTACATAAACTTAAAATATAAATAAATTTATTTTTAAAAATATAGTTTTTTCAAAATTATTACCAGTTTGATAAACATGCTCACGATACGAGCAATTAGGCTGTGTTTGGCTGTTGATGATGATAACTAATCCCTCACACACAAACTAAAAGTACTCATTGGTGTATAATTAATTAAGTATTAGTTAATTTTATTTAAGAAATGGATTAATATGTATTTTTAATAACTTTCATATACATTTTTTTAAAAAACGTATTATTTAATCGTAAGTGTACTCGTGAAAAAAAGAGAAAGATAAGTTAGAAAAATAAAATAAAGAACACAGCCTCAGCTCCTCGCAGCAGGGCCGAAGGCGACGCATCCAGCTACGGCCCCACGGAAATCACACACCCATTTCCCACATTCCCGCCCCTTCGCCAAACCTCTCTCAGTTCCGCCTCTTCCTCTTCCGCTTCCTTCCCCCTCGAAGCCATCGCTCAAACCCCAAACCCCGCCGCGCGCCACCGCGGGAACCCACGGATGGATCCGCCGCCGGAGGCGTTCGTCAAGTCCAAATTCGCCTCCTGGCTCATCTTCCGTATGCTTGGTCAGTTCGCCGTTCATCTCCGCGCGCCTCATCAAACCCTCGTTTGCCTTGCCTGCTGATAGTACTCTGATGGCGCTGTTGATTCGGTTCTTCGTCTCCTCCTCCAGGAAAAGGCGACCTGAGGGAGAACGAGTTCCTGAACGCCGTGGCGGAGGGAAATGCCCGCCGCCTCAAGGGTGAGTGCTTCTCCTCGTCTCTCACCACCTTCCGACGCCGGGTGCAGGTTTCTTCTCGTGGGGATTGGAGGCGGCACGTGCGTGCGTTCTTGTTTCTGCCTTGTGCGTGTGTACGCTTGTTCGTCGGCCTTCTTGCCCTGTTTGCTGCTTGCGTGCGTGGCTGTTGGGATTGGTCCACGTACGATTTTTTTAATGAATCAGGATCATGTCGTCATCTACTCATGTCATGATGGATGACTATTTTATTGCTAGCATCGTGGTTGGATTTTTCCAAGTTTTACATGCTGGAAGTGTGCTCTACGCCTTCACCTTGTGATTTTTTTTCATGCTGTACAACTGTTTGTGCTTAGCCAAATTTTGTTTTGTGACCAGATGCAGTAGTTTAGAATTGCATCTTTTTTGTTGCACAATCTTTTATCATATCATGAGGGTGTTTGAAGAAATGGTGAATAGAATGGGTGAGAAGGACAAGGCAAAGCTTACTGATATGAATATAGATGGCAATGGGTTACTTCAAGTGGCAGCGCACCTGGGAAAAATTGAGGTCATCAGGTACTTTGTGGAGGAAACTTGGCTTTGACGTCAATGCTTGTTGCCGTTCTGGTGGTGCGTGCATCTCTTTCACTAGATCAGTTGCATTTATTTTTTGGATTGTTTTATTAGTTCATTCATCAGATATGTCAAGTAACCTATCGTGTGGCACAACATTTAGTTCGCACAATGCTACATTCTTTTATGTTTGATTCTGGCATGTTATAAATAGATGCAGCATGAGAAAGTTGGGCTGTTTCTATAAGCAACTTTCAATAAATAGATGCTGTGATTGATTAAAAACGTGCATTTTGGATTTGAGGTTATTATGAACTTTGTGTGGTACTTTCAAGATTCCGTTCCATACATAACATAAGGTACCATTTAGGTTCCATATATAGCATCCCTAAATTCAGTTAGAAGCTACCTCGGACATATAGCCTTTCCTAAAATACAAAAATTTTAAATGCACACCAGTGCATGCATGCACACCGTGCAATGTGCCATTCTATGGCCATCCAATAGTGATGTGGTCTTTCAGAAATCATGCAAATTGTGTATTATTTAGCATGCTACTAGGAATTCCTCCGATGGCAAATGCATGTGTGGTGTAAAATTTTTTGATGGTAGAGCTTAAGGACTGTAATAATTTAGATGAGACCCAAGTTGGTAATCTCACAAGGTAGGTGTCACTATGTCGGCATCGGCTATCTCTAACGGGCATTAACCCTCATCTCTATCGGGTTGGGCCCCACACCGTGAAAAGATCACCGATGTGAGAAAATATCTCTAACGGGCACAAGGCCATCACGGATGCATATTATCTCAATCGACCATAAAAATGCCCGTCGCGTATAAGTTTGAAAGTCAAACCAAGGGTGTTGAACGTCCGTCACGGATGACACATCTCAATCGTGCATTTTTCTAAGCCCGTCATAGATGACAACTCATCTCTAACGGGCCGTAGTTACTAGGCCGTCATCGATAGGGTTGACCAAACACGGAGTCAAATAATGTCTCGGTTTGTTGCCCGTCACGGATGACATATCTCTAACGGGCTTAAGGAGCCCGTCACGGATGTCCTATCTATTTCTATCAGTTTTTAGGTTGAGCCCGTTATGGATGTCATATCTCTATCGAGCTTTTCGACAATGCCCGTCGTGATGAGTTTATTATAAAAATAAAATTTATTTTTTGGCTAGCTTCAGCCTTTGCTAGTCATGCTCACCGCAAAAAATGATAGATATAATCATAGCCTAGTCCCAACCTAGCCATTCATCACAGCCACAGCCATGTTGATCCATTCACATATATATTCATCACAGCCACATCGGCAAGTTGATCCATTCACATATATAATCATCACAGCCACAGCCATATCCATTCACATATATATTCATCACATATATTTCACAGCCACAACCACAGCAAAATAACAAGTGTACTAACCCCAAAAACAGAAAAAAGAGAAGTATAGATGACTGTTTTTTTGCAAAAAAGAACATGTGTAGAACCAAAAATTAATGGTTTGTTTTGTTCAAAAAGGAACAAGTGTAGTTCCAAAAAAAGAACAAGTGTAGTTTCAAAATGGTCTTTACTTTTTGCTCTCAGAACAACTAGACTATATCTGTAATAGTATGAGACATTGTGGTAGGTTGGGTGGTTAGCAGAAGATCTCTGTTTTGCCCTGTGACTCAAGGTTTGATGCGGAGATCTTCGGCACACCTAAATAATTCGAACCGTGTTTTGGATGTTGCACCGCAACATGTCCGAACGGCTCCAGCTTCATCATCGAGCGAAATAATTTAGTTACAAATATATTTATCACATATATATTCCATAGCCACAGCCACATCAAAATAACAAGTGTACTAACCCCAAAAAAAGTACAAAAAGACAAGTATAGATGGCTGTTTTTTTTTGCAAAATAGAACATGTGTAGAACCAAAAAAATTAATGGTCTATTTTGTTTCAAAAGGAACAAGTGTACTCGCTAAAAAAAGATAAGTGTATATGTCTATTTTGTTCCAAAAGGAACAAGTATAGTTCTCGTAGTTCCAAAATGGTCTTTACTTTTTCTCTCTAACAACTAGACTATATATGTAATAGTATGAGGTGTTGTGGTAGGTTGGGTGGCTACAAAAATCAGTAGTGTTTTGTATTGGTATCGCAAGTAAGTCCGATGCTGCCATCATAGCATGACTATAGTCATAAAAACTAATTGGGCGACCGCATACTAACCAATGTCCAGAAGTGAATATATTTATCACCAAATAATACAGAAATCATCTCTTGCAAATGACCAAATTGGCACGGATATTCATAGGAAAATAACAACATGCTAAGATTTTATCATTTGGATATGTATTGTTGATCGATGGAAGATATTGTAAGAAAGAGAAAATGAATGGATAAGTTGATCGATCAAGACATGACCAAGACACATGCTAACAAAAATAGCCGGGGTCAAAAATAGCCAGATCACATCACACATATAACAAAGCAAATATAAAAAGAAAATGTAAAGCCATCACACATGCTTGACATTAACTTGGACAGATTCTATTAGGTTCACCTCAGCCCTATTAGCACCAAAAATAGCCGCAAAATGCTTACCGCATGCTATTAGAAGGTTTAATTTCTGCCATCACACATGATAATATGCATACATGATAAAATACTGCCATTAAAATGTTGCCATCACACATTGTATTAGCATCACAAAGCCATCAAACATTCTATTAGCATCCAAAGATTCACCTTGCAATGGATGAGCATCACATAGCATCACAAATCAACAAACAATTCAAGGATCCGCCGCCGGTGATGAGAGGAGAGGAGAGGATTACTAACCGGTGAGGACGGGCTTGAGGTCGAGGCGGCGACGGTGCGGCTGGGCTCGGGCTGACGTGGCCGGCATCGAGGGAGGCGGCGGCGGGCTCGACGACGAGACGTTCGAGCTCGGCGAGGAGGCATCCGGCTTGGCGAGGAGGCGTTCGGGCTCGGCGAGGAGGCGTCCCGGCCTGGGGTCGACGGGGAGGCGACCGACATGGAGGGGAGGAGGAGAGAGAGGAGAGGAGGCGACGGCGATGGCGCGCGTGGATCCGAGAGGCGGCGGCGTGGAGGCGAGGAGACGGCCGGGCTCTGGGACGACTGGGAGGCACCGGCGTGGAGGAGGAGAGGAGGCGGCGGCGATGGCACGCGTGGATCCGAGAGGAGGAGACATGAAGGCGAGGAGACGGCGGGCTCCTGGGCTCGGCGTGGAGGCGAGCGAGCGGCGGCGTCGTGGATCCGAGAGAGGCGTGAATGGATCCGGATCTACGGGATTGACTAAGTAACCCTAGTCAACGTCATCTCGACGGCGTACTACTAGGGCCCGACACGGATGAGTCATCTCTCGACAAGCCCTTGTAGTACGCTCGATACGGATGACAGCCATCCGCACGGCAATAAAACAACGCCCGATACGAATGATCATCATCCGCACGGCAATGACAAAGAGGTCCGATACGGATAAATGTCATCTCGCATCCAATACCTTATTAAATTAGTTTACAGTTGGGATTGTATTTTTACAAAATATTATAATTAATGATGAAGTAGAGCTTGTTCAAAATTTTATTCATAGCACATCATAGAGCTTGTTCAAAATTGTATTCAATAGCAAAAAGTGCTTAAACTTGGCAAAGTTAATTATATCCTGTTTAAGGAACCAAGAGAAGTGAATAATCGGAAAACAAGAAAACATCACACTTAAGAGAGAGGACCAAGGCATAACAAAATAACAAGTGTAGCTAATGCAACCCATACGAATACCCGTATTTATAGTGCAGGTGTAGAGACTACTCATTGTATGGTCTGCAACCATTAATCTATTCATTAAGACACCGATACAAAATACTTCGTCAAATTCATCAATCTATTTACTACAAAGACTCTATTTACATGGATATGCCTTCCGAATGGTTTGAGCGAGCGTATGGCACTTCGTCTTCTGGATCATCGTTAAGTTCGATCCGAGGTCTCACATGAAGATTCTCGGTTGTATTCTTCTTCATCGACGACGTTGTCAACCCCAACAATTCTTCGTTTGCCATCCCTAACAACGTGCAACTTCTTGTTTGCGGGGTCTTTTATATAGAAAATCTGCTCGACTCGCTTGGCTAGGACGAATGGTTCGTCCGTGTATCCAACCTTGGCGATCCACTAAAGTGAATCCTTCCTTGTCGACTTTAACTCCGGTTCGGATATTCACCCAGCTGCAACGAAACAAAGGGACTTTGAAGCTCCCGTAGTTCATCTCCCAAATCTGCTCTATGCGGCCATAATATGTATTCGATCCAAATTTATCCCGATATGCATCTATACTGACTCCACTATTCTTCACCGTGCTTTTGTTATCTTGTGTGACCGTGTAGAATGTGTATCCATTGATATCATACCCTTGCTGTCACAGCCCGATTTTCGTTCGGGAATAAAAATCATTTAATAAATTATTTTCTAGAAATTGAATAAAAAGAAAAACAAAGTAAATCAAGCGAAACTATTAAGGAAATTAAATTTTCCTTTTTAAAAATCATGGCTGGAAATATTTTTGAAATATTCTCCATGCCCTAAAGTACTCTCTAAAATTTTTCATGAAATTTTGGAGCTCCGTAAATAATTTTAATAAAACAAAGAACAATTCAATAATTATTTAAATAAATAAAATAAACTTTAAATGAGCTGAGATATTTTTATTAAATACTTTGGGTGTTCATATATTTTCAGGATTTTTCTTGGAATTATTTGGGCATTGGAAGTATTTATAAGAATTAAAGGATGTTTGGACCGAAAAGTCTGTTTTACCTCCCTGCTACAGTGGCATCTTTAACCTCCAGCCCGTGCTACAGTGCCGAACAGTGCCGAAAACTGTGGCTTCGTTTCCTCCACCAAATCCGGCCTAATCCTTTGCCCAAATCAAAAATTAGTTGCGGGAACGGATTCCTCTCGATCTCCTCTACATTTCCCCATGAAACCCCCTCAATCCCGTGCTAAATCGCGCGAATTTTGGCCCGTTCTTATCCCGACGAACTCGGGATAAACCTAAAAATCCGGCGCCAAATCCTCTCTTCCCGTGCGGGACTCTCCCTCCCAAGCCTATAAATAGAACCCCATGATCTCCTCCTCGGTTTCCTCATTTTTCTCGAGTTTTTTCCGAGCTCTAGCCACCTTCCCCGCGAGTTCCCATCTCTCTTCCCGTCGGCCGCAACTCCGGCAACCTTTTCCCGCCACCTCGGCTGCTCCCAATCAGCGCCGTTGCCTTCCCGGCATCGCAGCAAGGAGGAGAAGCCCGGCCACCGGTTCCCTTGCGCCAAAACCGCTTCTGGAAGCACCTCGTCACCGTGAACCCGAGCTCCACGTCCATGTTTCGATCTTCGCCGCACCTAGCCGCCGACCCCGCCGCCCTCGCCGAAGCCACCATCGGCACCGCAAAAGCGAGGGGAAGCCCGTCCTCCACCTCTCTCCACCGAAAGCCACCGGAAAGCCGTTGTCGCCGCCAACCCGAGCTCGCCGCCGCTTTCATCTCGTCGTGCTGCCTCTCACCGCCGCTCGTCGTTGGGTAAGCGTGGTAAGAGTCGCCTCACCGTCCTCTCTCCATTAGTGAACTCCGTTTCCGTCGAGTGTCGTGGTTCGTTGTCGCCGCGCGCACCCGCCGTCGCCGCTACCCATTCGAGCCGCCACTGCCGTGCTCGTGTGGCCGCTTCGTGGCCGCCACCTTAGCACCGTGTCAACTTCTTTGTGCCACGTGTATGTTGATGTGTATCCATCCCACCCTAAACCACCAAATCTTGGTCAGCTTAATCCAAGCCGTTCATCCTTATAGATTTATTCTGGCTTAATTTGAGCCACCCATCCTTTGTTCCCAGCTCAATCCTAGCCACCCAAATCCTTGTGATCCCGTGGACTGATCGGAGCTGATGTCTTAAACAATCCTTTTCCAGCTCAAAATTAATTAATAATTGCGTAATAAATCATCTTAATTTCCATAATTCATTTAAATGGTCCAAAACTTCTAAAATTCATATCTAATTCATACGAACTCCAAATTGGGCCATTCAAATTGCAAAATTTATCTAAAATTAAGCTCTACATGTTTGTTTACTTTTTATGTACTGTTATTTGGTTTTTATTAGGTTTTTCCTCGTTTTGCGTGCGCGTGTAGATTCCGCAGCTGAGTTTGCTCGCGTGGAAAGAGCCCTGAAGTTTGCTTGAAGACGCAAGGCAAGTCACACTTCCCTTGAAGCATATTGATCCTATTTTATAAATGTTTTATGTTTGCAAATAAAATTGCATTGCTTTGCTAATTACATGAAATGATGGATTACCTATCTCGCTTGTTTGAGCCTTATTTACTTGTTATCCGTCCTTTGTTAACCTTGGGTGTTAATTTGACTAGCTTAAGTCACCGATGTTGATTCTAGCTAGAATTATATGCTTAGCCATGCTTAACTACCACTAGCTCACTAAATGGGATAATTACACTTTATTCTAATCTCCGATGAGTCGCAAGCTCGATACACGACCATGTCTTATTGGTCATAATTATCTCAACTAAAATATGACTTAATGGTGGGCTGTGGGTGCATGGTTTTGGATGGTCGCACCCATGGCAATTAAGGACCGGTTCATGGAAACCCCGGAAGACATACCGTGCAAACCACAAGCGTAATGGGCAACTACTGGATCCGTAGTATAGCTTTCCTCCGCCGACGTACCCTAGCGAGGGTGGGCGTGATGGAGTTGGGTCGGCCCCGGTTTTACGGGCTGATCGGCCGCCGGATTCACCGTGGCACGAGAGGGGGCTGCCCGCGCCCTGCGAGTGGGGCGAAACCTTGGTGTGGTATCGCTGGTTAGAGGGAGTTATGTGAACGGTCTTGTCACGATTTCCCTTTGCATATCAAGGTGGTACTTCTGGGCATGGTAACATGTGTGGAATCGTGTCTTGTGGGTAAAGTTGCGCACCTCTCGATCGAGTAAAACTATTCGAATAGCCGTGCCCGCGGTTATGGGCGATTGACCATTCACTATGATTAGTCCCACTACCGAATAATTTGATTTAATGGAACCGGTTTAGTTCGGTGGGAACGGTTGGGCCCGTTCAACGTGGGGATAACGTCGTTCGCGGAAGATTAATATTGTCTTACTATTTTTAGATAATTAAATGTTTGTAAACCGCATTTATGCAAAATAGCCCAAGCCACTCTTGACTCCCTTGCACGTCCGCATTTCTGTGTGGCTTGTTGAGTACGGTGGTTGTACTCGGCCTTGCGATTTTCCCCTTTCGAAGTGTAGTGCTTCGATGTGAAGATGGAGTTAGAAGACCAAGGCTCGGACCCCGTTGAGTTTGCTCGTGGAGTGGAGTCAAGCCCCGCTAGTGTCGTCTTTCTTTTCCGCCGTAGCTTTTGGGTGTGAGGACTAAGTGCCTCTTCAAGCAAGTATTTTTATTTTTACGCTTTGTTTTTACGTTTGATCTCTGTATATAATTTGTCATTTTATGTACCTGGTTGATTCCTGGACAGGATTTAATACATAAAATAGTCAGAAATTTGGGATAAATTTCCGGCGTGACACTTGCCATGTGTCAACATCCCACTTGGGCCCCTAGCCAACCTTCGTATTATCTCGCTAGGTTATCTGGCCGATCGTGCGATACGATTCTTGAACCATTCATTGAAGCGAGTAGTATGTTCTCTGTTGATCCACATGTCTGATCGACCCATGTTGTCCTGTCAGACTTTCGCTAGATGCTCCTCAAAATATGAAGTTACTTCAGCCATATGTTGTAGCACAAATAAATGGGCCTCGCGCATAGGTAGCTTGATCGAGAACAATTTTTTTCTCGCCTATTGTGCCAAGGCCTACTAACCTTCCTTCGTGGCGAGACGCAGAACTCGATAGGATCGGCCTCGCCATAAAGTCGATGCGTAACTCAATAACCTCCTCCACCGTGTACCCTTCAATGATGCTCCTCTCTCGGTTTTGCTCTATTTCGAACATACGACTTAAGAACTCCCATATACCTCTCGAACGGGTACATCTCCCTTAGGAAAGCTGGGCCACATATTTTTGTTTGCTTCACTAGATGAACAGGGAGATGAACCATGATATCGAAGAAAGATAGTGGAAAATATATCTCCAAGTGACACTGGGTATTGACAATATCAGCCTTCATTTGATCTAGATCTTTAGGGTCTATAATCTTCCGCCGATTGCATTGAAGAAGGCACAAAGACGTTGGATTGTGTGATGCACTTTGGGTGGTAGAATACATCTGATAGCAACTGGTAAGATCTCGTGTGATCGCACGCGACAATCGTGAGACTTCATTCCAACCACTTTTAGATCCTCCAATTTAACTTATTTACCGATCCTTGCCGAATAGCCCGAAGGAACCTTAATATCGATGCATATGACAACATTGCGATCTTTTCATTCTTCGACAATGTGTGGCAAGTCAGTGGAGGTACACTCTTCCTGTCTTTTCATCCATAACAAAGCAAAGCTCACTTGCGAATGTTCAATTCCTGCAGATCTAGGCGAGCATTCAAACCGTCCTTTGTCTTTCGAGGCATATTAAGCAAAGAAATTCGAGCAAATTGTCACAAACGTTCTTCTACGTGCATTAGATCAATGCAATGCCGACTTCAAGGTCTTTCCAAGATGGTAGCCGCCAAAATATGGATTTCTTCTTCCACATACCCTTTTCATTTTCCTTGCCACGTTTTCTTTTCTTCCCAAACTCATTAGTTTTGTTTTTGACCATGTCATGGACCTCTTCTCCGCATGCATCCTTGGGAGCAGTTCCAAGTTCTCTCCTACCGTTGAAAATTTTCTTCTTTCTTCTAAAAGCGTGGCATAGCGAGAGCCATCTTCTATGATCCATGTAAACCATCTTTCCTGGATTTCTTCAACCACCCGCCGTGTGTATGTTCCATATAGTCTGAGCATGCCTTCTTTCCTTTCATGGTTTGTCCAAAGATTGCCCAAATGTGATAATCATTAATGGTGCGTAACAAGAGAACTCGTAGCTTGAAGTTCTCCGACCATATGCATCCCAAGTGTCCACGCCTTCTTTCCAAAGAATCTAAAGATCATCGATAAGAGGCTCTAGGAATACATCGATATCATTGCCCTATTGTTTTGGACCTTGGATTAACAAGCACAACATAATATATTTCCTTTTGAAGCACAACCATGGCGGGAGGTTATAGTTTGCACAAGGACGGGCCAAGTGCCGTGAGAACTGCTCATATCTCCAAAAGGATTCATGCCATCCGTACACAAACATATCCTCATGTTTCGGGGTCGGCAAAGAAAGTCTTTATACATTCGATCAATATTCCTCCATTGAATCGAATCCATGGGTGCCTTAGCAAACCGTCGTTTGTTCTCTTTCGCATGCCACCGCACTAATTTTTCTTCTTTCGGGTTGGCAAATATTCTCTTGAAGCGATCAATGATGGGTAAATACCACACAACCTTCGTCGGACCACCCCGCTTTGACTTCTTTCCTCCCCCGCACTTTTCTTTCGCTTGTATCGAGAAGCCTTACACACAGACAAGCTTCTAGGTCCGCATATTGCTTGTGGTACAATATGCAATCGTTTGACAAGCGTGAATTCTACGAACCTCTAATCCTAGGGGACACGTAACCTTCTTTACTTCATATGTCATTTCGGGCAATGTGTTCTCTTCAGAAGCATGGCCTTCAATATTCTCAAAAGTTCTCAGAAAACTTTTGTCCGTCCATCCACTACTTGCCTTCACTTCATTAGGTCCAAGGTAGCCGATAATTTGGTGTGCTTTGCCTTGCATCCGGCGTATAGAGGTGTCTTGGAGTCACCGACCAAACGGCTGAAATTCATCGAATCTCTCTCGTTGTGAGCTTGCTCCTCAACATCACGTAACATCTCTTGCAGCATATCAGACCCACATCAACCATTTCACCGCCCAATGGAGATGGAATAAACATGTCACGCCTCATCTTCATCTTCATGATTGTCGGCACCGATGTTGTCTGCAGCTGCACCATTATCCGATTCTGTCTCTCCATGCTTCACCCAACATGTGTAGTCCTTCATGAATCCCCGTTGTATCAAGTGAGAGTGTACCTCCTCTCCGCTAAACAAAATCTCATTCTTGCAATCTCTACATAGACAACACATGTATTTGCTATTTCTTCTCTTCTCCTATCCTCCTCCGCGACGTTCATAAAACTTAAAACGCCATCTCTATACTCCTTGCAATGACGCTTCAAAGTTGTCGCATTCATCCAACTTCGATCCATCGCTACAAAATTTAACAAAACATTAGTTATCATACTACTAAATTGTAAAAAAATTCAACCTTTATACTTCTAATATATTCCTGTTTTTTTAAAAAATAACAAAAATTCGCGCCCTTCAACCTCCCACCAAAAAAAGTGAACACTGGGATGAATTGACAGCGGTTGCTGGTAGCATTTATAGTGTGTCCGAACTATATCTCAATCGGGCCATTTAAACGATATTTGTAAAGGGGCACATACATCTCTAACGAGCGTCAATTAAAGACCGACACCGATATGAGTCATCGGTGACGGGCTATAGAAGTCATCTCAATCAAGCCTTATTTTTTAGCCCGTCACCGATGACCCTCATCTCCGACGGGCTCGATATGGCCCGATTGAGATATCCTAGGTCATCTCAATCGGGCTTACATCCGAGCCCGTCACGCGATGAGTTTCATCGCTGACGGGCTATTTGCAATTGGGGCTGTATGAGTACATCTACAACGGTGCAAATGACGACTGATTGAGATGACTTCGCTCGACGGCCCAAGTGCTCCGCATATTTGGGCCCGTCGCGATGATAGGATCTGTACTAGTGTGTACTAGTGTGTGACAGCTTTGGCTTTTGCTGCGATGTTTGGAGAAGCTTATGCTGTGAGATATATTCTTGAGCATGGGGCTGATCCTAATAAGATAGATGAGATGGGCTCTGTTGCTCTTCATTTTGCTGCGAAAAATGGTCTTTCTCTTCACGTCTACTACTATTATTATTTTTTCATTTTGTGACTACAAATGTCTTGTTGAATATGAACTGATGGGTTCAAAATTTTAAATTCATCAAATCAAGAACCATTTTTGGGCATAATTCTGGGAAAAAATTATTTAGTAATTCATTGTTGTGACTGTTTGTTCAGGGTAGTTTTTGCACATTGGATTAGCACCCCTATATTCTTTTATGCTTGACTAGTTTGTTGTAGCCACATGGCAGGCAATCTACAAACCGTCCTGCTATTTGAAGTACCCCTGCCTAAAATATTACTGTCATTATTCTTTGCAAAGTTATGTTAGCTATATTTGTTTTACTATTTATTCAACAGTTCCCCACTAGCGATCATTTTCCTGTGTCCTGTGTTGTATTATAACAACATGCAGTTAATTGTTTAGCTAAGCTCCTCACCAAGAGACCAATAATTCCCTTATTTATAGCAGAAATGCTACTTTTATCTAATTATGTAGTGTTATAATAATGCTTGTTCTTTGTTATGACAATACCATATCTTTTTCTCAAACACGCAGGTTATGACAGTACCTTCCATTTGTTTCTTTATTGTTAAGGGTATGAAGAAGTAGTGCGTCTCTTGTTATCCAGTGGAGCCAGGGTTGATATAGCTGTTGCTCATGGGACACCACTACGCTGTTTTCTATGGGAGGATTGGTGTCGTCAAGATTTTATTGATCACCATGTAGATGTAATAAGAAAATTTGATGTTTTTGTCATTTGCATTAGTCTTATATCTTGATACAATCTGAGTGTTTTATGTGCATGTGTTCATTTCATATTTCATGCCTTCATAGTTTACTGGCTCTTAACATGTTTTGTGCTTGATAAGTCCAATAAATCATTCATAATATTGTTTTAGGCCCTTACGGTTGAATATTTAATTGTAAAATTTCCTTGTAGTATTTGCAAGCACTGGGTAACGTGATTTCCTAAATGCTTTAGTTTTAACAACTGCATACAAGATTGTTGCAAACACATGGAAATGCAGAGAAATATATGGATGTTTATACTTGTTCTATTTTATCATTCTGCACTGCAGTCACATTTTTGTAACCTGTGAGTTATCTCACTTGTGTGTAGGGAATGATTTTGTTTCTTGTATTATTTGTAGCCAAGCAACACTTTAGGAGTTTGGGGCACCCCTATTCTTACGGCTCTCCGTTCGCTAAACATGGATTGGATGAATCTGATTCTTTGGAATGTGTAAAGCCGCTTGTTAAGGTCTGTACACTACTCGGAGAACCGATTTTTCTGGATGAGGCCTCCAATAGGTTCTAGGCGGGCCATAAGAGGCCGTGTCTAGAAAAACCGGTCCCGAGGGGCCGGCTATTGGACCGCATGGGATGCGGTCGCTTAAGTGAACCGCATGGGATAATGCGATTATCACGTGCGGCCCACATAACCACCCGCACGGGATAATGGTGCATTATCCCGTGCGACCCACTTAAGGACCCACATGGGATAATGTATTTTCCCGTGCGGCCATTAAGTGGACCGCATGTGATCATGCCGCCATAAATTTCCCTGTTCAACCAATAGTTGCACATTATACCATGGTGTTTCTCTCCAAAAAAATAACAATTATAGGGGAAGGTTTTTAACTTGAATTTTTAATTGGAATCAATACAAAAGGTACCATACTTGATCTCCTCTTCCATTTGCTTCCATTTTTAAGAATTTTTATTGGTTGAATGCGAAGATATTTGAACTTTTTTAACTCGGTTTCTCTCTTTAATAAGGTATTTTATTTTTGTGTGAGACTTTAGACTTTAAATCTTTAATTGAAATCAATATAAAAGGTAACGTGCTTGATCATCTTCTTCATTTGCTTCTCGTTTTTGTAAAATTTCACTTCGGTTGAATGCGAAGATATTTAAACTTGTTTGAATTGTTATATATTTTGAGCTATTTTTGTAATTTGTAGGTCAAATATTTTGTTTTTTATTGAACCATTTTTCGATAACTACTTTTGTCTCATTATTATTATTTGTTGTGCATGAGGTTTTAGTTATAAAGTAGAATTTAAGTTTAATTTGTTTATTTAGAAAACACCGACAATATAATATTAATTTATGCTGTCACTTTTTTTAGATGGATCGAAAATAGATGTATGAGACATAGAGAACTCATCCGGTGTTCATGAGAGAAGCATCAACATTTATTGATAAGGCTAAGACACACGCTTTGAGGGAGAATAGGAATGATATTCTTTGTCCTTGCATGGATTGCAAGAATCGAAGATGTTGAAAGATCCGAATGTAATTCTGACACATAATTCAGCGTGGATTTGTGGAGAAATACACGCTTGACTTATCACGGGGAAGCGCCCTCCGAAAGAGAATCCCGATATTTGGTTCGATGAGGCAGAGAATTTTATAATTGAGGACATGTCTCATGAAATGACGAGTGATTTTGGCGGCTCTGGTTTTGACGATGCAGAGGTTGATATTGATCTTGATCTTGAGGATATGTTACGGCACGCCGAACCGTGAGGTCCTAACGAGAAAGCAAGGGATTTAAACAATTGGGAGGCATTGCAGAAGTAAAGCGTGAAAGATCTTTTGTACGATCAAGCAAAAGGATGTGATATGGATTATACAGTGTTGCGGTCGGTGCTAGAACTTCTTAGATTGAAGTCCAGGCACGAATGGTCTAATACTAGTTTCAACGACTTGATGGGTCTCCTGAGAGCTATGCTTCCTAAGCCTAACTTGTTGCCAGCTAACACCTATCAAGCCAAGAAACTGATATGTCCATTATCACTTGGTGTGAAAAAGATCCATGCATGTATTAATCACTGTGTACTTTATCGCAAGGAATACGCCGATTGGACAAGTGTCCAACTTGTGGGGCAAGTAGGTACAAAAGGATAACAAGGTTACGCCGATAGTGATGTTGCCAAACCAAATGCATTGGTCGAGCCAGAAAAAGATTCCAGCCATGGTGATGTGGTACTTGCCAAGAAAGATCGATGAAGCGATTGTTCTCGAACCCCACCGACGCCGAGTTGATGAGATGGCATCAAGAGGGTCAAAAGACTGATGGTATGATTCGACATCCCGCCGATGCTTGACAATGGAAAACTTTGATTTGAAGCACCTGCAATTTGTAAATGATTTGAGAAATGTCAGTTTGCGTTGAGCACGGATGGAATGAATCCGTCTATGACCTAAGCGCTCGCACAACACTTGGCCGCTCTACTCACCATGTATAACCTTCCGACATGGTTATGTCGTGGTTAAAGTACATTTTGTTGACTATCCTTATACAAGGGCCAAACAGCACTGGCATCGACCTAGATGTGTTTCTTGAACCTTGATAGAGGATATGCAAGAAATGTGGGAAGAGGGTCTATGATTATTTGATGCATACCGCTAGGAGTATTTTACTCGCATGCTATCATATTCGTTATTATAAACGATCTACCAAATTTTCCTTATCCTGGACAAGATTAAAGGAAAGACCGGATGTCCGATATGCCCGGACAACACATCGTACATATACCTGACCTTGTCAAAAAAGTTAGTTTACATGCGTCATCGTCGTTTCTTACCACAGAAGCATAGGTATCGTGCGATGGCTACCTTTTTTGACAAAACTGTCGAGAGGAAGGTACCGCCCGAAGCAACGGATGATTCCATGGTGTTCAGCCGACAAAGAACATAAAGGTCATGTTCGGCAAGGGAAAGAGAGCTTCAGTGCAAGAGGAAGAAAAAGTGGTAGAAAACACGCCGTCCTTCAAGAAACATTCAATTTTTAAGTACCGACGTACTAGAAAGACTTGGAGATTCATCATGCCATCAATGTCATGCACCTCGAGAAAAACGTGTTCGACAAAGACCATCGAACTTTACTTGACATCCCTAGTAAAACAAAGGATGGGTTGAAGTCACGTAACGACTTGGTCAATTTGGGCATAAGGAAAGATCTCCACCCGATAGAGCTAATGAATGGTATGATTGAGATTCCACCAGCATGCTACTCAATGATACTAGAAGAGAAAAAGCTTTCAGAAATGTCTTCGTGGATTGAAAGTGCCGACTGGATTCTCATCGAATATCCAAACTAGTATCAATGAAAGATTTGTCGATTTCTCGGATACAACACTCACGATCGGTCATAAGATGCTTACGGTATTTCTCCCTATCGCTATAAGGGCGGTGAAACCAGTGCACATCAAGGTAGTGATAACAAAGCTGTGCTATTTTTTAATCCAGTATCACAGAAAGTTTTTGATCCAGAAGAATTAGGACCCCTTCGAAATTGATACCAAGACAGCTTTGCCGCCTAATTAGAGATGTTTTTTCCTCCATCATACTTCCACATGATGGAACATCTCATAGTTCACATTGTCCCTAAAATTACTGAACTTTGTCCTCTATACCTACATCAAATGTGGGCGCATTTAGCCGTTAGTGATATGCCCTAGAGGCAACATGGAGATGTTGGATATCACGTCAATGTTTATGTATAAATGAATAAAGTGTTATTCAGTTCCATAAAATAGACATCTTGTATTGATCAATAAGTACGTGACTTATTTATGAGACTTTTACGTGTGAATCTATTTCTAAAAGATCCTCGATCATATGTCATATTGTTGGAACAAATATGATTCTAAGATCGGCATGTTTATTGATTGATGATCGTGTCTCATAGATCATGGATATGGAGATACCAAATCAATAAACATGGACACATTGTTGGAGAACACATTGTTGGATAGGACCCACCATGAGACACTACAGAATTAATGTGCCATTAGTTGGTCTCAGTAGTGTTGGTACAAAGTCCTTAGACCTCGAGATCACCATGGATTCCAACATGTGTAGTAGCCTACTTTGGGACTTACCAAACGCTATTCCGTAATCGGGTAGTTATAAAGGTAGTTTTCGGGTTTGCTATGAAACATGGAGTGGGATGTGAGTGATCAAGATGGAATTTGCCCTCCTTTGGAGAGATATCTCTCCGGCCCCTCGAGGTAATGGATTATGGAAATGCATGGCCATGCTGTTGATTGAGGAGTCAATCAATGCATGTATAATCCAATACGGTTCGAGTGAATGGTTAAGCTATTGAAGGATGGCACACATCTTGCCTATAGCTTAACTCGGTATCGTGAGGCAAAGGGATTTGTGTACACATTACAGTGTTCGTGAGCCGATATTATTCTTGTATACTATAGTGTCAATATGTGCCGCTAGGCACTGCAAGTTGACAAAGCCTGCCGAGTTGACTCGAGCCGACGATCGGCTTAGTTAGACTATAGCCGAGACCGAGTATACCCGAATCCTGCTGTGGTCGCACGCTTAAGGGGATAGAATAGATATTCGAGTTGGACTTTTGATACGGCTCGATCGGATAGGGATCCGATCGGATAGAGTCCTATGGGCTACGACGTGTGGGTGGCCAACTCTATGAGACACGGATGAGATCCGATTCAAAATAGAGTCCCGATCGCCACTAGTCCCACTGCCAACTCTATATAAAGGAGGGAGGGGTGAGAGCCGTGACACGCCAATTGCATCACACATTGAACCGAATCCGCAAATGTAAGTCGCCGAGATCAATCTCCACGGAAACCCTCCCCACTTTCGAGCCAAGCCCTAGCCTTGCATCGCGTGCCAGCACACGGGTGTTCCGGCGTTCGTCCCCGGACGTGTGGATACCGCAGAGGCGCCGCTACGTTGCGCGCCGTTCATCCGCTATGGAGGAATCGCACATGCGGCCGAGCTGATCGAGCAAGGCGCGAGAACACAATGTCGTGACGACTGGACGCTACGTATGATTCGCGAATTGGCATGATTGGCACTATTGTCCCTGTGAATCTACTGCCGGCTTGTGGGAATCGGCCACACTGTTCTAGATCTGGATAGCCCGATTGGCTGCTTCCGCTGCACAATCCAACTAGAACGATCTATCTACCCTTACTTGTAAGTGTTCCCGGGTTTGCGCGGAAGAAAATTTTTGTTTTCGGCTAGCGTAGCTTCCCGCATAACCCTTCACGAGCGATACATGGCTGTTCCGGGAAGGGTATGTCCGTAATCGTGCTCATCCGAGGGCTCAATGATGAGGGTTACACAACCGAGGAGGTTGTCGAGTGTTGCCTAGATTATATGAAAGATGCCAACCCCATTGGGATACCGATGCCTCGACATGATGGAAGATTATCTAGGAAAGGTATCTGTGGGAAGAAAATGCTTCTACGACAACGATTACAAGCTGCATCGATGCACACAACAAGAAAATGTTTCTTCAACAACTCACCATCATTGCGCCCTACATTGAGCAACACACTTCCGAGATCGAGCATGCAACCCGGTGATCCGATGATTGGGCTTCCTCAAGGAACAATGTAGTGCACTTTTCCCTAATGGCTTAAGGATCAAGAATCCACCGCCGTCTCGTGAATCACTCGAGGAAAAAATGGTAGAAAGACTTGCAGCTGGCCCAACAAGCCTTGTGACCTCATGGCAAGGGTATGACATCGGCGAATACCCTTTTTACATCAATAACAAAGACAAGAAAAGCTCAAATACAGGTCATGTTGAGGTTCGTGTTGAAGCGTTGACGCAAGTAAGGTAAGAAAGCATACTACGGATCATACAAGAAATATGGAAACTTGACTATAGTTTAAACATTCGCATCCTCGTTCTCCGATGCCAATGGGTGAAAGACAACATGGTAGATAAATTTGGATTTACATGTGCTGAACAAGTAAAATTGACACAAGGATGATCCATGGGTCCTTGCCGAGCGTGTTGCACAAGTTTTCTATGTGAAGGATCCTTCCGATGAAAAGATGAATATTATTGTATCGGGCAAGCAACACATAATTGGTATTGACAACATTGAAGACGCGTCCAATTATAATCAATATGATGCCATTTCGTTATTCACAGTATCTTCCTACGCGGATGAAACACATTGAGAGTGTCCTCGACTTTAATCAAAGTTTGCATCCGTGCGGAAGGATGTTAATCCAAAATTTGTAAAACGCTAGTTTGTTTTTTTTTGCATATAGTATGTTTTGCAAGGGAATGTATCAAACTTATGGTGTTACGTAGCGAATGTGTGGCGCCCGAAGCTCGCGAGGGGGGACGGCTTCCCCTCGACTCCCCGCCCGCTAACCGGCTAGCGGGACCGCCCTGTGCGTACCCCCTTATAGGTCGTCTCGATGCCGTTTATCTGCGATAGGTAGAAAACGTTTCTACGCCTAACTTGTTCTTGCAGAGAATGCTTTGAGATGGTATGGCCCTATTGTATGTATGAGATGCATGTGATGCATGTAATATTCTTTCATATGTGCAATCCCCGTAAATTCTTTCATACGTGCAATGCTTGTAATATTCTTTCACGACCGCCATGAGTCGATGTAATCTTCAATTAGAGCTTCTATAGTAGTAGCTTAGTTTGAAGAAATCAAGCATTCGGCACTCGGAAGAACGGTGTTGAAGATGGAGATCCTCTACACCGGCATGGAGATGGAGATCACCATGTGAAGGGGGCCATACTATTTCATGCTATTCTACCTGTTTTCATATATGTGATATGTTTGTTTGATAGATAGCATCCCTCACAAAATTAAGTAATAATGATGCCCTTCCAAATGTTGTGAATTCTGGCCACCGTTATGCTCAGTATGGTGGGTCTCATGCAGCAGTGTCATTCTCTATCATAACACGAGGGGGTATATGTCGGACATATACAAAGGAGCATTTGGTTTACTTAACGAGGCTATCAAAACAATTTTGGGCCTTGGGGCATAGGTTGGGGCCGGGGCATGGAGATGCCACACCAACAACAAGAGTCACATAGAGATGTGATTAGCAAGGAGTTGCTTATCGATGTTATTAATCTTCTAGCAAAGATGCCAAAGCTCACTATAAAATTGATTAACATGTGGATCTTGACCCAATACGTAACCTAGAGGGAAGGTGGAAAATGCGTAATGGGAGTCTTATGTTAAATTGTTTAACAAAAGACATAGCATAAACATTGTGCTAAACTTTGCTTTTTCGTTGTAGAATAAATGGCGGCCAATACTACACCCAGCTTCTTTTTTAATTTGTGATCTATTCTAAAAGAAAAATTAAACGGAACAAACTTTATGGATTGGCATCGCAACTTGAGAATTGTTCTCAAGCAAGAGCGTAAGGAGTACGTTCTTGAAGTACCTTATCCTGAGGATTTGCCTAATAATGCCACCGCAATCGCACGGAGAGCTTACGAGAAGCACACTAATGATGCCCTAGATATAAGTCTGCTCATGCTTGCTACAATGTCCCCCGAGCTTCGTAAGCAATATGAGAGCAACATGATGCTCACACTATTATTCAGGGCTGCGTGGCATGTTTGAGAACCAAGCTCGGGCCGAGAGGTTCAACACCTCAAAGTCCTTGTTTGCGTGTGCTTGTTGAGGGAATCCCGCGTCCCGCATGTGATAAAGATGATTGGCTACGTTGAGAGTCTGGAAAAACTAGGTTTTCCCCTTAGCCAAGAGTTGGCTACTCATGTGATTCTCCAGTCGTTCCCTCCGAGCTTTGAGCCATTCATATTAAATTATCACATGAACAATATGGATAAAACCTTGGCTGAATTGCATGGGATGCTAAAGACACCGAGGAGAGTATCCAGAAAAACGGTCATCATGTGATGATGATGCAAGGCTAAGCGCAAAGCACTGGCAAGAAACTTTGCACCAAGAGGAAGTTAACTCCCGATGAGATCGCGAGTGCCTCTAATGCAAATAAGGGCAAGAAGGGGTCGGCGGCACGATGCCATTTGCTTCTATTGCAAGGAGACAAAGCCACGGAAGAGGAACCTGCAAGAAGTACATGGAGGATCTCAAAAAGAAGCAAAGTACGATCAGTCGCTTCGTATTAATGTTATAGACATTAATCTTGCTACTTCACCTATTGACTCTTGGGTATTTGATACCGGGATCGTAGCTCATATTTGCAAGTCGCTATGGTGGAATGAGAAGAAGTAGAGGATTGAGAAGGGGCGAGGTTGTCACGCCTGTGTAAATTCACACCGTACTTTCTCATAGCCTAATTTGTGCATTGCATCCTCGCCCAGAATCAGCCGAGGTACACAAATCGACGTTATTGATAATACATGTAATCCTCGTCTTAGAAACAATATAAAAAGAGTTACATAAATGCAAAATGGGAAAAGAAAATAAACCGGGACTTAAGCTAAACTCGACACGAGCGAAGCGGAACACCAACTCCACAACCCACTAAACCTTGACGAGAACAAGCCTACACCTCCCTGAGACCTCGACCTCAACCTCCGGCACCGGGCTGGGGAAAAGAAGCAAGACCGAGTACAACCACCGTACTCAACAAGTCACACCTGGCAAAAGGGACATGATGCAAGATAAATAACATGGAAAGGTCAAGGGCTCAATTTGCATAAACAATGCCTTGTAATATGATATTATTATTTGAAGACAAAAGAAACAAAAGAGTAACATTTAAGCAA
Organism: Oryza australiensis; assembly: GCA_019925245.2. Taxonomy (NCBI): domain Eukaryota; kingdom Viridiplantae; phylum Streptophyta; class Magnoliopsida; order Poales; family Poaceae; genus Oryza; species Oryza australiensis. The sequence continues at coordinate 10,186 of JAIFGZ020000160.1, read as the reverse complement.
GATAAATAAACACCGTCCAACGCTCACCACGCTGGGTAACAGCCCATCCATCCACCTCGCACTAGTCATATCTCCAACATTTCATTCGAATAAAGTAAATGAGACTAATCAAGGTGAATCTGGTCGATCGCCCGTAACCGTGGGCACGGCTATTCGAATAAGTTTTTACTCCGATCGAGGTGTACAACTCAGAGCCCACAAGACACAATCCCACAACACAAGACAGTGCGCCTGCACCACCACGGTGCCCCTGGAAAGGAATTGTGACAGACCCTTCACACAACCCTCTAATCAATCGTACCACACGCAAGGTTTCGCCCCCATTCCCGCCGGCAATGGGCAGCCCTCTAGTGCCGCGGTGAATCCGAAGCCGATCAACCTTAAAACCGGGGCCGACCCAACTCCATCACGCTCACCCTCTCTCGGGATACGTTAACTAGAGACAGCCTATGCTACAGCCCGCCCATTACCCATGTCGGTTTGTGGTATGCACGGCATTTCTTCCAGATTTCCCGAGAACTGTCCTTAATCGTCATGAGCACGCTAACCAAAGACCAACCATGTGCTCACGACCCACCTTTTTCACAAATCAATATCATTAAAAAAACCAAAGTCATATCTTAATATCACTCCAAGATCCACTTTAGAATTAAACTTGATTAGTGTGATCCCCTTAAGTGAGCTAGTTGCGCTAAGCGTAGTTAAGCGACCCTAAGCTAACATCTAGTCATATTGAACCCCAAGTTATCAAGGGTATAAGGTAAACAATCCTATGGTTGAGTACAATAGGTATAATCATCCCATAAAATGACATTCTAAAACATATGCAAGATTTGAAAGTAAAAGAGATATTTACATAAAATAGGTACAATATGGTCAATGTAAGGTATGACTTGCCTTGCTCGAGACTCGAGGAACCCGGCGACTACTTCAAAAGAACGGGCTCGCCGAAAACTCCTGGATCTACACGACAAACAAAGCACTCAACAAACACCCTAAAAAGTCTACTGAAACAGCACTGGAAAGTATTTTTAATGGATTCTTGACATTTTTCTGGATTTAATGAAATTTGAATGGGCTAAAACGAGCTCGATTCAAAAGATATGAATTTTAGAAGTTTAATTGCATTTTTAAACTAAACATAAAAGATTAAATTATTTATTGCGCAATTAAGTCCCGGTGACGCTACCCTTGCGCTGCGCACGGGCTGACGTCAGCATGACGCGGGCAGGGTCAAGGCGCGCCCTAGGGTCGACGCGCCGCACGGGCCGGCAGCTACGGCGGCGACGGCTGTGGCGGCTGGATTGCCGCCACGTGGCGCAATCCGAGCTGGGCCGGATTGCGCGCGACGTGGCGTGATCTCGGGCGGCCGGATGGTGACGACGGACGCTCAAATCCATCACGACGGACGGCGTAGTCCGTCCGATCCGCAAGATCTGACGCGCACGGACGGCGCTTAGGTTGGGTTAGTTAGGGTTAGGGTTAGGGTTAGGTTAGGGCGCGGCGGCGGCGACTGCTGCGGCGCCATGGTGACTATTCGAGCGGCGACGACCCGACTTGACGGCAAGCGACGGGCGATGGCGACTACCCGCAAGTGCGGCGGCATGGGCGCGCGAAAGGAAAACGCAAACGAAACAAAAGGACCCGAGGATGCGCGAGCTCACCGGAAGGAAACGACGGAGAACGGCGACACGGGCTAAAAAAGCTTTCGGCGATCAAAGGGAAACGAGGCGGAGCTCTGGGGTTTTATAGGGGGAGAGGAGACCAAACGGGCACGAAACGATGGGGATAAGGTCGCCTGAAAAACACGGACTTCGAGAGAGGAGAGAGGAAAACGGCGGCCGCTTTCGGGGGCGGCGCGCCCGCATGCGGTGCGCGAAAAGTGCGCTCGTCGGTGCGCAGACGGCCGCGAGCCCGGGCAGGCTCACGGGCGCGAGAGAGGGCGAAACGCCTGCAAATACCGGGCGGGCACACATGGCTATGGCGGGCACAAGGGCGGCCTGGCGCGGGAAGCGGCTCCCGAGCAGCGGGGCTCCACTGGGCCGGGTGGCACCGCGGGCGCGAGGGGACGCGATTCGACTTGCGCTGGGCGCTGGAGTGACTGCGTGGGCTTCGCCCACGCCCGGGAAGAGCGGCAGTGCTGATCACTGGGCTGGCCTGGCCAGTGGCGCCGGCGGGAAAGGGCGCTCGGCACGGCGTAAAAGAGGAGTAGAGAGAAAAAAAGAAAGGAAAAAGAAAAGGGAAAGGGACTTAATTAAATCTAGTTTTCTTATTTAATTGATTAAAAATACTTAGGGTGCTCTAAAAATTCCAAGAAAACTCATTAGCGTATTTTGACACGAAGAATCCGAGAAAAATCCTATCATGTCGTTTCCATTTATTAATTGCATTTTAAAATTATAGGTTGATTCCAGTTAATTTCTAAAATTCCGATTATTTCCTGCAAATTATTTAAATGAATTAGGGAAAACTCTGGATGTGACAACCTACCCCCTTAAACGGAATCTCGACCCCGAGATTCTGAGGTACTCGGCGAAGAAAGTGTGCGCGGCCTTTAGCTCATCTTCTCGTTCCCAAGTAGCTTCTTCCTCGTAGTGATGAGTCCATTGTACTTTGCAAACCTCGATAACCTTGTTCCGAGTCCTTCTCTCACCGACCTCAAGAATACGTGATGGTCTCTCTACATAGGTTAAGTCCTCTTGGATTTCGATCCGTCCGGACTCGCCCGCCTTCTCCGGCACCCTTAAACACTTCTTCACTGGGACACATGAAACACGTCGTGATACCGCCCATGTTGGAGGAAGCTCCACCCGATAGGCCACTTCTCCTCGACGCTCCCGATCCCCGTCGTATGGTCCCACGAAACGTGGTGCCAACTTACCTTTGGTTTGAAACTAAGTGTACTCCCCTGAGTGGTGTAACGCAAGATACACAAAATCTCCCGCTTCAAAAGTGAGATCTCTTCGACGATTATCGCGCATAGCTCTTCGTTCTGGACTGATCAGCTTTTCAACCTTTCCTTCTTAATCACTTACCTTTTCCTCTCGCTTCGCTGATTACTTCCGTGCCAAACAACCGGCGCTCACCCGCCTGATCCTGCAATAGGGTGTGCGGCATTTCCGTCCATACAAGGCTTCATACTGGTGCCATTTGAATGTCGTGCTCGGTAACCGTTGTTGTAAGAGAATTCTGCATAGGGCAAGCTCTTGTCCCATGCTTTTCCAAAATCGAGCGCGCATGCTCAGCATATCTTCCAAAATCTCGATTCACTCTCTCGCCTTGGCCGCCTGCTTGCGGATGATAGGCCGTGCTGAAATTCAAACGGTACCGAGTTCTTTTTTGCAACTTCTTCCTGTAACTTGGAAGTAAACTCGACTTCCCTATCTGGACACGATCTTCTTAGGCACGCCATGCAAAACACATGATCCTTGCGTAGATAAAGCTCCGCCAACTTCTTCCCGAGTAGGTAGTATGTGTACTGGTATGAAGCGGGCCACCTTGGTGAGTCGGTCCACCACGACCCAAATCGAGTCATATCCCGACGTTGTGCGGGTAAGCCCGTGATGAAATCCATTCCAATTTCTTCCCCATTTCCACTGAATCAAGGGGTTGCAATGTAATTCTGGCGGCCGTTGATGTTCTCGCCTTCACTCGCCGACAAACATCACAAAGTGCAACAAACTCCGCTATCTCCCTCCTCATGCCGACCCACCAAAACTTTTCTTTAAGGTCTTGATACATCTTTGTACCGCCAGTGAATTGAGTATTGAGTTTGGTGAACCTCCGTAAGGATCGCCTTTTTCAAATCCTTATCTTCCGGCACACACACAATTTCTCTTTCCCATCCAGATTGTGCCATGTTCTGCCTTCCGAAAAACCACGAGCTTTTCCAACTCTCATGTTCTTCTTGAGTTCGGCCATTTCGATCTCGACGCCCCGAGCGCCCGAATTTGATCAATGAGAGTGGGTTGGGCTTCCGTGAGCACCACAAAACCAAAATTCACCACTCGTGAGATTTAAATTCCTCGACCTCGCTGCAATTGGTCACACATTCCTTCGACACCGAGGGTGGTGCAAGAATCTTTCGACTTTAGTGCATCCGCAACCACATTAGCTTTGCCGCTGGATGGTAATGGATCCCTAAGTCATAATCTTTGATCTGTGTTCCAACCATCTCCTCCGCCGGAGGTTTAAATCAAGTTGGGTGAAAATGTACTTAAGACTTTTGTGATCCGTATACACTTCACAACGATTACCACACTAGGTAGTGTCGCGTATCTTCAATGCATGAACCACCGCGATAACTCCGCATCATGAGTGGGGTAGTTGTTTTCATGTGGCGCAATTGTCGAGATGCATATGCGACCACTTTGCCTTCTTGCATCAACACACATCCCAACCCTTGGCGAGATGCGTCACAATAAACTTGGAAGTCCTTTGCCGGCCTGGGCAAGATCAACACCGGTGGCATTACCAACTTCCTCTTGAGCTCTTCAAAACTCCTATTGCATTCTCGACCACTTAAACTTCTCATCTTTCTTCAACAACAGCTTGAGTCATTGGCTTTGGCGATTTTGGAGAAGTTCTCAATGAAGCGGGCGGTAGTAACCCGCAAGTCCAAGGAAACTTCTGATCTCGCGTGTGGTACTCGCCTTAGGCGGGGTCCACTTAGTAACCGATTCCACATTTGCCGGATCCACGGCTACTCCTTGGGCATTCACAATGTGGCCGAGAACCGTACCTCCTTTAACTGTAAAGCACACTCTGCTAAACCTTGGCGTAGAGTTGATGATCTCTCAACTTCTCGAGCACCGTCCGAAGATGTTGCTCATGATCCTCCTCCGACTTAGAGTAGACCAAAATGTCGTCAATGAACACCACTACGAATTTATCCAAGAACTCCATAAACACCTTGTTCATCGATTCATAAAGAAAGCCTATGCATTGGTTAACCCAAAAGACATGACCGTACACTCGGTGACATACCCATACCGTGGTGAAGGTCTTGGGAATGTCCTCTTCCGAATCCTCAATCGATGATAGCCCGATCGCAGATCTATCTTGGAAAATACCTTGGCCCCTTTGAGTTGATCGAATAAGTCATCAATCCGTGGTAGGGATACTTGTTCTTGATAGTAACCTCACTGAGGGCTCGATATAATCCACACACATTCTCTTGGTCTTGTCTTTCTTTTTCCACAAAATCACCGAGCACCCTAAGGCGACGTGCTCGGGCGAATATACCCTTTCCTCGCAACTGCTCATCCACTTGCTTTTACTTCAGCCAACTCGTTGGCTCCCATCCTATATGGCCTCTTGTGTATTGGGGCTGGGTCCCTGGGTACTAGGTCAATCCGGAATTCAATTTCCCTTTTGCGCGCATCCGAGTTAAATCCCTAGAAAACTTCAGGTATTCTCCGACGATAGGGATATCCTCTAACTTCACGGGTCTTGGCCGCCATTTCGGACGATTCCCTATGTAACATGATTCAAACTTGCCACGGGCTTGACTTGCATGGGAGAGCGAAAAACAACTCTTTCTCCTTTCGTATTAATTAGAGTAATGGTGCGACTAGCGCAAAGCCAATTACCCCTTTATGTCCTGGACAACCAATCCATCCCAAGAATGACTTCTCTATGCCTTTGACCGAAGGAGGATAAGGTTGGCTAGAAACATAGATCCCCGGATTTCTATGCGCTACCGAGGGACAAAACCGAGTGGTCTCCAAATGATTTCCTGTGGGTTTGAACCCGCATAGGTATCTTAAGTCCCACTACCGACAACCCATGTGCCCCAACAAATTGCTTTGAGATAAATGAATGTGTAGCCCCGAATCAAATAATATCGTGGCAGAGTAAAGTTTACGAAACATACCCAAAGATAACTTTCAGAGCTGCCCGTGCTTTCCTGGCGGACGCATGATTGACTCGAGCCCGGATGAACCTTGGCCCAGCCAAGGCCTTGGCTTCTGGGACACTTGTCTATCGCAAATGCCCTTCGGGTCACCACAGCTTGAAACAGACTCGGCTTTTCCTCCCGAGTCCTTCCTTGGAGGTGGTGGCCGTGGATCGCGCCGGGATGGCGCTGTTGGAGGGCGCTGGCCGGAGTATCGCCGTTGCCGACCGCACGCTACCACCGCCGCTTGGAAATTCCCCGGGTGATAAGGTCGATGCCGACGAACAATCATGGTGGTAGGTCCACTTTGACTTCAGTGCATGAAACGCGCCCGCCGATTTCCCCGCCGTTGAGGAGGTCGTGTCCTGAATGCTTTTCTCTTCTTGATCATCTTGTTGCGCCGATCTTCCTCGTCGACTGGCCTTGTCGACTCAGCCTTCTCAAAGTTAGCATACTCTCCGAGATAAAGCTTGTCCGTGAGTTCATCATCCAAACCACCAAAAACTTTTCCCCGCCTTTCGCACTTGCCATGCGCACATCTTCCGGGGCATAACGTGCAAGACGATTGAACTCGTGCATACTCAAGAACCGATCACGTTACCCTGCTTTCAAGAGAACGGAACTCACGTTTTTTCGTGCAACTATTCCCTGCAGAATATGTGCGGTCCCGAAACTCGCGACAAAACTCTTCCTGTGTAATCACGCTTCCCGCCGGGAGTAACCAAATAATTGTCCCACCAGTCGACCCCCGTGCAATCGATATGGGTGGCAAACGAGACCTTCTCTTGATCCGTGCACCTCGCAGCAGCATCCAACTCTTCTTTTCTCTATGGCATGAAGCCAATCATTAGCCTCCATGGGATTAGTGGTGCCGAGAAGGTCGGCGGCTCTGGACACGAAGGAATTCCGCGCACTTGACTGGGTGCGTGGCGGCAAACCCGATTGTTCGCCGCGTTGCCGCATTTGTTGCAAGATCTGCCGTTGCATCCGGTGGTGTTGTTGTTGCATTTGCTGCATCATTGCAGCCATCATCCGTGTCTCCCAGGAAGCGAGCACTCCTGAGCAATGGTGGGATTCTCTGGTGGCGTGGAGGAGCATTGCCATTGGCGCGTGAGCCTCGTGGTTGCTCCGCACCTGATCGCCATTGTTAAGTCGTCGCTCGCCCTACACGGGTCCCTGGTGTTCACCATCCTCAAGGAGACGACCACCGTAGAGAGAAAAGAAGAAAAACAGCATGCACTTAGCACTAATCTTTATTATTTGAATTCAAATGCATTGTTCGATCTTGACTAAAACAAGGAAAAACACTAAACATCCTTAATTGGTCACCATATCACACTTGATATCGACCGCCGCCTATCCTTACACACACAAAGAAATTTCCTTAACACACAAAGAACTACCAAGAAGACAAACTAAGAAAACGATAAAACTAAGGGGAGGGCAACTAGAACGATCCACGGGACAAAGAGTCGAAACGCGTCTCCTTCAAGATCCCCATTCTTCCGAACGGCTCCCCGGGAGTCCTCGCGCCACCTCCGACTTGGAATCTTCTCGACCGGTTGCCGTAGCCCAACCGATCCCGCCTCTTCCCTCCGAGGAATCTTGAGTCTCTTCTGGAGTCCATGTCTTCAGCCCGAGCTCCCTCCGAGCTTGAGTCACCGGAGACGGAGATCCAACCATTACCGCCACCTCCGCCTGGATTTGCCGGGAGCCGGGGCAAAGGTGAGGGCGTAACCTCAGCAGCAGTGAGGAACCGGAACCGCCGGCGCCGGAACCGGAGCGGGTGGAGCCGAGAAAGCGGGGAATCCGAGGGGCTAGCCGGATACTGGACAGCGCGGTGGTGGTCTTCCGAGGCGTAGTGCTGAGTCTAACCCCAACCGGTGGCGTGGAGTCCTTCAACTCGCCTACCTCCTTCTTCGATCGAACCACTTCGTCCCCGCAATGTGGCGATCCTCGCAGCCTTTTCTTGTCATTCAGCTCCTTGGTCGCCTTTGTGGTAGGCCGAGTGCATCCGATCCAGTCCTTTGAGCACAAGTGCGGCACATGTGACCGAAGGTAGAGTCCGTTCTCCTCCGCCGTAGACTTGAATGCACCGACCTCCGAGGAACTACCTCGACGGGATGGTAGCGGTAGGAGGAGGTGCGAAGGTCGCATCATGCAGCTCCTCATCCTCGGCCAACATCGTAGGCGCTTCCTGACAAGCGTGATTTGACGTGCCTCCTAAGCCGTGACCTTCCATGTTGGGAAGACACGTTCCCACAAACCCGTGAACCTCCAACCGAACACGGTATGGCAACTCGCCACTGAAGGTGCAACCGCCGTATACTCCTGCTTCAGATATCCAACCGCAAGGGCCATACGTGCACACTTCCGCTACGAACCCGCCATCCCTTTTTCCGCAGTTAAGGTCGCCGGGGAACCTGCCATCTATAGAAACAAAGGAGGGAAAAAATCAAAACATGCTCAAAACCCACGAATTACATCCCATTTTCACAATTCCTAAACCCTAGACTCCGATCTACTTTTCAAAACACCCCTTTTTCTTTCAAAACATATGCATATGAAAAGAATTAGAGGGCTCTTAAGGTTTCCATGGCTTGTCCTACAGCACAGGAAGGCTCGATACCAACTTGTCACGCCTGTAAATTCACACCGTAATTTGTGCCTAATTTGTGCATTGCATCTCGTCCGTGAATCAGCCGAGGTACACAAATCGACGTTATTGATAATACGTAATCCTCGTCTTAGAAACAATATAAAAAGAGTTACATAAATGCAGCGGAAAAGAAAATAAAACTGACTTAAGCTAAACTCGACACGAGCGAAGCGGAACACCAACTCCACAAAATAAACCTTGACGAGAACAAGCCTACACCTCCTCGGAGACCCGACCTCAACCTCCTGCACCTCGAAGGGGAAAAAGAAGCAAGACCGAGTACAACCACCGTACTCAACAAGTCACACCGGAAAAGGGGACATGATGCAAGATAAATAACATGGAAAGGTCAAGGGCTCAATTTGCATAAACGGCATATTTTTGCGTAATATGATATTATTATTTGAAGACAAGAAATGAAAGTAGTAACATTTGAAGCAAAGTATTAAATAAACACCGTCCAACGCTCACCACGTTGCAACAGGCCCATCCATCCACCTCGCACTAGTCATATTCCAACATTTCATTCGAATAAAGTAAATGAGACTAATCAAGGTGAATCTGGTCGATCGCCCGTAACCGTGGGCACGCGCTATTCGAATAGTTTTTACTCCGATCGAGGTGTACAATCTGTACCCACAAGACACAATCCCACAACACAAGTCACCGTGCGCCGCACCACCACGGTGCCCCCGAGGAAAGGAATTGTGACAGACTCTTCACACAACCCCTCTAATCAATCGTACCACACCAAGGTTTACGCCCCATTCCCGTCGGCAATGGGCAGCCCCCTCTAGTGCCGCGGTGAATCCGGAAGCTGATCAACCCTTAAAACCGGGGCCGACCCAACTCCATCACGCCACCCTCTGGATACGTTAACTAGAGACAAGCTATGCTACTGTGCCCAAATGCATTACCCATGCCGGCTTGTGGTATGCACGGCATTTCTTCCGGGATTTCCCGAGAACTGGGTCCTTAATCGTCATGAGCACGCTAACCAAAGACCAACCATGTGCTCACGACCCACCTTTTCACAAATCAATATCATTAAAACCAAAGTCATATCTTAATATCATCTGAAGATCCACTTTAGAATTAAACTTGATTAGTGTGATCCCCTTAGGGTGAGCTAGTTGCGCTAAGCGTAGTTAAGCGACCCTAAGCTAACATCTAGTCATATTGAACCCCAAGTTATCAAGGGTATAAGGTAAACAATCCTATGGTTGAGTACAATAGGTATAATCATCCCATAAAATGACATTCTAAAACATATGCAAGATTTGAAAGTAAAAGAGATATTTACATAAAAATAGGTACAATATGGTCAATGTAAGGTATGACTTGCCTTGCTCGGAGATCGAGGAACCCTCGGCGACTACTTGCAAAAGAACGGCTCACGAAACTCCTTAATCTACACGACATAAACAAAGCACTCAACAAACACCCTAAAAGTCTACTGAAACAGCACTGGAAAGTATTTTTAATGGATTCTTGACATTTTTCTGGATTTAATGAAATTTGAATGGGCTAAAACGGAGCTCTGATTCAAAAGATATGAATTTAGAAGTTTAATTGCGATTTTTAAACTAAACAGTAAAAGATTAAATTATTTATTGCGCAATTAAGTCTCG